>OW028723.1:0-600000 GCA_932294345.1 Pandemis cinnamomeana | reverse complement strand
CAAAACGCTTAAAAGCTCCGTGGAGAGCTTTGAAAGCTTACAGACTGAAGCTTGTTGGAATTTCAACAGTTCATGAATTTTCATAGCAAGAGATAGCGGACAATGTTAATTTCTTGGCAACTCGAACTCATAAACAGAGCTTGAAACCGGTACCAAAAATACCGGTACTAGCGGTACCGGTATTTTCGGTACCGGTTAAAAAAATCACGTGACAGCTGGTTACAGATGGAAACATTCCAACGCTTACTCACTTTCAACATGAAACTACCGTGAGATTTAATCATAATTACACATAAACGGATAACTCACGTATAAAAAGTCGAGTGATGCTCGACTTGTTTCGGACTATTTCGTAATCCTTCTTCCTGGAGCGTTCGCCACGGCGGCAGCGAAACGAACACTGCGCTACCCTCGTTTTCATTGTCATTTTTATTACTGTCAAATGTAGGACAACACCTGATCACGTCACTCCGTATAGTCCGAAGCATGTCGAGTATCACTCGACTTTTTATACGTGAGTAATCCGTTTATGTGTAATTATGTTTACTCACTTGCTGGTTTAGGGGTAAAATCACGCATCACGGATTGATGAGAATCCGGGTTCGATTGCCGGCCATAGCTTTACTTTTCGGATTCTTCCATGTGCTCTTTTTATTCTTGGACATCCCTGGACACGACTCTTGTCCTGGTCACCACTTCAGGGATTGGTGGCAAGCTTCACATGCCACCACTCTTCTCTGATGGCCTTCCTCGTACATTCATGTAGTGCTGATGAGCTATCATCATCACTACATAGGTATAAAACAAAGTTGCTTTCCGCTGTCTGTCCCTATGTATGCTTAGATCTTTAAAACTACCTACGCAACGGCCTTTGATGCGGTTTTTTTTAATAGATAGTGTGATTCGAGAGGAAGGTTTATACGTATAAGGCAGACAGAATCGCGCGCAGAAGCTATTAATTTTATAAATCCGAAAGTTTATGAGAATGGATTGTGTGGAGGTTTGTTAATTTTCACGCCAGAACGGCTGGACAGATCTGGATGAAATTTGGAACAAAGATAGATTCTTTGGAATAACATATAGGCTCCTTTTTATCCCGGAAAATTGCTTAATTCCTGCGGGATAGCGAAAAAGGAATTATATGCAGATGAAGTTGCGGGCAACAGCTAGTAGATTATGATCTGGAATAACCATGAGCTCCTCTTTATCCCGCAAAAATGCGTAGTTCCTGCGGGGGTAGCGATAAACGAATTTTTCGCAGACAAATTCGCGGGCAACAGCAGAGCTAGCGGTATTATGGAAATATTGCTACACCATTTTGTTGGCTTTTAGAATGCTTGAAAGAGGACGTACTAATAAAGTTGTAAGTCCTGTCCGTTATATCATTATATCCTAAACTAGCGACCCGCCCCGGCTTCGCACGGTATATCATGCATGTATTATACATTATAAACCTTCCTTTTGAATCACTCTATCTATTAAAAAAAACCGCATCAAAATCCGTTGTGTAGTTTTGAAGATATAAGCATACATACGGATTTGGGGACAGAAAAAGCGTCTTTGTTTTATACTATGTAGTGATAGTGATAGTGAAAGTGAAGTGATAGTGATAGTGAAGTGAAGTGATAGTGATTTGCCTCATTTCATTAAGTTTCTACCTTTCGTAGCGTCAGATGTACGCAAAAAGAATGTCACGTAAAAATAACAATATGAGAATGCCGTCCAACAAATAAAAGCGCCTAATGAAGTCAAGATTAATTAAAAACGTAAAAAAATGTTGGATAAATCCAACAACAAAGAAGCGTCAAGCCAATAACGCCTGGGGTTGGAATCCTTAAAAATTCCAACAAAATTGCTACATAGGAGTGCCATTGGTAAAGCCATGTTCAAACCTTTAATTCAATCGTTGTAGTCCAACCGATCGTCCGTACCGTCGTCCAACAAATCCGGGGACCAGTCGAGACATCCTTTGCGGAATTTCAGTTGCCAGGCCGAGCTCAGTTGACATAGCGATTCCGAACGAACCGGTCGCTTCCCACCCCTTCCTACCTTCCGAAAACAAAACAAAACAACGTCACCAAAAACAATTGAAAAACAACTCCAATTCAAACAATGGAATTTAAAATTTCGAATTTGGAATCTACAGGTGGGCGCGCACGCGGTCGCGACGCTCTAATAACCGCATTATGCCAATTTTGAGTTCTATGAACGCGTCATTAGGTCGTTTTTCGCATTAGTCATGTTCAAAAATTGTATGAATTAAATGAAAATTGTTTTAGTGAACGTTGTTGTAGTTAGATTAAAACAATAATAATTTAAATTGCTTAGTATTTGTGGCCTAAATTTACTAAGCTGTGATAACGTTAAGTTTTTAAAAATTAAATTGTTGTGTTCTTGTTTGAAACATATCTAAGTGTTAGTAATAAAGGTTGGTTTATATTATTGATGGAGGCGTAATAATGTCAAGTGTGAGACGTTATTAAATTTTAAAGGGTTCTTCTGACGCTGTTGGGTAATGAAAGGTAAACAGTGTAACGAACGTAAATTGTACCTACTAACCAGATTAATTCCTTGACCTTAAAAGGGTTTTATAATAATAATTGGATTGTCTACTTAAGTATTTTGCGTAATAATTAGCAGATGTTCAAATGTTTTATGTTATTTTAGCTGTTCTTACGCATTTCCTACAGTTTGTGTAATTCGATACTTCTTCGGATATCGTAGCTTCACAGTTATTATACCATTATTTGAATTACACAGAAAGAAAGAAAGAAGGAAAAAATTTATTCCTTTTTGCAAGACACACAAATATAAGATAATATACACAATTTTACAGAAAATAAACAAGGTAAAACAAAAAAAACATAGACATGAAAAATAGATCATCAGCGTTGTGTGTCTTCGCAAAAGGGAAACGGTCGCTGGCTCAGCATTACGCTGAGGTGTTAGACACCTGCAGCACTGATTTTCTGCAGCACATAATTTCGTTACGTATGTGTGTCTATGCTGTATATCAGAACATAATATAAAACAAAGTTACTTCCCGTCTTATCTAATACGAACTAAACAGCCACTCAAACCAACACTTCCGCTAATATCTTTCAAGGTACCGAGATTATATTCATTGTTCCCAAAACCGGAGCTTTTGCGCCAAAGCTCGGAGCTTTCGGAGCTTTGAGAACATCCATCATCCCGCAAAGCGCACAGCAAATGTGTACCGCCATTGCCGCCTCAGAAATGGCGAGTGAAAGCTCTTCAAATGAGCGACTGGTACTATTCTATCTAATTGGTACATACATCCTACTTATCATCATCACTATCACTACATAGTATAAAATAAAGTCGCTTTTTCTGTCCCTTTGTCCCTATGTATGCTTATATCTTCAAAACTACACAACGGATTTTAATGCGGTTTTTTTAATAGATTCAAGAGAGTGATTCAAGAGAAAGGTTTATATGTATAATACATGCATAATATACCGTGCGAAGCCGGGGCGGGTCGCTAGTAATATTATAAATGTGAAAGGTTGTAAGAATGTTTGGATGTTTGTTACTCTTTCACGCCAGAACGGCTGGACAGATCTGGATAAAATTTGGAACATAGATAGATTATAGTCTGGTACAATACGTAAGCTACTTTTTATCCCGGAAAATTGCGTAATTCCTGCGGGATAGCGATAAACGAATTCTATGCAGACGAAGTTGCGGGCAACAGCTAGTCATCTATATCTAGGCCCACAATCTTGCTAAACATGGCTGTAGGTTTTGTCACATTAGGCTCTGTCCACCCCGTAAGGGATAAAGACGTGATTTGTGTATTGTGTATTGTAAAAGCGAGTAACAAAAACAAATCAACTCTACTCCAAAAACAACCTTGTTCAACTAACAAAGTGACTGGCATTACCAACTTTGGTAAAAGCTGCAATCCTTGCTTTTTGTGACGTCACTTCAGTATCGTTCTAATTCACGAACTACCCTCGTTTCGCGACGGACTAACAGCAGGACGAGGGTCCTAGAGATTACTGTATACTTCATTCCATATAACACGGCCGCGACACGAGTATGTATGTTATTATTTTTAATGTTTCATGAATGTGGTCTTCCATGCTGGTCTGGGAGCAAAGAAAAAACATAGAATCTACCAGTTGCTTCTCTACCCGCGCAGATGGTAAAAACCCATCGAGGGAACAGGCGAAAATCATAGGAATCATGTTATAGGCGATGAGGCTAGCAACCCATCATTATTTTGATTCCATTTTCCACCTATACGCCCACAATCTTGCTAAATGTGGCCGTAGGTACCTGCTACCTTAGGCTCTGTCTACCCCGTAAGGGATAAAGTTGTGATTTGTGTATGTATGTGTATGTATGAATGTGGATGAAGCGAAAGAAGTATGTCAGGACCGTAGCACCCGGCTCCCCGGCTTTTTATCTAAGTTAAATAAATAAATAAATATCTTGGGACAAATTACACCAATTGACCCAGCCCCAAACTAAGCAAAGCTTGTGCTATGGGTACCAGGCAACGGATAAACATACTTATATAATGTAGATAAATACATACTTAAATACATACAACATCCATGACTCGGGCACAAACTTCCGTATTCATCATACAACTGTCTGTCCCTGCCGGGATTCGAACCCAGGACCTCTAGCTTCATAGTCAGGGTCGCTAACCACTAGGCTATCCGGTTGTCGCAAATGGAATAAAGTAGTCTCTGCCTACCCCTGTGGGATAGAAGCGTGACGGTATGTATGTATGTATGTATGTATACTTTTTATTTATACTACACTATGCGCTTAAACTTGTAGCGTGACCCGCCTGAAATTACTTTATGTAAATTTGGACATAAATTTACGTGAAACAGAGTGTAAGTTGTGAATATTGGAGTTCCGCGGGGCCATGTTTTTTCTAAATCTTTATGGAAAAATCGTTCTATCAAATGAATCAAGAATTTTTATTTCTTGATTTTAATTTTTACTTTTTCGGTTTTACCGTTAGAAATTAAATTTCTAAATGTCGGTGAAAATTAGAACACATAGAAAAATCCGAAAAGTAAAGCTATGGCCGGGAATCGAACCCGGATCCTCGTCATTCCGTGACGCGTGCTATACCCCTACACCACCCATAGCAGGTGGGTAGGTGGGTAGTGGGTGGGTGGGTTTTTAATTTAATTTAATTTAATTTAATTTGTAATGATATGGGTTCAATTAATGCCTAAATAAATAAATACATTATTATTATTATTATTTACGACTATTCATAACGTAAGCGTTTTGAACACAATTCAAATTTCAAAACTTAGTTTTGTAAAATGGCCGCCAAGGGCTCTTTTATTAAACTACCTGCGCATTCGGAAAGACCATCATTGCCAAGAAAAATGCGCCACAAGAAACTTGGCAGAAAGTCATTAACAAATAACATACATACATACATAAATCGCGTCTATATCCCTTACGGATTAGACAGAGTCTAAGGTAACAAGACTTAAATACCACGTTTAGCATCATTGTGGGTGTATGGATGGAAAGGGGAATCAAAATAGTGATAGGTTGCTAACCGCATCGCCTGTAACAAGATTCCTAAGATTTCCGCCCATTCCCTCGATGGGCTTTTACTATCTGCGCGGGAAGAGAAGCAACTGGTGCATTCTATATTTTTTTTCCTCCTAGACCAGCAAGGGAATACCATATTAAAACTTTAATAACTAACCAAATTGTCATTGTAACTCTATAGTGTACAAAAACAAAATACAAATTTCAAGGCTCGACGCACTATAAGTCGGAACCGGTGCGACTAGTTTCGGCTTACAAACAAATACATCATTAGCGTCGACGCAGTAGCCTACTCTCTTTTATCTGCGCGTCGTGATACAGTGCAGGAACGACAGTCATGAACGCACTCCCCCTTGTACAAGGTCTTCAGAAACGACCGAAACAGTCTCACCGTTGCCTACTTAGTAAATGTGAGTTAAGCCATTTTTAGCACCCAAATCAGAGTTATAAAGTGTTGTATAAAGTTGTAAACATTTTATAACATTTGATCACAAATTGCCCTGAAGTTGTAACAAAATGTTATGAAGTGTTGGTTAATTTTATAGTGTTCTATAACGTTATACAACATTTATTACTCTGATATGGAAACACCATTAAGCATGAGTTTTAAGAACTCTTAATAATACTATCAATAGCGTATAATTGTGGCGTTTGTAAACGACTCACACTTGACATTTCCGTGATTGACAGCAATATTGAACGTTAAATCTAATCTAATACAAGCATTTTGTTATTTATTTGATTTATTTCATCCGATAATAGCGCGGTAACAAACCATTTATTTTCAGAATCAAATACATTCATCATACAAATATACTTAAGTGCTGTGACTCAGACCTTAAATCAGTGCCTGACGTAGTGACATGTCCATTTAAAACTAGATGAACATCATTAGTTTTAATACTGTATTAATTAGATAGCGAATATTTCGGAATTAAAATGTTAATTACCTAGTAAAAAACAATTTTAAAACTACACCAAACTACTAAATTATATAGTGACATAAAATGCAGTGAAAGTATTGTTTAAATCGAAATGAACATTAATAGCAGTGATCATTAAATCGAAGTGAACATTGAATTGCTAAATTGATGGTTTGATTAAAATGTTAGTTTCGTTGAATAAAAAATGAAATAAAGTGACGGTAGGTCAGCAGGTGTGTTTTTTTTTTTTATTTGAGTGTGTGTCAAGTGTCATCATGAATACTGTGCAAAGTACAGGAGGGCATGGAGGTTCCATGAAGAAGGACTCCAAACATGAAAAAGTAAGTGGACTAATCTGTATAACTAGCTGTTGTCCGCGACTTCGTCCGCGTGATATTTGTTTTAATTTTGAAGTTCCCAATCCGCATCGGGCCCGCGTGAGAACTATAGCCCAAGCCCTCTCATTGCGAGAGGAGGGCTGTGCCCAGCAGTGGGTCGTATAAAGTGGGATAACAATGATGTCTCCAATTTTATTTATTTGTATAGATAAGTATAATAAATCCCTATTACTCTGGTCTCGGCGTCATACCGGAATAGTTAGAACGATTTCGCTATGTAATTCTTTTTGTTGTATTTTTTCGTGTCAAGAAAAGCTTCTTTTGAAAAAAAAACTAATTAACAGATCTGAAAAACTCACATACACAAATCATATCTTTATTCCTTACGGGGTAGACAGAGCCTAAGGTACCAGGTCACATTTAGCAAAATTGTGGGCGTATAGGTGGAAAATGGAACCAAAATAGTGATGGGTTGGTAGCTTCATCGCCTTAACATGATTCCTATGATTTTCACCCATCTCGATGGGCTTTTATCATCTGCGCGGGTAGAGAAGCAACTGGTACATTCTGTTTTTTCTTTGCTCCTAGACCAGCATGGAAGAACTTATGATTTATTTACAAAGCGGGACCAGGTAAAAAATGCGGTCTTCTGCACTCATGTTTATTTAGATTTTTATTAAATTTAAATAGAGGTATTCAGCAAAATCACTTTGAAGAGTTGGAACCATCACACTTCCCGGAATGCCCGAAGGGATCACCAGCACACTGCCTCCTGAAAAAAAAAACAAAAAATTCAAATTCAAACATTTTATTTGTCAACACATACATAAATAAATCACGTATTTATACGTGGGCGTATAGGTAGAAACGGGAATCAAAATAGTGATGGCTAGTTACATCGCCTATAACATGATTCCTAAGATTTTCACCCATTCCGATGGACTTTTGCCATCTGCGTGGGTAGAGAAGCAACTGGTATGTTTTTTCTTTGCTCCCAGACCAGCATGGCAGAATGGATGGTTCAGTATTGGTATTTATACATCTAATTTCAATTAACTTACAAGCAATCGTTTCCATATTCGACTTTATTGACGGAGCACACCGGAGCGTATTCCGCGGTGCAAATACAAGCTCTGGAAGCCACCACTGCTGTAGCAATCAGCAAAAACATTACGGCAAAAACTAGAAAAAAAAAGAAGCATTATATTAACATACATAATTATATGTTATCTTTATCTCTTACGGGGTTATAAGTACAAGCTCATGGAAAAAAAACATGTGAAATGAACCAGCGTGAATAACGCTTAGAAGGCTGTTACCATATCATAAAATAACTCTGAGCGCTATGCCGTCATTTCTGATTCCTATGATTTTCGCCCATTCCCTCAAGGGGTTTTTACCATCAGCGCGGGAAGAGAAGCAACTGGTACACTCTATGTTTTTTCTTTGCTCCCAGACCAGCATGGAAGTAATCAAAACTTCATCATCATATCAGGCATAGGACGTCCACTGTTGGACATTGGTCTTCCCATAGACCTCCAGTTGTCTCGGTTGGTAGCTTGCATCCCCCGTGAACCCGCGACTTTAACCAGGTCATCTGTCCTCGTTCGTGGACGTCCTCCGCTGCGCTTGCCGCGGTCTCCACTCGAGAACCTTTCGGCCCCAAAGACCGTCTGTTCTCCGTGCTATGGCCTGCCCATTGCCGCTTCAACGAGCTAATTCGCTTGGCTATATGCCCGTAGACTTACCTTGAAACAACTTCATTTTGAATCTTTGCTTTGATGATAGTATTTCAGCGATGATAAAAAAAGTGGCGCGCTTGGCGGTAAAACTTCGAATGTGTGGAAAAATAACTCTGCATCTTTTATATTTTTTTATACCAGTAGTCACAAACATTTGTTCAACTGCGAGATAGAATGTTGTATGCATAGCAGCGTAATAAAAACAATATAACTAGTGAGGTAGCTCGACTTACATTATACTGCAGTAGGTACCTGGGTGACTGAGCTTGGCTCGGTATTTTTTTTTTTTGGTACTCATCTACATCGATTTATCGCCCCTGAAACGCCTCTTGGAGCCGTTTCCGAAATTCTGATACATACACATACACATATCACGTCCTTATCCCTTTTGGGGTAGACAGAGCCTAAGTTGGCAAGACCTACATGGCACGTTTAGCAAGATTATTATCTAGATGGCAAAAAATGGAATCAAAATAGTGATGGGTTGCTAGCCGCATCGCCTAAAACAATGATTCCTACGATTTTTTCACACGCGGAAGTAACCCGACTCGCAATCGGTTGTAGTTGCGATAAGTATAAATGAAAGAGGTTTGCACATAACTAAAGTATAAGTTACTCGCTAATCCTGCCGCTAAGTAGCAGTGCTTGCACTGCTGTGTTCCGGTGTGGAGAGTAAGACAGCCGAGGAAATTACGGGCACAAGAGGCATTTCATCTTAGTCCTCTAGGTTGGCAACGCATCTGCAATCCCTCCGGGGCTGCGGGTGTCTATGGGCAGTGGTGATCACTTACCATCAGGTGACCCACTTGCTCGTTTGCTTTCCTATTCATATGGAGGCGTTTTACACCTCCACTGAACTTACTATTATTTATTTTTTTTTGTTTTTTATTTTGACCAGTAGAGACTTAATACATCTCTACTATTTATAGATTAATATAATTTAAGGCTCGGGGACCTTATACATCCCTTATATAAATGTATCTTAATTTAAGTAGAATTTAAGTATTCTTACTGTATTTTTATTTGAAAAAATGACTTTCTGCCAAGTTTCTTGCGGCGCATTCTTCTTGGCAATGATGGTCTTTCCGAATGTGCTGGTAGTTTCAAAAAGACATGTAAAAGAGCCAATTTGCAAAAATAAATTTTCATTTTCATTTTCATTCATTTTCATTTTCATATAAAAAAAAATGCTTTTTATCGATGTCGATAAACTTTCTCGATTTTTAATTAATTACTAGCACGGGAACATTTTTGCTCCCGTCAATCCGGTGTTAGGACATTCAGCTTGAAAAATACTACTAAGCGTACGATACACTTAGAAGCGTACAGTCCGCGAGCTCTTAAGATGCCATTCGGGGTTGTCTTGCTGTCTCCCTCACTCGGCCGATTCAAGTATCAAACCATAAGTGCGAGTGAGACAACAAGACAAACCCGACTGACATTCAAAGAGCTCACGAATGTCACTTGTATAGCTTGTATTGATAAAGAAGTAATCTTACTATTACAAATTAATACACTATAATGTTGGTTAAAAAAATAGTTTAACAAAGAGCCACCTGTCTTTAGTCAAACAAAACAATACTATAAGTACCCACGTAAGCTTTGTTTGTCAAGTATGTTTGAATAACAGAAATAACATTGAAATAAGATTGGTTCAAGTGGATTATCTGATGGTAAGCGAGCGCTACCATATTTGACCATAATGAATTTGGCCGGACGCATTTGGCCATATAAATTTGACCATGCGTTTGGCCATATGAATTCAGCCAGATGAATTTGGTCATATGAATTTGGCTAGATGCATTTGACAATAATGAATTTGGCCGGACGCATTTGGCCATATGAATTCAGCCAAATGAATTTGGCCGGACGCATTTGGCCATATAAATTTGACCATGCGTTTGGCCATATGAATTAAGCCAGGTGAATTTGGCCATATAAATTTGGCTAGATGCATTTGACCATAAAGAATTTGGCCAGGCGCATTTGGCCATATGCATTTGACCATGCATTTGGCCATATGAATTCAGCCAGATAAATTTGGTCATAATATTATGAATTTTGCTAGATGCATTTGACCATAATGAATTTCGCCTTCGGCCCAAACTTGTAGAGCGTGCCTCTCCGTAAGTTGCCAGCAAGTAGATTTGTTTTGCTTTCACATATTTAATATTCATGCTTATGCATAATTCAACCCACAGAAGCAAATATTAATGATTTCAATTCATTATGCAGAATTATAATGTGCTAGAGCAAACTGAGATATGAAATAGTTATAAAAAAAAATAGATCCGCCATAAAATGTAGCCTAAATATATCATTTTTTTTTAATATTAAAACCGTCAAACGGGCATGCGGTGCACCTGATGGTAAGTGATCGCCGCCCATGGATATTGCATTGTTTACGTAAAGGTTTATGAATTATGTAGTATAGTTTATCTGTGTATCGTTCCGTGAGTCATAGACGGTTCTGGCTGAAAATCAGTGCTGCAGGTGTCTAACACCTCAGCGTAATGCTGAGCCAGCGACCGTTTCACTTTTGCGAAGACACACAACGCTGATGATCTATTTTTCATGTCTATGTTTTCTTTTTTTGTTATACCTTGTTTATTTTCTATAAAACTGTGTGTATCCTACTAATATTATAAATGTGAAAGTTTGTGAGTTTGGATGTTTGTTACTCTTTCACGTCAGAACGGCTGGACAGATCTGGATGAAATTTGGAACATAGATAGATTATAGTCTGGAATAACACATAGGCTACTTTTTATCCCGGAAAAATGAACGGTTCCCGAGGGATATATGATGATGATGATGATGATGAATATATTACTACTAAGTGGGTACTATTACTACTATTACGTCGCGATGTAGTAATAGTAATTATAGTAATAGTAAAAAGCGAAAAAAACAAAAACAAATATATCCCTCGGGAACCGTTCATTTTTCCGGGATAAAAAGTAAATCAACCATCTGCGAGCTATTCTGGCGTGCGCTGCCAAAACCGTTACACATGTACCCCCTTATTCATAAACGCTCTATAGGCCTCTGCTAACTTAGCGATCGTTTGTCCTTATCTGTGAAAGGTAAATGTCAAAGTGACAGATAAGGACAAACGATTGCTAAGTTAGCAGAGGCCTATAGAGCGTTTATGAATAAGCGGGTTAATCTATACTAATATTATCTATACTATATAATATTATAAAGAGGAAAGATTTGTTTGTTTGAATTGAATAGGCTCCGAAACTACTGGACCGATTTCAAAAATTCTTTTGCCGTTAGAAAGCTACATTATCACTGAGTGACATAGGCTACTTTTTACCGCGGGAAAATACCTTTTCCTACGGGAAAATTATTTTTTTATAAATGTGTGGGTATATCTCATCATCATCATCATCATCATCATCATCATCATCATCATCATCAGCCTATGTTAGTCCACTGCTGGACATAGGCCTTCCCTAATGAGCGCCACAGCGCCCTGTCTTTAACTTGAAGCATCCAGCATCTGCCTGCAGTCTTTCGCAGATCGTCATCCCACCTGGCCGGAGGGCGTCCTACACTACGTTTGCCAAGTCGCGGTCTCCACTCAAGAACACGTTTCCCCCAGCGGTTGTCGGTTCTTCGCGAGATATGGCCGGCCCACTGCCACTTCAGCTTACTAATTCTTTGAGCTATGTCGGTAACTCTGGTTCTCTGTCGGATGTATTCGTTACGAATCCTGTCCTTCAGAGAGACTCCGAGCATAGCTCGCTGAGCGACTTTGAACTGGTGGACCAACCCTACCGTGAGTGTCCACGTCTCAGCTCCGTAGGTCATGACGGGTAGGACGCACTGATAAGGAAAAAACGGGAATTATATATTCGATTCCGAGTGACGCTATCTCAGTAACTATAATAACAGACTCTTCAAATTTGATACAAAAGTAAGTGATTACAAAACTAAGAAACTAATTTCAGGATGTTTGGAGATTCCCACGGGATAAGGAAAAATCGGGATTTATATATTCAGTTCTTACGGGAACGGGAAAAACGGGAACAGGCAGAAAGTTGAAATTTGTCACGTAGGTTTATTCGGGAGTGTAGGGGAACACTAAGAAAGGATTTTCCGAAACGCCCACAGGGACGAGAAAAAACGGGATTTTACGTTTCGAGACGAAACAGCTGAAGAAAGAGACTTAACATTTATAACGTGTGTTTCTTTAAAGGTTTTAAGTGAACTCCGAAAGCACTCCCCAAAATTTCCACGGGAACGGGAAAAACTTATTTTTTCGTTTTACATCTTAGCGTGTACGAAGTCGTGGGCAAAAGCTATTTAGGATATATTTTAGGACAGCCCTATAGGTTAGGTTAGGTTTGTTTTATAAAAATCCTGCAATATTTACAGTTTCAGAAAAATTAAGGCAGCGAGCAATGCGGGGGCTTGCTTGCATGCTTGCTTGAGTCCTTGCTTTGCATGCTTGATTGCATACTTGCTTTCATGCATGCTTGCTTGCGAGCTTACTTGCATGCATGCTTGCTTGCACGCTTGCTTGGCATGCTTACTTGCATGCTCACTGCGTGCTTGCTTGCACGCTTGCATGTCATGCTTTCATGCATTCTCGCTGAGTGCTTGCTTGCACGCTTGCTTGCATGCATGCTTGCTTTGCCTGCTTTTATGCCTGCTTGCGTGCCTGCTTGCATACTTACATGCTTGCATGCTTGCTTGAACGCTTGCAGTTTCGCTTGCTTGCTTGCTTGCATGCCTGCTTGCATACTTACATGCTTGCATGCTTGCTTGCATGCCTGCTTGCATGCCTGCTTGCATGCCTGCTTGCATACTTACATGCTTGCATGCTTGCTTGAAAGCTTGCAGTTTCGCTTGCTTGCTTGCTTGATTGCTTGCTTCTGTGAAATGCTCATGGTTCACTTGCTTACTTGCATGCATGCTTGCTTGCACGCTTGCTTGGCATGCTTACTTGCATGCTCACTGCGTGCTTGCTTGCACGCTTGCATGTCATGCTTTCATGCATTCTCGCTGAGTGCTTGCTTGCACGCTTGCTTGCATGCTTGCTTGCATGCTTGCTTTGCCTTCTTTCATGCCTGCTTGCATGCCTGCTTGCATGCCTGCTTGCATACTTACATGCTTGCATGCCTGCTTGCATGCCTGTTTGCATGCCTGCTTGCATACTTACATGCTTGCATGCTTGCTTGAAAGCTTGCAGGTTTGCTTGCTTGCTTGCTTGCATGCCTGCTTGCATACTTACATGCTTGCATGCTTGCTCGATTGCTTGCTTCTTTGAAATGCTCATGGTTCGCTTGCTTACTTGCATGCATGCTTGCTTGCCCGCTTGCTTGGCATGCTTACTTGCATGCTCACTGCGTGCTTGCTTGCACGCTTGCATGTCATGCTTTCATGCATTCTCGCTGAGTGCTTGCTTGCACGCTTGCTTGCATGCTTGCTTGCATGCTTGCTTTGCCTGCTTTCATGCCTGCTTGCATGCCTGCTTGCATGCCTGCTTGCATACTTACATGCTTGCATGCTTGCTTGAAAGCTTGCAGTTTCGCTTGCTTGCTTGCTTAATTGCTTGCTTCTTTGAAATGCTCATGGTTCACGCGTGCGAAGCCGCGGGCAACAGCTAGTTATCTTATATTTGTGTGTCTTGCAAAAAGGAATAAATGTCTTCTTTCTTTCTTTCTTTCTTTCTTTCATGGACAACTACAGCACCAATGGGATTGCTAGCGCGTTGCCGGCCTTGCAAGAAATGGTACACTCGCCTCTTAAATGCAATCTATGCAATTCGAAATTTGTGTATTTTCGGGCACAGGAATGGCTTCTTAACTGTCTGAAATGAAAGGGCGAAAAGTATGACTAGTCAAGTAACTTACTTAGCAAAACTGGACACTGCCAAGTCGAAAAGTAATGCTTACTCAAATGAAATTGAAGACAGGCGCTCATCTCGCGTAAACCGGTGCGGCTTTAAACGGGTTCGAACTCGCTCCAGCTCGGTTATTGGAATTGAATTCGTTTTGTTTCAGGATTGGAGATTGCTTATTTTTAACCAACTTCAAAAAAAGATGTTCTCGTATCGACCTTTATTGCGTGTTTTTTAACGATTTCGACGTCAGTGGTGATTTCAGTGGCTTTTCTTTTCGATAGTTTAAGTCTCAAGTATGTTTTGTGATTCATTTAAATTAAATAAAAATGGGGTAATCGTGTATTTATTCATATTCGAAGCCAATTAATGTTTCGATTCAATAAAAAAAATGTTTTATCTAAATGTTAAAATGTGTTAGATGATATTGAAGAAGCGATGGATAGTTTCAAGACCATGGATCATATTTGCGGGTCCCTAATTTGGTATAAAATTGAATCATAAACAGTAAATTGAAAATGTACTTAGTACTTTATTTTTTCCATGCTGGTCTGGAAGCAAAGAAAAAACATAGAATTTACCAGTTGCTTCTCTTCCGGCGCAGATGGTAAAAGCCTCCGGCGTAAAAACCCATCGAGGGAATCGGCAAAAGTCTTAGAAATCATGTAATAGGCCATGCGGCTAGCAACCCATCACTATTTTGGTTTCCCTATCCACCTATACGCCCAGCTACACGTGGCCGTAGGTATTGTTACCTTAGACTCTGTCTATCCCGTACGGGATAAAGACGTTATGTATGTATTCAGATATTTTTGAATTACTCTAAGACTGGCTCCCGCAGGACTCGAACCCACGAATCTGCGAGTGTTGCCTATCACGCCGTTTTCATTTAAAAACTAGCTGTTGCCCGCAACTCCGTCTGCATAGAATTCGTTTATCGCTATCCCGCACATACGCCATTTTCCGGGATAAAAAGTAGCCTATGCGTTATTCCAAACTATAATCTATCTATGTTTATTTATTTATTTATTTATTTATTTATTTATTTAGTCAATAAAAAATTACAGCATTACAGTCGAAACCAATGCGCTATAAAATTCAAAAAACAAATCCAAATCCAAATTTCATCCAGATCTGTCCAGGCGTTCTGGCGTGAAAGAGTAACAAACATCCAAACATACTCACAAACTTTCACATTTATAATATTAGTAGGATAGTAGGATATGCATCATAAAGCCTCCTTCACATTGGTCGTTATTCACGCGGGAATGCGAGGCAATTCGTTTACATTTTGCACACTCGGCGCGTGTGAGAGACGCCTTATTTATGACTGTGACCGATCGCGTATGTTGTTGGCGTGTGTGGATTATGTGTTTTTAAAAGACCCTATATTTACATAACAGCTGTACCCCTCAAGTTTGCCAGCGGCAACTCGACAGCCCTTTCTCGAGGTTAAAAGTACATCACGTCTTTATCCCTTACGGGGTAGACAGAGCCTAAGGTAACTGTGCCGCAGGCACAACCTTTTTGTTTTATGTTTTTATACTTTTTTACTATTTTAGAATGTTTCAATTTTGGAATTCTTCTTGTTTTTATATTAAATGTCAGTCTTAATATAGTGTGCAACAGAGATAGATGTTTTCTTTTAACATTATTTTAGACTCAGTAAAGCCCTCAGCTTTAGTAACAATACCTACGGCCACGTTTAGCAAGACACTGGGCGTATAGGTGAAAAGTGGAATCAAAATAGTGATGGGTTGCTGGCCGCATTGCGTATAACATGATTCCTATGATTTTCGCCGATTCCCTCGATGTTCTTTTACCGCGCGGGAAGAGAAGAAGCAACTGGTACGTACTATGTTTTTTCTTTTCTCCAAAACCAGCGTCGAAGTAGGTTAAAAGTAGCTTATGATAAATTGGATTTAGATAATCAAATAATTAATATATGCTTCTTCCATGCTGGTCTGGGTGTATAGAAAAAACATAGAACGCACCAGTTGCTTCTCTTCCCGGAGGGAATGGGCGAAAATCATAGGAATCATGTTATAGGCGATGAGGCTCGCAACCCGTCACTATTTTGATTCCATTTTTCAACACGCCCACAATCTTACTAAATGTGACCTGTAGGTACCTGTTACCTTAGGTTCAGTCTACCCCGTAGGTAAGGGATAAAGACGTGATTTGTGTATGTGTGTGTATGTGTATGTATGTAATATATGGATATACATGTAGCCTGTGTTAATTTAACCTGTTGTTAAAAATCAGAGAACATTGCGCTAGAAAATTTCAGAACTTTGCTAAGTTCTCAGTGCATTGATAGGTTATTGCCAGACGCAAAAATGTACATTAAATACATAGATGTGTATAAAAGCCAATCTTTCGATGTAAAAACCTTGCTTTCATCGACTTTAAAAGCGTGTTTTTTCTACATTTTTAACAAAAAATTAGGGAAAATATCTTTGGAAGCGTACAGCCGTCACATAAATCAAACTGACGTGAATGCCGCGTCACAGCCGACCCAATGCGTGTTTTGAGGAGCTTAGGCCAGCTTAAATTAATATGGGGTTAATTACACTTGGTAATCAAATATTTATGTAGTAACTGTAGAATGTACCAGTTGCTTCTCGTCCCGCGCAGATGGTAAAGGCCGATAGACTACAAGCCCATGGACAAAAAACATGTGAAATGAACTAGCGTGAAACACGCTTAGAAGGCTGTTACTATATCATAAAATAACTGAGCGCTATGCCGTCTTTTCTGAGCGGTACATTTATGGAATTTCTCAGGTTCAAGTGAGGAATTACAACTAATTACTAACTATAGCTTATAGATGATTAAAAATAAATGTTGAAAGACCTAGTGACCTAAGTCATAGACGGTTCTGGCTGAAAATCAGTGCTGCAGGTGTCTAACACCTCAGCGTAATGCTGAGCCAGCGACCGTTTCACTTTTGCGAAGACACACAACGCTGATGATCTATTTTTTATATCGTATGTTTTTTTTTTGTTTTACCTTGTTTATTTTCTATAAAATTGTGTATATTATCTTATATCTGTGTGTCTTGCAAAAAGGAATAAATTTCTTCTTTCTTTCTTTCTTTCTTTCTAGTGCCGCTTTAAAGTGGTGGTGCCGGAAGTAGTTAAGTGCAATTTTTTTTTTCAATGTATTGGTAAAAATCTGTACCGCTCAGAAAAGACGGCATAGCGCTCAGAGTTATTTTATGATAGTAACGGCCTTCTAAGCGTGTTTCACGCTGGTTCATTTCACATGTTTTTTTTGCCCATGGGCGAGTCTACGAGGCAATGGGTGAAGATCTTAGGAATCATGTGCACCCATGTAACCCATAACTATTTTGATTCTTCTTTCCACTTATACGCCCAGAATTATGCTAAACGTGGCCTTGAGGTCTTGTTGCCTTAGGCTCTGTCTAACTCGTCATTACCTACCTGCATTGCACGGTCTCATTGTCTAAAGGAAGACGGGCCCAGCGTGCGGGCCCTCCCCTTGCCGCGGTCCTGGCGAAAGCCGGGGCCGCCGGGGGGGGCGTTTGTGGTGAAACCCTAGTGGCATCCCACTGCGTCCCCATCACACCGGATGGAGGCAACGCCGGAGAGTTTTTAGTTCGGGGGGGAGTCCCACGTAACCCTAGGCATCCATAAAGATTTCCTCTCTGTTGAAAAAAAGGCTCTGTCTAACTCGTAAGGGACACTTACACAAATTACGTCTTTATATCTTACGGGGTTACAAAGCCTAAGGAACAGGTACAGGCCACATTTAGCAAGATTTAGGGCGTTGTGGAAAATGGAATCAAAATAGTGATGGACTAGCCTTATTGCCTATAACATAATTCTTATGATTTTCACCCATTCCTTGCAGGGATAAAGAGATAATATTTTTGACAAAAAGTAATTGTCCACAGCAAACGTTCTAGACTACAGGCCCACGTACAAAAAATGTGGGTCATATGAACCACCAGGTGACGTATATAGGACGATATAAGAGCATAAAATAATAAGATTCAGCACTATGCCGTCACTTGTAAGCTGTCCAACTGGGTGCTGGTGAGAATTCAAAAGTGCAGGTAGAGTGAGTACATTTTGGTCATATGATTATGTACGGCATTTTTACCATCGATAGATCCATGAAAAATAATAAGAAAGCGCGCAGTGCCGTAAAAAAATGGTGAGCCACAAAGTCGATATTTTCTTTTGATTTTCTGACAATTTCGAGGGTAAATTTGGTCATTTGATTCTGTACGGCATCAGTTTCATACTGTTTCAATACAGCTTCTAATCCATTATTCCGCAACGCCGTACAAAAATTGTGCGACAAGGGGACAAAATCGAGCGTTGCAACCCCCTCTTTTTCCGTGGTCCGGGGGGTGATTTGAAACAGTACGGCTTCGGTTCCAAAACATTATCTAGCACTCAAAAGTACTATTACAAATAATGCCGTCAAAAAATTATTGTTCATTTGAATGATTATCTTAATTTCATGGTATACTTGATTTATAAAGCTGTAAAATCATTTGACTCAATACGGCAACTTTTTTTTTAACATGATATTGTAAAATACAACTGTTATATAGTAGTGCCGTTCTAAAGAAACTGTTCTAAAAAAAATTATAGAGAAATACACAAACTGAATTTGCAAAAGTGTAAATATTCATAGATTAATAGAACATAGCAATTTTCTAAATTTTTCCCTTGTTTTATATAGTATTAAGATAAATAAATTAGGAAAAAATTATGCCGTACATTTTAATGCAGACCATTTTTTTCATACATTTTGTTCTATGGGTTCGTTCCTTGAGTGTTTTTTCCCTACAAACCTTTGGACCAACGAAAATGTACGGCATGTAAAAAAATATTATCTATGCATAAAATACTTCCAAAATAAATTAATTTTATGTTGTGTCAAATCACCCCCCGGACCACGGAAAAAGAGGGGGTTGCAACCCTCGATTTTGTCCCCTTGTCGCACAATTTTTGTACGGCGTTGCGGAATAATGGATTAGAAGCTGTATTGAAACGGTATAAAACTGATGCCGTACAGAATCAAATGACCAAATTTACCCTCGAAATTGTCAGAAAATCAAAAGAAAATATCGACTTTGTGGCTCACCATTTTTTTACGGCACTGCGCGCTTTCTTATTATTTTTCATGGATCTATCGATGGTAAAAATGCCGTACATAATCATATGACCAAAATGTACTCACTCTACCTGCACTTTTGAATTCTCACCAGCACCCAGTTGGACAGCTTACAAGTGACGGCATAGTGCTGAATCTTATTATTTTATGCTCTTATATCGTCCTATATACGTCACCTGGTGGTTCATATGACCCACATTTTTTGTACGTGGGCCTGTAGTCTATTCGTTTGAGTAAAGATTGATTCAAATGATAATTTGAAAAAAATTGTTCGTGCAGTGATATTTTGGGGCAAGATTTTAGACAAAACGGCAGATTAAATTTATTTATTTACTAGCTGTTGCCCGCGACTTCGTCCGCGTATGTTTTTGTGATACTTACCTAAGGCTTTTCTCGATATCAAAATTATTATTATTATGACTATTAACTTCGTCACGTGAACCACTGAAAGTGTGTACGAAACTATACTTTTAGAATTACGTCATGAAAATAATAATTTGTGACACGGAATCTTGAAAAAAAAAAACAGGTGTGAACTGGTTAATGAAATGACTCATCACATTTATATATACCTTATTTTACAAAATAGTTTAATTTATAGTTTTGTTTATAGTTTCTTTATTCAAAAAAAGCTAAGTACAGTTTTAGTTACCTACATCACTATTAATTTCGCCGAACTATGACGCTTATTGGCGAATACTGCGCTCACTTTAACGATATTTGTACTCTGATTAATTTAAAAAAATAAATATATTCTAATCAAATAATAGGTACATAAATGTTTACCTGTTTTTACCTTACGACTAACAATTCATTTACTAATCCGTTTTAATTAATATTTTGCGACTCAATTTTTTCTAGCAGAAGTTTTTTTATTTATTTTCTTGTTTTAAGTAGGTAGCTACAGATTACTAACACTTATTATCTTTATCTACAAATTAATTACCTACAGAGGCCTTATACCATGACGTCGTAATGCGATTCAGTTAAGGTTCGCTCGCTGTCAGATTCATACTAAAAGCACAAACTTTTTTCACAATAAAATTCTGACATGTTCGTAGCGCAGACGTAAACGCGCCTTTTGATTTTGATTTTTTTAGGCAAAGATATTAAGAGCATACAGCCAAGCGTTTCACGCCGCCCTCATAATATATCAGATTTTCAAATAAGAGTGCGTTCAAAAACCGAACGCGTTGTGAATAATAGCACATAAATAAAAACAAAGTAACGGTATTGCATATTGAACATTAAGTGTTAGGTAAAGAACACAATTTAGGACGCCAATTTAGGTTGATTTAGGTTTGACGAAAATGTCTTCGTTGAAAAATACCTGTACAGCATGTAACTATTTTATTAATGTTTTTTCACAATTGACACAGTTTTCCAGCTTTATGTCTTATGTACATTCGTATCTATCTATTTTCTCCGTAGTATTATTTTGTTTGTAATTATTACCAACTATTTATACCGAGGAAAGCTGATTTTCTTGAGTTCCGCTATTTTGTGCGTAATCACCTCAAAAATTAAATTTCAAGAAAACTGAGAAATTATATTTACCTGTATTAAATTGGAAGTATTATTTAGCAATTTTAAAAGGTTACACTTCATTGGTTTTTATTGTATAGGTGTATGAAGTTAATTAATTTTAAACACAAAACCCTCTTTTTTGCGCCTCTGGGTGAGATTTAAAAAAAATGCTAAAACAGGTATTTCCTTATTTTTATTACTTAGTATTTATTCTGAGTTTCATGATTCTAGAACAATCTAATTTTATTTTTTCATACAAACTTTAACCCCCCTTTTCACCCCCTTTTTCCAAAAAATTCCAAAATTTCTGTAGCCTATATCCTATTCTGAATTTATTGAAATAGATTTGTGAACATTTCAACAATATCCGTTCAGTAGTTTTTACGTGATGCTCAGTCAAACAAACAAACAAACAAACAAACAAAAATTTTAAAAATTGTTTTAATATGTTCAGTTACCGATTTTAAGTCACCCTGGTCGGTTTTTTTTTTTAAATCTTCAATGTACAGATTTTTTGGTCTCAACGATTTTATTATATGTATAGATGTATAGATTCAGGGAACCAACCAGCCTTAATTAAGTTACAGTTATACACTTAGATAAAAAGTTACATGGCGAATTATAGGTTACCACTATACGTAACAAACTAGAGCATTCGTTTTGTGACCATAAACAGATATGGTATAGATTCACAACAATAGAAAACATGCAGGAGTCCTAAACCTAATCGCTAATCAAAATGAGCAAAGCAGAAATGATTGTGTGTGTGTGTGTGTGTGTGTCTACGCGTGCGTACGTGCGCATGTGCGTGCGAATGTGCAACAATATTAGTGTAGCTACAAAATGTAGCTACCTACTATTTGCTTTAATAATTAACATTGTGTTTTTGTTACAGGTAAGTTACTCGAGCGATATGCAAATAAGGCGGACCTTGTTGGAATAAAAGCAAGTACATAACTATAGTAGTGTGTACATACCAATGTGTAACTGCATTTAGTTTGCTAAGTACCTAGATAACCTAGTTTTGTGCCTTATACAGTCAACAATCTCTACTAATATTTTAAATATGAAAGTAACTGTCTGTTACGCTTCACGCTTAAACCATTGAACCGATTTTAATGGAATTTGATTCAGAGATAGTTTCCCGGGGAAGGACAGGATAGTTTTTATCCCGGAAATTCGCATACCTAGTCCCGCGGGATATCGATAAGCAAATTTTACCCAGTCGCCGGCAAACGCTGGTATGTGCACAAATTAAGTTTTTATCCCTTACGGTGTAAGAGCCTTAGTCGCGTGCGCTTCATAAAGACAAAAATACATAGAGGTGGTTAATTACATACTTACGTCATAATTTACAAACTAGACAACAAAACAAGCAGCATTTTTCTGCAAATCTCTATGCACGCCACTGGCAGAGCCTTTAGGTCAAGACTTAAATTAGTTTTTTTGGTGAGAAACAGAAACAATCCATCCATCAATCCATCTGGTCTTCCATGCTGGTCTGGGAGCAAAGAAAAACCATAGAATGTACCAGTACCTTCTCTACCCGCGCAGATGGTAAAAGCCTATCGAGTGGGCGAAAATAACAGGAATCATGTTTTAGGCGATGAGGCTAGCAACCCATCACTATTTTGATTCCATTTTCCACCTATACGCCCACAATCTGGCTAAATGTGGCCTGTAGGTACCTGTTACCTTAGGCTCCGTCTACCCCGTAAAGGATAAAGACGTGATTTGTATATGTTTACAGAACCAATTCGGACAAAAAAGACGTACAAAGTGATTCTAAGGGTCCTTGTCTAATCGCTGAGAAATCGCTGGACAAATCGTTAGTGTCGTTAGTGTGTAGTGCCCTAAAGGTTCCGTATTTGCCAATAGATTTGCAGAACGCTAAAAAAATATAGCTATTGCACCCGCAAAACAAAACTAAACGGAAGTGTTGGAAGTATCGCGTGCACACGAAGCCGCTACTGCAAATACTGCAATGCAAAAACCATTTTATACACTAGCTTATGCCCGGGACTTTGTCGCAGAATTAGACTTAAGAGCTGATGATAGTGTATTCGGCAATCATTGTTAACGTTGCAACTCTTCTTCTTCTTATTTGTGGCGTTTCAAGTCGTTATAGCGACGACAACTTCGCCAATGTCAAAGTAACAAAAATATAATTAAAAATCTTGTGACAAAATGTCGGCAACGTTGTACGGTAATGGTCAAAGACCCCCCTCCCCCCCTGTCAGGCTCTTAGCCAACGGTCAATGATATCCCTCAGAAACTGCCAGGAAATCATTAGCCGATGCCCAGGGTTCCCCCCGGACGGATCCAAAAAGGAACCGCAGCTCTTGACCACACGTGGAGGTAACCCGACTCGCACCCCTACATCTCACCAGGGTGCGGAATGTCGAATAATAATCAAAATAGCTTGTTTTAATTAATTAACGTTGCAACTCCAGGCAGCTACGGCCTTTGAGTTTTTTCGGCATAAAAATACATGCTGGTCTGGGAGCAAAGAAAAAACATAGAATGTACCAGTTGCTTCTCTTCCCGCGCAGATGGTCAAAATCAAAATCAAAATCAATTGGGCGAAAATCTTAGGGATCATGTTAAAATAGGCGATGTGGCTAGCAACCCATCACTGTTTTGATTCCCCTTTCCATCCATACGCCCACAATCATGCTAAACGTACCCTGTAGTTCTTGTAACCTTAGGCTCTGTCTAGCCCCGTATGGGATAAAGACGTGATTTATGTATGTATGAAAATGGGATAAGTAATGTTTTTTATTACGTATTCCCTATTCCCAGGGAATTTTCGTAAATGTTTACGCGAGCAACGCCGAGGGTCAAAACGTGTGATAAACATCGTAACTACGTTTTTTTTTAAATTCCTATTGGCTGTAAACATTATTTAAAGTTAAACAAACATACTCGATTCGCAAATTTCTCTGCAAATCAGTTATTTGTCTACTCCGCTGGCACAAAGCCAACCAACCTTGTTTCAGCAGATAAACCCTGAGCTCTTGCATTTACCAGGGTCCCCGTGTAGGGTTCTGCAGACAAAATATCCTGAGATCTAGTTGAAAAAGTTAAGTAAATGACCTGTTGCATGTAGTAGTGTACAGAACTGATATGGGGCTTAAGTCAATTTTCTAATTTGGAACGTCAATTTGTCTATTCGCAAACACTACTCACACATTCAACTGAATATTTTTTTTCTCTTCGTAACGTACTGATGTATGTACGTACAAATAAATAAATAATTATTATTATTATTAACTACCGGTAACTCCTTACCGGACGTAAAACCTAACATAAAATTTCATTTTACATACATACATAAATCACGTCCCTGTCCCTTAAGGGGTTCACAGAGCCTAAGGTAACGACCTAAAGGCCACTTTTAGCATGAATGGAGGCGTATAAGTGGAAAATGGAATCAAAATAGTGATGGGTTGCTAGCCACATCGCCTATAACGCGATTCCTAAGATTTTTGCCCATTCTCGATTGGCTCTTACCATCAGCGTGGGACAAAAAGTAACCGGTATAGTGAGTGTACATACATCCTTGTTCGCGCGCTAAAAACCTTTTTGGTTATATGCAGTGCAGGGGTGCTCTATGGCACATAAAAAGAAAAAGTATATAACGTCAGTGTCTACATTGTGTTGTGCTACGTATTTTTTCCACCGCTGTTTCATCATCCGCTTTTCTACAATTTCCTGACCCGCATCGCCTTCCTCGCCTCAAACACGCCGCCAGGAGAACGCCCTAAGGTGAGTGCCTCTGCACTGTTCTAAATTTTACTTTTTTGGGCATCAGCGCACTCCTGGCCTTCCGCAAGAACGAAAATTGGCTATTTACACGCCATAACCTAACATTTCTTTTTGGTCCATTCGAACACCGGATTAATTGGTGCTAAATTATTCATCCGCATTTTTACTTCGCCTGTGACATAACGTAATTTTGGTTCTCACAATAGGCATAATTTTCAACCGCCATATCTGTCATAATTTTCAAACGCCATATCTGTCATCATTTTCATTTGACAACATCATATAATTTTCGAATTAAATTAAATTATTCGCGTTAAATAATGGCGAAACCAACTTTAGAAGCAAAATTATCCATATTAAAAACTAAAGAGGAACGTATTTTACGACGTTTTGCTTATTTATACGATCTGTCGAAAAAAATCTCTACGCTCGATTCTCGCAGTAACGAGAATTTCATGGCAGAGTCAGAGACGATTGACGATTTTCGTGTCAATTTCGAGAATATCTTAGATCAGATAAATGAAATTTCAATCTCTCTGAATTCTAAACATGAGCCTGATTATGAGGCCCTGGATACCTTTGAAAATTTGTATGCCAGAATAAAGCGCTCTCGCGCCAATATTCTGAAAATAACCGCCCCGCAAACGAGTTCGTCTTGTTCACCCGCGCCACAGGTTAAAGGTCCAACCATTAAGCTTCCGCCTATCGACCTTCCCTCCTTTGATGGTAGGACTGAAAACTGGCCCATATTCTACGAGTCCTTTAAGGCCAATATTCATAACAATGATCAGCTCTCTGACTCGCAACGCGTGCAATACCTCATGGGCAAACTGACTCATAGCGCCCTTAATATAACCGCGGGTTTAGTACCCACAGGCGAGACCTACGCTATTATTTGGGACAGTCTTGTCAAAAAATACCAAGACAAGCGCGCCTTAGGTACTTACTATCTAAATAACATTCTCGATATGAAGCCTTGCTCTAACTCGTCCAGCAGTCTCAACAGTTTCATCGAGAAATATTCCGCAACTGTAGCCGCTTTAAAACAACTAGATATTCCTGATCTGACAGATTTCTTCTTTTTGCAATGCGCTTTAAGGAAAACTGACCAACAGACGTTACAAACATTCGAAATGTCTGTGCGAGACGAAACGTTTCCCTCATATGAAAAATTTGTCTCATTTATGCAAAGCCAAGTTAAAATTTTGGAACGGTCAGGCAATACTTCTGTCATAAATACTCCGCGAACCGCTTTCAAACCCGCTGCCAATGCACCGGCTCAACCCGCGCGTACTACTTACAAAGCGTTTGTAGCTAGTAACGATGTTCCTTCTTCTAGCCCCGCAAATAATAAACCCTGTGCATTGTGCAATAGCAATGATCATATTCAACTGTATGGTTGTTCTAAATTCAAAAATATGACTTCTCCGCAAACAAGATTTGAATTTATCAAAAATAATCGTGGCTGTGTGAACTGTTTAAGCTTGTCACACACTTTGCTCAATTGCAGCTCAAGTCACACGTGTAAATTATGTCAAAAACGTCATCATACGTTGCTGCACTTTGACAACAATATTAACCCGCAATCGCAAAAACGCTTTTCCGCAAAAGCAAACGTAAAATCTACGCAATTGTTTGCGAACGCCGGTTCAACATCGCCTGCCGCGCATGCGCCGAAGTCCTCGTCTGCCGCATCGTTCCCGCGCGCGGAGCCTGCTGCGCCCCATCCGCGTGAGCTAGCAGCTGCTGCTGCGAACGTTGACCGCGCTCCGCTGCCGCCTGTAGCCATGTGCTCGTGTGCTCATCCGCCACCCGACGGTAATCAAATCGCGTCTCCATCCTATAATATAGCAACTCCGCTGCCAGTCGGTAATCCAAATCCTGCGAACGCTTCGCTCTCTCTAAAAGTAGAGTCACAACCACATTCGACTATTTTACTGTCAACCGCTCAAGTCTATGCTAAACAAAACAATAGCGACAATAAAATGATTATTAGATGCCTTATTGACAACGGATCTCAAAATAATTTAATAACGCTCGATTGCTGTAAATCATTAAACTTACCTATCATACCGCTGACAAACTCTTATATAAAAGGTGTTGGTTTGACTTCAAGACCAATACACGGATATGTTTACTTACATATTGAATCCCGCATATATCCAAATAATAAATATTACATACACGCTTTAGTGGTAGATTGTATAACCGATCAATTGCCCTCACATTTCATCGAATTTAATGAACGTGACATGGCTTACCTTAATAATATACCGCTCGCAGACCTCACATGGAACATTCCAGGCTGCATTGATGTAGTGCTCGGTGTCCAGCTCTTCCCGTACATCTACTTGGGGAATAGAGTAGAGTCTGGCACTTGTGCTCCTCCCGCTCTATTGACCGCTTTCGGTTACGTTTTGATGGGGGACTATCCTTATCAGTCTCACCCTAATAACGATGTTTCTTTCACCGCTTTGGTCCGCAATGACCTCGAGTCGAGCCTCGAGCGATTTTGGGAATTGGAAGAAATTCCATTCAAACTTCATTTAAGTCCAGAAGAGACTGAATGCGAAAATTTCTTCACTACTTCAGTCTCCCGCAATGAGAAAGGTAGATACACTGCTGCCTTACCTTTCTGTAAAGATCCTTCAGAACTAGGGAACTCTCGTTCTATTGCTCAACGTCGTCTCATGTATCTGGAGAAAAGGTTCAAGCAAATACCCACGCTTCGCGATGCCTATAATAAAGTCATCACTGAGTACATGCAAAATGGTTATCTCACAGAAGTACCTGAATCCGAAGTTACTGATGATGGTTATTACATTCCTCATCACCCTGTCATTCGTCCGGAGAAAGTAACGTCTTCTGTTAGAGTCGTTCTCGATGCCAGTGCTAAGACTCATTCAGGTATGTCACTCAATGACATATTGCATACTGGTCCTAATTTACAGGCTGATTTATTTTTGCTCTTGCTGAACTTTCGCTTATTCCCAGTAGCTATGACGTCTGATATTAAGCAAATGTATATGCAAATTTGTTTGCCGCCGCATGATTATAAATACGTCAAAATATTATTTCGCTTCTCTGAAAGCGAGCCTATCCGCACCTTTCAATTCACTCGTGTCCCTTTCGGACTCAAGTCGAGCCCCTTTATGGCTATGCGTACTGTCAAGCAGTTATGCTTAGATGAAAGTCACCGCTTTCCTGATGCTGCAAGTGTGGCCAGCTCCCAGCTGTATATGGATGACCTGGTTCACTCTTGTCTGGATAATGACACCGCCATGCGTTTATCGCAAGAATTAATCGCATTATTCAAATCTGGCGCATTTGATTTAGTCAAATGGTCAAGTAACTCGCCTGCTCTGTTAGATAGTCTTCCTGATTCACACCGTGCTTCTGTCAACTTTAACGACAAGCAAAGTGTATCTAAGGTGTTAGGGTTGTCATGGGAACCCACAAATGACACTTTTTTCATAACTTCGTCTTCGCCTGCTGGTGGGAAGTGCACCAAGCGAATCATACTATCTACCGTAGCTCGCTTGTTTGATGTCCTTGGCTTAGTAGCTCCCGTTGTGTTATACGCCAAGTTGTTAATTAAGGAACTTTGGCTCTGTAAAATCGACTGGGATGACACACCCCCCGAGCATATAATAAAAAGCTACTCCATGTTGACACAAGAATTTCCGATGCTGTCTACGTTGAAAATCCCACGTCATATTGGTGTTTCTGCTGACTGTACGGTAAACATAGTCGGATTTTCGGATGCCAGTCTCAATGGATATGGATGTGTCATTTACTTGCATGTTATTGACCCAGTTGGTAACGTTACTGTTAGGTTGCTGTGCTCTAAGTCAAAGGTCTCTCCCGCGAAAATTACTACTCTCGCTCGTTTAGAGCTATGTGCCGCTCTCTTAATGTCCAAACTAATGAAAATTGTTCAGGAAACTTACCTGTCTCGTATTCCAATTGCAGGAATATACGCTTTTTCGGATTCAACAATTGCGCTTTCGTGGATTAAATCATCTCCTCATAGATGGTCTATTTTTGTTAGCAACCGTGTTGCCCAATGTCAAGAGAACGTGGCACCACAGAACTTCTATCACGTTGCCGGAGTTGACAACCCTAGTGATTGTTTGTCTCGCGGTATGCTACCATCGCAATTGATATCGCATGATTTGTGGTGGAACGGCCCATCTTGGTTACGAAACCCGCCTTCTGAATGGCCTATCCAATCTTTTTGTCCCACAACAGTGGACAAGTTACCTGAATGCAAAGGTAATATTTAACCGCATGAAATTTGTTCATCCTGAACAGCATATATTTATCGCATAATGTCTTCAAGTTATGTTACCCGCTAATTGTTTATTTAAATCGTTACTTGTAATAATGATACCGCTTTTTTAACCGCTATACAGGATGTTGCTTCATATCAAATGAAGACATCACTCGCGTTAGTAATATTTTAACCGTTTTTATATTAATTCAATACCGCTCTTACTTTGTCTTTTATTTGAATCCGCGTCGTATAATATTAACGTCTGCGATCTTTCTATTATAAGTATATCCGCTTTTGTTTTACCCGCGTCTGACTGTTTGTACATACGTTGCAAGTCAGAAACTAAAATTTTACTTGTGTAATACCTTTTCAAGACCATCCCATCAAAGTAGGGACGGTGGTCTTAATGGGTGACGACAATCTACCTCCACTTCATTGGCCTCTGGGTGTTGTAACACACGTTTATCCAGGGTCCGATAATGTTGTTCGTGTTGCCACGATCAAAACCGCCAAAGGATCATTTAAGCGTCCTGTTGTAAAATTATATCCTCTACCATCACAGTAGTTTCTTTCATATATCGTTTCATATCTTCATCCTGAAGTTCTAACTTCCTTATTCCTATATACCGCACCGCACCGCATCATACCTACACCTCACCGCACCTCATCTTCATTGAAATTTTCCAAATTTCAAGGCCGGGAGCATGTTCGCGCGCTAAAAACCTTTTTGGTTATATGCAGTGCAGGGGTGCTCTATGGCACATAAAAAGAAAAAGTATATAACGTCAGTGTCTACATTGTGTTGTGCTACGTATTTTTTCCACCGCTGTTTCATCATCCGCTTTTCTACAATTTCCTGACCCGCATCGCCTTCCTCGCCTCAAACACGCCGCCAGGAGAACGCCCTAAGGTGAGTGCCTCTGCACTGTTCTAAATTTTACTTTTTTGGGCATCAGCGCACTCCTGGCCTTCCGCAAGAACGAAAATTGGCTATTTACACGCCATAACCTAACAATCCTACTAATATTATAAATGTGAAAGTTTGTGAGTATGTTTGGATGTTTGTTACTCTTTCACGCCAGAACGGCTGGACAGATCTGGATGAAATTTGGAACATAGATAGATTATAGTCTGGAATAACACATAGGCTACTTTTTATCCCGGAAAATTGCGTAATTCCTGCGGGATAGCGATAAACGAATTCTATGCAGACGGAGTTGCGGGCAACAGCTAGTACACAATAAACATGTTTGTTCCTTTCACACTGAAACGCATGGATTTAGATCAAATTTGGAACGAAAACAGATGGTATCCTAATTAAAACAAAGGCCACTTTTATCCCGAAAAATTACATAGATCCCGCCGAATAGCGATAAACATGTCAAAGGTACTAGAGTGGCAACGTAAATAATTACTGCAGATACTATCAACACCAGTTAGGCTTATTATCTTCTTCTTCTTCTTATTTGCGGCGTTTCAAGTCGTTATAGCGACGACAACTTCGCCAATGTCAAAGTAACAAAAATAGATTAAAAAATCTTGTGACAAAATGTCGGCAACATTGTACGGTAATGGTCAAAGACCCCCCTCCCCCCCTGTCGGGCTCTTAGCCAACGGTCAATGATATCCCTCAGAAACTGCCAGGAAATCATTAGCTGAAGCCCAGGGTGCACCGGATCAAGCACTGCTCTTCCCCCCGGACGGATCCAAAAAGGAACCGCAGCTCTTGACCACACGTGGAGGCAACCCGACTCGCACCCCGGCTTATTGTCTAACTCGCTTGCAATCGCCATCGTGTTCATTTTGACAGTTCATGTATGGGCTAACAATTGTGATCGGAATCAGCTAGCTGTCACATTCATTCAATATACATATACATATACAGTTCTTATGTCTAATTTTACGTGGACAAAGTCGCGAGCAGCTATAAACAAACTTTACTCTATTGGTTTATTACTCTACGGATTACAGTGACCTGACCGCAGTTTTTAATCTAGTCCCTTGCGGGAACCGTCCTTGTGTCAAGATACAAACAAATTGGCCAACTTTGAAGGACTATTCTAGAACAAATGCTTAACCGCGATCGGATAGGTTAGTTCTTAGCGTTGTTCACTGTGAAAGACGCTGTTATGTGTCTGCAGAGTAAAAGGAAAGACAAAGACAAAAAAAGAGTTTTAACAAAGCTTCTGCACCAAAATTTCACCAGAATATAAGTACTAAGTATTTTTGTTTAGAGAAAGAAATGACCTGTCGTAAAGAAATACCTATTTCTATCTTTTAATTGAGTAAGAGGTAATAATAATAATGAGACTTGACCATCACTTTTAAAGGCTCTCGCTAGTTTGGGTCAAGGGCCAGGTACAGAAGGTGGTACTCCTGGACACGGCTCGGATAGTCAGGAGGTTACTCTCTGTCGCCCTGACCACCGGTAGCTTAGCCGCCTCGCTGCCGGGGGCACCCTAAGTTAGGTTTTTATGTTTTTATATTTTGTATAATTAATGTTGTTTTATTTATAATTTTGTTTTATTTTACATAGGTCTATGATACAAAATGGAATTAAAACAAATTAAAAACGAACTAAAAACTAATCTTAAAATAAAATATTCAAAAAAGGGCCCCCGTGGCATAGTACTACAGACGCAGGCAGCATTCCCCCTTAGGACAGTGATACTATACGCTGTCCAAGGAAGCTGCCAGATCTGCGGTCACCCGTAGCGTCTATTAGCCTTTTCAAAATATCTTTGAAGAGGCTAATAGCGCTAGGACCCCATCACGGTTGTTTCATTATTTTTATATTAATATTGTAAGAACATAAGATAGAAAGAAATCGAAATATATATAACTCAAAGGTGACTGACTGACTGACTGACTGACATAGTGATCTATCAAAGCACAGCCCAAACCACTGGACGGATCGGGCTGAAATTTGGCATGCAGGTAGATGTTATGACGTAGGCATCCGCTAAGAAAGGATTTTGATCAATTCTACCCCCAAGGGGATAAAATAGGGGTTCAAAGTTTGTATGAAACGATCGGGCTGAGACAGCTGATAGCGACAAACTAATACTATGCAGACGAAGTTGCGGGCAACAGCTAGTATACAGATATAATAATAATATGAAAGAGGCGGGTGGTAGGGCCTTGTGCAAGGTCCGTCCGGATCGCTACCACCATCTTACTCGCTAATCCTGCGGGTAAGTAGCAGTGCTTGCACTGCTGTGTTCCGGTGTGGAGAGTAAGACAGCCGGGGAAATTACGGGCACAAGAGGCATTTCATCTTAGTCCTCTAGGTTGACAACGCATCTGCAATGCCTCCGGGGCTGCGGGTGTCTATGGGCAGTGGTGATCACTTACCATCAGGTGACCCACTTGCTCGTTTGCCTTCCTATTCATATATAAAAAAAAAAGATCAGAACTGAGACGCCATTGTAACAAAAAGTAAAATTGTGATCCTTCCGAAACACATTAAAACATGCTTAACAGTCTTTATAGCTTTCCTAAGTCTCGTTGCGACTGAATTTTATAACCAACGGAAACCGTGGAGAATAATACAAAGCAGGTTGGAAAAATAACGGGCTTTCCATGAAACAGCAAAAGTAAATTACAAACACGCATAATGCGTTGATGAGAACAACAGGGGAATGTTTTGCGAGAACGTATTTATTACTTCAAAAAACCGGCCAAGTGCGAGTCGGACTCGCGTGCCGTTAAACGGGGTGAGAAGGGATCGCGGGGGGAGCAAGGATTGAACCAATATTTTCGGTTTTCACTTACTACCTACTTAGAATTTCTGGTTCAGCTTGCTCTAAGTGTACAGTAAAATTTTTAGACTTTTTATTTTATTATTATAATATCTTCTTTTTTTCTGGTAATTTGCTATCGTCATTTTTTATTTGTATCCCTGATGAACAAAGTTTCACTTTTGCGTTTCACTTTTGCGAAGACACACAACGCTGATGATCTATTTTTCATGTCTATGTTTTTTTTTTTTTTTTTCTATAAAATTATGTACCTATATTTTCTTAAAATATTTGTGTGTCTTACAAAAAGGAATAAATGTTTTCTTTCTTTCTTTCTTTCTTTCAAAGGCTATACTTAATTCGGACCTTATACATTCCTTTTATAAATGTAAGTATTTAATTCAAGTAGAATTTAAGTATTACTGTATTTTATTTTGAAAAAATGACTGCCAAGTTTCTTGCGGCGCATTCTTGGCAATGATGGTCTTTCCGAATGCGCTGGCAGTTTCAAAAAAGACATGCAAAAGTGCTTTTGGCGGCCAATTAGCAATTTTTTTCTGAGCGGACGAAATCGTGGTCAAACGCTAGTCAAATTTTCTAATGAAGTTTTTAAATTTAACCAGAATAAGGCCGTCACATTTGAACCAGAACGTACGGTAATTGGGTATCAGATTTACGAGGAAAACCGTGTTCCGAAGTACGTGGAAACACGTGGAGATGTACCCGGGTACTTGTAACCTTGTGCTACGAACAGTGGTCGTTACATTTCGGATCATTAAACATCCTATTAATATTATAAATGCGAAATTATGTGAGTATGGATGCATGGATGTTTGTTACTCTTACAAGCCAGAACGGCTGGACAGATCTGGATAATATTTGGCACAGAGATGGATTATAGTCTGGAATAACGGGTGACCGCAGAGCTGGCAGCTTCCTTGGACAGCGTATTAGTATCGCCGTCCAAAGGGGGAATGCTGCCAGCGTCTGTGATGCCACGGGAGTCCTTTTTAAAATAATTTATTTTAAGATTAGGTTTTTTTTAATTAATAAAATTAATGTTTAACTTAAATTTCATTTCATTACGCTAGTCTATGGATATTTTACTCTCGCATAGGTTACTCTGTGACGTTGAACGAAAGAAAGGAATACAAAGGTAATGCATCCAATTTTGATAGACGTTTATCCTATGCCATTCCGTGACGCGTGCTATACCCCTACACCACCCATAGCAGGTGGGTAGTCTCCGAATTTTTCTACCCGTTACTAACTGTCACGTGACCTTTGTTACTATGCGAATTTTTTGTCGCTAAGCGTCATCTGTTTGAATGATGTGTCTGTACGACACAATTACAATCCTATGCTTGAGCAATGGCGCTGCATTTTTTTACAGAGCCTAAGGTAACAAGACCTAAAGGCCACGCTTAGCGTGATTCTGACCGTATGGGGGGAAAGGGGAATCAAAATAGTGATGGGTTGCTACGCCCATTCCCTCGATGGACTTTTACCTGCGCGGGAAAAGAAGCATGAAAGCACTATTACCTTATTTCTGAATAAATCATAAACGTACTGCAATACCTATTGATCTCTACTTTCTTCGCAGATTGGAATTCTCAGGACAGAGCTACTATGTTAATATTTTTGGAACGAAACTCACGATAAACTCGCATTCATTTATTTACTGGCAAATTATGTATGTATGTTTAATGTAACCGCGGCAATATAAAGTGTCAGCACGCCAATTTTACTTAGTTAGATGCTTAAGTTGTTATAGTTTTTTAACTATCCCATGGGAACTTTTTAATTTTCCGGGATTAAAAGTATCTAAAATATTTATAAATATCTAAAGTATTCCGGGATTAAAAGTATCTAAAATATTGTCCAGGGATATAATGGTACGCTGGTAACATTAAGTGTCTGATAAAACGACTTCTCGTAGTTGCCTTCAAGAATACCCACCTTTGTTATGTTAGCGAACAGTTCGCTAGAAGTTAGGTACGTTATTGTTCGTCGCTGGAGTGGAAATCATTTAATTAAAGGGGGACCAGGAAATTCACATTTAGTGTGTTTGATTTGCACTTGACATGGTGGGTAGAAGGAATTCACAGTATTCGTGAAAGATAGTCCTAAGTCCTAAGGCCACTGGCATTTTATTTCATGTTTTAATCTTTTAATTATTACATTACAAAAGGGTAGGGGTGATTTGTATCTTTGTAAGTAATTACCATTAATCTCTTTTTGACCTGTCCTTTTCCATCTTCCAAAACTTACTCCAAATCCTTCAGTTCACTCTGCTATTTATTTATTTATTTATTTTGTATGAATAGGAAGGCAAACGAGCAAGTGGGTCACCTGATGGTAACTGATCACCACTGCCCATAGACACCCGCAACCCCGGAGGGATTGCAGATGCGTTGCCAACCTAGAGGACTAAGATGAAATGCCTCTTGTGCCCGTAATTTCCCCGGCTGTCTTACTCTCCACACCGCTACACACTGCTAGGCTGTGGAATCGGTTACCGACCTCCATTAGACAATCTGCCTCCGTGGCGTTATTCAGGGAGGCTCACACCATCTCCTTAAATATTGTATGTGTGTAATGAAATGAAATTAAATCTTTTTATATAAAAATGAATGCCTGTTTCCCTTGGTCACAGCATCACGCGTGAACGGCTAGACCGATCTCGCTGATTCTTTTTTTGTTGTTTGTAATTGTCAGGAGAAGGTTCTTATGTAACAATATTTTGAAAAAAAACTGGTACGGGGGCTAAGTCGCGGGTAGCAGCTAGTAATTTATGAAATTAAATTTAGACATGGTAAAAAAGTGATCTAGTATTTAGTGTTGATGTCCGGCGACACGTCTAACCAAATAAATTGGCATGCAAACAATAACTTATTTGCTCGTGCTCATTTGTAGGTATGTATTGTGTCTAATGATATTTAGTAGTTTATTTATAAACTAGCTTCTGCCCACGACTTCGTCCGTGTCATACAAACTTTAATCCCCCCTTTTATCCCCTTGGGGATAGAATTGATCAAAATCCTTTCTTAGCGGATGCCTACGCCATAACGTGTACCTGCATGCCAAATTTCAGCCCGATCCGTCCAGTGGTTTGGGCTGTGCGTTGATAGATCACTATGTCAGTCAGTCACCTTTGAGTTATATATTTAGATTGTTTGTTGTATTTTGAGATGTACGCTCTATTGTGGCTTTCACTATAATATGTACCTATATTTTAAACTCACTCTTTGTCGGTCTCTCGCTTAATGCTCCTCTCATTTACTCAAAGGTAGAGATCCCTTATGGGATAAGTTCGCTTTTGTGCATATATTTAATGTATTTTTTTGTGATTTGTCTCCGTTTCTTTATATTTGTACAATAAAGCATTTACTTACTTACCATTTAAAATTAGATTACGTGTTAGTGCCAGGACGAGTGGAATAAGACTGCCTAACTCTATTCGTAAGCGCAGATAGTAGTTTCAAACCTTATTTTGCTACTTAACCAACCGTGAAATTACTGTTGAAATTACTGTCATCTTACCAGTTCAAGTTACTGGCTCGGTTTGCATGCCAATTGCCAGACAGCAAATCTTGTCAACTCTCCAAATGGAATAAGCCCAAAACACATAACATTCTACATTCAGATTAGTTGCTCGCGTTACTCGCCGCCATGTTGTTTGCTTTGACGCACGCTAACTATCGCTAAGTCACAAATATTTGTTAAACGTCTGTTTCTGAAGTAATCCTATAATTTTACTGTACTAGCGACCCACCCCGGCTTTGCACGGCTGCAATCGGTGCTTCTCTCCTATATTATGCATGTATTATTCACATAAACCTTCCTCATGAATCACTCTATCTATTTAAAAAAACCGCATCGAAATCCGTTACGTAGTTTTAAATATCTAAGCATACATAGGGACGGACAGACAGCGGAAAGCGACTTTGTTTTATACTATACTAGCTTCTGCCCGCGACTTCGTCTGCGTAGAATTATACATAAAAACCTTACTCTTGAATCACTCTATCTATTAAAAATATAAGCATACATAGGGACAGAGAAAGTGACTTTATTTTATACTATGTAGTGATAGTCAGGATGATGAAGTGATAGTGACTAGCTGTGGCCCGCGACTTTGTCCGGGCATAATTAAATTTTGTATTCCTGACTGCTCTTGATACTTTCAACAATTCTTTTTAGATGGCCGAATCAGCAAACAAATAAATATAAGGTGTCAGCGCCGAATATTGTCCCTTTCGGTGTTGAGACATTTATTCCGTGGGGTCCTACCGCTATTAGTATCTTCAAAGATAATTTGAAGAGGCTAAGACGCTACGGGTGACCGCAGAGCTCTTGGGTCTCGCTCACTCGGCCGATTCAATTGTCAAACCCATAAGATTGAATTTCTAAACGACACTGAAAATTAGAACACAGAAAAATCCGAAAAGTAAAGTTATGGCCGGGAATCGAACCCGAATCCTCGTCATTCCGTGACGCGTGCTATACCCCTACACCACCCATAGCAGGTGAGTAAGCCTTCGAATTTTTCTATCTGTTACCAGCTGTCACATGACCTTGTTATTATGCCAATTTTTGTCGCTATGCGTCATCTGATTGAATAATGTGTCTGTACGACACAATTACAAACTCCCGTGGAACATCTAATGCTCACAAAGGACGAGAGGCGCTGTTTTCCATAAGATTAAGTGAGACACAGTGGCGTAACTGGTGGCAGGGGTGGCAAAATACCAGGGTCCCCTAGCTCTACGGGGTCCCGAACTGGCTTGGTTTAGAGCACAGAAGGGACGCTGATGCACTTCTTTATATTGAGGATGGAGCCCCATCTGACGAATTTGCCACGGGCCCCAGACGTTATAGTTACGACACTGGTGAGGCAGTAAGACCAACGAGAATGCCAACACGGACTGTACTACTTTTGACTACACTAGCAAACGTGGCACTTTCACCTCCGCTTTATATTCAAATTGAGGGTATGCAGCAGCATGGGCGTACGCAGGGTGGGGCAGGGGGGGGCAGCTGCCCCCCCCTGGATAATGTTGACGTCCCTACTAATTATGTATCTTATCTAGTACTTTTATTTTTTTTTAAGCACCTAGCTTATAAAAAATCTGATTAGCCCCCCCCTGGCCCAGAACCTGGGTACGCCCATGTGCAGCAGCTATCAATTCTGCGAGGAAGGAATAAAGGGGTGAGATATGAGTGAGCCTCCCGCCGTCATTACGTGAACAGTGTAAGTGAGACACAGAATATATTGAGACAGAGCGTCTGTGCTAAAGAAGTCTAAGTAGCGAATACCCGCTATAGGTTTAGAACCGATGATAGTCTATACTAATAATAATATTATAAAGAGGAAATATTTGATTGTTTGTTTGTTTGAATCGAATAGGCTCCGAAACTACTAAACCGATTTCAAAAATTCTTTTGCCGTTAGAAAGCTACATTAATAAGCTACATTTATTTTAAGTAGTATATTTTATTGATATATATTATAGGTAGTATAAAGTAGTTTATTGACTGGTAGGTTTTAGGAGTTTATGTATTATATTCGGTAAAATTATGTATTGTGGCTCTCAGTGTTTGCAATTTTTAAACTCACTCGTCCATCCCTAATATAATATTCCTTTCATCCACTCAAAGGTTGACTGGAAGAGATCCCTTAAAGGGATAAGTCCGCCTTTGTGCATGTATCTCAGTGTTTGTCAATTGTATTTTGTCGTGTTTATTTTGCACAATAAAGAGTTTACATACATACATACATTATCACTGAGTGACATAGGCTACTTTTACCGCGGGAAAATACCTTTTCCTACGGGAAAATTAATATATCGCGGGCGAAGCTGCGGACGGAAGGCTAATATTTTATAATTTTATTGAATCAGGCGTTACTTTGCGGAGGTCCATAAATGAACAAAAATATTTACCTTGCTACTCCGCTACTCACGTGCCTTCTGATATTTTTACCTTATTGGTCTTCCCGAATTTATTGATAAGTCGCTGCTCTTATATTTATGGCGAATATGCGTGTGCCGATGCTATAAAGCTTATCGTCTAACGAATTTATTGAAATTTAATGTTCCTCCGAAATATTTGAAGACCTCGCCTGCTGCGATATTTCTGATGGCGACTGTACATGACGAAACAAAAGATTTTTTTTTTTTTTTTTTTTTTTATGTTAGAGAGGCCAGACAAACGAACTAGTGGGTCACCTGATGGTAAATGATCACCACTGTCCATAGACACCCGCAGCACTTTACGCGATGCCAGTGCGTTGTCGGCCCTGCAGAAAATTATACACTCGCCTCTTATAGGCACCCAGGTCGTAACTCGATGGGAAGACCTCAGCGGGAAGCTCGTTCCAGATTTTGCAAGTACATTGGAAGTACATAAACACTATCAAATTATTGAAATGATGGTGATGAATTCGAAGGCTTACTCACCTACTATGGGTGGTGTAGCGGTATTGCACACATCACGGATTGATGAGGATCCGGCTTCAATTCCCGGCCAAAGCTCTTTCCGGATTTTTCTGTGTTCTAATTTTCAGTGTCGTTTCTTCTTCTTATTTGTGGCGTATCAAGTCGTCATAGCGACGACAACTTCACCAATGTCAAAGTAACAAATGTATAATAAAAAAATCTTGTGACAAAACGGTCGGCAACGTTGTACGGTAATGGTCAAAGACCTCCCCTCTATCGGGCTCTTAGCCAGCGGTCAATGATATCCCTCAGAGACTGCCAGGAAATCATTAGCCGATGCCCACCGGACCAAGTACTGCTGTTACCCCCGGACGTATCCAAAAACGAACCGCAGCTCTTGACCACACGCGGAGGTAACCCGACTCGCACCCCTCAGTGCCGTTTAGAAAAGTAAATAAAGAGTGAAACATCGGACTTTTAGTATGCTGTGCCAGTATGTGCAGATTATGAGAGGCTGGTACGGTCGCCGGAAGGTATACAAGCGTTTACATACACTGCATATCACATACAACGTGAATATTATTATGATTACTCCAGGTATTGCTTCTTTTTAACCCCCGACGCAAAAAGAAGGGCGTTATAAGTATGTTTGTGTGGTGTGTGTGTGTAGTGCTACACAGCCAAACAGCAAGACAATAATAATAATAATAACAAAAGGACGGTACGTCGCCGTCCTGAGGAGTCACTCAGGCATATTATCTCTGGTTGTTCTAGTCTTGCTAACGGCGAGTACTTGCGCAGACATAACCTTGTAGCCAGGATTATTCACCAGCAACTTGCTCTTTTATTCGGTCTTGTGGATTTCGAAGTGCCATAAAGTACACACGTGTCAAGTTTAGCCGCACTTTTCATCATCCCTATCACTTGCATGCTGTTGTGACTTGACCTTTTTTTTTTGCGGTGGTAAAATTCGTTACGCATACGACCGCGCCGTGGGGACGGCACGGAAGTTATTTGGGACTCTCCTTCCCGGCCCCCCTCCTGAGTGGAAGGGGGCGGGGGAGGCCTACACACTAATATGCCATCGGTATTCCCTCTCTACCATTTGGGGGGCGCTGCGGGAGCATATGCGTGTCACCGCGTACGCCCACCGGCCGCCCCGGCCGGGGCTCCTGCGCCACGAGGGGGGGGGGCGGGGAATAGGTGGTCCCCCCCTAGACTCGTGGGCCTCTGCAGGCTAGCGAGGGATCCCCATCCCCCGCCAGCAGGCACCACTAGGGGAGGGCAGCAGCAAACTGCCGCCTTCTCCTCCCCGTCCGTCGGCGCCGGAGCGGGAGCGCGAGGGGGTCGTTCTCGCCCTCCCGCTCCCTCTCCTCCTTCTGCGAGATTACTTCCTCGCAGAAGGGGGCGACGGCCCCCCAGGACCCCTCGCTCCCGACCATGGCGTGGACTACGCCGGGAAGCGAGAGGTCGCTGCCGATCGTCGCCACCCAGAGCGCGGCGCTGGTGGGACCAGGTAGGGCACAGCTCCAATGTGCGCTGTGCCGTGTCACTCCGTACCGCACCGTGCCGCGCCGCACTCATGGCACGACGCCGTTGTGACTTGACCCCACTCAGCCCAGCAGCGAGACCATCTTTTGCCGCATTATGGCGTGGAAACCGTCTGTCCTGGCTTCAGCGATACCAATAAACATGGCATCAATGTTTATGTTAAACGCCAGTTTAATATCTGAACCGGCGACATCACCGACTTGTTTATTATCCGACTGTGTCCAATAAAGAGTCGTTATTTATGGCTCCATTAAAAACATATTCGATTCTTCGGTAGTTCATTGTTGCTTTATTATGAGCTTAACTGTTACTTAGATTTATGTCGTTCAGTGTAACAAATGATACATACACACAAATCACGTCTTCATCCCTTACGGGGTAGACAGAGCCTAAGGACCTAGGCCACGTTTAGCATGATGTGGGCGTATAGGTGGAAAGGCGAATCAAAATAATGATGGGTTGCTAGCCGCATCGCCTATAACATGATTTCTAAGATTTTTGCCCATTCCCTCGATGGGCTTGCACTATCTTTGCTTCCAGACCAGCACGTCTAGCACGAGAGCGCAAAAGAGTCGCGTCGCGTGCGAGATAGATTGCCCGTCCTTTTCTTACTGTACCAACGAGAGAGAGACGGGTAGTCCAACTCGCGCGCGCCGCGACTTTCGTGCGCTCTCGTGCTAGCGGGGCAGCATGGGAATATAATGTAATAAATGATAGAGTGGGTAAAAGTATTTTTGTACTTTTTGGACGTTTTTTGGACTTCCCGTTGATTTTCTTCGTTCTGATTCCCCTTTCCATCTATACGCCTGCTTAAGGTCTTGTTACTTTAGGCTCTGTCTACCCCGTAAAGGATATAGACGTAATTTGTGTATGTATATATCTCAAAACAGAAACTGCCCTACATCTGCTAGCTTTATTATTAAAAGGTTTAGCTTAGCTTCCAACATGTTGCTTCCCGTAACCGTAGAATTACTTAAGTAAACTGTTCTTGTGCTAATACCGTTTCTTTGTAACATTCTCTCATACTTTTCTTATCTCCAAACCTTATCTGCCATCTTCACAAAAACTATCTGAAATTTCCAAAAAACAAATCTTTAAAAGATAGCGAAAATACAAAGTGGTTTAATGAGGAAGTCTTCCTCAAAGCCGTCCTTAGCTCTGATTGGCGGAGATACGTGTTGATCTCTGATCACCCCGCGATGTCAGCCCCTAGTACGAGGGTACTTGAAAATTTGACTTTATTTAGGTCGCATGAAGAATGGAGTTGAGAGGCTCGTGATTTGTTGAAGGTGTTCAAGATCTTTTAAGTGCCGGGTCTTATTGAGTGATGCTCTTCTAATTAGTATTTTCTGGATCGATTTTGTGTGTCGACGTCATCTATGGGCGAAGAACTTATTTTATTGTTAGGTAGGTACTGTAAAAAAACAAAGAATGTACCAGTTGCTTCTCTTCCCGCGCAGATGGTAAAAGCCCATCGAGCGAATTGGCGAAAATCTTTGGAATTGTGTTATAGGCGATGTGGCTAACCCATCACTATTTTTTTTCCTCTTTCCACATGTACGCCCACAATCATGCTAAGCGTGGCCTTTAGGTCCCGTTACCTTAGGCTCTGTTTACCCCATAACCGGTAAAACCGTAAAGTAAACAAAAAATCTAGAAGTAAAAACTCTTGATTCATTTGATAGTACCTACCAGATTATTGTATTGTCATCTGACTTATACAAGATTTCAGCTCAATCGGTTGAAGATATATGCCTCAAAATTGAGTCGCAAGATTCCACCAGGACAAACATACTTACATACATACATACATACGTTGCAAGTTAAGATAAAGCTTGTAACTTGTAAAAAATGGAATGTTTCTTTCTCGAATTTTCGATGTTTGACACCCGTTGCCCTTACCTACCCAACTTTACAACTGTCTCTAAGTTTGGGATAAAGTCTGAAAGTCCTAAAGTGTTGTAAGCTTTAGTTCTGAAAGGGACACAGACTGACAGACAAAGGAGAGCAATCCAGTTCCTATATTAGAACCTTTATACGGAATCCTAAACCACAGAATCGAACGTGAATTCGAAATTTGAATCTCAGATGAAGTTCCGGCACGCAAAATTGATTTGAGGAAAGTTCATTAAAAGTTTTTGGGATTCAGAAATCTACCTAATCACATAATCTGACAGAATTTACATAAAAATCGTGATAAAACAACTTTTTTTCATCATTCCTGCCGCCAAGCAGCAGAGCTTGAGCCGTTGTGATATTCAAGTGGTTCGCTTATTAAGAAAACACCTTTAAAGGATGCAATTGCGTTGACGGTCTCAACCAACAACACAATACAATTTCAAAACTAATTTATACGGCATATTCTTTTCAATACAAGAATAGGAAGAGGAATAATGGCAACCAAAAGAATAGTCATGTGAAACAGAAAGATCTCGTAGGAGATGCGTGCCAGGAACTTCCACAGCCATAGCGAAAGGAACCAGTTAAGCGGACCACTGGGTCAACTTAATCTTAAAGTGTTAATGTTATAATATAGCATGTACTTATGGAGAGTGCCACAATAGAGAGATCTCTCTCCGGGCAGATGTTACGCCTGGGGACCAAAGTCCAAAGGAAGAGAGTTGAAAGTTGTATTTATGCCGCATTGAGAAACTTCGTTAGCGGAATGTAGAACGACGTGACAGCTGTCATTACAATTGGCGCTAGCTACTCGTGTGTTGTAGTAGTTATGTAGAGGCCAACTAGGTGGCGCTAGGGTCGCTACATACTCTTCAACGTTCCCCTTAGCTGCCTAGCCTATTCTTTACAGAATCCCTGCTCCGGCCTCGCAGCTAATACTTCATGTGCCAGATTTCCTCGGCTGTCTTACTCTCCACAGCACTGAAAATTAGAACACGTAGAAAAATCCGAAAAGTAAAGCTATGGCCGGGAATCGAGCCCGGATCCTCGCCATTCCGTGACGCGTGCTATACCCCTACACCACCCATTGCAAGTGGGTAAGCCATCGAATTTTCCTGTCTGACCTTGTAAACCTGGCTTTTGGTCTTGTTAGCTCTGTCTACCCCAGAAGGGATATAGACGTAATTTGTGTGTATACAAAGTAAAATGCGACAGTCTGATCAACCGCGCTAACCCCATGTCGCTCCAACTGTCAGCGCTAATGACAACAGCCGATAACCGCAACTTTAGAACGACAGAGAAAACCGAGAATTACTATACATAAATTGACTGAGGTATTGAAGAATTGGAGTAGACAGAGTCTAAGGCCACGCATAGCATGATTGTGGCCGTAAAGGTGGAAAGTGGAATCAAAATAGTGATAGGTATTTTTGCCGATTTCCTCGATGGGTTTTTACCATCTCCGCGAGAGAGAAGCCTTTGTTGATAATCAAGAACATCTAATCCATTTTACGAAAATGCCTTACATTATTTTGGAAGAGGTGATACTTTTTTAAATGCTGGATCGATTTTTTCTAAACATGGCTACGAACCACCGCAAGATAACTGGCTTTCGAATGAAAAAAACTGTATCTAAATCGGTCCATGCTTTTGTGAGCTACGATTTGGGGGTTAAAAAGAAGTCAAATGAGTAACTAACATTTTTATTACCTACATGATAGCCGCTATTACTCTCAATTTTATTTTATTACTAGCCTTCCGTCCGCAGCTTCGCCCGCGATAAATTAATTTTCCCGTAGGAAAAGGTATTTTCCCGCGCTAAAAAGTAGCCTATGTCACTCAGTGATAATGTAGCTTTCTAACGGCAAAAGAATTTTTGAAATCGGTCCAGTGGTTTCGGAGCCTATTCAATTCAAACAAACAAACAAACAAACAATCAAATCTTTCCTCTTTATAATATTACTTTGTTATTGCTTCTCACATTTATTTTATCTTAAGTATTATGTTATGTGTATATGTATGTATTATTTTATTTTATTTATTTAGCTATGTATTATATTTATGTTGATATTGTTGTTTTTATTATCCCTGCGTTTATCCTGTCTATTTGTTTCCGCCACCTACTTAAACTGTCTCCAACTTATTTCTTGTATTGGTTGTCTGGAAGAGATCGCTATTAAGCGATAAGACCGCCTATTGTCTACTTTGTTCTTTGTTTCTGTATTGTTTTGTACTGATTTGTGGTGTTCAATAAAGAGTATTTGTTTTGTATTGTATTAGTATAGACTAGCTGTTGCCCGCAACTTCGTCTGCTTAGAATTCGTTTATCGCTATCCCGCGGGAATTACGCAATTTTCCGGGATAAAAAGTAGTCTACGTGTTATTCCCGACTATAATCTATCTATGTTCGAAATTTCATCTAGATCTGTCCAGCCGTTCTGGCCTGAAAGAGTAACTAACATCCAAACATACTCACAAACTTTCACATTTATAATATTAGTAGGATTACAAGCTTTTTACAAGCTTTAATTAACTTGCAATGTATGTTTGTCCGAGTAGAATCTTGCAACTCAATTTAGAAGCAAGTATCTTCAACCGATTGAGCTGAAATTAGTAACCCAGCCAGGACCGTCTCCGCAGGAGAGAACTCTTCAACGGTTGGTCCGATTGACTTGAAATTCGGTAGACGTACGTAGGTCGGATGACAATGCAAGTACAGTCAGTAAAACATTACCAGAAACTTACTACCTAAATACTTACGCGAGTAATCCGTACAGTAACTATTGCGGATTCGTATCGTATCCGAGCGGTTATCCGCTTAGCTGCTGTCGTTAGCAGTGACAGGTGAGGCAGCGGCGCGTAATGCGGTAAATTATGATTTATTGATCCCACGAAGGTTGTCACACCGACGCGAACATTACCAATAGACCAGGGGTTGGCAACCTGCGGCTCGCGAGCCACATGCGGCTCTTTGGGTGTGAGGCTGCGGCTCTTAAGTTCCATTCGCAAATATTATTTATTTTATAAAAAAAAATGTTCTGAAACGATTAACGACGTTTAGGCATTATTTCTATCTCTCAGCTACTTATACTGTTGAGTACTCATACTGATATTGAGACTATTTATTGTTGGCGAGAAAAAATGTTGTGGCAATTTAAAAACTTGAAATTTTGTAAATAGTAATTTTTGGCTCTTCCGACTCAAAAGGTTGCCGACCCCTGCAATAGACTACAAGCCTATGGACAAAAAAAACATGTGAAATGAACCAGCGTGAATGAAGCTTAGAAGGCTGTTACTATATCATAAAATAACTCTGAGCGCTATGCCGTCATTTCTGAGCGGTACAGATTTTTTCTCATACGTTGAAAAAAAAATTGCACTAACTTCCGGCACCACTTTAAAGCGGCACTAGATTTTTCGACATTTATTTTTAATCATATATACGCTATAAAAACGCCGTAAATTAATAATTAGTCGTAATTCCTCACTCGTGCCTGAGAAATTCCATAAATGTACCGCTCAGAAATGACGGCATAGCGCTCAGAGTTATTTTATGATATACTAACAGCCTTCTAAGCTTCATTCACGCTGGTTCATTACACATGTTTTTTTTCCATCGGCTTGTACTCTACAAAGGCCGTGAAGATTGCACTTCGGCCTTTAGAAAGAGACAATTTTGGCGTCACGTAAGTTGGAGCGAGAGCGCTCTACGAAGCCGAAATTGGCTGAGAAGACTGACGTGCATTTTGACGGCCGGGTACTGTAGTAACGTTAACGTATTTATCGCCATCTTCAGCCTATGTACGTCTCACTGCTGGGCATAGGCCTCCTCTTACAATGAGAGGGCTTGGGCTATACTTAGTTTCCACGCGGGCCCAGTGTATATTAGGAACTTCACCCATACCATTAAATTGCGTCGCAGATGTTTTTTTTTTTTTTTATATTAATAGGAAGGCAAACGAGCAAGTGGGTCATCTGATGGTAAGTGATCACCACTGCCCATAGACACCCGCAACCCCGGAGGGCTTGCAGATGCGTTGCCAACCTAGAGGATTAAGATGACATGCCTGTTGTGCCCGTAATTTCCCCGGCTGTCTTACTCTCCACACCGGAACACAGCAGTGCAAGCACTGCTACTTAGCGGCAGGATTAGTGAGTAAGATGGTGGTAGCGATCCGGACGGATCTTGCACAAGGCCCTACCACCCTGTGGTGCTATACAAATGTAATATCGCACATAAATTTCCTCGCGATGTTTTCCATGTTGTAATATATTGCACATCATCATCATGGCAGCCGAAAGACGTCCACTCCTGGACATAGGCCTCCCCCAAGGCTCTCCTCAGACCGGTCTTGCGCCCTCCGCATCCACCGCGATCCCGCCATCGTAAATAGGTTGTCGCACCGTTCATATATTGCGAAATTCCGAAAAACTCCGAGGTGCGAGCCCCTGCTCGAACCCACGACTACGACCCTCTGTTTGAGAGTCCACAGGCCAAACCACTAGGTTACCACGACTTTGTTAACGTATTACTGTTTTACAAAATTTTAATGCGAAAGTTTGTTACCCTTTCACGCCTGAACGGCTCAACAGATCTGGGTCATCGAATATACGTAATGTTCTCTCTTTCATTACGCGTCGGTGTAACGATGTCTCACTCTATCTAAACTGCTTAATACAGCTTCGTCACGCACTTACCGATGGACTCGCCCGCCTTTCGACTTGCCCATCGTCGATTACGTAGATAAGTGATTGCCTCTTGTTACACACCCCTTATCACAGTAAAACCTTTATTTAAGCGTATTCAGGGAGCTTTGAATACCTTTATTTATTTGTGTTCTGGAATTGCGAAGTATTAACGCTGGAATTTGAGTATTTTAGTTCTGGGCCCATAACCTTTAAACATTTTCTTCGCAGTGTAGTATATTATAACAAATATACTTTAAGGCTATCTTTTGTTTTTTTTTAAGCTTGAATCGTGTACACGTGTGAAATAAATGGAAAATATTATCCACATGTACATTTTTACAGAACTTGAATATTTTGGGCTTTTATTATTCAGAATCGTTTACCCTATCGATTCTATGCAAGAAAACATTGTGTCCCAGATTTTACTATGGATATTTTTTTCCAGTTCGTCACGTTCCATACGTACCTACTTGACGAAATGGAATGGAAATTTTGGGTCACATTTTTTTTCTTGTTTAAGGATGGATAAGATAAGAAAAACCGAAAATAGTTATTACCTAAATGTTGGAAAAAAAACCATGTGGACAATTTTTGGAAAACGCTTCTTTACAACCGGTAATGATTCACATAGAAACCCAAAATTTCTTCATTTTAGAAAATATGCACGGTGTACTGTTTTTTGAAAACGCTAATTTATAAAAATTCTTGCAAATAAAAAATAATTAAATATAAAAAATACTAGTTTCTTTACGCGTTCGCTTTCTAACTGTATCCAATTCTACTTCGGACTTCATAAACTTTTCAACTAAACGTCTCAATCAATTTGGACCCTTGTGCCCGAAACAATAAAGTTGATTAAACCCATTCCGGTTACCTCAAAGGCCCGACCTACGGTAACAAAGTTAGAAAATTGTTCAAGCCTGAACTTCAAAGTGATCAAAAACTCTTGGAATATTTCCTATTAAAGTAGTGGCATAGCGTAGTAACTAAATAGTGAGGAGTGAGTGAGGTGAGGTTTGACGACCGGATAGCCTAGTGGTTAGTGACCCTGACTATGAAGCTAGAGGTCCTGGGTTCGAATCCCGGTAGGGGCAGACAGTTGTATGATGAATACGAATGTTTGTGCCCGAGTCATGGATGTTGTATGTATTTAAGTATGTATTTATCTACATTATATAAGTACGTTTATCCGTTGCCTGGTACCCATAGTACAAGCTTTGCTTAGTTTGGGGCTGGGTCAATTGGTGTAATTTGTCCCAATATATTTATTTATTTATTTATTTATTTATAACTTGGCCGTCTAGACAAACGTTTTTAATACAATCGTACCAAATTTCAAGTCAATCGGACCAAACGTTGAAGAGTTCCCTCCTGCGGAGACGATCCTGGCTGGGTCAAGAACTCCACTTCCAGATTATTGCACTGTCATCTGATTTACTCAAATATACATATAAAACCTCAGCTCAATTATGGTTATGTCGTTATCAAAGTTAGTTGGTGCAACTCACACGTACAAAAAAAACCACGTACTGTTTTCAAAGTTTTTTTACTTACACAAAAAAGCAATTCGGACATACATTACATACTTTTTCTATGGGGTAGACAGGGTCTAAGGTAACAAAACCTTAAGGCCGCGTTTAGCATGATTAAGGGCGTATAGCTGGAAAGGGAAATCAAAATAGTGATGGGTAGCTAGCCGCAACGCATATAACATGATTCCTAAGACTTTCGCCCATTCCCTCGATGTGCTTTTACCATCTATTCGTACACTGTCAAAATAATATTTTGGCGTGTCAGCACTTTAATGACCCTTGTTATGTCACAGTTGCATAAAGCACTATTTTACCACTGTTCAACTATCAGTCCTAGCTCAAGGCACAGCAATGACGAGTTTCTCAAATAGAGTTTGAAAACTAGTCCCCGACGCGGCAGTCGCTCTGCATTCTAACTTGTTCATGCGAAAGGAAATAATAACTGAGCATAAAGTCAGCATTCTAATGAAGTTAATAAACAATGGAATGCACTTGGGATTTCACTTCTCTAAAAGCGGAGCGACGAGCTACTCCGAAATTCAATTTTCGAAGCTCGTATCACGCCATCCTTATCACTCTCAAATTAATGACTATAAGTGTGAGTGGAACGACAAAGCGAAAGCCAAATTTTGGAGTAGGCTAACATTATAAAATGCAACTGAAATTTGGCCATTTTTTTTCTTAATAGAACTGAAAACGAGCATTGGATAGATGAGTTGGAGTTAGCTTCGGCTCTTTAAATAATAATAATAGTGAACCTCGTGAAGGCCGAGAACAAAGCCAGCTACCTTGACTTGGCTCACGAGGTTACCGCCATGTGGCCTGTTGATTCGACGATCACTGTCCCGATAGTCGTTTCGGCGAACGGTCTAATAGCGAAGAGCCTTGACCATCACCTTAAAAGGCGCTAGGTTGGGTCAAGGGCCAGATACAGAAGGCGGTGCTCCTGGACACGGCTCGGATAGTCAGGAGGTTCCTCTCTCTGTCGCCCTGACCACCGGTAGCTAAGGCCTCGCCTCGCTGCCGGTGGCACACTAGGTTAAGTTTTTATGTTTTTATATTTCGTATTAATATGTTTTTTATTACTTTTTATATGAATATTGTAAGAACCTAATATACAGATCATAATAATAAAGATATTTAAAGCCAGAGTGAATAGGCTGTTATTGGAACGGTGTGGGTTAAGATGGAATTAGTCATGTGCCAGTAGTTTCACTTCTTACTCTCCTCGTTGGAACAGAACAGCGAGCACTGCAGCTTAGCGGTAGGATTGGCGAGTAAGGTCCTAATGTGTAAACATATACCTACACTATTGTACCGCATTTAACTTTACCGTCGCGGGCAATAACACCTGGCGTTACTCCCTAGGGGCTTAAGAATATTGTGCTTCGTATTGATGCGAGGAATACCAAGACGCGAGGAATTCCTAAGGCATTGGAAAAATAATTGCGGTCGCGTCTAGGACGACACCGACGTGCTGAGAAATGGCCAAGCGCGAGTTGGGGTTATACACATACATACATAAATCACGTCTTTATCCTTTACGGGGTAGACGGAGCCTAAGGTGACAAGACTAAAGACCACGTTTAGCATTGTGGGCGTATAGATGGAAAGGGGAATCAAAACAGTGATGGGTTGCTAGCCACATCGCCTATAACATTATTCCTAAGACTTGCCCATTCCCTCGATGGGCTTTTACCATCTGCGCGGGAAGAGAAGCAACTGGTAAATTCTATGTTTTTTCTTCACTCCCAAACCAGCATAAACTTATTGTTTACCATAACACCATAATGTATTGTGGGAATAAACAATCTTATCTAGATAATTATTTCAAATAAAAACATTTGAAATAAATTTATTCGAAGATAAATTCAATCACAAATAGTGCGTTGATAACTTTTAATTGAGATGAATTATCTAGATGAAGATAACCGACCTCGTTCGTTATTGAAATAAGCTTATAATAATAAATGCATACAGAATGTCACGTCGGGCCAAACCGTCACACCGACATTCATCTTTTATTTAAAATCCCAACTAATTTATGTAGATAAAAATGAAAGTGATCTAGATAAATTCAAAATAACAAATGACGGATTATTTAGTTACTTCAAATAAAATATGATTTAGATTATCTTCCCGGTTTTTCGTAAATAGATATTTTTTGCCCAATTCTGACTGAGGCACACGTGTAAAAGGTAAGCTAATAATTGCTAATCTATATACCTAGTAGTTGTTGTGCGTGACTCTGTCTGGTTCCCGAGGGAGTTAGGCAATTTTCCGGGGTAAAAAGGATCCTGTGACAAGATATGCCATCTTTACAATATGTCAAATAAACCGCACCAGTCTGAAACCACGTTTGGCGTTCCTTTTATTTAAGAAGACACACACACACACACACACACACACATACACACACACACACACACACACACACACACACACACACACACACACACAAGTCACACGTGGAATTTAGGTCTTGTTACCCCAGTAAAGGCGTGATACATGTATGTACTATGTACGCAATCGAAATGTCGCAGAAAAGAAACCAAATTCTATTTAAAATGATTTTCTAAAAATCACGCAGTCACGCGTCAGATTCTTGTTGTGTTCCTTATTTGTTTTACGCATTCATTACTCCCCGGGCGGTAAATCTTACATTACTCACGTGAGCGGATACGAGTGACGCGGGAAGTAATTGTGTTGGGGCGTGATTAACCCCTGATGCGAAAAGGGGAGTTATAAGTTTGATGTCGATATTTCTCTCTTTCTGTGTCTGTCTGTGACATCGTAGCTCTCAAACGAATGGAGCCATTTCGATGCGGTTTTTTCATTCGAAAGCAAGTTTCCTTCTTGTAGTTTTTAGCCATACATACATACATACATACATAAATCACGTCTTTCTCCATTACGGGGTAGACAGAGCCTAAAGTGACAAGAACCAAAGGCCACGCTTAGCATGATTGTGGGCGTATAGGTGGAAAGGGGAATCAAAATAGTGATGGGTAGCCAGCCGCATCGCCTATAACATGACTCCTAAGACTCGCCCATTCCCTCGATGGGCTTTTACCATCTGCGCGGGACGAGAGGCAACTGTTACATTCTATGTTTTCTTTCTCTCCCAGACCAATACGGATGTATCATCTATTTTGGCATAAAATTGTATTTTTGTATTATTAACGCGATTTCCAAAAAACACCTCGTTAAAATTATACAATGCTCTCTTGTTCTTTTGTCTTTCAAAATCTTCTTAATTTTAATCAACTCAGTGCCCACATTGTTTGTCTTCTTGTATCTTGTCTTAAATTACATAAAGCTTTCAAGTAACAAAGTTGTACGTAACTTCATATTTCAAAAGCTCGACAGCAAAAGCGGAACCGTAAAACTACGAAGCTCAAGTGGCAGCTTTTACAAAGCGCAGCGCCCAATTATTCATAAGCTTTGACCTTATTAGAAAGCTTTTGTGCTTTCGTTATCCCTGGTGAGTGCATCGATCGTTGGTTTTGGAATAAATATCGGAACTTTAAAGAAACTAACCTAAATATTTCATTTTTGATACAAGATTTTAGCTGACTGTACTTTTTGTTGACTGTACTTGGATTGTCATCCGTCCTACATATATTATGTGAACTAAATTTCAAGTCAATCGGACCAACCGTTGAAGAGTTCCCTCCTGTGGAGACGGTCCTGGCTGAACCACCAGAACTCCACTAACAGATTATTTTATTGTCATCTGACATACACAAGTAATAAGTATGCAAAATTTCAGCTCAATCAAGATTCGACGATCACTGTCCCGATAGTCGTTTCGGAGAACGGTCTAATACCAAAGAGCCTTGACCATCACCTTAAAAGGCTCTCGCTAGGTTGGGTCAAGGGCCAGATACAGACGGCAGTACTCCTGGACACGGCTCGGATAGTCAGGAGGTTACTCTCTGTCGCCCTGACCACCGGTAGTGGCCCCGCCTCGCTGCCGGCGGCACTCTAGGTTAGGTTTTATAATGCTTTTATATTTTGTATTAATATGGTTTTATTACTTTTTATATGAATATTGTAAAAACCTAACTTAAAAAAATACAGATAATTATAATAAAATCCGTGAGAGGAAGCGTTTATCGACAGTTGTGTTGTCTTTGTTCATAGATGTTTAATTTAAATGTAAAAATTTTAGATAACCTTAAGAATATTTCTTGCAAAAAACATTTAATAAAATTTTAAAAAATCCCCCACCATACGTAATTAAAAAAATATATATACCAAAATACATACATAAATCACTTCTTAATCTCTTTCGGGGTAAACAGAGCCTGAGGTAACAAGATCTAAAAGGACACGTTTAGCACGATTGTGGGCGAATAGGTGGAAACGGGAATCAAAATAATAAATGGCGGGTTGCTAGCCGCATCGCCTGTAACATGATTCCTAAGAATTTCTCCCTTTCCCTCGAAATACCAAACATGCCTTACATCATTTTCGAATAAAACTGATACTCTTCTTACAATACAATACAATACAAATACTCTGGAACGATTTTAACAATTACAAAAACCTCTGTTAACAAGCGCAGAGTAAACACAGTTTCATTAAGTTATTACCGGTTTTTCGAATACCTACAGAGCTGATTACAAAAAGTGTGTCGCGCACGGCAGTTAATTAAGTAGTGAATTTGTTTATCTATAGCGTAGGGTTGCCAGGATTACAGAGAATCTGTAAAATAAAGCTTTTTACAAATTAACTTACAATAAACAACTAGACTCTCAGTCGCTAACAAAGGTTCCTCAAGAAACGTCCGAGTTGCTTTGTCTATGTGTGGTGTGTTTCAACAAATCGACTTAGACAGATATCATTAACATATTCGTTCAAATTGACACCTTATTTCGTGGCAATAATGTTTAATATCAATGGCGTAGGATCGTGAGAAGTAATGACACGACGCCAACTCGCTTGTCTCTTTTGTTCTCAATAGTAAGATTACGGTGCGAAAGAGACATATACATTGTTATCAAAGCGCGGTCGAAACACAACTGAACCAAAACTCTGAACAATAGACGCGTCATTCAGATTTTTGCTTCGGACAGTTTTTGAGCGTGATTGGGAGTCTAGTTGTTTATTGTACGTCAATGTTTTTACAGCTTTATATTAACTTGCAACGTATACGTGTATGTATGTTCCTTCCAAGCTGGTCTGGGAGCAAAGAAAAAACATAGAATGTACCAATTGCTTCTCTACCCGCGCAGATGGTAAAAGCTCATCGCAAGAATGGTTGAAAATCATAGGAATCATGTTAAGCGATGAGGCTAGCAAACCATCACTATTTTGATTCCATTTTCCACCTATACGCCCACAATCTTGCTAAATGTGGCCTGTAGGTACCTGTTACCTTAGGCTCTGTCTACCCCGTAAGGGATAAAGACGTGATTTGTGTATGTGTATGTGTATCATCCACACTCTATGGTTTTTGGCTTTTGTAACGTGCAATTTCGAGTTACAGCTCGCAGATCATTACTTGGATTTACAATAGTTTTATTTATCTCATTTCAGACAAAAACTTAACGAGTAGGTTAAACTAACTCTTGGAACTGCTTCGGTTAGTTAGCGTTTGCGAACGCTTGCAATTGTTTTTATTAACTTTAACCGTGTTCGCTTGCTGTTGGTATAATTCAGAATTGTAGTTTAAGTTGGCATTTCTCTACAATAAATTGCAGTTCATGCAAGTGATACATAATCACACTTCTGTGAGGTGATGGATGCACGTCCGTCCCCTTGCACCCAGTTTTTTTCAATGAACGAAAAATATTTACGTTGCTACTCCGCTACTAATTTCCTAACTTAGGTACTACCAGTACAGGTTTTTGTATGAACGCAGATGAGTATAATTTTAGATATTACCAGTAGTGGCTAACTGACTATATTGTACGTCGCATGCCATGAAGTGTACGGCACAATCGTAGTGAATATGAATTTTAATGACTTGGCAAGAAAAATACAACATCGCATAACAGTCCACAGAAGGAGACTTTATGACTTTTTGCGTTAACTTACAATTCTATATATGCTATTCAATAATGAACAAATGATTAGTCTAAAAGTCAAATACTCAAAACAAAATTAACAAATTTTGTTTAGGTCAAAAATGAATTTAAATACTACACGAACGCTTTTTTTAACAATTTTCTGTATGACCCACCTACTGTACTAATTTTAACTTTACCTCTACGCGTTCCAGAGAAAAATCTAGACGGACGGACAACACAGTGATCTTATAATATAAGAATTACATTCGTTGTTCGTCGTCGTTGGAATGTAAGTAAGATAAGCCGCCTATCAAACCCAAACGATTACCTTCCCGTATTCTCTAGTTAAGTTAACATTCACGTTATCTGCTCAGTTAACTTTAACGACGGTCCTTATACTTTATAAATCGAAGTTCACTTCGTGCCATTTCGCTCGCACTAATAATCATTGATATCAGAGTGAAAGGGACGGACGAACTTCGAAAGCGATGAGTAGCTCCCACACCCCGGTCGACTACGGAACCAAGCTCCAATATAAATGAATGGATTGTAGGTCGTAACGGAGCAGGGCTGGTGAGCCATGGGTCGCGGCTCGCATGCAGTATTGCGAATTACAATACAATACAAATACTATTTATTGAACACCACAAATTTGTAAAAAACCATACAGATATTATAGGGCCGACAACGCACTGGCATCGCGTAAAGCATTTAACATCAGGTGACCCACTAGTTCGTTTGTCTGGTCTCTCTAACTTAAAAAATACAGATACAAAGAACAAAGTTGACAATAGGCTATCTTACCAAAATAGAAAAAATACATACATACACAAATCACGTCTTTATCCCTTGCGTGTAGATAGAGCCTAAGGTGATAACTAAAGGCCACGTTTAGCAAGATTGTAGGCGTATCTGGAAAATGAAATCAAATGATGGATTGCGAGCCGCATCGCCTATAACATGATTCCTATGATTTTCGCCCATTGGCTCGATGGGCTTTTACCATCTGCGCGGGAAGAGAAGCAACTGGTAGGTAGATACAGCTGTTCTTCTTTGCTCCCAGACCAGCATGGATAACAAAGTAATTGTTGAAAAACGTATTTGACGTCGTTAGATAACCTGACTCCGCTTGAGGTTTCGGGTTCGATCCCCGGTCAGGGCAGATATCCTACTTTTTAATATATTTTTTATAGGTACAACTGTTGCATAAAATCCTACTAATATTATAAACGCGAAAGCTTGTAAGTATGGATGGACGGATGTTTGCTACTCTTTCACGCCAGAACGGCTGCACAGATCTCTATGAAATTTGGAACACAAATAGCTTATAGTCTGGAATAACACATAGGCTACTCTTTTTCCCGGAAAACTGCGCAATTCCTGCGGGATAGCGATAAACGAATTCTATGCACACGAAGTTGCGGGCAACAGCTAGTAGGTACTCTATAGTTAACGTAAAAAAAAATTGCGGGATCGAACTCAATCTCAGCATCCTTTTGAATCAAACCATGCAAATACTGAGCACAAAATAAAAGGAGACGCGTAAGCGGAAGAGTCAGCAGATTCCAACGCGTGCGTGGCAAGAATGTAAACGCAAGTGTTAACTAGAGACGCGGCGGTACCGGTTTAGATACCGGTATTTGGAAACCGGTATAGCGAAAAAAATCTAAACGACACTAAAAATTAGAACACAGAAAAATCCGAAAAGTAAAGCTATGGCCGGGAATCGAACCCGGATCCTCGTCATTCCGTGGCCCATAGCAGGTGGGCCTTCGAATTTTTCTATCTGTTAGTATCTGTCACGTGTCCTTGTTACTATGCGTATTTCTGTTTGAATGACGTGTCTGTACGACACAATTACAAAAAGCTTAAAACCGTCAAAATAAACATAAAAATTCTTGATTTATTTGATAGAACCACTATAGAGCATTTCATAGAGCATAAATAGATGTTTTAGAAAAAGGGCAGGTCAGCAGTACCCGAAACCGACGAGCATGTATGAAGAGATTGATGAATGTGGATGAAGCGAAAGAAGTATGCAGGATCGTAGCAAGTGGAACAAAGTAGTCTAGAACAAAGGAAGAACATAAAAAGTGTATGATAATTTCGATACTTCCACTGACATTCCATTTCTGGTTTCCGGTTTCTGGTTTTAACCAGACACTGATTTTGGAAGCCCTACCAAGAGGCAGGTAGCCGAGTAAATAAGGTATTTGTTTGAAATATTAAGTACACGGCCCCTAGAGGTGTATCTTACCGAGCTCTAACGAGAATATATCTCGCAAGATATACTTATGCATATTTAATACAACTATGAAAAGGAGGTCGGATTCTTATTTTCATATGGCTGTTTTCATTCGTAATTCCTAGTTCTGATAATACAATACACACATAAATCACGTCTTTATCCCTTACGGAGTAGACAGAGCCTCTTTTTTTTAACGGAGAGGAATTTATGGATGCCGGGGCACGGGGATGCCTAGGGTTATGTGGGACAAACCCGGAGGGGTATACCCGAACTAAAAAGTCTCCGGCGTTGCCTCAATCCGGTGTGATGGGGACGCAGTGGGATGCCACTAGGGTTTCACCACAAACCCCCGGTGGCCCCGGCTTTCGCCAGGATCGCGCCAAGAAGAGGGCCCGTACGCTGGGCCCGTCTTCCCTTAGACAATGAGACCGTGCAATGCAGGTAGGTAATGCCCCGTTACCGTTGACGGGGTAGTTAGAGCGTAAAGTAACAAAACCTTAAGGCCACGTTTAGCATGATTAAGCCCGTATAGCTGGAAAGGGAATTCAAAATAGTGATGGGTTGCTAGCAGCGTCGCCTATAACATGATTCCTAAGTTTCGTCCATTCCCTCGACAGCTTTTACCATCTGCGCGGGAAGCGAAGCAATTGGTAAATTCTATGTTTTTTCTTTACTCCCAGACCAGCATGGAAGAATAGATAACCATTAAATTATTCACAGTTCTTACTTACCTAATTAGTTTCAATTTCACGATTCACGTCATGTGAATTAATAAATATCTTGTATAACCCCCGAGCCACGAGGAACTAGGATAGTCCAGCATCCACCTAATGATTTACCTCCCTCGTTTATCGCGCTGGCTTGTAATTAGCTCAGAGCTTTCATTACTGAAGCTACAGAGCTTCGGATAATAGCTAGCCAGCTTCGTAACGGGTAGTTGGGAATACTAAAGACAATTGGGCCAACGGAACTGTGGGAGAGGTATTGTAGATACAAAAAGCTGATGTGATTTTCAAATGTAATTTAATTTAGTGTTGTGTTTTGAATTTCTAAATGTCTATGAAAATTAGAACACATAGAAAAATCCGAAAAGTAAAGCTATGGCCGGGAATCGAACCCGGATCCTCGTCATTCATCACTCATTCGGATTCGTCATTGTTGTGTTTTGTTTTTAATTAAATTTTCTATTGGAACACAACTTAATAAAATGAATCGTCAAACCAAAAGATCTCGATAAACAAAATTAAATATAAGGAAGAAAACAGTCAAATACTTCGTAAAAACCTCTTTTTGTACAAACCTTGCGAATGGCAACCAACGCGTTTTGCCCATCATTGGACAGCGATGTCCAATATCCGGCGACGGCAGGGCTGGCACGGCGGAAATTATAATTCCTATCAATAAAAAGATGTGACTATCTGTCTGTATGTTCAGCTAAGAAATTGTTTTTAATAAGGAAAAACGCTGTTGCTAGTACCATTAGTTTCTGACCACTAGTAGTACATAGTACTACTGCTATAATAGTACTACTTCTACTGCTTGTTCTAACTAAAAATGTTGTTTAACTTTTTAGTCGAAAAAGCATTTTATTCTATCTAAGATTATATAGCGGAAAGGCTGAAAATTTACATGTACAATACTGTAATTAAATAATGTAATGCAGATTAAAATCGAAAAATGCATGCCATCCACTATATTGGCTATCTGTTATGCCTCATAGCGCAACATAGTGGACCTAAATATACGCATAAGATATCTGTACATGTATGCACTGGCCCATGTTTTGACAAGTAAATAAATTAATTTGGATTTAAATTTGAATTTGATTTGAATTTAACTAGTACTTCTACTAATAGTTCAAAGTAGTACTTCTACTACTACTAGTTCTAACTAGTACTTCTACTACTACTGCTATATTACTCCTGCTGCTGCCACTACTACTAAGACTTTTTTACTACTAATACTACTGCTGCTGCTGCTGTTGTTGCTACTGTTACTACTAGGATAATATCGGAAAGAATGAGGTTCTCAAATCGCTTGTAGCTTTTGTAACATTTGCTCGTTTATCTAGCGAAAACTGATTTCAATCTTATCTAATCGTTGTTGTCTGTATAACATAGAGATGAACTATGTTTTAATAAAATTGGCAACAGCATTCATTAATGATAATCCGCTCCGATTTTTTTTCAACTTTCTCTTTTGTAAAGCTGCATAAAAACTGCGTATTTTCCGGATCATTAACTCTGATGAAAAGCACCAGCGTAATAAATAGTACTTCAAATGTTCCGGCACCGGCCGGAAGCAGTATGGCCGCCGGACAACTTCCGGGGGAAAACCGGGACGCGTTTCCGACAGACACAAAGTAAGAGTTGCAATTGATTCAGATTGAACTGGATTTTTATAAAAGGTCGTTAAATAATCCATCTTAGGAGCCGCAGTGCCACAAATACATTACGGGGTGGACAGAGCCTAAGTTAACAAAACCTTAAGGTCACGCTTAGCATGATTGTGGGCGTATAGGTGGAAAGGTGAATCAAAATAGTGATGAGTGGCTTGCCGCATAACCCATAACATGATTCCTAAAATTGTCACCTATTCCCTCGATGGGCTTTTACCATCTGCGCGGGAAGAGAAGCAACTGGTACATTCTGTGTTTTTTTTTCACTCCCAGATCAGCATGGAAGATATATCGATAGGCCAATCCATACGCCCACAATCATGCTAAACGTGGTCTTTAGGTATTGTTAACTTAGGCTCCGTCTACCCCGCAACCGCGGCCCGTAGGCGCCGGGAACGTGGGCCCCTGTCTTTTTCAAGACGGGGGCCACGAGGAAACAACCTCTATAAAAAATCCAAGTGGCACCAGCGGGGGAGGGCGGGAAATCCCAAACCTGCATTGCACAGGTGCCGCGAAGAACCCCATCCCGGGGTGGTCGTGGGTCGCGGTGACAACGAGTGCTCCCGTAACGCCTCACATACGACCGAATAGGGAATCCGTGTGGTTTTTAGTGGGTATGCCTGCCGTCGCGGGAGAGCCCCACATACCCCCGGTAAACCCGTACCGGGCGGATGCATAAGGCGCATTTTCCGCGCCATAAAAAAAAAGGTTCCGTCTACCCCGTAAGGGATAAGTTCCAGTGCAGCGGAGCCACTTCGCCGCTCCCGCGGTAAGCTGTCGACGGTTTGTTTGCAATGGCTTAGCTGTTACAACAAACGACGCCTTTTCTAAAGAAAACTTCGAGGAAAACGTGAGAAATGAAAGTACGGGGTTTAAGACGAGGATTATAAGTTTTAAACGTTTCTGCTATGTTTATAACACGGTGTGAAACATTTTGATCAATACATACATACATATATCACGTCTTTCTCCCTTACCGGTTAGACAGAGCCTAAGGTAAGAAAACTTTATGGCCACGTTCAGCATAATTTATTCTTCCATGTTGGTCTGAGTGGAGCAAAAACATAGAATTTACCAGTTGCTTGTCTTCCCGCGCAGATGGTAAAAGCCCATCGAGGGAATGGGCGAAAGTCTTAGGAATCATGTTATAGGCGATGCGGCTAGCGACACGTCACTATTTTGATTTCCCTTTCCAGTTATACGCCCTTAATCATGCTAAACGTGCTAATCTTCTATAGGCTCTCTATAAGCTTCTGCTAACTTAGCAATCGTTTGTCCTTATCTGTGAAAAAAAAATCGAAACGTCACTGGAAATTAGAACACAAAAAATCTGAAAAGTAAAGCTATGGCTTAGAATCGAACTCGGATCCTCGTCATTCCGTGACGCGTGCCCCCCTACACCACACATAGCAGGTGGGTACGCTTTCGAATTTTTCTATTTGTTACAATCTGTCACGTGACCTTATCTGTGAAAGGAAAATGTCAAAGTGACAGATAAGGACAAACGATTGCTAAGTTAGCAGAAGCCTACAGAGCGTTTATGAAGGGGGTTAGACGGCAAACATATAACACCTTTTTTTGTACAGGGAGTTAAAAAACGCCCTCTCACAGCACATTTATAAAACTTGATATTTCACCCGCACCGAGATATTTCGCGAATAAAAAATGGCTGTCCCGCATTGCGGGTGCGGTGCTGGCTTGTTGCAATGGAGGTTCGATAAATCCGACCTTCTGATTGGTCAGAGCGGATAACGTCCAATCAGAGACGAGAATGTTTGATGCATTAGTTTTTGGTGCTCTTAAAGAATCAAGACTCATACAAGCTGTTTTTGGCTTTACTTCTATTAAATTTCTAAATGACACTGAAAATTAAAACAGAAAAATCCGAAAAGTAAAGCTATGGTGAGTCGAACCCGGATCCTCGTCATTCCGTGACGCGTGCTATATACTACACCACCCATAGCAGGTGGGTAAGCCTTCGAATTTTCCTATTTGTTACTAGCTGTCATGTGACCTTGTTACAATGTGATTTTTGTCGCTAAGCGTCATCTGTTTGAATGATGCGTCTGTACGACACAATTACGAACTCCCGTTTACTTCTATTGTCGTTTATCCATATAATTAATACAAACATACATACATAAATCACGTATATTTCCCTATCGGGGTAGACATAGCCTGAAGTAACAAAACCTACAAGCTACGTTTAACACGATTGTGGTATAGGTGGAAAGGGGAATCAAAATAGTGATTGGTTGCTAGCCGCATCGCCTATAACACGATTGCTAAGAATTTCGCCCATTCCCTCGACAGGCTTTTACCTACGAGAATCAACTGGTACATTCCATGTTTTTCCTTTGCTCTCAGACCAGCATGGAAGACAATCATGCTAAACGTGGCCTTTAGGTCTTTTTACTTCCGGCTCTGTCTACCCCGCAAGGGATATAGACGTGATTGGTGTATGTATGTATGTATGTATGTATGTGTATTACGGAGGTTTATTTAACGCTTTTTAAATAATGTAACGTGTGCGCTTATCTTGGTTATCTTGCACGTGGATAGCGGAGTAGCTAGGTAATAAAAGTTTTTTTTTTTTTTTGTAGTTGTGCTCGACATAGAGTATTCTGTTTTATATGCTTCATATTGCTCTAGTTTCATTACCAGGATTGCCCCGGCCGGCCGTAAAGCAAAGCTCATACATTTATAAGTGTAACTTGTAAGAGATGGCGGCTACGTGTCGAATAAAACTGGACAAGCTATTTACAGGGAGTACAGGTTGCCCAGATAGAATAGAAATTAAATAAAAATGAACTAAAATCTCTTTTTACTTGTAACTCTATGACAACTGTCTAAACTGACATAGTATGTGCGTAGTCCCTTGGATATTAGATCGAGTCGTGACTTAATTATTGTTTTCTGTTATTATTGTGATATCAAAACGCTATTTCCCATCTAAAATGAATAAGACGATAAGAAGTGGCGCCAGAGAAATCATATACAAAGTATTTCGACGATGTTTGGCCGAATATCATGCCGGCAAACTTCTAACAGAACTAGATGATATTTACAATCGAGTTGCTGAAATGACTGGTAAGTATTCTTATTTATTTTTGCATTACATCTATAGTGCGTGTTTGAAACTAAAGATACATGTTTATCAGTAACCATAATCTGACGGAAATAATTGATTAATTGATGTTTATCTTTCATTTGTAGGTTATAATTTTAGGTTAGGAATTTTGAAACACTTGCATCACTTTTGACAAGAAAATATAGAGCAACCGCGAAGTTTTGATGGTTTTGCGTTATGTCAGTTAAACTTTGTTTGTTTTATTATTTATTCATGTACAACAATAATGACTACCTACTTCTCCGCGACTTAACGCGATTAGGCCCCGGAACAGCAAAGTAATTTATGTAGTTCATGGACCTCCGTAAAGTAATGTCTGAACTGTTTCAATCATTTCTTTTTCTATAACTTTTTGTTTACTTATTTATTTCAGGAAAATCTGTAAGTACCGTTAGGCGTATAGTGGATGAAGGTCAAAATAATCATGGCAAATTTGGCATTTGTGATTTAAGCCCCATTGAGCTTATTTGGGGTATAGCTAAACAAAATGTAGCGTCAACGGACATAAAAAAAAAACACTGAAGAAGCATTCAGCCAGATAACTGTTGATATGTGGAAAAACAGCTGTAAGCATGTGGAAAAAATTGAAAAAGAATATTACGAAAGAGGAAGCATTCTCTACGAAGAAATAGATAAACTTGTAATAAATTTAGCTGATGATAGCAGTGAAAGTAGTGAGAGCAGTGGTTCTGATTTTCAAGAGGAATTAAATTCTGATTAATAAATCTTTAATTTCAAAATTTGTTTTTAATTATTTGAATGAAACATCACGTTTCTCCCACTCCCAATTTTCCTATTCCTATTTCAATGTACTGTAGCAAAATAGGTCTCATAAATAACTTAAATTTATATGACAACTTACTACTATCAAGACCATTCGGGTCCAAGTATTTGTGTTACCATATGAACGATGGTGGCGCCCTCATTTAATTTCTACTCTTTGTGGGCAAGCTGTAGTTAACTGTAGAGTAGTTTTGTAAAAATACGTAATAAAAACGTGTGCTTTTCCAACAAAATTACCTTAATTTCACTTTTTTTTTTGTTATTCCATGCTGGCCTGGGAGCAAAGAAAAAACATAGAATGTACCAGTTGCTTCTCTTCCCGCGCACATGGTAAAAGCCCATCGAGGGCTCGGGCGCAAATCTTAGGGATCATGTTATAGGCGATGTGGCTAGCAACCCATCATTGTTTGATTCCCTTTTTCACCCATACGCCCCCCATACGCCAACTGAACGAAAGTCGCTCTTGGATTGAAGTAACAGGATGTATATATAGGTCGTTATCGTTGAAAAGGTTAAAAAGTTTCTTGCCACACATCTCATTTATCTCCAGCCTATATAGGTACATCCCACTGCTGGGCAAAGGCCTCCTCTTAGAATGTGAGGGTTTGGGCTAGAGTTCCCAAGCCCCATTGCGGATTGGGAACTTCACACACACCATTGAATAGCTTCGCAGAGCTCGTTACAGATTTCAAATGTAACATCGCACATAAATTCCGAAACAGAGCTACGAGCCGTCGTGCCACAACGATGTAATATATATATTATAGGTTATTTTTCCTTTTGCTATAGAACTCTAAAAATGAGACGGCCAAAGGTAATTACTGTCCCAAAAAACCGGTATCGACGATCATTTGCGGAGGTCCGGGGAGACGCGTATCTAAAGCCTACCGACGGCTCTCATTCCGGCATTATCGTCTGTGCCAGCCCTCGGAGCTGATTGGACTTTTAGTACGATACCTACATCACGTTCCCTTACGGGGTAGACAAAGCAGACATAGGTGGAAAGTGGAATCAAAACTGTGATGGGTTGCTAGCGACATCGCCTATAACACGATGGGCTTTTACCAACTGCCTTAAAATACTATCAAATGAATCAAGAATTTTTGATACACACATACATACCATACATACATACCGTCACGCCTCTTTCCCACAGGGGTAGGCAGAGACTACTTTATTCCACTTGCTACGATCCTGACATATTTCTTTCGCTTCATCCACAGTCATCAGTCTCTTCATACATGCTCGGCGGTTTCGGGTACTCCTGACCTGACCTTTTTCCAAAACGTCTCCTATTTGGTCTCGGAACGTCCGTCTAGGCCTTCCCCTCCCAACGTAACCATTCACACTCCCCATATAGATCTGTTTAGTTAGTCTACTTTCATCCATCCGCTCAACATGCCCAAACCAACTAAGCATACTTTTTTCTATCCTAGTCACTATATCCTCTTTCACACCAGCACGTTCCCTTATCACACTGTTCCTTATTTTATCTTTCAGTGATACACCTTCCATACTCCTTAACGCTCTCATTTCTACTGCATTTACACACTACTACTACTGCATTTTTATGTTTACTTTTACGGTTTCACCGTTAGAAATTTGCCTTAAAATAGGCAAACCGGTGGGAATCGAGTTCTATGGATACTAATCATACCATAGCTATGCCTCCATCACTACATAGTATAAAATAAAGTCGCTTTCTTTGTCCCTGTGTCCCTATGACCCTATGTATGCTTATGTCTTCAAAACTTTCGATTTTGATGCGGCTTTTTTTAATAGATAGAGTGATTCAAGAGGAAGGTTTATGTGTATAATACATGCATAATATACCGTGCGAAGCCGGGGCGGGTCGCTAGTATCTCATAAATAAAAACTTTTTTATGTTTGCCTAGGAAACCCTGATACGTCTAGCAAACAGGCGCCTATTTCCACTTCAGTTGCGAATGATACATGTTTTCATATCACAGAAGACATCATAGTAATGCAGGAGATATCGGCGCTCTAGAAATGTTACACTTATATCCATCGCTGATTGTAAATCGATTATTATGTGGGTGATATGGAGGTATCGTTTTGTTCCATTTACACTTATAGCGTTTAGTGGAACAGTGAGAAAGACTTTCAGTTTCGAAGTTAGTAATAGACCCACAGATTTGTTTAGTAGTATAAAAAGAATGTTTTTTTCATAATTACTGTCACATTTATGAGGAGGATAATATATGTTTGTAATACTCTTTATCCATACTAATCCATACTTCTCTATCATCATTACATAGTATAAAATAAAGTCGCTTTCTCTGTCCCTATGTCCTTATGTTTGCTTATATCTTCAAAACCACACAATGGATTTTGATGCCGTTTTTTTTAATAGATAGAGTTAGAGTGATTCAAGAGGAAGGTTTTTATGTATAATTCTACGCAGACGAAGTCGTGGGCAGAAGCTAGTAATAAATATAACGGTGAGACAAACAGGCGCGTCGCCTACATAGCTCTTAAGCGTTAATATAAAAACTTATTGCTCTAACTTTAAAGCGTACTTGATCCTAAACTTATTGAGCTTTCGTTAATATTTTTGAGGCGAAACTTCCCCGAAGATTTGACGTTTCCGCTAAACTTTGACCATTTTTACTCGCGCTTTGAAGTTTGGGATATCAGTTGTCGTAATATTTTATTGGAACGCTCTCGGCAGACATTTTTAATGGTGGTGTCGAATGTATCACGTCTTTATAGCTAACGGGGTAGGCAGAGCCTAAGGTAACAAAACGTTACGCTACGTTTAGCATGATTAAGGGCGTATAGCTGGAAAGGGAAATGAAAATAGTGATGGGTTGCACACACACACACACAAATCACGTCTTTATCCCTTACGGGGTAGACAGAGCATAAGGTACCAAGACCTACAGGCCACGTTTAGCAAGATTGTGGGGCTAGGTATAAATGGATAATGGATTAAAAATAGTAATGGGTTGCTAGCCGCATCGCCTATAACATGATTCCTAAGACTTTCGCCCATTCCCTCGATGGGCTTTTACTATGCGCGGAAAGAGAAGCAACTGGTAAATTCTATGTTTATTCTTTACTCCCAGATCAGCATGGAAGAATAAGAATAACATAAATGGATTTGAAAAATTGTCTTCTTAAATAAAAGGAACGCGAAACGTGTTTTCAGACTGGTGCGGTTTATTTGACATATTGTAAAGATGGCATATCACAGGATCCTTTTTATCCCGGGAAATTGCCTAACTCCCTCGGGAACTAGACGGAGTCACGAACAACAACTACTAGGTATATAGATTAGCAATTATTTGCTTACCTTTTACACGTGTGCCTCAGTCAGGGTTGGGCAAAAATTATCTATTTACGAAAAACCGGAAAGATAACTAAATCATCTTTTATTTGAAGTAACTAAATAATCCGTCATTTGTTATTTTGAAATTATCTACATCAGTTTCATTTTTATCTAGATAAATTAGTTGGGATTTTAAATAAAAGATGAATGTCAGTGTGACGGTTTGACCCGACGTGACATTCTGTATACATTTATTATTATAAGCTTACTTCAATAACAAACGAGGTCGGTTGTCTTCATCTAGATAATTCATCTAAATAAAAAAGTTGTCAACGCCCTATTTGTGATTAAATTTATCTTCGAATAAATTTATTTGAAATGATTTTATTTGAAACTAGCGACCCGCTCCGGTTTCGCACGGTATATTATGCATGTATTATACATAAATATATAAACTTTCCTCTTGAATCACTCTATCTGTTAAAAAAATCGCAACAAAATCCGTTGCGTAATTTTAAAGATCTAAGCATACATAGGGACGGACAGACAGAAAAGCGACTTTGTTTTATAGTATGTTGTGATAATTATCTAGATAAGAAATTATCTAGATAACGCCCAACTCTGGCCTCAGTAAAGTCGGATCGAGATCAAAAAATGTTATGAGCTGTCTCGCCTGTAAGACATCTTTATCCCCCGTGTGCCGCAAAACCCATTTCCTCCTCATTAAGTCGACACGCATTCTCTATATGTTAATTTTGAAGCTGTAAATATTTGGCGCAATGCGGTAGTGCCTTAAGACCCTGACGCGGATTTATCCTTCGTGGAATACATAGTTCCAAAACTTGTAGCTTGAAAATTATGTGGCATACGCTTGGAAAAATATATACATATGTCACGTCTTTATCCCTTACGGGGTAGAGAGAGCCTAATGTAACAAAACTTTAAGGCCACGTTTAGTGTGATTAAGGGCGTATAGGTGGAAAGGGGAATCAAAAGAATGATGGGTTGCTAGCCTCATCGCCTATAACATGATTCCTATAAGTTTCGCCCACACCCTCGATGGTATTTTACCATCTGCGCGGGTAGAGAAGCAACTAGTACATTATTATGTTTTTCTTTGCTCCCAGACCAGCATGGATGAATGTGGCACACGCTCGAAAAAATACATACATGCATATATCACGTCTTTATTCCTTACGGTGTAGACAGAGTCTAAGATTAGGGGCGTATAGGTGGAAAGGGAAATCAAAATAGTGATGGGTTTTACACATCGGCTATAACATGATTCCTAAGACTATCGCCCCGAAAAATGGCTTGTAAAAATAGATATTGGACTAAGTTTTTTATCCGCTTTCGGAATTAGGTTAAAGTATATACTTCGCTTTTTTAGCATTGGAAAAAGGTCGTTTAATCTTGAGATGTCTAAAATAACAGTAAGTTACAATTTGAAATCCCTGGAATATTGTGATTTGTTATGTTTTGGTATTATATTATGTATCCAGTTACCGATTTTTAAAAAGTGTTTTTCGACAAAAAGATATTATGTCAAAATTGTTGACCTTCTTTTAATGCTAAAAAACGAAGGCTTTTATGATTTCACAACATTATTTTGTAATACGATTGTATCTTGTTAACGAAAAAATATTTTTTATTTTTCAAACAACATGCACATTGAGGTGGAAGTGGAAAGGCGAATCAAAGTTGCGGGTTGCTAGCCGCTTCGCCTAAAACATGATTCGTATCTTGCATGATGAGCGTCACTTGTTTCATTTGCTTTCAATATCTCACAAAGATTCCGTAGACAGTGTACACCCGTTTACCAGGAGCTTCCAAGTCTAGGCAGACAATGTTTGCTATCTGTATGCTAATCTAGAGCCGTTGGATAGAGGAAGATTGCGCGGCAGTTCTGCCAGATTGGCTCGGACATTATCTTCAGTTCAAATCTTGAAAATAAACTGACACCCAGTTGGTTTCATCGTAAGGCTTCTGCTATTTGCTTTTGTCAATGTCATACATACGTATATCACTTCTTTATCGCTTACGGTGTAGACAGAGCCTGAGGTAACAAGACCAAGCCTCGGTTAGTATGATTGTGGGCGTATAGGTGGAAAGGGAAATCAAAATATTGATGGGTATCTAGCCGCATCGCCTATAACATGATTCCTAAGACTTCGCCCATTCCCTCGATGGGCTTTTACGCGCGGGAAGAGAAGCAACTGGTAAATTCTATGGTTTTTCTTTACTCCCAGACTAGCATGGAAGAAAAGTTATTTTATGAAGAGTTATCACTACATCACTACATAGTATAAAATAAAGTCGCTTTTTCTGCCCCTATGTATGCTCATATATCTTCAAAACTACACAACGGATTTTGATGCGGATTTTTTTAATAGATAGAGTGATTCAAGAGGAAGGCTTATGTATAATTCTACGCAGACGAAGTCGCGAGCAGAAGCTAGTTTTATATAAGCTCATTTATGTAAGAAGAATGTAAAAACATATTTTTCAAATAACTGTAAAAGTAACCGAGAGCTAACAAAGATTTGTTATGTCACAAAGAGTTGGTTGGATCATTATTAATCGTGTCAAGTGATCGTAGTCCCAGGTGTCCTGAGAAATGAAGTGGGTTCAATTCCAGTAAGATTTTATCTCGAGCAAAATTTGTGTGTAAGGAATAGTGTGATAAGGGAAGCTGGCGTGAAAGAAGATTATAGTGACTAGGATAGAAAAAAGTATGCTTAGTTGGTTTGGTCATGTATAGAGAGGATGGATGGAAGAAGATTAATTAATTAAACAGATTTATATGGGGTGTGAATGCGTTGGGAGGGGAAAGCCTGGATGCGTTTTGGTAAAAGGTCATGTCAAGAGTACCCGGAAAGAGGCGTGACGGTATGAATGTATGTATGTATGTATGGTTTGTTTGTATTACATTTTTTTATTTTTACAAACTTTTTCTTGCACTATTCGAATGTAAGAATGTAAGGCGTCGTCTAAATTAGCAAAACATTTTTCGACCGCTTTCAGTGGTCAGATTGACTTACAAGTTTGAAGTTAATGACTGCAAGTACTTTCAGTAAAAAAAAAACATGTAATTTTTTTAACGAAAACTTGTTTCGTTGCAACTTCATTATTTTAATCTTGGGCTTTATTACTTAAATCCTTGAATCCCTCATTACGCTCTGGATTATATTTTGGAATCCCTCGCTACGCTCAGGATTCAATACGCCTCGTCGTAAATACTTCATTTTGCTTGACACAAATTATTAAAGATGTAATCGCCCGGCAATGTAAAGCAAATTTTGGATGTCACTTTTTATGTCACATGTCAAAACTTATTATCTTAACTGCATTGTTTACTGTACAGTCAAGTGTAATAATATTATGTATCTAAACAAAGTTTCAAAAACAAGTACCATACACTCTTACACCAGCGTAATAAGGTCGTGGGACATATTACTGAGAAGTTCCTATCGATACTTATTTTTGCACTTGACCGTACATTGCGTGCTGAATAACTGTGTATGGTTTTTTTTCGTTTTATTTTTCAGCGTCCTCGTTTTACGTTTTCAACCTTCCTATCGATATATATTTCCCATGGGGGGCCGTACAAACGCTGTCATAAGCTATACATTAGGATAACTGTCATCCCTCGTCAGCCGTCTGCCATCAGTTGTATATCTTCCAAAGTTTTGTCATATATTACTGCTGTATCGAATTATATTTTCAACAATAATGTATTTACCAATCGCTGTTTTCCATGCTGGTCTGGGAGTAAAAAAAACAGAATTTACCAGTTGCTTCTCTTCTCATGGGTGAAAGTCTTAGGAATCGTTTTATAGGCGATGCGGCGGGCAATCCATCACTAATTTGATTTCCCTTTTCAGCTATAGGCACGCCCTTAATCATGCTAAAAGTGGCCTTAAGGGTTACCTTAGGCTCTGTCTACCTCGTTAGGGATAAAGACGTGATATATGTATGTATGTTTTTGAAAGTTTCATATTTAATTCGCTATCGGCCATTATGACGGATAGATGAGAACCTAACCTTAAAATTTCATTTAAGATACAATTTTTTGTGCTGACTGTACTTTTTGTTGGGTGTACTTGCATTGTCGTCAGTCCTACATATGTGAACCAAATTTCAAGTCAATCAGACCAACTGTTGAAGAGTTCCCTCCTGATGTGTCTGTACACAATTAAAAACTCCCGTGGAACATCTACTGCTCACCAGGGACGAGAGAAAACGCTGTTTTTTGATGTGCAATATATACATTTGAAATTTACCATGACCTTTTCGATGAAGGAAAACATCGTGAGGAAACCTGCACATCTGCGAAGCAATTCAATGGTGTTTGTGAAGTCTCAATCCGCACTGGGCGCGCGTGGGAATGATAGCCGTCTCATTGACGACCGGATAGCCTAGTGGTTAGTGACCCTGACTATGAAGCTAGAGGTCCTGGGTTCGAATCCCGGTAGGGGCAGACAGTTGTATGATGAATACGAATGTTTGTGCCGGAGTCATGGATGTTGTACGTATTTAAGTATGTATTTATCTACATTATATAAGTATGTTTATCCGTTGCCTGGTACCCATAGTACAAGCTTTGCTTGGTTTGGGGCTGGGTCAATTGGTGTGATTTGTCCGAAGATATTTATTTATTTATTTATTTATTCAGGCCTGTGCTTAGCAGTGAGACGTATATAGGCTGGAGGTGATGATGACGATGATCACTCGCCATCAGGTAACCCACTTGCCCCTTTACCTTCCTTCTATAATAACAAAACTGTCGCTACTCTGGGTTTCCGTGAAATGAACAGAATCTCTGTTTGTCTTTGCTTACTGTAACGCCGCCTTCACACGCCACGAAGATTAATGTACGTGTGGACGAGCCCTAATGGAAAAACTTAAATCGACCTACGGGTATCTTGTTTAGTAATTTTCTAAATAAGCTCCGTGGTAACACGGAAAGTTGTTAAATGAAGCTTTTACGATTCTAGCTTGATTTGTCGTGTTTTGACTAGTTTTATGAGCTTTTATGTTTTTATTTTCACTTATTTTCATGGGAGTTGCCATTAATTCGATTGGATCTCTAAGTGGATCGAAATCTTAAGTTAACTTTAAATTAGTTAACCGTGGTTATGTGGGTAGTTGTAAGTACTAAGGCGGCTGCGCCCCGCGTCCAGTTAGTCTGATTATACGTGTCAATAAGAGTGGTTCGTGTTCCTTATTTGTCTCTCCAGTGACTCCCTCTGACGGAAAACAACATTGCCCAAGGTGCACCGGCCCGTTTTACCATATTTTTAGAGGAGACAGCGTGTGTTGCGAGTAATGGCCCTTCGCACTCGTGCACTCGTTTATCCGAGCGACAAAACTACACTCGCTTTTCGCTGGTCGCGAACTCGTTTATTGGTTCTAGGTCTTATCTCTTGTCGCTCATCGTCAGCGGTGAGACCATTACCTAAGTTAAAAAAGAAAGAAAGAGAAACATTTATTTACACACACTCGATACACGTAGATATAAAACAAGGAGATATACGATACACTAAGGAATAGTACCGATATGGTGTAAAATGGACCCCACTCAGCATAATGTTGAAGTGATGAGAAATTCCGCCAATTTTATCATTTGCGCGGGAAGAGAAGCAACTGGTACATTCTATGTTATTTCTTTGCTCCCAGACCAGCATGGAAGGGAATTATAGAATTCTAGGAATAAGACATCATAAGCCTGGGTTGACATTTTTAAGAGAGATTATGGCACTTATAAAGTATCAGAATCCATAAAAATTCAACTGGATTGGGGTTGATGAGACGCGTTAGACTAAAATGTTGATTGCTCGCTGTTTGAAACTGTAACAGACAAGGCGATTCCTTTATATAGATACGGAACCCTGACTGAAATAACCTCCCATCGTTACGACCAGGATAGCAGAACACGCTTAGGTGTTACGTAAGGATTAGTGATGTGCTGGTATGGTGAATGTGTTCTCGCGGATACGAATACGGATCTCGGAAATACAACCTTATTATTATGGGACGTCATCAAAGTTGCGGGAAACCTGGCGTTCTAAGGAGGTCTTTGTTCAACAGAGGCAGTCTTCTGGCTGATGATGATTATTATGCTCCGCGTTGAAGACCTCGAAGCCAAACTCTTATAACCTAAGCTGACCCGGCGAACTTTGTTCCGCCTTAAATTTGAAAAATTCCAGTGGTTTGGGCTATGCGGGAACTATGCAATTTTCCGGGATAAAAACTATCCTATGTCCTTTCCCGGGACTCAAACTATCTGTATACCAAATTTCAACTAAATCGGCCCAGCGGTTTAAGCGTGAAAAGGTAACAGACAGACAGAGTTACTTTCGCATTTATAATATTAGTAAGGAAGTAAGGATTAGTAAGGATTATATATTTAATTGTTTGCATCACCCGACGGCCCCATCGGAAGACCAGCGCTGGCTGCAAGGCCAGCAAACGTTGAGTTGTCTCTGTAGCTTTTTATTACGTTTTTAAATTTCTAAACGACACTGAAAATTTGAACACAGAAAAATCCGAAAAGTAAAGCTATGGCTGGGAATCGAACTAAGATCCTCGTCATTAAGTGACGCGTGCTACCCCTTCACCACCCATAGCAGGTGGCAAAGCCTTCAAATTTTTTTATCTGTTACTAGCTGTCACGTGACCTTGACCACAGCCTAGAATCGTGGCGTTATTAATTATTGCATGTATACCCAACTTGCTTGTTCCTAAACAATTTTAAGAAACTTTTATAAGTGTGTCGCGGATTCGGATGCGGATATCCGGCGCGTCACTAGTGGAGATAGTAAATAGTGGAAACCTTTTACAGAGAGGATACTAAGTCCCATCTCTCTGAGGCCCTAAGTGTTTCACTATTTACGGTGCTCTGTAGCTTATAAAAATACAGAAAAGGAAATATTTTTTGTATATTGCTTGGTTGAGCAAGAAATTTCTTCATAGTTCTGTTGTTCCAGTTCGTCACTTTTTTAATATAGATACGTATGGAACATGACGTACAGGAAAAAAAAAACCATAGTAAAATCTGGGACACATTTTTTCTTTATGAGAATCGATTCCGGAAAAAATTTACACGTGGACTTTTTTTTGAAAAACGATCAACTACTTCGAATCGATCGAATGTGTGTAAATAAATGTTTCTCTTTCTTTCTTTCTTTCTTTACTTATACAAAAATACAAATACCTACCTACATACTTGCATACATTATAACTATTTATTTATTTTTAATTTTTAACCTTAAAAAAACTGAGTTACCAATCAACAATCAAAACAACATGGGTGCGTTGCCGATCCTTAAAAACATCGCACTAAAACAAAATTAAAATATCGGCCATAATAATAAAACTCATTTTCATTTGTAAAATTGGTCTAAGTGCACCTTTAGTTCCACCTTGTCAGGTACAAGTGGCGCCACCTGTTTTGATAACGGTAGTAGTCCCTCGTCTCCTGAAAAAGCTGAATATCGCCGTGTACGCCATCTTACGGAGAGTAGCCGCACTTCTTCGTTCCCAGACATCACAAGTCGGGGCACGGTGATAGTTTGTTGATAAAATAATAGGTGGCGCTAACTTCAATGAATCAAACTTGCACCATGACTTCCCACAAAAATGTTTGTAAAGTTAATTTTGATTCGTATTTTTAACTTATTCAATTGGTTAATATTTCGCACAGTCTTTTAAAAATGACTAAATTATTTTCCTTGTTATATTAGGCGAGACCAGTCATATAAGTTATCTTGTTTAATTATGTTCAATACAGCTAATTAGTAATGATACTCTTGCGCAGTGCCGGCGTTAGGGGGGGGGGGGGGGGGCGATGGGGTGACGGCCCGGGGCGCCAAATTTGCGGGGCGCTGAGGTCTGGGGCCTCGGCCTCCTGGCTCACCGGCTGTGTACCCTCAATAGTGGGTGCCTAAATATTACTGCCCGGGGTGTCAGTGGCCCTAACGCCGCTGCTGCTCTTGCGTTTCGGTAATCGAATTAAATAATAATTATGTAAGTACTAGCTACTAATCGCGACTCCGTCTCCGTAGACTTAAGAACACACGCTATCTCCATATCAAATTTGATCGAAAGCTTCGACGTGAAGAAGGAATAAACACACACTCACTCACATACCCATATCCTGGCTCACGAACTTTCGCATTTACAATATTAGTAGAATTATTTCTAATGATGCAGATTTTTTATCTATTTACAAGCAATTTATTCATAGAAACATGTAAGAGAAGACAAATGCCTAAGAATTATTCCTTTTTATTTTATCGCCTGGTGTCGTAGACTCTCTACGCCGTAGCATCGTAGCACTTCGTAGCACCCTCTACACCACCGAAAACTCAGCAAATAACCAAGAAACAACCCTAAAAAGTCTCGTTACAAATCCATATAAAACCCACAATTTATTCTCCCACTTAAAACAAAAGAATCGCCTTCGAACTCAACGACCCAAAGCTCAAGTTTCCTTACAATTACTAAAAAAACTGCAACTCTGGTCGACCAGAGGTCAAGTGTCTATAGAATTTATATAAGTAAGCGACCTCTGGTTGTTAGAAGAAAAATCACCAGCTTAGGATATAAACGTTCTAAGCACCAAAGTTGCGTCAACGTGATAGGAACTTTAGGTTTGGAATTTTAAGGTTGAAATGGTTTTGTTTTTGGTGAGCAAATTTTTTTGGAAAAGTTTAGGTAATTTGTTCAAAGGCCCATCCACAGATAAAGCGTGTTTTCAATCCCTCTAACAAGCGTTCGTTTTTAGGGATCCGTAGTCCGTACCTAAATAGTAAAAACGGAACCATATTTTTCTTCTTCTTCTTCTTATTTGTGGCGTATCAAGTCGTTACAGCGACGACAACTTCTCCAATGTCAAAGTAATAAAAATATATCGTTTCGTGAGTCACAGACGGTTCTGGCTGAAAATCAGTGCTGCAGGTGTCTAACACCTCAGCGTAATGCTGAGCCAGCGAACGTTTCACTTTTGCGAAGACACACAACGCTGATGATCTATTTTTCATGTGTATGTTTTTTTGTTTTACCTTGTTTATCACTACATAGTATAAAACAAGGTCGCTTTCTCTGTCCCTATATCCCTATGTATGCTTAAATCTTTAAAACTACGAAACAGATTTTGTGCGGTTTTTTTAAATAGATATATTCAAGAGGAAGGTTTATATGTATAATACATGGATTATATACCGTGCGAAGCCGGGGCGGGACACTAGTTTTCTATAAAATTGTGTATATTATCTTATATTTGTGTGTCTTGCAAAAAGGAATAAATGTCTTCTTTCTGTCTTTCTAACGTTGAATTTTATATTCACTTGCCTAATTTGTACGAAGCCCGTTGTGCGCAAGTCCGACTCGCACTTGGCCGGTTTTTTCCTCATTGTAAAGGTGCGTGCAGACTAGAGGGCTGTGTAACGACCGTTTAAGTCTGTAAGAGCCCTTGTTCCAGCATCGAAGGTTAGCGGAGAATGTCAAGATGTTTCGATTAATTAAATAACAAAAGGTTTCGTAATTAATAAAAGTAGGCAGAAGGACTTGTGCAAAGACCCTTCGGTTTCCTGGCGCCGTTTCACTAGCTTACCTCCAAGCAGCAGCGCTTGCGCTACTACGCTCCGGCCTGAAGAGTAGATGCGTTATTCAGTAAAAAAATCTAATTTTCTGTGTTTTAGAAATTTAATTTATCACGGTAAAACCGTAAAAGTAAACATAAAAATTAAGAAGTATAAATTCTTGATTCATTTGATAGTACCTATCAAGTGAAAAATAGTGCCTCTCGTCCCTGGTGAGCAGTAGATGTTCCACGGGAGTTTGTAATTGTGTCGCACAGATACATCATTCAAACAGATGACGCTTGGCGACGAAAATTCGCATAGTAAAAAGGTCACGTGACATTCGAACACTTACCCACCTGCTACGGTGGTGTAGAGGTATAGCACGCGTCCCGGAATGACGAGGATTCCTAGGCATAGCTTTACTTTTCGGAATTGTGTGTGTTCTAATTTACAGTGTCGTTTAGAAGTTTAATAAAAAACAACCTTGGAAGGAACCTTAAAAACATCCTCAAACGTGAAACAAGTCAGCAGCCGGAACCTCTTAATTACCATAATTATTTCCCGCAAAGAAACCTTTAATAAGAAACAAAATAAACCCTAGTGTTATAATTCAGGGATGAAGCCAGGACCCCATTATTTGTGGCTTTAAAATATGGCTTAATTAAGAACCCTTATTCCCTCATTAAGGGTTGGGTTATTATATACTAACAATTTTTTATGTGCCCTCGAAAGGGTTGAAGTCAAAATTGTTATAAAGAATTTCGGTAATTCCAAGTAACTCTGGAGGATATGCATAGTTTGTAGTTATATGTATATGTTGTAACTATTTATAGCTTGATTATAATTAAAATTAAATTTCTAAACGACATTGAAAATAAGAACACAGAAAAATCCGAAAATTAAAGCTTAAGCCGGGAATTGAACCCGAATCCTCGTCACTCCGTGACGCGTGCTGTACACCTACGCCACCCATAGCAGGTGAGCCTGTTACTAGCTGTCACGTGATCTTGTTACTATGCGAATATTTGTCGCCAAGCGTCATCTGTTGGAATGATGTCACTGTACGACACAATGCTGCCACCTGCTTTGGGTGGTGTAGGCGTATGAATTCGAAGGCTTACCCACCTGCTATGGGTGGTGTAGGGATTATAGCACGTGGGGTGCGACGTCGGAGACCTTCTCGAGAGCTCTAGCGTTACAGTTCCCTTCTATCAGAGGCTCTTGGCCTCACGGAGGGGGGGAAGGGTAACACTTAGGCTGATGCACCCTGGAAAATAACGGTTAATTAATTGATTTAGTAAATTAGTTAATCGTTGGCTAATATCCGACTGGGGGGGTTGGGGTTTGAGGGAGAGCCCACCTGTCGTAAGTCATATACCGGACTTGCGGCGGGTGCTTAGGCACCCTGAGTGCTGCTCCCAGCATCCTTCTGGCCTTTAGGGGCATAGCAGAGGGTACTTGGGATGGGGCGGCGCTTTTATTTTGGGTATACTCCTTCGGGGGGAGTCCCACTTAACCCTAGGCATTCCCGTGCCTAGGGCATCCATAAAGATTTCCTCTCCGTTAAAAAAAGGGGTATAGCACGCGTCACGGAATAACGAGGATCCGGGCTCGATTCCTGACCATAGCTTTACTTTTCGGCTTTTCTGTTCTAATTTTCAGTGTCGTTTAGAAACACAATTGGTTATCAACTGCGCTTCAATCAAGTATTACCAGTTTGAAACCGTGTAGTTGCTCGTACGAATGGCGTGTCGTAAACACGGCCATAAAATTAAACTCAATATCGCCAAAACTCAAACTCCGCCGCGCCAGATTGAAAACGATACCAAACTCGGGCACTAAAGTCAGCTTTACAACTGGTCCATTACTGGGTGGTTGGCGAATGGTCCACGATTTTTTAGTACATTGCGTGTTGCCAATCCTGCCGCTAAGTAACAGTGCTTGCACTGTGTTCCGGTGTGGAGAGTAAGACAGCCGGGGAAATTACGGGCACAAGAGGCGTTTCATCTTAGTCCTCTAGGTTGGCAACGCATCTGCAATCCCTCCCGGGTTGCGGGTGTCTATGGGCAGTGGTGATCACTTACCATCAGGTGACCCACTTGCTCGTTTGCCTTCCTATTCATATAAAAAAGTAAAAAAAAGTTTGATTTGTTTGTACTAAGTAATTAAAGTATGTTCTTCCATACTGGTCTGGGAGTAAAGACAAAACATAGAATGTACCAGTTGCTTCTCTCCAGCGAAAGTCTTAGGAATCATGTTAAAGGCGATGCTATTAGCAACCTATCACTATTTCGATTCCTTTATCCACCTATACGCCTACAATCATGCTAAACGTGGCCTTTAGGTCTTGTTACCTTAGGCTCTGTTTACCCCGTAAAGGATAAAGACGTGATTTATGTATGTATGTTTAATGTAAGCCACCACGAACGCCATCCGCCTTTAGCAGTCGAGGGCGTAAGCGACGCCGCATAAGCCACACTTACGTCTTTTGTCTCGCGGACTCGTCGCCCGGCTGCATGCTGGAGCATGCGCACTGGCGCCGTAACGCGTTACGTTACGAAGCGGTGTATTCCCATAAGAAGTTATCACTTTGTAGGGAGTGCCACAATATAGAGGTCTCTCTCCAGGCACATATGCCTGGGGACTGAAGTCCGAAGGAAGAGAGTTGAAAGTTTTTTTTTTTCTTTCTGGCTATGAGGACTTTAGCCACAGTTGAAAGTTCTTCTTCTTCTTCTTTTGATTGTGGCGTTACAATAGTCGTCATAGCGACGACAACTTCGCCAATGTCGGTAAAAAAATTTAATTATAAAATCTTGTGACAAAATGTCGGCAACGTTGTACGGTAACGCGGTCAAAGACCCCCCTACCCCCCCTGTCGGGCTCTTAGCCAACGGTCAATGTTATCCCTCAGAAACTGCCAGGAAATCATTAGCCGGTGCCCAGGGTGCACCGGACCAAGCACTGCTCTTCCCCCCGGACGGATCCAAAAACGAACCGCAGCTCTTGTTCACACGTGGAGGTAACCCGACTCGCACCCCGTTGAGAAAGTTCGTTAGCGGGATGTGGAACGATGTGACAGCTGTCAAAGACTGGCGCTAGCTACTCGTGCGTTGCAGTTATGTAGAGGCCAACTAGGTGGCGCTAGGTCCGCAAGAACTTCAAAAATACCCTCAAACGCGCAATGAATGTAGAATCGACGAGAATGGCCGTGTTTGGTGTCGCTGTGCCGTAATCAGCGACCCGCAGAGCTGTTTGAAAGTTGATAGTTTGCGACGTGGGCGAGCGTAGATTTGTGATTGTGTTTGTTTGAGCCCGGATTTTATGTGCGAATGAAGATTCTTTGTTACTTTTTTAAATCTAACGTAAATCCGAGGCATTAAGCTTCTTGTCTGACGATTACAGGGAGGTTACCGCGATTAATTCGGATTCAGTTTACTTCTTCTTCTTCTTCTTATTTGTGGCGTTTCAAGTCGTTATAGCGAACAAAAATAAGATTAAAAAATCTTGTGACAAAATTTTAATGTCGGCAACGTTGTACGGTAATGGTTAAAGACCCCCCCTGTCGGGCTCTTAGCCAACGGTCAATGATATCCCTCAGAAACTGCCAGGAAATCATTAGCCGATGTCCAGGGTGCACCGGATCAACCACTGCTCTTCCCCCCGGACGGATGCAAAAAGGAACCGCAGCTCTTGACCACACGCGGAGGTAACCCGACTCGCACCCCGGATTCAGTTTAGGTTCGCTGTCAGATCCATACTAAAAATGACAGCTACAACCTGAACTGTGTCGGAATTGAATTGCGTTAAAAAGTCATGGTATGGCCTCTGGACCATAATGGACAGAATGACGGCGGATCTAACTAGAATGACAATGTGAAAATGTAAAGTAAAATTTTCAAAAATTCCCGTAAAAATGATTTATAGTTTTAAAAACAATCCTTGATTTAGTTTTGCAAATATCAAAAATGCCTTACATATTTTTAGAAAAGAGCTGATGCTCTTCAAACTGCTGGACCGATTTTTACCAAACATGGCTTAGAAATACAAGGAAACTGGATTTCGAATAAAAAACCACATCGAAATCGATCCATCCAATTGAGCGTTACGATGCCACAGACAGATACACGGATGGATATTTGTTACTCTTTCACGCCTGAACGGCTGGACAGATCTGGATGAAATTTGGAACGTAGGTAGATTATAGTCTGGAATAAGACATAAGCTACTTTATATCCAGGAAAATTGCGTTATTTCTGCGGGATAGCGATAAACAAACTCTATGCAGACCAAGTTGCGGGCAACAGCTAGTATCTTATAAATTTATTGAAGAACTGAAACTCTAGTAATAATGAGAGCAAGGAACCCAACTAACGCAATTATTTCGCAATCACCTCGGCGCGGGTTAAATTAAAGTCGATGTTTTCATGATGATTACATACTAGACATATTTTAATGAAATAACGTTACTAACGAGCAAATAATTCATCTAGCATTAGTACATAGCATTAGTACGAGCGCGCGCGATATATACTCTGTCCCTTTCTAGAACGAACAGCAAGAAAAAGAAGGGTAGTTTATCTCGCGCGCACCTATGCTAGTGCAGAAGCTAGCTCCACCATTGCAGATGTTGCCAGCCTTAAATTCTAATAAAAAACTGTTATTAATCCAGAATGAAATACTTTATTATTTTAAAACTAAAAATCACCGGAAATTTTATTGATACATTGTTGTATCGATATTGTTCGTTCGCTATTATATCGAAGTGTTGTTTTTCACTGTCGACATCCCCACCATCAGTTCCACGGCTGTCTTGCTCTACATGCTGGAACAGCAACGCCAGCATTGCAGCTTGTGGGACGCAATCCGAGTGTAAGATGGTGGCAGTCATCCGGACGGACACTCAACAAGGTACTCTCGTAAAACGTGGCTCTCTTGTCGTATAAAAAAACTTCCCCGGGACAAAAGTAGCGGTAACTTTTTACATTGAAAAAGTTTCTTTTAGCACAAGAAATAAATTTCCATCCTTTTAGTGTGAACAATGAATTTTAAATTTTACTTAAATCACGTTTTTATCCCTTACGGAGTAGAGAGAGCTTAAGGTAACAAGACCTAAAGGTTTAGCGTGATTGTGAGTGCATAGGTGGAAAGGATAATTAAAATAGTAATGGGTTGCTAGCGCATCACCTAAAGAAAGAAAGAAAGAAAAAGTTCATTTATAGCGATCACAAAAGTAGTTAAAAAACATATGAAAGCTACATTTTTTTTTCTCTCTCTTTTTTATGCATGACTATTTTATTTTAATTTGACGAGTAGATACTTTATACATCTCTACTATAGACTAATATAATTTAAGACTCGGGGACACCTTATACACCCCTTTTATAAATGTATTTAATTTAAGTAGTATTTAAGCATTGCACTACTAGCTTAATGTTATTTTGAAAAAATTACTTTCTGCCAAGTTTCTTGCGCCGCATTCTTCTTGGCAATGATGATCTTTCCGAATGCGCTGGTAGTTTCAAAAAAGACATGTAAAAGAGCCCATGGCGGCCAATTTGCAAAAATAAAACTTCGTTTTTTTGTACTGGTACATTCTATGTTTTTCTTTGCTCCCAGACCAGCATGGAAGACCAAATTTTAAATGTTGAGCTTTGAACTCGCTCCAAACGTTAGCTACAGCGTGATCAATAAATTCACGCACCAACAAACAATATTTTTGTGTCGAAACAAAACTTTGGTGTCGGTGTCCGCTAGGTACGAATTTTTATCACAAAACTTGTAAGACACTGTTTTTTAGAGCAGTTGCGACGGGGCACGCTATTCGTTTGTATATATGCATCTCTTTCATTACACGGTAGTTGAAAAAGGATAACGGTTGACAAAGGATAGAAAGTTCTTAAAAGGAGTAGTGTGGATTGTCTTTGGAATTTAGGAGTTTATTCAGAGGGAATAAAGTCTCAATTTTGGTGACACTTAAAGAAGTTAAGGTTACTTGAAATCACCTTGTCCTTTGTTTATGTTATCTTTGCACCTAATGGTGTTCTAAAGTGTTTTCACTTCTCGGGCTCATAAAATGTCACTTTAGTCTCTGTGTATCGTGACTAAAGGTCCTTTTTGATCTGTAGGGATTAAAGTTTTTTTTTTATTTACTTTGGCAACCCCTAAACAGCCAATCATATTTGTGATTGTGTAAACAGACAAATTTTGCGGTGCGAGTCGGGTTACATCCACGTGTAGTCAAGAGCTGCGGTTCCTTTTTGGATCCGTCCGGGGGGAAGAGCAGTGCTTGATCCGGTGCACCCTGGGCTTCGGCTAATGATTTCCTGGCAGTTTCTGAGGGATATCATTGACCGTTGGCTAAGAGCCCGACAGGGGGGGAGGAGGGTCTTTGACCATTACCGTACAACGTTGCCGATATTTGGTCACAAGATTTTTTAATCATATTTTTGTTACTTTGACATTGGCGAAGTTGTCGTCGCTATAACGACTTGAAACGCCACAAATAAGAAGAAGAAGACAAATTTTAGGGCGTGGAAATAACCTCAAACTGTGCAAAACTATTAAAAAATAAGGATTTAATTTCGCGAAACGCCATTCATAATTACGAATATGCATCTATTTAATTATACATACATATATCCCGTCTTTATCCCAAACGGGGTAAAGAGTCTAAGGTAACAAAACCTGAAGGCCACGTTTAGCATGATTAAGGGCGTATAGGTGGAAAGGGAAATCAAAAAAGCGATGCTAGCCGCATCGCCTATAACATGATTCCTTTATGAGATACAGCCTGTTGACAGACAGACAGTCTTAGTAATATGGTCCCGTGATTACCCTTTGGGTACGGAACCCTAAAAAAGATGTAACGTAAATTAATTCTTACATGCTGGTCTGGGAGTAAAGAAAAAACATAGAATGTACCAGTTGCTCTTCCCACGCGCATGGTAAAAGCCCATCGAGGGAATGGGCGAAAGTCTTAGGAATTACGTTATAAGCGATACGGCTAGCAACCCATCACGATTTTGATTACCCTTTTTCCACCTTTACTTAATCATGCTAAACGTGGCCTTAACCTTTTGTTACCTTAGGCTCTGTCTACCCTGTAAGGGATAACGTGATATATGTATGTATGTATATCCATCCAACACGTCCAGTCTGCCCACTTCAGGCACGCGTGGGGTGTCTCGACGTAACCCGACCGTACCGACAGCAGCCGACGCAATAAAATGTAAGAGTGCCACCTTCGCTTTTACGCCCCATTTCTTTGACGTTACAGTAAAAAGGCGGTTCTGTTTTGTTATTCTTTGAAAAATTCCGAGGTTGCATTTTGTCGGAAAATTTTGATGATCAATTCAAAAAGCTAGTAGCCTAGTGGTTTGATATGTGGCCTCTTAGGCAGAGGGTCGTGGGTTTGAGCCGGGGCTCGCACCTCGTCAGTTTTTCGGAATTTATGTGCTATTATTACATCTGAAATTTTGCATTTGCAATTTGCCATGAGCTTTTCGGTGAAGGAAAACATCGTGAGGAAACCTGCACACATCTGTGAAGAAATTCAATGGTGTGTGTTAAGTTCCCAATCTGCACTGGGCCCGCGAACTATAGCCCAAGCCCTCTCATTCTGAGAGGAGGCCTGTACCCAGCAGTGGGAGGTATATAGGCTGGAGATGAATTGAATTGATGAATATAATCTATAGTTGCGTTGTTTTTTTTAGAGTGATTCAAGAGGAAGGTTTATATGTATAATACATGCATAATATACCGTGCGAAGCCGGGGCGGGTCGCTAGTTTTCTAATATAACGTTATCTGTTTTCAGGTAAGTTAAGCAGCCTTTCGCCTACGCAAACATAATTATATCTCAGGTGAGTGGACTGTCAAAGTGACATGTCATGATTGATGACGTCACCAAGATGGCGCCTTACATACATGACTTGATTACACTAAAATTAGTCAATTAGTTAAAGTGGTGGGAGTAGATTTAGAATAATTAATCAAAGTTAAATCCTTGCTTAGTACGTAAGTAAGTAAGTAAGTAAATGCTTTATTGTACAAATATAGAGAAGTAGAGACAAATCACAAAAAAATACCTTAAATATATGCACAAAGGCGAACTTATCTCTATAAGGGATCTCTACCAGTTAACCTTTGAGTAAATGAGAGGAGCATTAAGCGAGAGACCGACAAAGAGTGAGTTTAAAATATCCATATAGTGAAAGCCACAATAGAGCGTACATCTCAAAATACAACAAACAATTCATAAATAAACGACTAAATATCATTACGTTATCAGTACGTTGTAGGATTAGTACGTTGAAATGGCAATGGGCTGGTCACGTTTGCCGTAGAACTGACAACCGTTGGAGCAAAAGTATCCTAGAGTGGAGACCACGCTTGGGAAAGCGTAGTGTGGGACGCCCTGCGACGCGTTGGACGGATGACCTTAGGACAGCTGGCAGTGGCTGGATGAGGGAAGCCCAGGATCGCGAAAGTTGGCGCAATATGAAGGCGGCCTACGTCCAGCAGTGGACGGACAATGGCTGTAGATAGATAGATAGATAGAAATCCTCGCTTCCATGCTGGTCTGGGAGTAAAGAAAAAACAGAATGTACCAGTTGCTTCTCTTCCCGCGCAGGTAAAAGCCCATCGAGGGAATGGGTATAGGAATCATACTATAGGCGATGCGGCTAGCAACCCATCACTAGTTTGGTTCCCCTTTCCACCTATACGCCCACAATAATGCTAAACGTGGCCTTCAGGTCTTGTTACCTTAGGCTCTGTCTACCCCGTAAAAGCTAAAGACGTGATTTATGTTTGTTTGTTTGTTTGTAAATCCTAGGTGTGTCAAAGTTCGGGTCGGCAATGCGCTAGTAGAGGACTAGCGAGTGTCCATGGACTATGGTATTCGCTTCCCATCAAGTATTTCAGCTTTATACTTACACTAGCTTCTGCCCGCGACATCGCCCTCGTTGAATTATCATGACATGTTAATTGCTATCCCGCAGGAACTATGCCATTTTCCGGGATAAAAAGTACCTGGCCGGTGATTTTCTCAACAGATTAGTAAAGTTTGCTTAAAAATCCGTTCAGTCGTTTTTACGTGATGCGATCGCAAATATACAGACAACACATACATACATACATACACAAATCACGTCTTTATGCCTTACGGGGTAGACAGAGCCTAAGGTAGCAGGTACCTACAGCCACCTATATACACAGACAAAACAAAAACCAACAAAAAAAAAAACAAAAAAAAAAAACAAAAAGACAAAAAGCAAAAATTCTAAAAATTGTTGAAACGTTTTCTGTTTTCGATTCTAAGTATCCCCAGTCAATTTATAATATTATGTTTGTATGTATATATCCATGTAATTGAAAAGCCCCAGTGGCATAGTTCCGCAGACGCTGGCAGCATTCCCCCTTTGGACAGCGATACTAATACGCTGTCCACGGAAGCTGCCAGCTCTGCGGTCACCCGTAGCGTCTATTAGCCTCTTCGAAATATCTTTGAAGAGGCTCATAGCGCTAGGTCCCCACGGACCAAGGGTCTCAACACAGAAAAGACTATCGAATGAATCAAGAATGTTTACTTCTTCATTTTTCATGTTTTACTTGTACGGATTTACCGTTAGAAATTAAATTTCCTTCGACAGATGACGCTTAGCGACAAAAATTCGCATAGTAACAAGGTCACGTGACAGCTAGTAAAAGATAGAAAAATTCGAAGGCTTACCCACTTGCTATGGGTGGTGTAAGGGTATAGCACGCGTCACGGAATGACGATTCGGGTTCGATTCCCGGGCATAGCTTTACTTTTCGGATTTTTCTGTGTTCTAATTTTCAGTGTTTAGAAACAGAAAGGGACAAAATTGTATTGAAACCACACTTAATAAATCCTAGAAAATATTTACTGAGTTGCTCAGTTATACTAACTCAACCATTTGCTTATATATTATTCTTTTTAAGATACAGTGTATATTTTGAACCATTTTTACTGTACTCAATGGCAAGTTTTCTTCCATGCTGGTCTGGGAGTATAGAAAAACCTAGAATGTACCAGTTGCTTCTCTGCCCGCGCAAATGGTAAGCCCAGCGAAATGGGGGAAAATCTTAGGAATCATGTTATAGGCGACGCGGCTAGCAACCCATTACTATTTTGATTACCCTTACCACCTTGCCCACAATCATGCTAAACGTCGCCTTTACTTTTGTTATCTTTTTCATTTCATTTCATTTCATTTATTCATTATTTATGTCATGTACATATAGTTATAGATGTTATAAAGTATTCATGTTGGTCCATGACGCCCTGTAAGGGCACATAATGGTACTTAAGATTAGATTAAAATTAACACATGTTTCCAATTAAAATAAGATATGATTACATTAAAATTACAGCCATCAATTAATATTATTTTTTGTGATTATTATGTTAAGGAGTTATTAAAAAAATGTCATGTTTAGAATTATATTGGAATCCCATCCTAATTATCAATTTTAAATTGACAATGTTAAAATTATGAATACAAAATATATTAAACTTATTAATGTCATTTTTCAATTTCATCATTCAAGAACTCGTCAACAGAATAATAACATTTATTGGTTAGGTATGTCTTAAGTTTGTTTTTGAAAATATTAAATCTGGTCTCCTGTCTCATTGATTCTGGGATTTTATTATATATGTGTATACATTTCTTAGGCTCTGTCTACCCCGTAAGAGGTAAAGACGTGATTTATGTATTTTGTTTTTCATGTATTACTAGCTGTTGCCCGCAACTTCTTCGACAGAATTAAATTTAGCTTATGAGACTCATAAATATATATATTTTTATATGAATAGGAAGGCAAACGAGCAAGTGGGTCACCTGATGGTAAGCGATCACCACTGCCCATAGACACCCGCAACCCCCGAGGGATTGCAGATGCGTTGCCAAACTAGACGACTAAGATGAAATGCTTCTTATGCCCGTAATTTCCCCGGCTGTCTTACTCTCCACACCGGAACACAGCAGTGCAAGCACTGCTACTTAGCGGCAGGATTAGCGAGTAAGATGGTGGTAGCGATCCGGACGGACCTTGCACAAGGCTCTACAAATAAATAAATAATGCAAAATATGGCTTACAATTGGTAAAAGAATTTTCAAATCGGTTCAATAGAACCAGAGGTTACCTCTGTAGGAGTTTACCTCACAAACGTACCCTACGTACCCTAAAAAGCTTTAAATACACGCGAATGTTTACTATTCTGTGCAAAATATTATTTTGCGAACTCTCCAACAGGGCCCGCCCGCCGGCAGTGAGACGCCGAGTCCCGGTACCGACGGACGTACCGTACCGGTTTATTCCCGAAATATATCGCCAGTACCAGTACCGTACTAACGATGTAGTGGTACTTAGTGGTACTGATGTCTGTGAAACGCGCGAGTGCTGTAAATTGAGGCTTTTTAATGTGGTGATTTGTAATCAGTGGCTAAGATTTGTGTAAAGGTTGTTCAAAAATACAAGTTAATAAAGTGAAAAATGAAAAGTATGATAATTAATTTAAAAATATAACGTAGCAGTCGAATAGTGAAGTGAAAAAACGCAAGATTTGTACCTAGCCTCCGGAAAACTATTGTGACATAAAATAAGTGTGAATTAGTTCTTATTTTGTCGTGGGATGAGTGGAATAAAAGAAAAAAGTTAAAAACCGTCGAAATATAAAAGGCTTTGTTAAGGTTGTTTATTCGTAGATTAAGTACCTACTAACTGATTAAAAAAATGGCGCCTAGAACATAACATTTGTTGTCTAAATAGCAAAACTAAATTTTATCATTCTATCTTTGAATATTCACAATCAGTTTGTTAAAATTTTCTTACACAAAATGATCAAAAGTAGGCGGATTTGTTGTAGCGGCATAGAAACATTCCTTGCTTGTGTTCTCATTTTTCATTTTTTTTTTCATTTTTACGGGTCATCTAAAATACGTCACACACATAAAGGGGGTTTCGAAATTTGTTACTCAAGAACAAAGTAATTAAATTTCAGTAAGTAAGTAACAAAGGGGGCTTTAGAAATGATAAAATTGGTGTTATGTACTTTATGGACGACTTAGTTGTTATTGCAACCGTATTATACACCTTTTTACCCACAGTTATTAGACACATTTTTTTTTTGAAAATTATAAGTTTAGTGTCTAACAATTAGGATTAAAAAAATACAGCCCTTGACAGACACAAGTAAATTGGAAGGTGGAAGCGTATTAAATGGGTCACCCTAACTATATTACTGTTACCTTGATCTTGTTAATAGGTCGCAAGACCCGTTTAACATATTTTTTTTATATCAATAACCCTTTCGGAAAATCGTGAAACTAGACAGGATTTTTTCAAATAACATCACATTATATTTTACTTAATTACTACAGTGAAACAAAGTGAATATAAAAAAATGAAAAGATTCAAAAATCAAATTCAAAGTTATATAAAACTGGCCACTGACTACCCTTGTCAGATGGCGACCCACCCCCATCAACATAACTGTTTCAATTAAACTTCGATATTTGAATTTACAGTATAATAATAAAAACATTTTTAAAAAGTTAAATTACAGTATTTAATGGAACAGTTACATAACGAGGGTCCTTAAAACACTTGTGTTTTTTTGAAACGAGCCGAGGCGAGTTTCAAAATAAGAACACACAAGTGTCTAGGTACAACCAATTGATTATGTCTACCCCGTAAGGGATAAAGACGTGATTTAAGTAAGTACTTTCTTTTCTGTGATAGTAGGTAAACTTTGTACAATATTATCCTTATCCTTGCTAATCCTTACTAATATTATGAATGCGAAAGTAACTCTGTCTGTCTGTCTGTCTCTTACCTTTCCACGCTTAAACCGCTGGGCCGATTTAGTTGAAATTTGGTATACAGATAGTTTGAGTCCCGGGAAAGGACATAAGATAGTTTTTATCCCGGAAAATTGCATAGTTCCCGCGGGATAGCACAGCCCAAACCACTGGAATTTTTCAAATTTAAGGCCGAACAAAGTTCGCCGGGTCAGCTAGTTACAGTATAAATTTTTAAAGGAGCAATAATGCTTGTAATTTCTTACGATTTTTGAACGCATTAAAAAGCACTAATGATATTTGCGTAGATAAATAAATAAACAAAAAGCTAATTACTGCCAGTACTTTAACGTTCCGAAAAACCCAGAGGTGCGAACCCAGGATTCGAACCCACGACCCTCTGCATCATTTGAAATATGCCATGAGTTTTTCGGCGAAGGAAAACATCGTGAGGAAACCTGCACACATCGGCGAAGCAATTCAATGGTGTGTGTGAAGTTCCCAATCCGCAATGGGCCCGCGTGGGAACTATAGCCCAAACCCTCCGATAAATGGAGGCCTATGCCATGAGGCACGCCGAATTACGCGATAATTTATATAAAAAAACTACCTATACAATATACTGAAATTGTAGCGAAACGGATTAAAAGAAAGAAAGAAAAAAAAGAAAGAAAGAAAGAAGAAATTTATTCCTTTTATCAAGACATACAAATATAAGATAATATACACAATTTTATAGAAAATAAACAAGGCAAAACAAAAAAAAAAAAATACATACGACATAAAAAATAGATCATCAGCGTTGTGTGTCTTCGCAAAAGTGAAACGGTCGCTGGCTCAGCATTACGCTGAGGTGTTAGACACCTGCAGCACTGATTTTCAGCCAGAACCGTCTATGACTCACGAAACGATACACAGATAAAATATACTACAGATAAAAGGGGTTATATATATACACTAAAATAGGAGACGTTTTGGAATAAGGTCAGGGCAGGAGCACCCGAAACCGACGAGCATGTATGAAGAGATTGATGAGTGTGGATGAAGCGAAAGAAGTATGTCAGGATCGTAGCAAGTGGAACAAAGTGGTTTCTGCCTACCCCTGTGGGAAAAAGGCGTGACGGTATGTATGTATATATGTATATATATACTTTACCATTGCCAGAGTTTATAATATGCAATGTATCAAATCTCAAGTCGATGCGGCCGCTGGAAGTAGGTCAAATTTCTCTTGTAAGTTTCAGTTATAATATGAAGTGAAGTACGTACGAGTATAATATAAGGGTCTGTTTCACCTCTCTCTGTTAAGTTTCAGTTACCGTAAGTGTCAGTTATCAAAGATTTTGTCTCTAGTTATTACTAAAAAACAGACTGAAATAGAGGGGTGAAAAGGCCATTAAGCTTGTAAAAATATATTTATTTTGCTGCAGACCAATTTTATTTTGTTAATATATATACCTATGTGTATTTTGGTATAGTTTCACTATGCCACTGATTAGTCAAAAAACCTAGTAAAATTTGACCAATCTGTGGTTTTACTTTGAATTTGAATCAAATATTATTCTCGTTTGTCTATATCACAATTATAACCTTGAAAATGTTTTAATTCTGCCATACGTATGTATAATCTGAATAGTTTTTATTTTTATTTTTAGAAAATAATATTTTATTTACACATATTCTATCCCATCGAGGAGGGGGAGGACGAGTGTGTGTGTCTGCGTGTGCGCGAACGTTTACGCACCCAAATATATCCTGCGCAATTGACCGCTTCAATCAATCAATCAATTCTATAAACTATCTGAATAGTTTGGTTTTGTGACACGCTAAGTTGTACTTTTTTTCGTGAATTTATCAAGGCATTTATTAAACAAAAAAGTTCAAAAAAAATACTAAATTAAATACGTTTTTAAAGAACTAACAATAGTCAAAATCGCAAAAAGACAAAATAATTATGCAAGTCTCAAAGAGTTTTATCAAATTAAGAAAAAATGAGCGTGCAAAAGAAAGCAAAGAAAGGCTTTCAAAGTGTTGCATCTTTTTTCAGCGTTCCGTAAGCTCACAATTTGTTTTTTTCTCGTTCTAAAAAATATATGTAGGTCTCGCTAGAACTACTTTCATACAAAAAAAAATTGGCAAAGACATATAATATGATGATAATATTATGATAAGAATGGTAATGCGCGTTTTCCTCTGGCAAGAAGCAAATTTGAAAATAATCATAATTTTTTTTGATGGTAAAATCCCATCGAGGGAATGGGCATAGGAATCATGACAATGTTATAAGCGATGCAACTAGCAACCCATCACTAGTTTGATTCCCCTTTCCACCTATACGCCCATAATCATGCTAAACGTGGCCTTTAGGTCTTATTGCCTTGGGCTCTGTCTACCCCGTAAAAGATAAAGACGTGATTTATGTGTGTATGTGTGTGTGTTTCATATAATAGGGGGGAAACGCGCAAGCATTCAATGCCCATTCCGATGGGCTTTTACCATCCACGCGGGAAAAGAGGCAACTGGTACATTCTACGTTTTCTCTTTGCTCCCAGACCGGCATGGAAGCAAAAAAAAAGACTGTATTTATAAAATATCCCAATTAAAAAGATCGCGCCGTCAAAGAGACAGTACCTCCTCATTAAGGATCGCTCAACCTTCACTTTTTTAAAACCCCCGTGGAAGTTTAGGGGATGATAACACTTTGGAATTTTAATGAAAAGCGGGCTGTTCGTGTCACGCGCCCCGAATGGGCCCTACTCAGTGAATGGACGGCTTTAGACCCGACGAGAGCGACACGGTTACGGGAAAATATCTCTTTCACTCCCTAAGAGATGTTTTAGATTAGATTAGATAATATATTCATTCAACAAAAAATATTTATTCATTCAACAAATATGACATGTTAGGAGAATTTTGATTGAAATCGCCTGTGTCGTGAGTATATAAAATGCAAATCAATTGAATATTTACAAAAATTACAATATAAAAAACAAAAATAATGAAACAATAAAGAACAATTAAAATTCTCTGGCAAGAATCGTCACTGCTTATATACAAATCAAGGAAGAGTCAATTACATAGAAAACACGTACATAGAGAGAATTAAGTAAGCAATAGGCAGCCTTAGCGGTACAGAGCAATCTCTTTCAGGCAGCCTTAAGCGGGATAAAGTAAAGAATAGATCAAAGAAAGTGCTGCAAATAGAAAATTTATAGAAACGAACATACACATAGCATACACACGCAAAATAATCGTAAACGTATGATTTAGATTTAGACCCACTTGCTCGTTTGCCTTCCTATTCATATAAAAAAAAAATATCAATAAAAATACATTATATTTAAACTTGCATGTCACAAATATAAGTGTTTCTGTTGAGATTGTCAAAATTAATAATAACGAGAACATAATAAATTAAAAACAAATAAAATTAAAATACCTACAATGTCAAAATTTATAATGTTTAGAAAAATATGTCAATTTTACAATTTTAAAAACATTTTGAATAAAGTGTATCTCCAATAGGGATCGTCATAGCATATTAAATTACAATAAATAAATCATATCTAGTCAAATATTAAAAAACTATGTCAAAAAATTCTGTAACCGAATAAAGAGGGTTTTCCAACAAAAGGTTCTTCACCCGGCGACCAAATGTCTCCTCTCCTATGTCCTTAATATTTACTTTCGTCGTGCAATTTCGTTGTAATCGTGAAATATAAATTTCCTAATAATACTTAAATGACATATGTATAGAGAAATTACTATATACACCATCGAGGCTTTGAAGATTGAGTAGGCTGTCATACGGACCGAGGCCCGAATAAATTGAATAAAAAACGTATTGGGACTGAGAACTTGCCATATTTAGGGTCCATTACGTCATTTGCAGACAGACACGCCAACATTTACTAAATAAAATAAATTTAGAAACTGTAGGTACCTTAAAGACTTGGTGCTGTAGTTGTCCATGGGAGGCGGTGATCACTTACCATCAGGTGCACCTCATGCCCGTTTGTCGGTTTTAATATATAAAAAAAACTAGAAGGTACCGGTTGCATTATATAAATTTTATTTTAATATTTTATAGTTTATAAGCAATGACGATCCCTAACGGAGAATTGGTTTGATTGTACCTAATTGTTCTATTTAACTAATAATATTATTGTTTTTGATATTGTCATTTTTGTAATATTCAATTGATTTTTATTGTTTGATATTATTTAATTTTGTTTGCTCAAAAGACAACAAGGACAACACAATAAACAGTCTACAATAAGAAGTTACATACATACATACAAATTTCACAACCTCTCTTCTAATCTAATCTTCAGCCTTTAATCCCACTGGGCACAAACTTCTCTTATCACAACAAAACTAACCGTATATTTTTGTAATACTAAATTCCACAAAAACATGTGGTCAATCTCAGCGATTAACTGCAAATAAACAACTAAATTATACACTGTTCGATTTTACGCGTTTTAAAAACTATGTTTCGATCATAAATCAATGGAAACTTGTATTTACGGGCAAAATAAACCGACCGACGGCGTGGGATACACAAACAAATCTGTATTTAACTTTATGAAACTACAATACGATCGACGTGCGAGATACAGCAAAAATACCTACCTATACAAGTATTTATGTATTATCTGTAGTTTATTACGTTGTACTTATGTCCTGTCAATCGTTCAAAGGTTAACTGAAAGAGGTCCCTTTTAGGGATACGTTCGCCTTTGTGCATTTGTCTTTTGTGTTACTTACTTACATCTAAACTAGGATAGGGGCTATGTACTAAGTACTTAACTCAGACTCAATTAAATATTACATCAAAATAAAGTAAACATTCAAACAAACCATTGGTAATTGTTAACAGTTTACTCAACTTAATTTAATACCAAAGTACGGTCAAGTGCAAAAATAAGTATCGATAGGAACTACTCAAAAATATGTCCCACGACCTTATTACGCTGGTGTAAGAGCGTATGATACTTATTTTTGAAACTTTGTCTAGATACATAATTATTTCACTCGACTGTACCTAACACAGACTCTACCTATTATAAATTGCAACTCTTCACAAGTTTACTTTAATTTTCAAAGCACACTAGCTTGCTTATCAATTTTATCATGAAATAAATCCCGAACGCAGTAGTAGGATTTCTCCAGCAAGTATTTATGTTGTGTTTCTTTAAAAGGTTTAATATCTTTTATATTTTGGATGAAGTTCGGAATTATATTATAAATTTTTATACACATTGCGTGTGGTCCAGAATGGAATATTTTTAGACGGGAGGTTGGCAGTGCTAATCTGTTTTGATATCGTAAGTTATGCGGCCAGGTAATGTGATCTTTTGCTTGAGAGAAAAAAGTGATGTTGGATTTAACGAGATTGCAAATTTCTAGAATGTAAAGGCTGGTGTAAGTATATTTTATTGAATCGGGCGTTACTTTGCGGAGGTCCATTTCAATGAACAAAAAAATATTTACCTCGCTACTCCGTGAGTAACGTGCAAGATAACCAAGCCTGTGTGAAATATATACCCTCAGTCCACTACTGCCGCATAAAACACATATAAATCCCACAAACTTAATTATCCCTTACACCTTACACGTTGACGCGTTAGCCAAGGCTTTTGATAGTTCAGAATATCAAATTAGCATAATTCATGATTACAAGTCTCGATTGTGAGCATTTCATCTACTTTTTTTATTATTTCTACATTAACCACGTTTTCCAAGTTTTTCGAAAAATGGTCAACAGAGTCATCTAGGTTTATTAATGTGTAGGTATGCATGCATGTTAGTGTCCTGAGTATTTTTAGTGGTATGGTTAGTGTTATAAAGCAGCTCCCACTCGTTATTTTCAGTGCTTCTAATTTTCGAAATTCCACCCTCCTTTGTAACCTCATATGCCGTAAAACGTTTGTTTTTCTCCGTCTATCCTATTGATGTTTGTTGAGCGCAGTAGAATTGGCAATTGAAAAATGGACCGCATAAAAAAATTAAACACAGCTTTGTAAATATGCAAACGCTGCGTAAAAATACAGCCTGTATAAACGGGGTGGTACCGGAGATGTACGGACCGTTATTTTGGTACACTAAAATAACCGATTGGTTTTATTTCATCTTTGTAGGGTTCCGTTTTCGGATGCTAGGGTGATGGCACCAATATTGGACAGTTTAAGCTGACAAGCACCAGTAATGGACACATTATTCTTAATTTTATGGTAATATGGTCATAAAATGACTGTTGTAAAACATATATTACTAAATCTTCATTTATGTGAAGGTTATTGTGCATTATTGGGTCCTCGGTGTGACGTACTAATATTCCGTTGTCTCTCCGTCTCTCACCAGGACCAGGATCAGGGTTGTATCTTTGGTCAAAGGGCTGTATCTTTTGTCAAAGGGCTGTATCGTTTGTCAAAGGCTGTGTCTTTTGCTAAAGGGCTGTATCTTTTGTCAAAGGGCTGTGTCTTTTGCAAAAGGGCTGTATCTTTTGTCAAAGGGCTGTGACTTTGGTCAAAGGGCTGTATCTTTGGTCAAAGGGCTGTATCTTTGTACCGTAATAGGTAGACATTTGATTTTTTACACAATATGTATTACTATAATAATATGTATCGCTATAATAACAATAAAATAAAATAAAACAAAGAATGTTAAAATTAAAGAAGTACTCCGCAATTTCGACTGCATTGAATGAAATACACCCTCTCAAAGAGGTAATAATGAGACAACTATAGTCGCAATGCCTTTTTAAATTTAGAATAAACCTTAACAACCCCTTTTAGATACCGAATAAATTATGACAAGGTGAAACGGAAACTGACAGCAAAAACAAAATGGCGTCGTCCAACGGTAAAGACAATTCAAAAATGACAGCGTCAATTGACAGCCTGAAGCTGTCGAGTAAGAACACTTCTGTGTGCTCCTCGAAACATGCGTCTTCGGAGTCAGTGCTGTCGAGGAGAGAAAAGGAGAGCTTGCAAATGCAAGAGTGCAAGAAGAAACTGTTGAGTGAACAGGTCATCATAAGGGACGAGAATGTGGTGTTGCGGTCGCCTGCGCAGAAGAAGATCGTCATGCCACCTACCGTCAACCCTGAGGTAACATTTTCATATTTAACCTTCTCGCCGCCACGTCAAATGCAAAAGACGTCACCCGTACGCCAGACTTTATTGTGATGCCTTAAGTTGAACCTAGGGGTGCGAGTCGGGTTACCTCCACGTGTGGTCAAGAGCTGCGGTTCCTTTTTGGATCCGTCCAAGGGGAAGAGCAGTGCTTGATCCGGTGCACCCTGGGCATCGGCTAATTATTTCCTGGCAGTTTCTGAGGGATATCATTGACCGTTGGCTAAGAGCCCGACAGGGGGGGAGGGGGTCTTTAACCATTACCGTACAACGTTGCCGACTTTTTGTCACAAGATTTTTTAATCATTATTTTGTTACTTTGACATTGGCAAAGTTGTCGTTGCTATAACGACTTGAAACGCCACAAATAAGAAGAAGAAGAAGAAGAAGTTGAACCTAAACCCAATTGAACGAAGGTTGCTTTTGCATTGAAGTAATGGACGTGTGTAGGTCGTTCGCGTCGAACCCTGCGGTGCTGATATATTATGTATCGTTGGTATCGAAAAGGTTAAATATACAAACTCATTAAGTCTAAAATATAAGTTTGATTTGTGACTTGCAGGTTTCAAATTCACATACGTACTTCTAGAACTTCAATACCATTGACCGGGGTGACTTTGATAATTTTGGGGCTACTTTGAGTGGCGTAGCTACCAAGGGACTAGGCGGGGCAGGGCCCGGGGCCCTCAAGCTCAGAGGGCCCTCGAATCCTTACCAGAAAACCTCGATCGAACTATTATTATTAAAACGTAACCAGTTTAGATAGTAGTGGGGCCCCATTTTTTTATTTGCACCAGGGCCCTTGGTTACATAGCTACGCCACTGACTTTGATCGTTTTAAAATTGTCATAAAATCGATGTTCGCAAAGGCAATCGATGCAGACATCGATAAGAAGCAGTAAACGCAAATAAAAACATAAATATGATTTCAAAATTTAGAATTTATTTTAGCAAATTGGCCGCTAAGGGCTCTTTTACATGTCTTTTTTTAAACTACGCATTCGGAAAGACTGCGAGCAAGCGAACAAGAAGAATGCGCCGCTAGAATTTTGGCAGAAAGTCATTTTTTCAAAACAAAATGCTTAAATTAAATACATTTATAAAAGGGATGTATAAGGTCCCCGAGCCTTAAATTATAATTATTAGTCTGTAGTAGAGATGTATAAAGTCTCTACTAGTCAAAGTACAACAAAGTAGTTATGGAAAAAAAAGAGAAAAAAAATAAGTTCAGTGGAGGTGTAAAAAGCCTCCACCGTCAAATAAATTAATTGGAGACATCACCTATGTTGAAGAGAAAAAAAAAATTATGAAATATACTTCAAGACAAGTATGTAACCAATAAGCTTTTGCTAGCCAATAATCCAGAATTTAACTATAAAATATCACTTTTTGGATATAATTATACTTAGGAGCAAAAAAACTTTCTACGGAGAGTGACCTGGTTTTTTGCTCCCGAGTATATTAATTACTTCTTAGTGTACGCTACGCTTTCAAAACGGAGAACATTTAGCCAACTTTAAAAGAAATGTATTATTTTTTACACAATACAATTAACCCCACCAACGCTACGAAATTCGTAGCGCTCGTAGACGCACCTACGTTCCATACAAATCGCGTAGCACCTCTACAGATGCCGACTGCTGGTGCAATGCGTGTCTTACACCTTAGGCCATAAGGTGGTATTTTGTTTGCACGTTATAATAATGCTTATCATAGGGTCGTATATCAAGTGATAGAATAGTGGAAGCGGGAGGGAGTGCCTTTGACGTAAATAGAAGGCTTCTTGGGCCAAGGACAAGTTTATAATAGAAATTGGCTACACCCTGTATCACCGTACAGGTTGTTTTGAAAAGCTTAGGGTACGGCCGGATAGCCCAGTGGTTAGTGGCCCTGACTGTGAAGCCTAAGGTTCCAGGTTCGAATCCCGGTAGGGGCAGACGTGTTATCTTATTATGAATATTATTGTTTGTATCTGATTCGTTATCTTTTCATTCAAGTCGTCCAAAAAGGTTCAGCAGTTTGAAAAGTATCTTAATTTCTAAAATGATGTCGGCATCTTTGGCAATTTTTTTTTTACGTATATTATTCCATTAACGCGTGGGGAGGTTAAAATTTTAAAATTTATTATTGTAAAATTTTGTATCAAGGTACTAGTCAATTAGTGTATATTGTCGCATGTATTTGTACAGTCAAGAACATAAAAATATTACTTTCGTACCGTCATACATACATACATAAATCACGTCTTTATTCTTTACGGAGAAGACAGAGCCTAAGGTAACAAGACCTAAAGGCCACATTTAGCACGATTGCGGGCGTATAGGTAAAGGGGAATCAAAATTGTGATGGATTGCTAGCATCGCCTGTACTAACATGATTGAAGAGAAGCAACTGGTACATTCTATGTTTTTTCTTTCTCAGACCAGCATGGAAGCAGAAACAAATACAATTGACAAACATTGATAAATGATAAACATTCATGTATTTATTAATTTAATTGATTTTTATATTTGAATGGAATCCTCAGCCCGCGAGTCCAATTCGCACTTGCTTTGCTTTTTTAATAAATTCAAATTACCTTAGAGAATGGATGAGTAGATCATAATCGAAAGATTCATACAAATTCATCAAAGACCATTATAACGGGAACTATTGAGATAATTTAAGAATATCCTCGCCAAGGTCCGTTTTATGGAAAAAGTTAATTTATACTTCAGCAAAGTTAAAGTTAGTTTTAGTTTTGACTTACGACTGCAAGCTGCACCACGACAGTTAAGTTTAACAGCAAGTTTAACTTAACGAGTGGGGGCTGCTTTCAATACCCACTGAAACTTGGAGTTAACCACATCTTATCTTACTGGGTTGTAAAATTTTGACCGAAATGTGGAACTAAATTACTTAAAGAAGGCTAATTTAGCCACCGAAACATTTATTTATTTTACAAGAAAGATGAAAGGCATTCCTGGCATAAAATTGATTTTTTACATACATACATACGTCACGTCTTTATCCCTTACGGGGTAAACAAAGCCTAAGGTAACAAAACCTTAAGGCCACTGTTAGCATGATTAAGGGCGTATAGGTGCAAACGAAAATCAAAATAGTGATGGGTTGAGCCGCATCGTCTATATCATGATTCCTATGATTTCTGCCCATTCCCTCGATGGGCTTATACCATCTGCGCGGGAAGAGAAACAACTGGTACATTCTATGTTTTTTCTTTCCCAGACCAGCATGGAAGTTTTATGTATTTTATACATATATTTCCCGGTTGATCGACGCCTCAGGGGACCCAAGGGCTGGCGTGTGTTTATCCCAGCGGATCGCACTTGCGGTCCAAAGGGGTAATGCCGCCAGCGACATGGGGACCCTGCCACAGCCAGCAGGATTAGACGGGGTTTTCTTTTTATTACTTTTTTTTCTTGCAATTTATTGTTTGTAAATATACGTTTTTATAGTTTTAGCATAGATATGTAGGTTTTTAGGATTAGATTATTTTAATTAAACGAGTCTTTTTATATTTTTTTATTTGTCTTATTAATGATTACTCTTATTATTTTATTTAATATAATGTTTTTCCTTTTTGCCCTCTTTTTCTAATCTGCTTCAGGCCTTCTCATCAAGGCAAAGTTAGTTAGGTTTAGTTTGTAAGAAAAAGAGTCTCAATGAAAATCAGCGCTGCGACTTGCCGCCCCTTTCGGCAGTATTCGGCACTTATTTGTTGTTTAGTAGTGTTCAATTTTGGAAGAGAATCACTTTAAGCTTATGTCCGTTTCTGATATCACTACATAGTCACTATCACTACATAGTATAAAACAAAGTCGCTTTCTCTGTCCCTATGTCCCTATATCCCTATGTATGCTTATATTTTCAAAACTACACAACGGATTTTGATGCGGTTTTTTTTAATAGATAGAGTGATTCAAGAGAAAGGTTTTTATGTATAATTCTACGCAGATGAAGTCGCGGGCAGAAGCTAGTTTTTTTTATAAAACATTAGACTCACTTATTTTGTACGCGGAAATTTGTAAATGTATTATATACACATTTCCTACGATCAATATTGTAATTGTGCCTGTCATACGTCTTGGCAGAAACATAACAGAACTCGCTGTAGCACACAGCTCATTAAATCAGCTATGTCAAACGCTCAATCAATTCCCGCCCGTATTACCCAACTGGCCTGAGTGGCTAATCTTCTCGACGCTAAGCTGTGGCCATTAAGGCGGCTGTAACTAAGGGTTAAAAGAGTAATAAAGATTTAAATAGGCTATAAAATGGGTTATAAAATGTTTCAAGTTTTATCACTTTAGAGGCTGAGCTTGCTTAGCAAATTCACACGTAGCAAATACAATCACAGTAACACTTAAGACATTTTTTCAACGGTATAGACCGCAATTACCTGAAAAAACCCAGACGCCAAACGTAAAGCGAGACGTATTTTTTTTGAGATCTTGTAAACCAAATCCCACTTTATTGAACACCACATATTATTATAATAACCAAAACAGAAAATAAGGTATACAGAATATTAGAGACTTTATACATCTCTACTATAGACTAATACAATTTTAGGCTCGGGGACCTTACCAGGTACATCCCTTTTAAAACTATATTATTTATTTTTATTTTATTAATTAAAGTAGAATTTAAGTATTCTTACTGTATTTTATTTTTTAAAACTGACGTTTCTTGCGGCGCATTCTTCTTGGCAATGATAGTCTTTCCGAATGCGCTGGTAGTTACAAAAAAACGTAAAAGAGCCCTAGGCGGCCATTTTGCAAAAACAATTTATTTTTTTACTTCCATGCTGGTCTGGGAGCAAAGAAAAAACATAGAATGTACCAGTTGCTTCTCTTCCCGCGCCGGTAAAAACCCATTGAGGGAATGGGCGAAAATCATAGGAATCATGTTATAGGCGATGCGGATAGCAACCTATCACTATTTTGATTAAACTTTCCACCTCTACACCCTCAGTGTCTTGCTAAACGTGGCCTGTAGGTCTTGTTACCTTAGGCTCTGTCTACCCCGTAAGGGATAAGTGATTTGTGTATGTATGTTTTTTTTTTTATTACAAGGTAGCAATAGGCGGCCTTATCGCCACCTAGCTTGAGGTCAACGTATAGATATGTCGTAATACTAACATAAAAAGAGGAAACCAATGATTTTTATTTCCAATACAGTTAAACTTTACGCGGCACATAAACAAGCCGATGTTTATTTGTCTGCTGCTTGTTGCGGTAAAATGGGAATCAAACGGAACACCTGCGCAGGAGTTTATTGGTTATAGCCTATTTTTATACCATTTCAAACGAGCTCGTCGCAAGACTAACGCACGGGACAGGTTACATCTCAGACTTACTTGGTCTTTTCGTGACTAAGAGTATAACTAAAAAAAAAAATTAAATAAATAATATGTAAAGAATAACTAAATAAGATAGAGTTCCCGCGCAGATGGTAAAAGCCCACTAAGGGAATGGGCGAAAGTCTTAGGAATCATGTTATAGGCGATGCGACCCATCACTATTTTGATTTCCCTTTCCACCTATACGCCCTTAATCATGCTAAAGGTTTTGTTACCCTAGGCTCTGTTTACCCCGTAAGGAATAAAGACGTGATGTATGTATGTATAACTAAATGTTAAAACAGCCACTACATAGTATAAAACAAAGTCGCTTTCCGCTGTCCGTCTGTCTGTCTGTTTCTATGTATGCTTAGATCTTTAAAACTATGCAACGGATTTTGATGCGGTTTTTTTTAATAGATAGTGATTCAAGAGGAAGGTTTATATGTATAATTCTACGCAGACGAAGTCGCGGACAGAAGCTAGTACCCATTAAACGCTAGTTGTAATTATCAAATGAATCAAGAATTTTTACTTCTTGATTTTTTATGTTTACTTTTGAAATAAAATTTCTAAACGTCTCTGAAAACTAGAACACAGAAAAATCAGATAGGTAAGTAAAGCTATGGCCGGGAATTTCCGGACATAAGCTTTACTTTCGGATTTTTCTGTATGCTAATTTTTAGTATCGTTTAGATAAAATAATATATATTTTTTTGTATCTCTATAACCTTTTGGATACCTGGTTTCGAATGAAGGTAAATTCTGTTTTTCTAAACAAGTTTCAAACTTTTGGTTTCCAAAATGGCCGGAGACGATACGCTTTGAAGACACTCTTAAATTTTAGCAATAAAAAATACTACTACTTAATTTCCTTGGTTAACTGTTATCAGTTTTCTGCAAGTTAACAGCTCACTTAAACTTGATGGATCCTAGTTGACTAAGCGAGGACCTAAGTTTCTTGCACTACGACGATAAATCAGCGCGGACCTCACTTTGCAACTTTAAAGGGAAAAAGCATTACCCTCATTTATTTTCCGCTGTTGGTGGCTGAAGTTTGGTGACGGCATAAAATATATTATACTAGCGACCCGCCCCGGCTTCGCACGGTATACCATGCATGAGTTTTGAAGATATAAGCATACATACGGATTTGGGGACAGAAAAAGCGATCCGTCATCTCAAGTATGTATGTATAAACTCTTCATTGTACATTATCATCACTATCACTACATAGTATAAAACAAAGTCGCTTTCCGCTGTCTGGCTGTCCCTATGTATGCTTATATCTTCAAAACTACGCAACCAATTCGGATGCGGTTTTTTTAATAGATAGAGTGATTCAAGGGAAAGGTTTTTATGTATAACTCTAAGCAGACGAAGACCCAACACAAGAAAAAGATGAATACAGGACAAGTCACGGTATTTCAGTATAGTAGCAAGTGGAACAAAGTCGCTGCCTACCCTTGTGGGAAATAGACGTGACGGTATGTATGTATTTTTGTCATATATATTACATTCAAGCAGCTATTAAGATTACAGGAATTATGACTAACTGATCCGAATACAAATCCAATGTGGGAACAAACCGTCCCTAAGTAATTGAACGAGGTCGGCTCGTTAAGCAACGGGCCCCCGGACTAGCGTGGCCAGCATACACAATGAAAGCCAGTAGCCAAAAGGCATCATTTGATAGTATAGAATCCTTCCAAGCGGTAGGCTTACTTAACTCGCTCGCAATCGCCATCGTGTTCCGTTTTGACAGTTCTTGTATGAATGTGACAGCTAGCTGATACCGATGCCAATTGTCAGCCCATACATGAACTGTCAAAATGAACACTGCTTCGCAGAGGAATGGGCGAATTTTTTTGGAATCATTGTAATGTTATGCGTGGCGACATTTGGGTCTTGTTACCCTTGGAGGCCTAGGCTTTGTCTACCCCCAAGGGATAAAGAAGTGATTTAAATAAAACAAAAAAATGTATTTCTATTGTATACCTCAGTCAACAGTGGCGCCAACTGGTGAGCAAAGAAACGATAGTCCCCAAGAATGAACTGGAGCCGCCACTGTTTCACATGTCTTCGTAATTCGTAAATGTATAGAACAAACCTCGAGGCTTCGTCAGGGTTCTGACACGCGATTTGCGTAATCTACGAGATGTCCATTGAAAAAAAGATGTATTTGTTGAAAAAAATCGCCAAACCACAAAGAAATTTTGTGTCTTTTTTGTCGTATTCTTTCTTGACGGCCTCTATTAATGAAGAAAGCCATAAATCAAATTTGAAACTTTGGAAACTTGCAAACCCTCCGATAATGGTTGGAATTAATTGATCAACTTTGCTAAAGGTTGGGGCATGGCTCCGAGTCCCGTTTGATTACTTTTTACGACAAAAATGCTAATTTAAAAAGAAAGAGGCAAAATTTAGCGAAAATTTTAATTGGCGATGACAAAATGATCTTTGGTGATGTTAATTGATATTTCGGTGTGTTTGAGTGAAATATACCTACCCCAAAATACGCCCACAATCATGCTAAACGTGGCTTTCAGGTCTTGTTACCTTAGGCTCTGTACCCGGTAAGGGTTAAAGACGTGATTAATGTATGTATGTATGTATGTATAGATGATAGGGTAGAGCAGACTTAGCAAAGCTTAAATAACAATACGAATGCACAAATTCCCGTGAGAAACAGCAAGTGCCCAGTAATGGACGCTGTCGTGGCACAGTTCCTGGAAACAATAAACACACGTTTTATTGTTAGTTTTAGAATCCTTACTAATATTATAAATGCGAAAGTAACTCTGTCTGTTACCTTTTCACGCTTAAACCGCTGGGCCGATTTAGTTGAAATTTGGTATACAGATAGTTTGAGTCCCGGGAAAGGACATAGGATAGTTTTTATCCCGGAAAATTGCATAGTTCCCGCGGGATAGCACAGCCCAAACCACTGAAATTTTTCAAATTTAAGGCGGAACAAAGTTCGCCGGGTCAGCTAGTAAATAAATAAATAAGCAAAAAGTTTATTTAGGCTCTAATCCCATTAACAACAATAAAATAAAATCAAAAACAATAAAGTTACAGTGTCTAAATTACACACCGGTATAGATTGAGTTTTTAGGTTTTGGTTGTTATTATGTGGTGTTCAATAAAGAGTTTTTGTATAAAAGAGAAAGAAAGAGAAACATTTATTTTCACACATTCGATACACGTTGTTGTTTTGTATTGTAAATAAACTTCTATAAATTATGAAATACTAGCTTCTGCCCGCGACTTCGTCTGCGTAGAATTATACATGAAAACCTTCCTCTTGAATTACTCTATCTATTAAAAAAAACCGCATCAAAATCCGTTGTGTAGTTTTGAAGATATAAGCATACATAGGAACATAGGGACAGAGAAAGCGACTTTGTTTTATACTATGTAGTGATATGATTAAGTCTCACGGTAGTTTCATGTTGAAAGTTGGCAAACATAACCTAACCTAAAATTCAGTTGTCAATTTTATTGGTTTTTTGTTAGCCCTCCAAACTGGCAGCGTAGTAATGATCCGGTGTTACAGATGGATAACTTACCAACAGCTCTGTTTACCACTAGCTCGTTTGCCCTCCTTCTCTAAACCCTACATATAAATGCGAAAGTAACTCTGTCTCTGTCTGTTACGTTCTCAAGCCTATAGACCGTTGAAATGAGGCCTCGCCCGCGTGGTGCAGGGACGCGGGGATTGACGACAAAGGGGGCAGAGAGAGGTGCGGGCGGCAGGCGCACTACCCGACCCGCCCGCACCTCTCTCGGTCCCCTTTGACGTCCTACCCCTCGCCCGTAAGCCGCGGGGCGAGGACTTATAAGCGGTCGATCTTTAATTCTGCGCCAAAAGTCGCGGGAAATAGCTAGTCCATAATAAAACATAATAGTACTTGGTCTATTTGTACTGTTGATCGACCCTTGTCCCTAGCATATAGCCACAAACAAAAGATAAAGGAAGGTATTGCGTTATATTTATCAATATCTGGGGTCCGATCCATTATATATCAAGCCAACCTATCTTTGGACCTTTGGGCACAGTCTATATTGCGAGAACAGAAGCATAACACGTATTTAAGCTTTGATATTGTAATTGAACGAAGAACGGTAACGTATTTTTTTTCTGGCAAAACATTATTTATTCGTAGAATCACGGTTTTCTTCTAAAACAATGTCTCAAATCTGTGCTTCTTCCTATTCTAGCTGAATATTTTCAAACACAATATTTGATTTGACTTTAATTTGTGGAAATCGACATGATAATCACATTACAATGGGAAAGGGTTGATACGAAGATAACTTAAAATGCATCCGCTCCGTTTTATTGAAAAGCAAAGAAAAAACATAGAAAGTACCAATTGCTTGTCCTCCCGCGCGCACGGTAAAAGCCCATAGAAGGCAATGGGCGACAATCATAGGAATCGTGTTATAGGCGTTGAGGCTAGCAAACCATCACTATTTTGATTTCCATTTCCAGCTACGCGCCCTTAATCTTGCTAAACTAAGAACTAAGACGCGATTTGTGTATGTACGAGTATGTAGGTATTCACGCAATCACTACGGGCAAATGCTAGTAAAGCATGAAGCTTGGGCACTTTTCTTAATCGATCGCTCCCTCACTTATTCCGCGCAAATGGCACTTTCCCGTAGCTCGTGTAGCTATTACTATTAACCCGTTACGGAGACATGGACATGTATGTCTGTATGTACCTTGACAAGTTTAGTGATCTTAGCCGAGACTGGTGTGAGAATGCTGTGTAAACGTAGAAACAGCTCTTTGCTCATTTTAAATGACATTAAATTTAATAGACAGCTTGAAAAGACCTAGTGGGATGGAATACTCACAATAACCTTTAAGATACTTACTCTGCAGGCATCAGCAAAACTGTACGTGATGCAGACACATACCGAATAAAGACCATACTGAAAGAAAGAAAGAAAGAAGACATGTATTCCTTTTTGCAAGACACGCAAATATAAGCGAATATACACACATTTATAGAAAATAAACAAGAAAAATTAACGCAGACATGAAAAATAGATCATCAGCAATTTTGTCTTCGCAAAATTGAAACGGTCGCTGGCTCAGCATTACTGCGTTTGCCTTAGAAACCAACTGCATTACGTTCCGTAGCTGCATTTTCGTTGTAACGTAGTGGTGAATAACACTATTTTTTAAATAATTACATTAAAATATAAACTAAGGCTACCTTAAAAATAACTTAATAATATGAAACTTAGGCTAAAAAAGTAAAATAAAGTTTAATTTGGACCCTTAGGTAGGGTCCCCATCACGCAGCATTCCCGCGTTGTATCGCAATTGCGAGTCTTTGTGCGGGAAAGCTGCCGAGTGGTTTCGTACTGTAATAAGTCTGTATGTTGCGCTCCATCTTAGAACTTTTGAGATAAGGTACTATGAGGGTCGAATGGAACTTAGCAGTATTCAGTGGACGTTTTATTAAAACAAGTCCGATTTATGAGGGTAGCTTCGGCCGTCCATTTGTAACTTATCTCTATTTCACTCACATTTGTTACGTCATGATCAATATATTAAACTAGGTGTCGCCCACGACTCCGTCTGCGCTGAATTCGCTTATCGCTATCCCGCGGGAACTGTGATTTTCCGCAATAGAACATCTATGTACAGATGTCATGCAATAGTACATTACTGTCTAGGCCAGGAAGTAGGCAATTGCTGGCTGAGTATTGGTTTGAACCGACGAGCTTGCGAGTCCGTTTAATAATACGAAGCCAGCAATGCTATTCTGGCCGAGGCAAGTATAGTGCTTTTCTCAAAAAGAGAAAATAAAACAACAACGAAAATAAATGAAAACAAAATAGTGAAAATTGTTTTGCTTTCCCGTTTTTTAATTTGGTGTTGTACGTCTTGTGCCTTTATTTTATAATGGTTATTTGCATTTTTAAAAGTTAATTACTAGACTGCAGTAATGGAATTTGTACGCAACATTACTGGAGAGTTTAGCGCTACAGTAATGTTTTTTTTTTTATTTTGGACTGACCGGCAACAATTAACTTCCTGTTCTGATGTGTAGTTAACAATGACGACTTTAACGGACATTTTTGAGAAAAGTCCTTTCCCATTATATTATCCCGGTAACTGTCGTGCTATTTCAGTCAGACTCGGAGAAACGTCGGCATCGTTCGGAAGTAATCGTGTGGTCACGATGGGAAAGGATTAATTGCCACGTCTGTAGATATACATAAATCACGTCATTATTCATTACGGGGTAGACAGAGCCTAAGATAACAAGACCTAAAGGCCACGTTTAGCTTGATTGAAGGCGTATAGGGAAAGGGGAATAAAAATAGTATGGCCTGTAACATGATTCATAATTTCGTCCATTTCCAGGATGGGAACTAACCATTGTGTATTTAGGCATTTGTATCATAATTCTCAAATGACCATATTGGAGAGTTTTTGCCAAAACGCCACTAAAGAGTACCCTTAACCGACCAGCTTGGAAGAAGAGATCGATATGTCAGGATCGCAGGAATAGAACAAATTAGTCTCTGCCTACCCCTATGGGAAGAGGCGTGACATTATGTAAATCATCTCATTTTATTAACAAATAATTAACTAGAATCGAAGAACATTAATAGTTTAATGTACTTAATTAATTTCACGGCATGTTCTTCATACTTTTACATTACATCATAATTGCTATTCTAGATTTAGCTATTAATTACTGTTGTGTGCCCTTACAGGGCGTCATGGACTGGCTTAGAACAATGTTAACATACATGACTTGACAATGAATAAATAAATAAATAAATAAACATGTAGGTACGTATGTAAAATGTGCTGACACGAGCTACACTGCTGTAACAAGCTGATAAAAATATCATCATAAAATCCAGACGGCGCTTACGCAATATGTCCAAATACCTAACTCCCATAGTTCACACTAGCCGTCGCATCCTATCTGCGGGTAATTTCCCTGAGGGTTCACGTCTAAGTGATTGGTAAGGGACGCGTTTAATTGATTTTGCCTCGATCTAAGAGATTGATTGAGGCTGTAGTGATTTCTTTGACGGTTTTGTGCGGGATTTTTTTGCTTAAGCGACAATAGGTAATTATTTTTTGTAAAAAAACATTTTTTTTAATAGCCTGTGTCTTCCCTTCTTTCTGCCACTAGTAAAAAACTTAAATAAAAAAATAGAACCACCTTCAAATTTAGCCTTTCCGCCTATAGATTTCATAATAAATTGTATTAATTACGCTACTTTAGAAATGTCAAATTAAAATTATTTTTCGGTGTGCGCTACCTATCCTACTAATAATTATAAACGCGAAAGTTTGTAAGTATGGATGGAGGGATGTTTGTTACACTTTCACGCCAGAACGGCAGGTCAGATCTGGATGAAATTTGGAACATAGATAGATTATAATCTGGAATAACACATAGGCTTCTTATCCTGGAAAATTTGCGTGATTCCTGCGGGATAGCGATAAACGAATTATATGCAGACGAAGTTGCGGGCAACAGCTAGTTTACTTATATTATTATGTTTGAAGTCAGTGCCTCTCCGCGCCAACACCCACCCTTCCTTCATAGCATCGTTATGTTTATGTGTGGCATGCGTGGCAGAATTAGACCTAGTCTATCTGCCTATATAAAATACCTACTACTATTTGGCTTGGAACTATTTAAGCTAAGGCACCGACTTAACACTTATAAATAAGTAGGTAGCACACTCACCGAAAACTTATTTTAATTTGACATTTCTAAAGTACTGTTATTACTGTACTTGCGGGAAGAGAAGCAACTGGTATATTCTATGTATTTTCTTTGCTCCCAGACCAGCATGGAAGTAAGCTGAGTCTAGGGTGGAATTAAGGACTTCCTAAGCCGACTGTAAGCCATACATAATTATAGTGACTAGGATAGAAAAAAGTATGCTTAGTTGGTTTGGTCACGTAGAGCGGATGAAAGTAGACTAACTAAACAGATCTATAGGGGGAGTGTGAATGGTTGCGTTGGGAGGGGAAGGGCTGGACGGACGTTCCGTGACCAAATAGGAGACGTTGTGTAAAAAGGTCAGGTCTGCACCCGAAACCGACGAGCATGTATGAAGAGATTGATGAGTGCGGATGAAGCGAAAGAAGTATGTCAGGATCGTCGCAAGTGGAGTAAAGTAGTCTCTGCCTATCCCTGTGGGAAAGGTACGAGACGGTATGTATGTATGTGTATTATGAAATCTATAAGTGGATTTCGGTTACGTTTGAAGGCAAGGAAAATTGAATCAAAATAGTGGTGGGTTGTTAGCCGCATTGCAATCTATAATTTCTTTGATTTTCGATGAAAAATAACACTGGCTTTAATACAGTAAAACTTATTATTTTCTTCGGCAAAGCTCCATTCTCCGTTAATCCAATTACCGTCTATTGCATTTCCAGCTGTTTTATCCGCCATCTTGGAAAATATCGCGACATTACTGGTAATTGCGTTCACAGACTGCCGGAGGGGGAAGGGGGTAATTATGTTCTTTCCTAGCTTAACACGTTCGCTGCGATAAGAGGTCTAAAGACCTCCTGCCTGTACTCCCGGGCTGTGCGGTTAAAAATATTGCGGTTTCGCTCTGGTGCGGAGCTCATAACTTGTACATTTTCATAGGTATAAAAGAGACCGTTATATGGTTCGATTTATATTCAAACGTAGAATTCGGTAAAACCTTAAAAAACACGAGAGGTTTTTAGGCCCCTCATCGCACTGAGAGTGAAAAGTGAACGTTCAGTGCGGAGAGGGGGTCTAAAGACCTCATGTCGATAGTACGGGTCTTTTAGCCCCCTCCCGCACCTGTTTGTGTCTATGATAATGAAACTATAACACAGTGATGTGCACTCGTCGATGAGCAATGCACGTGATTTATTGAATTTGCCAGTGAATCAAAGTACGTACAGCAACAAATACAAATACTCTTTATTGAACACCACAAATCAGTACAAAACAATACAGAAACAATGAACAAAGTAGACAATAGGCACATAGGCAATACGTACATAAGAGAAGACCAAAAAGTAACACACCGTTAAAGCTGCGTTATTACGTAGTTAAAATTCATCATCAACATCATCATCATCATCTCAAGCCTGTATACGTTACATTGCTGGGCACAGGCCTCCTCACAGAGTGAGAGGGCTTGGGCTATAGTTCCCACGTAAGTTAGTCATACATTTGTATGGATAACTTTTGTGTCACAATGGAAAAAAGTAGTGGTAATTTTAACTACCTACTCACGCAGCCCCAATGGTTTGCAACTTTTTGGTCTTCACCCACATACTAATAAGTGTGAATTGTGTTTAGTGTTGATCAGTGACATAAACTAATATCTAAATACCCGAGTGATTTGGTCATTCGTGGGCGGCAATCATGGTCCGTGTAAATAAAAGGTGTAGAAGAATGCTACAATTAGCACAAAAGAATCCACGTACCTACCTACTGCGACACTAACGGAAAATCATATAATGTTTGAAAAAAATGGTGACAAACGAAGAAAATTTGCGGGCTGTTATGAAAATCTGCGCACTACTCTAACCAGTCGAGAAGCTAATAAAAAGCAAAAAAAAATCATACTGCCGCGATTATAACAAACCACTACGTCTTAAATGTTTCCATGACAATCATAATATATGTAATTAAAGTAATAGATTATAATAATTCTTTTCAATTCATCGATATGATTGCTTTTTTATTGACCACATCCCTAGCACTAGCTACAAGCGTACCGTGAATTCAGTGCTGTAAGAGGTCTAAATGCCTCCTAATTATTTTCTGTCATTCTGTCTTCTCCTTACATCGAAACTCTGGGCGAAGCCAAAATTAGACAGAATAGTCCTTTAGAAATGCTCATGAGTATGTTTAATATAATTTTTTGTGAAATTCGCAGAAATATATGGATTCTAAGTATTCGGTTCCGTGAGTGGTCTTAAGGCCCCTAACCGCACCGGTAAAATCGTACAGTGAAGGCATAAAGACCTCTTACAGCACTAGTTGAAAGTAAGCAACATTTTGAGCCGCAGCGAACGTGTTAAGCCAATTTCTTTCACAGATCTATGTTATTCGTATTATTCGATATCACGAAGGATTTAAAAAAATGTCCTTACTTACATACAAAAATCACGTCTTTATCCCTTACGGAGTTAGTGGAGGCAAAATACGTGAAATTTCCCTTAAGTCAGGAAATAATTCTAAGAACTGATAAAAACAATTGTTTTTGATTTGTATGGGTTAGAAATGGAACTTAATACATCACTTGATATATTCACCCCCCCGGAAAGGGGTGGAATTGGTTGAAAATGGTGTAATAGTAATAACTAAGAAGAAAAAATAGGTGTAGTCTGTGCAATTTGCCATACGTTTTATTACATCTTAATCTATATTTGCACCCATTATTTAGCTCAATTCAAGCTACGGAACATACAAAAAAAAATCATATAACTAAAAATATACTTTTTGGCATTGCGGCCCCGGGAAAAATACAGAACGCCGTGCAAATTGAGGAAATGATGAGAAAATATATCAAAACACAATACCAAATTTGCACCAGGGTGCGACACCCGGAAAGTAGTTTTCTATGTTTTATGTCTTTGTACTTCGGGGGAAATTTTGAAATTAATAAAAATCGTCACAATCGTCTTAACTTGGTTTGATTTACATTCGCACCCCATAAAAAATTGACATTTCTACACGGAACATGCGGTTCTGTTATACTACCCGCTACCTAGCGTTCGCTGCTATTCCTCGCGTTTAGATAGAACTATGTTTACCAAACTTCCAGTTAAAATTTTCTTTTTTTTATTGAGTGCGAATGTAGTATCTTTTAAATATGTGTTATTTATAAATTTTCACGACTATCTTAATTTCCCCCGAAGTACAATCTACAAAAGAGTGAAAAAAAACATGTTCCATACTTTGCACGGGGGTGCAAAGTTACCTGGGTGTTTATAATACTTTGAAAAGCTTAATCTAAGTTTGCACCAACCGTCTGAATTATCCTCGAGCCGCAATCAGAAAAAAATATTTTACCAAGATTCTATACATCGTACACCTTTTTAATTAACATACATTATGTACCAAGGGGGACCCTTCACGTGGCTAAACTTGCGCTTAACACCTTTTATCATACTCCAAAATAACGGCATTTGAAGTTTATACCTAATATTTTAAAGTGTTCCGTACATGATAGAAAGGTGCAAACCGAGGGAAAGCATCTAGTCGTGCCCTCTAACGATTCCACAAAAAAACACGACTACACGAATTACTTCCATACTTTTCCGTAATTCGACTATACTAAGTAGACAGAGCCTGAGGTGCATGGTTTACTTCCATGCTGGTCTGGAAGAAAATAAAAAGCATAGAATGTACCAGTTGCTTCTCTTCCCGCGTAGATGGCCCATCGAGGGAATGGGTGAAAATACTAGGAATCATTATATTACAGGCGATGCGGCTACCAACCCATTACTATTTTGATTCCCTTTCCACCTATACGCCCACAGCCATGCTAAGCGTTCTTTTTTGCTTACATCAAAAAAAGAACCATGCAAAATTGCTGCTTTTAAAGTCCAATCCTTTAAGCCAGTCAGCTATAGCTTTTTTTTAGGAATCATTAATTAATTGATTAGAATTCATTTTTAAACGATTATTTCAATATACTTATACTTGTAATCAAAATTATTACTGCTTCTCATGTTGCGTTCAAAATGAAAACGAATGTAGTAAAATAACAAAAAGTCGTACAATCCATCACAATTGCCAATTCATACATCAAAAGTGCTTAAGCGTCAGTCAAGTACAGAATTTCATACGCGTTTGATCCTTAGACATCGAGCACCATACAATTCCAATCCAGTAATTCAGTAAATGGGAATTATGTGGACAAAAGATAATGAACTGAAAATGTACGTACGTACGTACGTATATATCACGTCTTACCCCTTACGGGGTAGACAGAGCCTAAGGTAACAAGACCAACAGGCCACGTTTAGCAAGACACTGGTCGCATAGATGGAAAGAGGAATCAAAATAGTGACGGATTGCTAGCCGCGTCGCCTATAACACGATTCCTATGATTTTCGCTCATTCCCTCGAGGATTTTTTACCATCTGCGCGGGAAGAGAAGAAACTGGTACATTCTATGTTTTATCTTTGCTCCCAGGCCAGCATGGAAGGGACTGAAACTGAAAATGTATAACGCAATATTATGTTCTTGAGTTATGTCGCTATATTTTCACCAAATGAATATTATTCTTAATAAAGTAGAAACCTAAATAATGACGGGAATTACACCCATTTCCTCGTTAATCCGTCTGTATGAATCATACCCGGATTGCAACAGTCACGTACCACGCTTTATCAAATAAATTACAGTTCAAGGAAAACGTACCATGTTCCGGCTGGCGCTTATGCTATTTCGCTTTGTTTCTGAGCGAAGAAAAGTGTGAAACGGTGTAAGCGCCACGCGTGTTGCGAACGCTTTTAGTCTGAGTTGCCACAATTAATAAAGATGTTGGTTATTGCGATATTGTTGAGCTACGCTGGCAATGTTGCCATGTCGCCGTTTGTAACGTTGGCTTTTCATTTACAGGTAAGTTGGCGAAATTGTAAGTGTAAGAACAAAGGGTGTAAGTAGCATGACTTCGTTAAGGTTAAAGCTATGGTAACGTTAACCGGCTGCTTGAATTTTTTTATTATATACAACAAGGAAATTTCTAAACGTCACTGAAAATTAGGACACAGAAAAATCCGAAAAGTAAAGCTATCTAGCTAAGCTAGTAACAAAACAAAAAACAGCGCCTTCACTCATCCCTGGTGAGCAGTAAATATTCCACGGGAGTTTGTAATTGTGTCGTACAGACACATCATTCAAACAGATGGCGCTTAGCGACAAAATATCGCATATTAACAAGGTCACGTGACAGCTCGTAACAGAGAAGAAATCGAAGGCTTACCCACCTGCTATGGGTGGTGTAGGGGTATAGCACGCGTGGAATGACGAGGATCCGGGCTCGATTCCCGGTCATAGCTTTACTTTTCGGATTTTATTGTGTTCTAATTTTCAGTATCGTTAAGAAATTTTAAAAAATGCACAAAGGCGAACTTATTCATAAGCCAAGGGATTGAAAAATAGTGAGCTTAGAATTACAAATAGTGAAAACCATAACACAGATCTTTGGTAAGAACAATAAAATTGGCGTAACGTAAGTAAGAGCGAGACAACGCTCTACGAAGCCGAAATGAGTAAAGAAGACCGCCGTGCAATCTTTATGGCCGTGTACTGTATAATTTGTCGTAAGTATTCATAACTTTTCTGCCATGCTGGTCTGGGAGTAAAGAAAAAACATAGAATGCACCAGTTGCTTCCCTTCCCTTGCAGGTAAAAAGCCCATCAAGGGAATGTGCGAAAATCATAGGAATCATGACAGGCGATGCGGCTAGCAAACCATCACTATTTTGATTCCATTTTTTGCAGTGCATACATCCACAATCTTGCTAATCGTGGCCTAGGTCTTGCTACCTTATGCTATGTCTACCCGGTAAGGGATAAAGACGTGATTTGTGTATCAATCTATGTATGTAAGTATTACAAATTACTGAAGGTGGGACCACTTTACAAAGTTTATAAGTGTTACCAAAAAAAATACAGCTATTTTGCAGCTCATTCTCATAGGCTAAGAGAAAGGAGTCGTAAAAATAAAAAGTTGTCAATTCGCGAAAAAAGGGCCATAAATTCTCACGAAATGTTATCAGCAGAATAAATCTTGGACGCTTCGAGCTCGCGAGATTTATGCCGGCCTATTGGCAAAGTACTGACGGCGAAGAATGAATTTTAATAGCTTTTTCTGTACAAAATACAATTTAACTGTAACTTTGTCAAACTTTCAAACAATATTATGAATTGAAATTAAATATACACACACATACACAAAGCACGTATTTATCCCTTACGGGGTAGACAGAGCCTAAGGTAACAGATACCTACAGGCCACATTTAGCAAGATTGTGGGCGTATAGGTGAAAAATGAAATCAAAATAAAATATTGCTTCCATGGGAGTAAAGAAAAAACATAGAATATGCCAGTTGCTTCTCCTCCCGCGCCGATGGTAAAAGCCCATCGAGGAAATGGGCATAGGAATCGTGTTATAGGCGTTGCGGCTAGCAACCAATCACTAGTTTGATTCTTTCCACCTATACGCCTACAATCATGCTAAACGTGGCCTTTAGGTCTTAGGCTTTGTCTACCCCGTAAGGGATAAAGACGTGATTTATGTATATATGTATGTATGTATGTATTCACGCAATCATTACAGGCAAAATGCTAGTAAAGCATGAAGCTTAGGCACTTTTCTTAATCGATCGCTCCCTTACTTATTCCGCGCAAATGGCACTTTCCCGCAGCTCGTATAGCTATTACTATTAACCCAGTTACGGAGACATGGAGAGACAGACCGATATAATATATAACTTTACTAGCGACCCGCCCCGGCTTCGCACGGTATATTGTGCATGTATTATACATATAAACCTTCCTCTTGAATTACTCTATCTATTAAAAAACCGCATCAAAATCCGCTGTGTAGTTTTGAAGATATAGGCATACATAGGGACATAGGAACAGAGAAAGCGACTTTATTTTATGCTATGTAGTGATTAGGGGGCGTGGAATGCATTTTGTACATATTAGTGCTTGCTAAAATACCATACATACATACATAATATCATGTCTTTATCCCTGACGGGGTAGACTGTAGCAGGTAACAAAACCTTAAAGGCCACGTTTAGCATGATTAAAAGCGTATAGGTGGAAAGGGAAATCAAAATAGTGATGGGCTGCTAGCTGCATCGCCTATAACATGATTCGTAAGACTCTCTCAACTTTATCATCTGCTCGGGAAGAGAAGCGACTGGTAAATTCTATGTTTTTTCTTTACGGGAACCAGCATGGAAGAAAACGTGTTTGGATTTCTAAAATAAAAGAAATTAAATTCAAAATATTTTATTTGTTCAACAACAGTAAAAAAGTAGGTACAAGGTCTTACATTATATTTTCATTTCACACTTTCAACATGAAACTACCGTGAGACTTAATCATCATTACTTATAAATGCATAACTCACGTATAAAAAGCTCGCTCAAAGGTCGCTCTAGGAGGAAGGACTACGAAATAGTCCGAAACATGTCGAGCCTCACTCGACTTTTTATACGTGAGTTATCCGTTTATGTGTAATGTTCATTTCACACACTGAAAGTAGGTCATCGATTATCTGGATAGCGGGTTGAAAGTGACTCATCGCGATCCTTGGGCTAAAAGTAATTAAAAAATAAATCTCAACCCTTCATAGCTAATCCCAACGAGGTACATAGCAATGGCGACGTATACAGCCATGTAATCTATGTTTTATATAATCATCTATACAAATAATCTTTTTAATTGTAAAAGGCTAAATAATCTTTTTTAGAAATAACATCCACGCTATACAAGCTTATGCAAGCGTATACAACGAGAATTAGGAATTATTATGTTCGGTATTTTTTTACACACACACACAAAGCACGTATAATCCCTTATGGGGTAGACAGAGCCTAAGGTAACAGGTACCTACAGGTCACATTTCGCAAGATTGTGGCCGTATAGGTGGAAAATGGAATCAAAATAGTGATGGGTTGCTAGCCTCATCGCCTATAACATGATTCCTATTATAATCGCCCATTCCCTCGATGGGCTTTACCATCTGCGCGGGTAGAGAAGCAACTGATACATTCTATGTTTCTTCTTTGCTCCCAGACCAGCATGGATTTTTTTTAGCTTGAAATATAAATCGACAATTGATAGCGACCTCCGTGTCTGCTAGTTCAAATAAAGGTAGCCGGCAGCCATTGGTGCGCAGGAGAAATGCGCAATAGAAAAAACAGCGGGAAAAGAAAGACAAACGTAGTAAATATTAAGGGTGACGTCAGTAAACATAGAATTTTCCAGTTGCTTCTCTTCCCGCGCAGATAGTAAAAGCCCATCGAGGGAGGCGAAAATCTTAGGAATCATGTTATAGGCGAAGAGGCTAGCAACCCATCACTATTTTGATTCTATTTTCCACCTATACGCCCACAATCTTGCGAAATATGGCCTGTAGGTACCTGTTACCTTAGGGTCTGTCTACCCCGTAAGGGATAAAGACGTGATATATGTATGTATATATGTATGACGTCAGTGAAATTTGTCATAATACCTTCTTTTACTTTCCTCATATCCGAAATGAAAAGTAGTGTTCAACTCGGGCGAAATTAACCATTTCATCCTCGAACTATTGGTATCTCAAGTGAAATAGGTCAATTCCAACCCTTGTTTAGCAATCTACTATTGTGTAGCATCACCATGTTGTGCCATAAGATGTACAATTATAACTAGCAATTAATTGGCAGTTATAATTAATCGCAGTACAATAACATACATTAATCACGTCTTTATCCCTTACGGGGTAGACAGAGCCTAAGGTGACAAGACCTAAAGGCCACGTTTAGCATTTAGCCAAAACGTTTACCAACTTGCCAGTGACGTTACAAATCTTGTTTGTTATGTTGGCAACTATGCATTTAGTTCAGAAAGTTTCAGTTCCATAACAAACCATATTAATAAAATAATTTGTGAAGTTGGTAGTCATACATTTTCATCGTAAATTTAATGTTGATCGTGTAAAAGTTTTACCTAGGTCTGGCAGTCTATGGCTGGCAGAGTAACGATGGAGCACTGTTAGAGCGACATAAGCCAACAAGTGCTTTTAGAGGAAATAGACAATATAGACTTATCCAAAGTCTTATTATGAGCGTTCTTATAGTGGCGCGCTTACATAAATCACAGATAAAATAGTACATGAGTAGAAAAAATACATTAAGCTCTGCTACTACAATACTTAAAATCTACTTAATACATTTATAAATATACGAAATAAGGAATCGCTGGACGAGTTTCGTGTAGACGGCCGAGTGTACACGAGTTCATCTAAAAAATCTGCAATCCCTGTTCCGGCCGCGGATTGTAGTGTTTTTCTCAAACATTTAGAAACATAAGCCCGTTAAAATTTTAGCGCGAAAAGCTGTATTTTACAAACAAAACAATACAATAGAGCTATTATTACCAAGCGTTTGAACTGGCGTTTAAAAGGCTATTAAAGAGGTTTACGATTGTAGAACCGACTTTACGATATATTACTAACTATGATAATAAAGCTATACACGGCTGCACCAACATACATACATACATACATACATACATACATACCGTCACACCTCTTGCTACGATCCTGACATACTTCTTTTGCTTCATCGACATCCTAAAATCTCTTTATACATGCTCGTCGGTTTCGGGAACTCACCTGACCTTTTTCCACAACGTCTCGTATTTGGTCTCGGAACGTCCGTCTAGGCCTTCCCCTCCCGTAACCATTCACACTCCCCCTATAGATCTGTTTAGTTAGTCTACTTTCATCCGCTCTACGTGACCAAACGAACTAAGCATACTTTTTCTATCCTAGTCACTATATTATTATATGGCTTACAGTCGGCTTAGGAAGTCCTTAATTCCACCCTAGACTCAGCTTACTTCCATGCTGGTCTGGGAGCAAAGAAAAAACATAGAATGTACCAGTTGCTTCTCTTCCCGCGCAGATGGTAAAAGCCCGTCGCCAAAGCCATTAGGCGAAAATCTTAGGGATCATGTTAAATAGGCGATGTGGCTTTCCATCCATACGCCCACAATCATGCTAAACGTGGTCTTGTCACCTTAGGTTCCGTCTACCCCGTAAGGGATAAAGACATGATTTATGTATGTATATATGTACCTATGTATAGTATCAAAACGTATGGCATTATTGTCAGCGTCGCTTTTTGTCGTGGTTGGGTTTTTGTCAGAGGCGCAACGCCGTCTCCTGTCATACGTGCTCCATGAGTGCAACATAACTTCATTCGTTTGCTGCAACAAAGGAGCGGAATGCAGGTTTATAGGATCGCTGATCGCTTCACGGAACCCGGTCCGTGTCTTACACCGCTGCGTAACCATAAAGTAGACAGAAAGCGAAGCCAGTAAAAGATGGAATTAAAAAAAATTTTTGCTAATAGGCCGCCAAAGGCTCTTTTACATGTCTTTTTTGAAACTACCAGCGTATACGGAAAGACCCTCATTGTTAAGAATGCGCCGCAAGAAACTTGGCAGAAAGTAATTTTTTCAAAATAAAATACAATGAACAAAAACACTTACCTTGCTACTCTGCTACCCACGTGCAAGATAACCATGCCTGTGCGAAGTATGTATGTTTTTCATGCAATCCAGCCACTACTGCCAATAAAACATAATTATCAATCTCACAAACTTAATTATCCCTTACACCACACAAACACTGACGCGTTTCGATCCTCTACGGGATCATTATCAAAGTTTAATGAGCACAACTGTTTCACATGCACACCAACGTCATTCGTCGTCGTCAACCGAGGCAACTGGAGTTCTATGGGGGAAGTCTATGCCCAACAGTGGACTTCCTATGGCTGATTATGTATGTATGTATAACTCTTTATTGTACATAAAACACAAGAAAAAGATGAATAGATAGATAGATAGATTTATCAACCTTTTAAAAATACAATTAAATGTCAAACATATAAGTAATTCACAAAAGGATCGTCAATTGTAATAAAATAGTAATAATAATTATCATAACTGAAATTAAATAAAAAACAAAATAACAACAAACAAAAATAAAGCTTAATGAAATGTCAAATACAGGACAACACACATGCACAAAGGCGAACTTATCCCTAAAAGGGATCTCTTCCATGTCGATAGATTAGGTCAAGTTGCGGTGTGACAGGTGGAATTCTTTTACAGACGAACTAAACCGCAGTTACACAAGATTTTTACAGCAGGGTAGCCGGATCGATGCTCGGGCGGTACCTAGATAACGCTGATGGAAGCATCCAGGAACTTTGTGTTTTATTCTTTAGAAAAAATTACAAACTTGCTTTTTATCTGAGTTACTTAAAGGTGTACATATATCACGTCTTTATCCCTTACGGGGTAGACAGAGCCTAAGGTGGCAAGACCTTAAGGCCACGTTATGCATGGTTAAGGGCGTATAGGTGGAAAGGGAAATCAAAATAGTGACGGGTTGCTAGCCGCATTGCCTGTAACATGATTCCTAATACTTTCGCCCATTCCTACGATACGCCCACAATCATGCTAAACTTGGCCTGTTGGTCTTGTTACCTTAGGTTCTGTCTTCTCTGTTAGGGATAAAGACGTAATTTATGTATGTCTGTATGTAAAACAGTCCTCCGCCGCGTCTGTGTCTGTTCGTATTAACTCAAAAACTTTTACTTATGAATGGATTTTGCCTTTCCCATTCCGTTACTCCACACAAATCACGTCTTTATTCCTTACGGGGTAGACAGAGCCTAAGGTGGCAAGACCTATAGGCCACGTTTTGCCTGATTAAGGGCGAGTAGGGGGAAAGGGAAATCAAAATAGTGAGGGGTTGCTAGCCGCATCGCCTATAACATGATTCCTATGATTTTCGCCTCTTCCCTCGATGGGCTTTTACCATACGCGGGAAGAGAAGCAACTGGTACATTCTATGTTTTTTCTTTGCTCCCAGACCAGCATGGAATGTACATAAGTTATGTATGTATGTACTTCAAGCGTGTAATAGAGCAATTAAACTTCGCCATAAACGCGTGTCGTGACACAACCAAAAGCTATGAGAGTTTTTCCTTTGAAGCAAGTTCCTTTAATAACTAAACTACGCACGAACTACGGCGTACCGTAACGTGATCTGAGATCAAATACAGTAGGTCTACTCCATCGAGCATGCAACCAATAGAGTATTTCATAACTTTTTATCATCACTACATCGTATAAAACAAAGTCGCTTTCTCTGTCCCTACGTCCCTATGTATGCTTATATCTTCAAAACTACACAACGGATTTTGATGCAGTTTTTTTAATAGATAGAGTGATTTAAGAGGAAGGTTTTTATGTATAATTAGCTTCTGCCCGCGACTTCGTCTGCGTAGAATTATACATAAAAACCTTCCTCTTGAATCACTCTATCTATTAAAAAAACCGCATCAAAATCCCTTGTGTAGTTTTGAAGATATAAGCATACATAGGAACATAGGGACAAAGGGACAGAGAAAGCGACTTTATTTTATACTATGTAGTGATAAAGTAAATATGTCGTCAAAATATTCCGGCACAGGCATCGACCCCAACACGCTCAATCGATCCTCATAATCCGCATCTCATTTTCTAGCATCTGTATTGTATTGTATTAGTTCTTGTGCATTAAAAAAACTTGGCACATACCCTACTTAATGTAAATATTGTAAATTACCTGCTATAATTTACTCTGGTATCAGAAGCGAAGCCATGGGACGCTTAAAGTTAAAATTAACTACATAGTTAACGATAACTTCGGAACTGAACTTCCGCTAGAAACTTGCCAGGTGCCAGCCACGTGCCTGGAGCAGAATTTAAAATATTATAATATACTAGCTTTTGCCCGCGACTTCATCTACGTAGAATTATACATTAAAACCTTCCTCTTGAATCACTCTATCTATTAAAAAAACTGCATCAAAATCCGTTGTGTAGTTTTGAAGATATAAGCATACATAGGGACATAGGGGCATAGGGACAGAGAAAGCGACTTTGTTTTATACTATGTAGTGATATTGTACGACTTTTGAACGGCTTATAACAAAGGCCATCCAAAGATGTACGGGTCTCCCGTGGTCCTCTCTGGATTCCGGCAGTTAGTTGATGCTGCCCTGGTAATGCTTCGAAGGTGTCCTTCCTCCTGGTGACGTGGTGTAGAGTGTTGAGGTTGATAATTAATTAAAACTGACGGCTGAACGTGCAATATGATTTTATTTGGTCTCACACACACACGGATGACAATCTGTCTTAAATCGAACAAAACCTTAATTAAACAATGGATGATGAACTGTGATTATTATTTTTTCAATGTTCCTTTATCCAGAAACCAGTCTGCAATCCCCTTTCAGTTCATAACAACGATAAAAAATCACACCATTAACAATAGAGTCTTGATCAAAGACAATGTAGACCAAGTGAACTAAGTTAAAGGCCAGCTACAAGATTCATGCACAAGATGACAGATAGTGCTCCTTCAACATATTTTTAAATAGTATGGGTAAAGATTTAGCGCGCCTTATGATTATAGGTAAGGAATTCCACAACCGTAAAACCTAAACAATATAAGAATATACATAGAATTACTAACCTAACCTAAACTAAACTAAACTAAACTAAGCCACAGCAGTCCACTCCGCTCAGGCTCAGGTCCGCTTAGGGGCCGTGTAAAGCGCGCGCCTGTGTGTGTGTTTCGTTTCAACCGATTTGTTCGTAGGTTTCTTACTGCTTTAGCTTATATATATACTGTGACTAAGCTAAACTAGTTAATGTTTTACAATAAAATTTTCCCCTGATATTCATACAAACATTTTTTTTTATATGAATAGGAAGGAAAACGAGCAAGTGGGTCACCTGATGGTAAGTGATCACCACTGCCCATAGACACCCGCAACCCCGGAGGGATTGCAGATGCGTTGCCAACCTAGAGGACTAAGATGAAATGCCTCTTGTGCCCGTAATTTCCCCGGCTGTCTTACTCTCCACACCGGAACACAGCAGTGCAAGCACTGCAACTTAGCGGCAGGATTAGCGAGTAAGATGGTGGTAGCGATCCGGACGGACCTTGCACAAGGCCCTACCACCCGCAAAAATACCAGCCTATTAGAGGCTTTTGTAACGAAAATTACAAAAGATTTTCTCTAATGTACCCAACAACAGAGATTCTACACAAACCATGAACAAGCTACCGACTCCGACGCTACCTTCAAAGGCTTTCGCCTTTTGAACTCCATTGCGCACATTAACATCGTAAATAATTAATTAATACCTAACTTTCATATTAATTAGCTAACCGTTTAAACAAGGGATTAATTAACGCGTGTTCTTATAACAGCCTGCAGGTGATCGCGTGGAATCTGTACTTGAATTTGGTAAAAGAGCCTTGCGTGATTAATGAGGAAATTGTATCGCAATTTTGACACTTTAACTGACTTCAAAAAAGGAGGAGGTTTTCAATTCGTCTGTAATTTTTTTTTAATGTTTGTTACCTCATAACTTTCAACTGGGCGAAGCGATTTTAATGATTCTTTTTTTATTTGAAAGCTGGTGCCTCCTGTGTCGGATAGATTGTACCTAAATATTGATAAGTAGAAAAAGTAAGTTGATTGTTAAGTTATAGAAGAATATGCATTTTTTTTTTCTTTTTAGTGCGTATTAGTTTGTTTTCGAATAGTTTCTTTTTGTGAAGTCGGTTTTTTTTTGTTAAAATTTTTGTTTATATTTAATCGTTTCGGGAGAATGTTTGACGAAAACGGCAGTTTTTTTTTTGTGTCAGTTGCAGTTGTTTTGACGATAACTTCAACTATAACTGTATAACTGACGATTTTGACGTGTATTTTATAGAAAACCTATAAAAAGTCACACTGTTTCACTATACGAGGAATATTTTTGTATCTATGACAAACAAAACTTGAAGAATTGAAACTAGGTATAAGCAATCTGCCGAGAAATACATACACAAATCATGTATCCCTTACGGGGTAAGAAGACCTGACCATGTTTAACATGATTGTAGGCGTATAGGTGGAAAGGGGAATCAAAATAGTGATGGGTTGATAGTCACATCGCCAATAACATGATTCCTAAGAATTTCACTCATTTTCTCAATGGACTTTTATCATCTGCGCGGGACGAGACGCAACTGGTCCATTCTATGTTTTTACATTGCTCCCAGACCAGCATGGAAGTAAAAATAAGCGAAGCGAAGGTAACCGAGATATAGCGTAACTTATACATATACAATATTCGATATTTTAAAATATTTTGTTTGGAACATCGGACGGCTCTCAGATCAGTTTGGACCGGAAACCTATACGGTTAATTTTGATATTCCTTATAATATATGATCCAAGTTGAATAAAAACTATAAATATAATAAAGAAGATTGCATTTTAACTCTTAGTAGCTTAGGCCTTACGCAACATCAGTTTGAATAGGAACACTTTTAACACCGATCACCCGTACAAATCTAAGTGCCTCATCAAGGCAGCTCTACAGTACACCAGTTTCAGCTGGAAAATGGGAAAAAATATCAAAACACTATATCGTTGTAACGCTTAAATGGCAATTTCCTGCCGTCAGCGCATCGGCGAACTTCGGGGGAGTTCGGCTAAAACCGGAGTCCGGCCACGGCCGTAGATCACGGCACGGCAGATGGCTGGACGCGGTGACCAGCAGGGAAACAGTACGGCAAATAAAGTGAACTAATATTTTTCATGCGCTATGCTGATGATGATTAAGGCGTCATGGTAAGGCCCCTGCTCTCATTAATCTTGTGAACTAGTAAAAAATCGGCCAGAGACCACAGAATCAAAGGGAATAAAAGAAAAGAAAGAAAGAAAGAGAAACATTTATTTACACACGTTCGATACACGTAGATATAAAACAAGGAGAAATACAATATACTAAGGAATAGTACCGATATGGTGTAAAGCTACATAAGACTACAGAGTCTTGAAGATATAAGCAGAACAGCCTTCGGTGTCAGCTGAGCATAGAAAATACGCCGCACGCGTAGGCTGTCTCACTGCCGTACTGTCTCATAATATGATACTGTTCTTCAATAAATCGCCAGCAAGTTGAAGCGAGAATAATAGATGCGGTGGACGAGTCCGCTCAGTTTATGACTTCTAACTCGTAAATGAGCATGACTGGATGCTCGAGCATTAGCGGGGTGAATAGAGCATAGAGGTAACAACTGTTTTTAAGGTAGAAAACATAATACTACTAGCTGTTGCCCGCAACTTTGTCTGCATAGAATTCGTTTTTTGCTATCCCGCAGGATTAACGCAATTTTCCGGGATAAAAAGTAGCCTATGTGTTATTCCAGACTATAATCTATCTATGTTCCAGATTTCATCCAGATCTGTTCAGCCGTTCTGGCGTGAAAGAGTGACAAACATCCAAACATCCATACTCACAAACTTTCACATTTATAATATTAGTAGGAAGAGGGATAGTTCATTACATTCCGAGGGTAGTGAAATAAAGAATGTCTCAGTTCGCAGGAACTTGTCGCACGAGCCAAAAGCGAGGGCGATAAACATGCAACCTCAGGCTTTCTTTCACCGCCCAAGGTGTATACAATTTTACGTCTTCCTCTGGCCAGTGGAAATTTCCGCTGCGTAGCGGCCGGTAAATTGCAAGTTACGGCCCGGGGCGACGTTAATATTATAAAGAAGTAAAGTTCGTGGCTTTATGACGTTGTAGAGAGTAATTTCAGGATGTACTGAACTGCTTTAGGAAATTCGTTTACCAATAGAAAGCTACGTTCAGAATTCTTGACATCCTCTTAACACGAACAAAAACATAAAATGTACCTACCCTACAACTGGTAGGGTACATTTTATGTTTCTTGTTCATTTTATGGTTCTTCCCTCGCAGATGTTTAAAGCCCATCGAGGGAATGGGTAAAAATCTTAGGAACCATGTTATAGGCGATGCGGCTAACAACCCATCACTATTTTGATTCCCCTTGCCACCTATACGCCCACAATGCTAAACGTGGCCTTTAGGTCTTGTTACTTTAGATTCCGTCTATCCACATGTAGGTACTACCCAGGATATGTCTACATAATTGTAGACGCGATTCATGTATGTATTTGTAAATACATACACACAAACATACATATATCACACGTCTTTATCCCTTGCGGAGTAGACAGAGCCTACGGTAACAAAACCTTAAAGCCACGCTTAGCATGATTAAGGGCGTATAGGTGGAAGGGGAAATCAAAATAGTGATGGGTCTAGCCGCATCGCCTATAACATGATTCCTAAGACTTTCGCCCATTCCATCGATGGGTTTTTATTACTGCGCGGGAAAAGAAGCAACTGGTAAATTCTATGTTTTTTCTTTACTCCCAGACCAGGAAATGCAACTGTGTAATCAACATAACAAACATCCAATTAGTTTTTCCGTGAACGTCCGTAAACGTTAGCGTAACGCCAGAAAACGTTTCGTAACGTGATACCTGACGCATTAATCATGGGAACTTTCAGAAAACGCGCCAAGTTCTGAAATTAATCGTGCTCGTAATTACGTCACGAGTTTGTTTTTGAGGGTAGTTGCGATGTTTCCAGCGAGTTTTAAATTGGGACGAGACCAGAGATGAATAATTAGGGCAACACGCTGTTTGTTTGAATTCCTAACGATAAATACATAGATAAATCACCTCTTTATCCCTTACGGGGTAGACAGAGCCTAAGACAGACCTAAAGACCACGTATGTCATAATTGTAGGTCTATAGGTGGAAAGGTGAATCAAAACAGTGATGGGTTGCTAGCCGCATCGCTTATAACAGGATTGCTACGATTTTCACCGATTTCCTCGATGGCCTTTCACCATCTGCGTAGAAAGTAAGCAACTGGTACATTCTATGTTTTTTCTTTACTCTCAGATCAGCATGGAAGAATACTTGTGTTTTATGTACAATAAAGAGTTATATACATTTTGTCCAAAATGCAACGTTAACTTCGTTTTCGTGAAAAAGAGCTAAAATCCAAAGGCAAGCCAGATTTACAATCTGTCGAGGCTGCCTACTCCAGCTGACAAAGCCTATTCATGACACACAATAGCCAACAAGAATGGAACGACATAATTTAATTCGGAATACTTTATCGTTCTTTTGTAAACGCCAATATTCAGAGTTTCTTGTAAAAACATTGACATAACGTGAAAAGTACACCGAACATCGATTAAAAACATTTCTCAACCATTCTTCCAAGCTGGTTTGGGAGTAAAGAAAAAACATAGAATTTACCAGTTGTATCTCTTCCCGCGCAGATGGTAAAAGCCCATCGAGGGAATGGGCGTAATTCTTAGGAATTATGTTATAGGCGATGCGGCTAGCAACCCATCACTACTTTGATTCCCTTTTCCACCTATACGCCCACAATCATGCTAAACGTAAGTCTTGTTAGCTTCATTACCTACCTGCATTGCATGGTCTCACTGACTAACGGAAGACGGCCCCAGCGTACGGGCTATCCCCTTCTTGGCGTGGGCCTGGCGGGCGCCGGGGCCACCAGGGTCCGTGGTGAAACCCTAGTGGCATCCCACTGCGTCCCCATCACACTGGATTGAGGCAACGCCGGAGAGTTTTTAGTTCGGGTATACCCCTTCGGCAGTCCCACATAACCCTAGGCATCCCCGTGCCTAGGGCATCCATAAAGATTTCCTCTCCGTTAATAAAAAGTCTTGTCAGCTAAGGCTTTTGTAAGTGCCGTAGGTGCCGGGAACGTGGGCCGCTGTCTTTTACAAGACGAGGAGACAACCTCTATAAAGAATCCAAGCGGGAATTCCCAAACCTGCATTGCACAGGTGCCGCGAAGAGGTGCCCCATCCCGGGGTGGTCGTGGGTCGCGGTGACACCGAGTGCTCCCGTAACGCCTCACATAGGTACGACCGAATAGGGAATCCGTGTGGTTTTTAGTGGGTATGCCTGCCGTCGCGGGAGCTCATACCCCCGGTAACCCCGTACCGAGCGGATGCATAAGGCGCGTTTTCCACACCATAAAAAAAGGCTCTTGTAAGGGATAATGATATGATTTATGTATGTTACTGTTTTCTATTCACAATGAAACTCATATTCACTCTAAGATCATTAACACCAATGCAACGGCAAAGTAATTGTTTTTTTTAATTAACTCGATGTCGAGATTTGCGTAATTTACGCGCCGTCGCGGCGTAATTCAAATAAAAGGGGGCGTCATTACGCTGACAAGTTCAAATTACGCGGCGTCAGCGTAAACTGCTAAGAGGGTTCCGTACTACCCATATTGAACCTGAAGTATATCACTACATAGTATGAAACAAAGTCGCTTTCCACTGTCTATCTGTCATTAAAATGACAGCTAAAACCTGAACTGAGCCGGAATTGAATCGCATTAAGACGTCATGGTAAGGCTGGCTTCATTAACGAGTAATAAGGACGTACCTCGGAAAAGGTCCTACCCGTATAACTGAAACGTACCAAACCATTATCATACATAACATACATCCAAATTGTTGTCAGACTCCGCCGCCTGGGGAACCCTGGCGCTAGTAGCGCTGTATAATGTTGCAATAAACACGAACGATGGCTTTAAATCGTCCTGTATTTGAAAACAGCTTACGTCAGCTTAGACACATTGTAGGGAAAAACGTTCGAATTATTGTTTCGAGCCTAAAGTTGTGAATGCTGAGAGGAACTCCTCAATTTCGAGTACGAGTTTAACACACTATTTTACAATATTTAGGCAAAGAATACGTCTACCGCACATGGTATAACATGTCAATGTCCAACGATCTAGCCGATCCCCCCGCTGCTTCTGCACCCCGCGTTCACCCTGCTGGAGCTACTTTGAAGTGGTAAGCGACAATTATAACCTATAATTTTTCTTAGAAATTCATTTGAATTCTATGGAAAAGTAATAATATTATGTTTTATTGGCATTAAAAAAAATTTGAAACATGGATTTTGGCACTTTTTCTTTACTTGTGCTGTGAAGTGCTACTAGCAAATTTTATAATCTATGTCATAGAGAAAAGCTGTATCGATTTTAATTACCGCGTTTTCTTGTATTATATATATATTGTAATCAAAAGATTGTTTGTATTTATGTCTACTTCTTTGCGTTACTGAGAAAAAAGGTCTTGACAGTGTGATTGATAAACGGATATACAGACACAGACAGACATACGAAACTAATAAATGATCCTAGATATACAAGTCTTTATTCTTTTTGAGGTAAACCTAGCCATAAATCAAATTAAAGTCGGGATTTTGATTGTAATTATGATCAAATTTGAATGAAGCGACAACTTGTACTTGACAGCGTTTATTTAACCGACCGGTCCCTCTGTAAACTGTATCTGTGTTACGAAATGAACGCATCGTTAATATTGACGACGAAATTAACGAATTGCAAATTGGGACGAATCGGTTGCGGATTCGATTCCCGGCGTTATTTGTGTGTTACGGAAACCGAGCGGTAGCAAATTAAGGCCAATGCGGAACCTTGTCGCTGTGAATCATTCTAATCGTTCATCGCTGAAGTTGTGTGAAATGACAGAACTTAATTCGTAAAGGTCATAATTAAAATTAAAAAGTAATTTCTTAAACTCTGAAACAGGCCCTGGATTCAACCCATGACGCCATGCTAAAGTTGCAATGTTGCAAAGTTGCAAAACATCACCCAACAAAAGTTGTAATCGAAACAGTTCCGTTATTCGGCTTTTCAATCATGGTAACGGAGTTTCACCTTGAAAATCATAATGGCCATTTCACAGAAATACAATGAAAGTTTGAAATGTGTTCTTTTTTTAAATTATTATATTAATAAACATCACGGCATTTATCAGCAATAATTGTGCAATATAGGTACAAATTATGATAGACGAAAGAGCTATATTTAGGTACATAAAAATAACTATAAATAAATTGCTTGCCAGATTTTGAACTTGAATATTCAGTACATCTGCACTGAATAGTACGACAGCTCGAGGGCAAGTCCCGGATGCCAACCGGCGGAAAGGTATTTATGCAACTGCACAAACAATGACGTTATGGAAGAGAAATCGCTCTTGGCGGCTAAAATTGTTTACCGTACGAATGAAACTAGATACAAAATCTTGTTTATGAACAAAATACCGTTTCTGCCATTCTTCCATGCTGGTATGGGAGCAAAGAAAAAACATAGAATGTACCATGCTTCTCTACCCGGGCAGATGGTAAAAGCCCATCGAGGGAATCATGTTATAGGCGATGTGGCTAGCAACCCATCACTATTTTGATTATACAATCTTGCTAAACGTGGGCTGTTACCTTAGGCTCGTACCCCGTAAGGGATAAAGACGTGATTTGTGTGTGTCCACAGGAAAATTAAAAATTTGCTTTTTACTTTAGACACATTTATTTTCCTTGACAAACTTCGATATCAAGACATTGACGTATTAAAAACATCATCACTACATAGTATAAAATAAAGTCGCTTTCTCAGTCCCTATGTCCCTATGTATGCTTATATCTTCAAAACTACACAACGGATTTTGATGCGGTTTTTTTAATAGATAGACTGATTCAAGAGGAAGGTTTATATGTTTAATATATGCATGATGAGTAGAGAAACACTGATTGCACCCGTGCGAAGCCGGAGCGGGTCGCTAGTAAGATTATAAAAAAGGTGCGCGTTGCAAGGAGGCGCCAACAGTGTATACCGTTTCTCTCGCTCATGTATGTATGTATGTGTGTGTATAAGCGTCCAATTACTAAACACAAAGTATTCACATCAGCATACTACTCTCGTAAACTATGCAATGCCCCAGGCAGCGCATAACTCGCTTATTCAAATAAAATTACCGCAAATATATCCCCCATTTCATACATTGTGCCGACTGTAAAAGTCCCCGTATCCCAGCATTACAGTATTTCACGTCGGTCCGCGTCGACGATTCGAGACTTACACGGTTTTACGAGGCGCCTTCGCGTGTCTAGTTGTTTATGAATGCGTCTGTAACTTGGAAACATATTTTTTTTAGGTTTACGTACCTTATCAACTCTTTGTCGGTCTATCGCTTGATGCTTCTCATTTACTTTAACTTTAGGGATAAGGTCGCCTTTCTGCATATATTTAAAGTCTTTTTAGTGATTTGTCTGTCAATTACTTAATGTGGAAGTTTTGACCTCTTCCATGCTGGTCTGGGAGTAAAGAAAAAACATAGAATGTACCAGTTGCTTCTCTTCCCGCGCTGATGGTAAGAGAGCGGAAGTTATAGACGATACGACTAGCAACTCATCACTATTTTGATTCTCCTTTCCACCTATACGCACACAATCATGCTCAACGTGGCTTTAAGATCTTGTTACCCTAGGCCCTGTCTACCCCGTAAGGGATAAAGACTTGATTTATGTATATATTGTATGTATGTATGTATTGAAGGACGTATATAATGTTATGTATGTATATAATGTTATTCATGCCATCCCTCCCTCCACTACGGCCAATAAAACACAAACCTATAAATTCCACAAACTTAATTATTCTTTACACCACACAAACACTGAAGAGTTTCGATCCCTCTGCGGGATCATTATCAAAGTTTAATGAGCACAACTGTTACACATGCAAACCAACGTTGTACCTAAAAATAATAAAATAAAATAAATAAATTATATATTTATAACCCTAACTTACGTACCAGAAATCCCTCCATTCTAAACTGTATCTTACACATAATACTTTAAGATATCATTTCCATGGCAACGAGTCTCATCTCGACGCGACATGGCGGCGCCCCATGTTTTGTCATGACGGGTCAGAGGTCGATGGCCTTCTTGAACCTTAATACGTGGAAATATGGACCATAATCGAATGGTAAGCCAATGCCAATGTCCACCATAATAATAATTATTATTATAATAATATCTTTATTTGCAGGGAATGTATTGAAGAGATGGTACATAATTCAGAGAACCATACATTCAGACTTTAATAAGCCATGCAATTTTTCTTACAATAACTTAATATTACATAAACAATTATAATGTCACTAGCTGTTGCCCGCAACTTTGTCTGCATAGAATTCATTTATCGCTATCCCGCAGGAATTACGCAATTTTCCGGGATTAAAAGTAGCCTATGTCTTATTCCAGACTACAGTCTATCTATGTTCCAAATTTCATCCATATCTGTCCAGCGGTTCTGGCGTGAAAGAGTAACAAACATCCATCCATCCAAACTTAGAAAGAAAGAGAAACATTTATTTACACACATTCGATACACGTAGACATAAAACAAGGAGAAATACAATATACTAAGGAATAGTACCGATATGTTGTAAAATGGACCCCACTCAGCATAATGTTGCGGCAAGCCGCAACGCTGTTTTTCAGTACATACTTCTTACATACTTTCGCGTTTATAATATTGGTAGGATTAAATTATCAAACCGATTAATGATTATAGAATGGATAAACAATTAAAATTCACAGAACGAGGCTTACAATAAAAAATAAAACTAAATAAAAATTTAAAATTATAATTTTGGAAAACGCTCATCTACATACAGACAAATCACGTCATCTTTATCCCTTACGGGGTAGACAGAGCCGAAATTAACAAGAGCTAAAAACACCTAAATTCACTTGCCGAATGAAACCTCAGTGCGCACCAAATCACGCTAGGCCGGTTTTTCGTAGCTTTCAGAACTCCAAAAGCTTCAGAATAAAAGATTCGGGCGTGCTTAGCGAATATTTGATCTGCACTAAAAATACCAAAACTGGCGTATTTCCATATTTGACTTGCCGGAATTACTAATGAAGTGGCCGTGAAAGGGATTTCATAATAGCCTTACCTGCATCACAGTACACAGACTGAAAACAGTACAATTCTAATTTTATAGCAATCGTTTTGTAGATGATTAAAATCACACAGTTCACTATATACGCAAATTATTCACACAAAGTATTTACATATTATACATTAAGACGGAGCGACGTAAACATAGAATGTACCAGTTGCTTCTCTTCCCGAGGGCGGGCGAAAATCTTAGGAATCATGTTATAGGCGATGCGGCTAGCAACTCATCACTATTTTGATTCCCCTTTCCACCTATACGCCCACAGTCTTGCTAAACATGGCCTTAAGGTTTTGCTACCTTAGGCTCTATCTACCCCGTAAGGGATAAAGGCGTGATTTGAGTATGTATCATCATCATTATCAGATTTATTACACGTACATAATGTTATTTCGAAGATTATATTACGAACCGCTGTTGCCCGCAACTTCGTCTGCATAAAACACCTTTATCGCTATCCCGCAGGAATCACGCAATTTTTGGGATAAAAAGTAGCCTATGTGTTATTCCAGATTAAAATCTATCTATGTTCCAAATTTCGTTCAGATCTGTTTAGCCGTTCTGGCGTGAAATAGTAACAAACATCCATCCATACTTACAAGCTTTCGCGTTTATAATAATTAGTAGGATAGGATTAACTCAGTGTGAGACGAATTTGAATCCACCTGAGAAGCCATAAGTCGAACCATTAGACCACCACGGTTTTTACACAGGTTACCATGCTGTTTTGAATCTGTGTGCTAAAAGCTAACCACCTGCCGACTAGGTATTTGCTTAGGCTAAAACCACTTGTGGGAGCCGGGCATGTTTTCACACACCGGCACTGAGCGACGGGGGTGGCCAGAGTCAATTGCAGAGTTGCGAGCGCAAGTAAAGTAATCTAACGCATCAAAAATGTACAAAACGATATTTGTCTTTGAACTAAGGAGCTCGTAATATTTTGTTCGTTCTATTTTTAACCAATAACGCAAAGTGTTATAGGTCTGTGTGTCTGTCTGTGGCATCGCAGCTCTCAAACGGATGGACCGATTTCAATGTAATTTTTTCATTCGACAGCCAGTTTTCTTGCGGTGGTTATTAGCTATATTTGGTTAAAATAGGTCCAGCAGTTTGAAGAGTATCAGCTCTTATCCAAAATAATGTAGGGCATTTTTGGCATAAAATTGAATTACTTTTTTATTTACAATGGTTACTCCATTAATGCGTGGGGGGGGGGGGGGTTTACATGTTTAATTTAATGTTATTACACAAAATAGGAACCATGCGATGCGGGTAGCAAAGCATCACTATACGCTCTATTGTGGCTTTCACTATCTGGAATTTTAAGCTTACACTTTGTCGGTCCCTCGTTTAATGTTCCTCTCATCTACTCAAAGGTTAACTGGTTTGTGCTTATATTAATGTTATTTTGAATTTTTTGTGAATTGTATCTGTTTCTTTATATTTGTACACACAGCAAAGCTATTCGGTAACCACCCCAGTTATCCATGTTTGTCATTCTATACACACATCCGCACTTATCCGCTGCCTTATTACGCACACAACAAAATGGTTCGGTATCCACACGAGCATTCACTGACTACCTTCACACCACAAACGACGTTTGTGTGCGTGCCTATGCTTACCGGATTATTTTGCCGTGTGTACAATAAAGCATTTACTTACTTTCGAGTGATGTGCTTTCTAAAATCGGGCCCCTGACCGGTCTTGTGCTTTCCGCAGCCACGTATGTATAAAAATGTCGTCAACGTAGAGAAGAAATTTAATGTGTATTGCTTCTAAATGGGTTTGAAGCATCAAACTTAAAACGAACGCGTGAAACAGAGTTGAAACTAGCTTCTCGTTAATCCGTATAACAAATGGGTTCTGCGAAGATTAACCCACTGTAATCAGATTTGAATGGAGACTGGCAAAGACAAATGATCGCAAAATCCAACCAGTATTGCTATGAGATAATATTTATTTTACCTGCGTGGGAGTTGTGTGTTGGATTACTTAATCAGTTCGTATACAACACATTTGCGTAAAATACATACATACATACACCCATAAATCACGTATCCCTTACGGGGTAGACACAGTATAATGAAACAAAACCTTAAAGCCGCGTTTACCATGATTAAGGGCGTATAGGTGGAATGGGAAATCAATATAGTGATGGGTTGCTAGCCGCATCGCCTATAACATGATTCCTAAGACTTTCGCCCATTACCTTGATGGGCTTTTACCATCTGCGCGGGAAGAGAAGTAACTGGTAAATTCTGTTTTTTCTTTACTCCCATATCAGCATGGAAGAAACAATGGAACTATTTATAATTATATTTTAGTTCCCATTAGACTTTCATGCTGGTAAGAGCAAAGAAAAAACCTAGAATGTACCAGTTGCTTCTCTTCCCGCGTAGATGGTAAAAGCGAAGGTCTTAGGAATCATGTTATAGGCGATGCGGCTAGCAACCCATCACTATTTTGACTCCCCTTTCCAGCTTTACGCTGACAAACGTGCTGGTGTTTAGGTCTTGTTATTTTAGGCCCTGTCATTAGGCTATATTTGATTCTACGCGGACAAAGTCGCGGGCAACAGCTAGGGTACAATAAAGAGTTATACTTACTTATTGTGCAAGTATTTTGAATAATCAATTTTTAGGGGTTCAACCTTTTTGGCTGTTGGTGGCTGGCTGGCGCTAGTCCATCGCCACGCGTAGCGACACCGAATAAAAAGAACAATAAGGCGGCTGTCTCTTGTTTTTCTAAATTGTCGGTGCACGGTCGGTATTTTATGCGGATTTATATTTAAACTATTTTAAATATTAATTAATATTTGTAATGTTTGGTGTAATAGTGTAATTAGTGTATATAACATCACGGATAGTCTTCGCGGGTGTGTAGACATTTACTAAGCGGCGCTGGCTAAAAGACTCTACATACGGACTCTACACAGCGTTGGTCGAAGCCGTCCTCAACGTTTGTGGCTCTGATATTTATTGTTAGACCTACAATACAATACAATACAATACAAATACTCTTTATTGAACACCACAAATCAGTACAAAACAATACAGAAACAAAGAACAAAATAGGCGGTCTTATCGCTTAATAGCGATCTCTTCCAGACAACCAATACTAGAAATAAGTTGGAGACAGTTTAAGTAGGTGGCGGAAACAAATAGACAGGATAAACGCAGGGATAATAAAAGCAACAATATCAACATAAATATAATACAGAGCTAAATAAATAAAGTAAAATAATACAAATATAATACAATACTCCTTAATAAAATACTTACTTAATATAATACTCCTTTCATCCACTCAAAGGTTGACTGGAAGAGATCCCTTAAAGGGATAAGTCCGCCTTTGTGCATGTATCTCAGTGTTTGTCAATTGTATTTTGTCTTGTTTATTTTGCACAATAAAGAGTTTACATACATACATACATACAAACATATACACATAACATAATACTTAAGATAAAATAAATGTGAGAAGCAATGAAAAATAAGAAGGCCATACAACAGAAAATAATTTGATCAGAAGCAAAGAGAATATATGAGGTACTAAAGACAGACTGGATTAAATTAGTGACACAACTACAGCATAAGGGACAGCTAAACCACGGCCTTGGTAACAGTCACTTGCCCATCGATTACTTCAAACACTTATGTACATACCCGTCAATTTTACAGTTTAAGCTGCTACGATTTCCAGAGCCCGATTTTTCTCACAAGCTGCCTAAGTGGCAAATCATGTATCGGCATAAGAACAAGTTCCGAGGGATAAGTCAGGACCCGGGTTATTATTAGCCCTCTCGCCCGGCCCGGGTCGATAATGGCGCTTGAAATAAAAGTACCTTCATGCTTTAATGATTTTAAGGATTATAAGCCTTTGAAAAAAGGCGTGGTAGCCTAGTGGTTTGACCTGTGGTCTTGCAAGCAGAGGATCGTGGGTTCGAACCTCGTGAGTTTTTCGGAATTTATATGTGCCAAATTACATTTGATGCCATGAGTTTTTCGGTGAAGGAAAACATCGTGAGGGAACCTGCTCACATGTTCGAAGCAATTCAATGGTGTGTGTGAAGTTTCTAATCCGCACTGGGCCCGCGTGAGAACTATATATAGCCCAAACCGCATAGTAACAAGGTCACGTGACAGGTAGTAAAAGATAGATAAATTCTAAGGCTTACTCACCTACTATGGGTGGTGTAGGGGTAAAGCACGCGTCACGGAATGACGAGGATCCGGGTTCGATGCCCGGCCACAGCGTTACTTTTCGGATTTTTCTATGTATTCTACTAGTGTCGTATAGGGGTCGTTCTACAAACTAAGGAATTTTCGGCGGCTCAGCTAATATTCATGAAAAATTTGTTGAAAATGAATTTATTTGTATAACATATTGTAAAACATACCTATGTCTAGCTGGTCTCTAAAAATAATGTAGATTAAAACATTTGTTCTTGACAATTTTTTTTTTCTAAGCGTCAAATATTCAGGATCCTGGAGTGTCCCTCAAACAAAATCGAATCAAAAGTGTACCGTGATTTTTTTACTATAACATTTAGGCCATAAAATAAACCAAAATAAAGTAGTACTTAGTATTTCTTGTTATCTGTGATACGTATTATTATTTCGCTGAACCAAAAATATCATAAAATCGAGTTCCAGAATTTGTCCCAACAGTTTTATGTCAGGATCCTGTTCAATCAAAATGTAAGCGAAATTCAATTTTCTATTCGCCGAGCGACGTTGTCGTTTATCTGAGTCAGTTGTGCCTACGAACGAGACAAAGAATACCGCCTATCTGTTTGCACCTAGCGTATTGTTAAGCCAGCCCGGCGCAGGAGACGGAGGAAGTAGCGTCGAAATCAGTCGGGTTCACAGGAACCTGGTAAGATATTTACTTACTTAATTAAAATAATAATGTGGTAATTTTAGCATTTTGATATGTAAGTTGCTTACACGAAGGCTTAGTTCTGCTTGAATTTGGTTGAATGTTTTAAATTGATTGTTTTTTTCCAATATAATACAAATATTCTCAGGAACCTGGTCTCAAGATCCTGTCAAATTAAACCCCAGGATACTGAGCAGCATCCAGGACCCTGAGAGTTTATATAGAAATACTGTTTTTGTGCAAGATAATTTGATACTTTTTTCTACTATACACTTTAAAGTTAAAATAGTAAAGTCTTTAACATCAGCATTGCAAGCGATCTGACATTAAATTTAAAAAATCCAGAAGTTTTGGCTGCTATGCCTGATTTGCAGATTGACCTAGCTACTCTCTTTTTAAACCCGCCCGAAGAGCAAATAACGAAGCAATTACAACAAAAAAAAAGGAAAGCTAGAACTCAAAAAATAAAATTTGAAGATACCGTTAACGTGCAAACAAAAAAGAAAAAGAAATGACTGCAAGAAAAGATAAAGTTAAAAAGGAGGTAAATTATACAAGACAGAAACCAAATAAATCCAAAATAACAGAAAAAAATAACCACGAATCCAGTGATTGAAGACAGTATTCTATACTTAATGATTAAAGTTCCTGTTGTTGTTGATAGAGATAGACTGGTGTTGATAGAGAATTAGTGCAAGTCAAAAATAGACCTAATTTTCGTTATCGTTCAAAATATTTGGACTATTACAAAGTAATGCTTAGAAGGATATTTTTTATTTGTGAAATTATAAATAATCGTTGATCTCAGATGATTTTCTGGTTACATCCTCAGTTTTCTGTTTCATGAATTTCTTGAAATGGCCATAAATCTAAAATTTTAAAATATTTTGACTGTTCCACTTAACATAGGCTAAAAGACAGTGTATTATTTTTGATAGACTATATTTTCCAACCAGAATGTAAAAAAAATATCGGGCCGGAATCAGACTCGATTTCGTCCTTAGTTTGTAGAACGACCCATAGACATTTTTAACCCACGCAAAAAGGGGTGTAATAAGATTGACGTCAACGTCTGAGTTTGTGGGAGTCTATCGGTCTGTGGCATCGTAGCTCTCAAACTAGAGAGAGACAGATGTGACACAGAGAGAGAGAGCAATACATACGGTTCAGTTCGCACGTGACCGTTTTTCTAATTCAAAACAGAACAAAATTATCATTACAAAAGCACAAATTTCCCAGAATTTTTAAGTTCCCAAAACTCCAGTCTAAATTCTGAACGTAAAAATCTAGCACAAAGTCGAAAATTGCGACATCCTAATGAATATTCAGCAAACAAGGAAGCCAAAATCTCGCAATGAAAGCTTACGGAGCTTTCCCGAAGTTTCTGGAAGTTTCCCGAACAATGCTCAAGTTATTTCTCTGCGACGCGGTATTATTTCAAGGTATAGTCATAAATCAAACTGATCACTCTTAAAATTATGTTTCTAATAAATTGAGTCAAAAGTTGCTTGTGTTGTGTTTCCTAGCTTAGAGACGACAATAACAATACATTACACCCCGAGGTAGTGAAATCACTTCTATATTTTAAACTAGCTGTTGCCCGCAACTTCGTCTGCATAGAATTCATTTATCGCAATTTTTCGGGATAAATATTAGTCTATGTGTTATTCCAGACTACAATCTATCTAGGTTCCAAATTTCATCCAGATCTGTCCAGCGGTTCTGGTGTGAAAGAGTAACAAACATCCATCCATACAAACCTTCGCGTTTATAATATTAGTAGGATTTTTTTTCATAGCAATGCGCTTTCTCATCAAAAACTATATTTTTAAATGAGCGAAACGCTTTTCCGATTTTAAGTTTTGCTTGTGTGTTGTGAACTCTGTCTACCACGTAAGGAATAAAGATGTAACTAACAATTATGTACGTAATTTCTAAATGTCTGTGAAAATTAGAACACAGAAAAATCTGAAAAGTAAAGCTATGGCCGAGAATCGAACCCGGATCCTCGTCATTCCGTAACGCGTGCTATACCCCTACACCACCCATAGCAGGTGGGTAGTCTCCGAATTTTTCTACCTGTTACTAACTGTCACGTGACCTTTGTTACTATGCGAATTTTTTGTCGCTAAGCGTCATCTGTTTGAATGATGTGTCTGTACGACACAATTACAAAATCCCGTGGAACATCTACTGCTCACCAGGGACGAGAGAAGGCGCTGTTTTTCAAATGATAGGTACTATCAAATGAATCAAGACATTTTAACCGTAAAAGTAAACATAAAAATCAAAAAATAAAAAGTTCTTGATTCATTTGATAGTAATTATGTACGTGTATGAGCTAGATCAACGTCCCAAAGTGTCCCATCCTCTTAATAGGGTCGACAACGCACTGGCATCGCGTAAAGCGCTGCCGGTGTCTATGGACAGTGGTGATCATTTAACATCAGGTGACCCACTAGTTCGTTTGTCTGGCCTCTCTAACATAAAAATGGCTTTCACGATATTATTAAATTACGTGACATAAATAACATGACAACTGCTTCATCCTTAATAAACCTTTATCTCGCCGACAAAGCAAAGCTCTCTGTCCTTGTCTTTCAATCTTTTGTCCCTTATTGACACGCGCCAGACCGCCGCCATGTTCAAAGCTCGGCGTACACTGGCTTAGCTGAGACAAAAGAGATAAGTTTAATGAAAGAAGCTTTTTGTATGTATCGTAAATGAGGCTGACGTTGCTACGGTTACGTTATAACAGCCGAGCAGTTGAAATTCGAAATTGAAATAGTCAAACTACACGCCTCTCTCGCTCCCGCATTAGAGTGTCCATGACTATCGATAAGTTAGTGGAATCATTAAATCCGCCATATCTTTAGTATTTCTTAAGCCAGTGGCGTAGCTACCAAGGGACTAGGCGGGGCAGTGCCCCGGGGCCCTCAAGCTCAGAGGGCCCTCGAATCCTTACCAGAAAATCTCGATCGAACTATTACTATTAAAACGTAACCAGTTTAGGTAGTAGTGGAGCCCCATTTTTTTATTTGCACCAGGGCCCTTGGTTACCTAGCTACGCCACTGTCTTAAGCTAGAGTAAAAATAACACAACATGTTTTATTGATTAACAATAGCGAAGCAAATATTAAAATTTGTGCACCTATTAAAAAATTACCCTGTATACAGGGTAATTTTTTTATCAGTGCACAAATTTTAACATGTGATTTTGTATCGTTAATATAGTATATTACGACAGTTAAATCAGCTCATTAAAAAAAAATTTTTTTTTGTTAATTATCCTACTTTTACCTTCTCGTGTGGACACCAAGTCACACTAGAAAATCATTTTTGAAAACCTCAACAGTAAGAACCTTATCACCTTTCGTGAATATTTTTTTTAGTGTAGGGTCGCTCCTTGGCTATTCAGTGAAACAAATGGAACTTTACAGAGGTTTATTGTTTACAATATCCAAAGAACAACGTAGTCTCAGGGATAACGTGAGCTTTTTAAGAGAGTTCAGGGCAGAACGGCACTATTGACTTATTCTTTTCACACACACACGCCCAAGGAGCACTAGTACTCCCCTGGACGGACACGAAGGTGAGGACGACGCTGCCAGCGCAGAAGGGGCCGAAGGCGAGGGTCGCAGTAGAGGCGAGCCTTGGGTCAGGATGTCGTCCTCAGGCAGAAGCGTGTCTTCCGGTAGGGCAGTGGAGATGTGCGTTATGCAGCTCAGCAGTTTCAGGCTTTAATTTAGCCCCGATCTGGGTCCCTGTAATTTTCTCGGTGTCAGAGGCGGTCTTCTACGACGAGGGCCCAGGCAGCTCTTCGACGTCCACCAGGGGTAGTGCGTCAAAGAGTCGGCTAGGTCCTCGAGTAAGACTTAGGAACAAATAGGCGAATTTGAATAAGGTTGAACAGTCTGTGTTCGCCGTTAAATTCAAAATGAAGCTACGTTATAATTCAAATTGGAGGCCGTTGGCCCTATGGTCAACGCGCCCCGACGAAACACTTAGACCTAATTTATTAACATGATTTACATTTGAAATTACACTTAGAATAAAAAGCAATAAAATACAATAAGACACCTTGAGCACTTAGACAATGATAATTAATTTACTCACCATATAACTGGGGATTCCGTACTCGTAGCTTTTATTCTGAAGATTTGAAATAGAGTGTGGATCCCTACGGCGCGCGCGAGCTTTTATAGGAGGCCGCGGTTCCGTATGTATAACTATACTTAATTAAGCGCGACTAGTGATGTGCCACCTAGGGTCTTACGGCAAGTCGTCGATTATCGATCTTTGATTCGACTTTTTACAAGTGTCACCGTCTACCGCGTGACATTCCCCTCTTTCCCGGTGAGAAAATCAACCTAAGTTGATTTTCGGCTATTAAAACTTAGGAGTTATCTATCATACCTCACGCTCACGCTCATCATTCATACTTCTACAAGTTAAAAGAGATAGAACAATAGTATATGCCTACTCCGACCCCTAGGTAAAGGTTGTAATGGAAAGGAGATCTAACTACACATATAGATAACGACTGTCCTCGGGTTACCGGCCGCCCGTAGTACTATTGTAAACAGGTGGAATAAGGCTTATGATTTCGAGTTTCCAACACCGCTCGGTTCCTGAATACAGCTTAGGTAGGGGACTTTACAGAAGTCAGTAGTACTGGTATTAGGCTTAGTTTAAAACAGACGATTCATACATGTGAGATGACCATTCGCGGGTTTCACGACGGTTTCTTGCCTCTAAGTTAGCGCAAGTATCATGGTTGCGTAGCAGCGCGCGGAATGTAAACATCGTTACGAGGTCGCTACGAGTGATTAGATTTTAGTTTAAGCGGCCGGAACGTGTTGCTCTTGCGCTGCTACTAGCGGAATGCGAGATAATTGCGACGGCGCAAGGGGGAGGAGTGATCGCGGACGCCGACCAATGAGGTCATTGCGCGCTGCGGCTCCGCCACGGGCCGAACGCTATCTACGAGTAATTAACCTGTTGGTTTTAATTTGATGTCTTTAATATGCCACGCGCCTAAATTCTTTCCAGATAAGTCCTGTAGTTCAAATACTAATGGTGAACGTTTTTTAATGATCTTACACTTTACAAATTTCGGTGCTAATTTCTTACAAAAGTTAGCGGACTTATCGCTGAGGAAATATGTACGCTTCCATACTAAATCGCCTTCATTAAAGTGCGCTGGTTTACGGCGTGAGTTATACCTCTTAATACTATTCTGATGTGCATTGTATAGCGCGTGCTGGACTTTGTCGAATGTTTCTGCTAGGAATCCTACGTTTTGCGCATAGGCGTCGCGCGGTAAGAATAGTAGTTCATTACCCAATTCATTATCGACGTAGTGTGAACCGCACGTTACCAATTCTCTGCCGTGTACTAAGAAAGCGGGAGTGTAACCCGTCGCCTCGTTTATGGAGTTGTTTATAGCGAATTGTATTTTTGGCAGATTAATGTCCCATGACCTGTGGTCGTTTTGTACAAAGGTAGATACACAAGTCATTATCGTTTTGTTATAACGTTCTGTCAAATTAATATGAGGTGAATAGCGTGCTATAAGAAACTGATTAGGTACCTTATATTTATCGAGGAAGGATTTCAGCTCGCGGCTGGTAAAATAAGTAGCATTATCCATATATATGGTTTGAGGGACACCATGAGTGAGGAAAACTGAGTCTTCCAGGTGCTTAATGACTATAGCTGAGGTCGCGTTACGTACAGGAAACAAAAGGCAATATTTTGAAAATACGCATGTCACCACAAGTAAGTAGTTATTTTGCTTTCGTGTAGTAGTTAGTGGACCCATGAAGTCCAAGGAGATAACCTGGAATGGACGTGAGCAGTGTTTAGGACGACCCATCTCACCTAGCGTAGCGTGAGTTGGGTGTTTATAAGCTATACAAGTGTCGCATGACGCAATGTATTTAGACACGTCCTTGTACATTCCTTTCCAGAAATAATTGAGAGCCAAACGATGGTAGGTTTTGAACGCGCCTAGATGTCCCGCAGTAGGTACATCGTGATTTTCGCTAATTATTTGGTGACGTAGTTCCTCTGGTACTACTTCCTTCCATGTGAACTCGTTAGCAAATCTAGTGTCAGACTTCGTTAATCTGTAGAGGGAGTTGTTTACTATTTTATAGTTAGGAAAACCCTGTGGCGCGTTAGTACAGCTGTTGTAAAGATCTAAGTACCACTTGTCCTTTGTCGTGAGATGCGCGTTTGCAAGTGTTAACGCTGACACTGGCACGGCTCTAGATAAGGCGTCAGGAACGACGTTGTCTTTGCCGCGTCGATGTAAGATCTCAAAATTAAAGGATGATAGTCGTACTCCCCACCTAGCTAAACGGCCTGTAGGATTACTTAGAGATAAAAACCATTTTAGAGATGAATGGTCAGTGTAGACTTTAAATGTGCGACCATTCTCGAGATAACAGCGCCAATGCTCGAGTGCGACTAGGACGGCTAAGGTTTCGCGTTCTGTAACACTGTAGTTTCGTTCCGCCTTTGACAAGGAACGACTCATGTATGCGACTGGATGTTCTTGACCGTTAATAGTTTGGCAGAGCATTGATCCTACGCCTAAATTACTTGCGTCTGAGTGTACCTCGAATGGTTGCGTATAGTCCGGGCAAGAGAGGACCGGAGAACTAATTAGACAAGACTTGAGTTGTACAAACGATTGTTCAGCTTCGTTTGTCCATGCAAATGGTGGTGCATTTTTTTTAAGTGAAGTCAAGGAATTTAGTGGGCCTGCTAATGTGCTAAAATTAGGAACAAATCTACGGTACCAAGACGCGGTGCCTAGAAATCTTTTCACCTCCTTTGTGTTCGTTGGTCTGGGGTAATCTAGAATCGCGGCTACTTTATCTGGGTCCGTGCGTAAGCCTTGCTCGTCTACCACGTAGCCTAAGTACTTTAATGAGTTCCTAAAGAATTGTGTCTTTTCATAATTTATAGTGAGACCTGCGTGTTTTAGCTTCGCTAGGACTTTTAGGAGCAAAGTTACATGATTGTCATAGGAGTCGCTGACACAGACTATATCATCGAGATAACAGAATACTTTGTTGTCGAATTCAGGTCCAAATAGGCTATCTACTAGTCTCTGTTGTAAAGCTGGTGCGTTCGTCAAACCAAAGGGCATCACTTTGAACGAGAAGGTACCACGTGATGGTACAAAGAAAGCTGTCTTACACTTATCTTTTTCATTTATAGGTATCTGCCAGAACGCCTTCGATAAGTCAATGCTAGTTAAGAATTTCGCGTCCCTAAGATTGTCTAATATCTCGGATATGTAAGGAAGACTGTACGCGTCCTTTTTAGTTACCGCGTTCAATTTACGGCTGTCGAGACAGAACCTAGGTTTGCCGTCCTTCTTCCCTACTACTAGTACTGGCGAGGACCACGCGCTCTCGCATGGTTCAATAACATCCAGACGCAACATTTCGTCGACCTGTTCGTTTATTATGTTGAGTTTCTCCGGTGACATTCTGTAGGAACGTTGTCTAATTGGTTCGGTAGTGCCCGTGTCAATGTTATGTACAACTAAGTTAGTACGGCCGAGACCAATTTGTTCGTAAGAGATGTCGCGAAACTGTCCTATAATATTATCTGCCTGCACGCGCTGAGCCTCTGTGAGGTTAGTGTAGGAATGCAGTGCCTGAGGTCGAATAATTCTGTCTGGATGCTTAGTGACGGTCTCGCTTGCCGCTAAAGCACTTACGTATTTAGGACAAACTTTGAAAGACCGCCAAAAGTTTATCCCTAGTATGACAGAATTATTGACCTCGGGCACTACGTATGCCCTTATAGAGTGAGTTTGATTCTCAAAAGTTATGTCGAGGTCAAAGTATCCTATACTACGCAAGCGCCGGCCAGCAGCCGCCTCTATGTTAATGTAATCATCAAAACGCATGGTATGCCCATAGGTAAGTAATGTGTTATGATAATCTTTGCCAAGCACCGTTACGGCCGCCCCCGAGTCCAATAAGCAGTGTGGAACTCTCAGTTTGTTTATATAGATAGTTATGAACGGTCGCGCGTCGCGCGGCCCTAAGTCCTGCTGCGAATTGTTTTGTTTATGTGAGTGGGGCGAGATCGTCGTTACCTTATAAGAATTGAAAAAAGTTTTAACGAAATGCAGCCATTGTGACCACTTATTAGCCCTCCTAATGTAACGACGTCCTCGCCACGAACTTAGTTTTTTGTTTGCGAAGTGGGTCTAGGTTTGTGTTTATTACATGTAGTGCAATCAGGGAATTTCACCCCCACCTTGCCACACTTGAAACACAACAAGGTCCGTGGTGCTTGACAAGTTCTTAATGTGTGTGTATTAGATTTACACCTAGGACAAAATTTATTATTGTTAGTGTGTGGTGCTTGTGACAAAACATTCACCGGGTATCGGTGTTTAGTGTTAGTGTAATTATGTTTATTAGCGCTGTTACCCGAGGATGGATGCTGATACCTATCAAAATGCCTATTTTGATGTGAAAAGGTTTGTGATTGTTTATTTATAGCTAGCTCAGGGATTAGTGTACCTGCCGTAGGGCGCGGTGGCTCTTTATAGCTAGACATTCGAGCTTGAACTAGTTCGAATTTGTGACAGACGGTACGGAGTTCATCTATAGTGGTCACTGAAGTAGCTGTAGCTAATACTGCCGCGAAACAGGGCCTAATATTATGCAACAAAATCTCTAACTGATCATCTTCAGTCATAGGTACAGTTAGTCGTGAAAACATTGCGTGCATAATAGCTAAATAAATTGTTATGTTTTCGGAGTCGTCTTGAGTCCGGGCGCGAATTTCCGCCTTTAATTTATAATCGTAGTCTGGCTGTGAGAATACGGATACGAGTTGTTTAGACAATTCGTTCCAAGTGGTAATCTTATCTTTAACCGATCTATACCAACACAAGGCCTCGCTCTCAAATATCTCAGTCGCGAAAGAAAGGAATTTGTCTGGTTTAATCTTCCTAGCTGAGAGAAATTCGTTTACACGAATGACGAAAGCGCGGACACAAGTTTTTCCACTGTAGCGAAGTTTTGTAAAATCAGAGGTTATGCCGCGGTCACATGTTACTGATATATTTGGTGGTGGTTGCGCGAAACTATGAGAAGAAGTGTTCAATTGTTCTAGGTTGTCCTCACTTTCCAAAAAGGTTTCCTCACTATCTTGATCAAACTTAGCACGTATAGTAGCTAGTTCCTTTGATACATTTTGAAAGCTAGTTAAGCATGATTTCAATACTGCCTCCGATTCGGGTGTAGTAGTAATTATTCTCCTAAGACGATGGTAGATATGACTGCACAAATTGTCTGTACGCACGAATAAATTATCGTCAAACTTTGATTTGATTAGGGTTAAATTTGACTGCGCTTTTGCTAAACTTTCTGCTACGCCTTTTAGGTCGTCGACGGGGTCTAGTCCCGATTCTAATATATCTTGGGCCGGTAAACCGGGTGCTAGTTTCACTATTTGACCGCGTAATTCTTGTACTGTAAGTGCCGGTGTAGTTCCGCGAATAGCCACCTCATAAGATAACTCTGTTTTTTGTAGCGATAAATACTTAATATTGCGATGTGCCATTTTTAGTACACTAAAAGCTGTAAGTTACCCGCGATATTAGAATTTATTCAACCTGTTCTCCGAAGTGTGCGCGTTAAGGTGCGTTTATAATTTTAAAATAATGAAATGGAGTTACAAGACGAACCGTAGATCGATAAGTAAGTGTTGAAGGAAAGTGCGACTTACGCGTATTACCCTAAGTGCCGCAACGTATGGCTGCGAGTCGTATTAAACGTTGGTAGAATTGAACGTTAAGTAGTTAACTCAGTTGTAATGGCTAGCCTGCTATTGAAACACGTAGCGCGTTGTAGTTAGTTGTCTAAATGCTCAAAGTATGCGCAGGTATAGGTAAGGTGCTAAAATAATTCGATTATTGCAGTAAAGTGTTAAAAATCGCGAGTTGTTTGAAGCTAAGTTTAAAGTTTTCGAGAAGTGATGCTAAATTTGATTAAATTAATGTTCTTGTCGGTACAACTAATTAAGGTTGTTGTTAGATAATTGAGTGGTTCGTTATAAATTTGAAATGCCAACTGTGGTAGTTATTATGTAGTTAATGTGTATTTTAAATTGACACTGGTCGCGATCGAGCCGTTAACGCTTGCGTATTTGAATCTGCTAAGTGTCCTAGGCACACGGGTGCGAAAGAGAGCGCGCGGTCGTTGCTAACACAACGGAGCGGTGCGGAAGGAACCGTTGATTCGAATAATTAGGGCGCGAGCGGATGTGCCAAGCGCGAGTGGATTTTAAATTAACGGTTCAGTATTTAAAATATTTGACCGTTAATATTTTAAATTTAAGTACATACGTTAGGAACCGTTGATTTCAAATTACTGCTAGTGAATTTAATGTTTGTTTACGTTAATTTAAATTAAAAATTTAGAAAATAACCACTTGTTACCGACAGGAACAACGTTTTTTACGACTTCTACGTAACCGAACGAGAAAACGGCTGAGCCTATTCTTAAGCCGAGCTCAGACAGCGAACGAATTGTTACTGCAATAGTCGGATTTTACAATAAAATAAGTATAAAAGTATTTAGAAATGACCGAAGCCAACTCTTTGAGTGCGTGTGCGGAAGAAGTGCTAAGACCTGAACTGAACTAATGGGTGCCGCTAGTGCGCGTATAGAAAAAGTGCTAAGAACTGAACTGAACTAACCAAGTTGGGCGCCGACTATCACCTTTCGTGAATATTTTTTTTAGTGTAGGGTCGCTCCTTGGCTATTCAGTGAAACAAATGGAACTTTACAGAGGTTTATTGTTTACAATATCCAAAGAACAACGTAGTCTCAGGGATAACGTGAGCTTTTTAAGAGAGTTCAGGGCAGAACGGCACTATTGACTTATTCTTTTCACACACACACGCCCAAGGAGCACTAGTACTCCCCTGGACGGACACGAAGGTGAGGACGACGCTGCCAGCGCAGAAGGGGCCGAAGGCGAGGGTCGCAGTAGAGGCGAGCCTTGGGTCAGGATGTCGTCCTCAGGCAGAAGCGTGTCTTCCGGTAGGGCAGTGGAGATGTGCGTTATGCAGCTCAGCAGTTTCAGGCTTTAATTTAGCCCCGATCTGGGTCCCTGTAATTTTCTCGGTGTCAGAGGCGGTCTTCTACGACGAGGGCCCAGGCAGCTCTTCGACGTCCACCAGGGGTAGTGCGTCAAAGAGTCGGCTAGGTCCTCGAGTAAGACTTAGGAACAAATAGGCGAATTTGAATAAGGTTGAACAGTCTGTGTTCGCCGTTAAATTCAAAATGAAGCTACGTTATAATTCAAATTGGAGGCCGTTGGCCCTATGGTCAACGCGCCCCGACGAAACACTTAGACCTAATTTATTAACATGATTTACATTTGAAATTACACTTAGAATAAAAAGCAATAAAATACAATAAGACACCTTGAGCACTTAGACAATGATAATTAATTTACTCACCATATAACTGGGGATTCCGTACTCGTAGCTTTTATTCTGAAGATTTGAAATAGAGTGTGGATCCCTACGGCGCGCGCGAGCTTTTATAGGAGGCCGCGGTTCCGTATGTATAACTATACTTAATTAAGCGCGACTAGTGATGTGCCACCTAGGGTCTTACGGCAAGTCGTCGATTATCGATCTTTGATTCGACTTTTTACAAGTGTCACCGTCTACCGCGTGACAACCTTTTTTATAAATAAACTAGTTTTTTTCGAATAGCGAAACTTCAGCTGACAGCGTCATGTCACTACAATTTTTGCAGTTAAGATTGTTTTCAACTGGAACAAAATCTCACGCGATTTTTACGAATATTCTAATGTTGAGTATTACGAAATGATCCGTATGTACATTCTGAGCGGTGAAAGTATAAGAGAGGCTCAGAGGATGTACCGAGACGAAAGTTCTCGACTTCGTAGCTAAGGATACGTATACCAGTAGGTACCCAACATGCGAACGATATTAGCCGCCAATAACAGATTATTGGATTACGGCCAATTTACTACCCCCCGGCACGCTGATGGACGTGGTAGACCTCATTTGGCGTTAGAAGCTCAAGATGGTGGTCATACAGTAATCCACATAAAGTTACAGAAAATCATCAAGTAAGGTTTAGTGCCAACGACTGACCGGAGGAACCTGCCTGGAAATGTTGCAAGGCGTAGTGAGCGAATTGATGGAAGATGTGCCGCTAGCCTACGAGATTGTTACTACGAGCACGACGGTGCTCCACCCCACTACGCGACAACAGTGCGAAACTACCTAAATAGCGAATACGGAGACAACTGGATAGGGCGTGGAGCACCTCAGGTGCCTTGGCCTGCCAGGAGCACGGACCTCACGCCTTGTGACTTTTTCTTATGGGGTGAAGTCAAACGACGAGTGTACGTTGAAGAAGCACAAAGTTTGGACGATTTTAAATTGAAAGTTATGACAGCGTTCGATGCTATTAAACACGACACTCGTATTTGAGACAAACTAAAAAGCAACTTGCTAAAGCGTGCACCGCTTTTCTTAGAAAATAACGGAGGTCATTTTGAGCAATTGTTAAAGTATGTTTAGTTTTGTATTTATGTCTTTTAAATAAATAATAATTTATTTCGCTGCTAGTTATTATTTAAAACAAATTATGAACGCAACATAAGTTATGTACAGTCCCCACACGGAAATATTGAGTTAATTGCCGTTGTTTGCTCGTGCGAGGAGTGCTTCGGGATGACTCGGCAACTACGACTTGCCGAACTCTGCTGACCAATGAGGCTGACGTTGCTACGGTTACGTTATAACAAAGATGGTTAACCAATGGCTGACCGCGATTTCTTTGGAAGCTGACGTCGAGGATGACATCGGGACAACTCGGCGACCACGACTTTTGCCGAACTCTACTGGCCAATGAGGCTGACGTTGCTACAGTTACGTTATAACAAAAATGGTTAACCAATGGCTGACCGCGATTTCTTTGGAGGTTGACGTCGAGGATGACATCGGGAAAATCCGGCCACCACGACTTTGGTCGAACTCTGCCGACCAATGGGGCTGACGTTGCTACGGCAACTTTATAACAGCCGAGGAGTTGATATTCGAAATTGACTTTGTCAAACAACACGCCTCTCTCGCTCGCACATTAGATTGTCCATGAATATCGTTAAGTTAGTGGAATCATTAAATCGGCAATATCTCTAGTATTTTTTAAGCTAGAGTAAAAATAACACAACATGTGTTATTGATTAACAATAACGAAGCAAATATTAAAATTTGTGCACCTATTAAAAAATTACCCTGTATATTCATATATACCCCAATCACGTTTATATCACGGGGTAGACAGAGCCTAACGTAGAGCTAAAGGCTACGTTTAGCGTGATTATGGGTGTATAGAAAAGCAAACCAAAATAGTGAGGGGTTGCTAGGGATTCCTAAGATTTTTGCCCATTCCCTGAATGGGCTTTTACCATCTGCGCGAACAAGAAGCAACTGGTATATTCTATGTTTTTTCTTTGCTCTCAGACCAGCATGGAAGTAAAGTTAAGTACCTAGGTACCATCAAGGGCATAAATATATACCTATGTATTGAGTCGTACAGACACATCATTCAAACATAATATTATGACGCTTGGCGACAAAAATTCGCATAGTAATAAGGCCACGTGACAGCTAGTAGCAGCCTTACCCACCTGCTATGGGTACTGTAGCGGTATAGCACGCGTCATGGAATGACGAGGATCCGGCTTCGATTCCCGGCCATAGCTTTACTTTTCGGATTTTTCTGTGTTCTAATTTTCAGTGTCGTTCCGAAATTTTATCCTTTTTTAAATCATATTTCATACACAAGTAACAAATCGATCAGTTATTCCAATATACATGTTCCAATAGACCAGAGTTCCATTCAGTTGAAGATATCATTACACTTTAATGCCTTGTCGCTCCAAGCAGTTTGACAACTTCATATGAAAGTTCAAACATGAGTTATAACGACAAAGCACTAAAGTGGAAGGATATTTCTGACGTCAACTGTACAACTGACCCACGGGTAGGTGTAAGCGTAGGAAGGCTTAGGACGGTTCTAATGTTAATTCTAGCATTGCTTACACATGCAAGTGAGCGACGACCTTAAAGGTCATCAACCTTAGAAGCAATAATGTGCCCACAGAATATCCGCAATAATCTAGCCAGGAAATTGCTATTGCTCTTAGGTCTATGGTTTGCACAGATCAACATATAGAGTAGACGGGCCAGTTCTGAAAAAATGACACAATGTCGGCAACGTTGTACGGTAATTCTCAAAGACCCCCCCCCCCCCCCCTTCCCCCCCCCCCCCGTCGGGCTCTTAGGCAACGGTCAATGATATCCCTCAGAAACTGCCAGGAAATCATTAGCCGATGCCCAGGGTGCACCGTACCAAGCACTGCTCTTCCCGGACGGATCCAAAAAGGAACCGCAGCTCTTGACCACACGTGGAGGTAACCCGACTCGCATCCCTAACTCACGTATAAAAGTCTAATAATGCTTGACATGTTTCGGAGTCGTTCGTAGTCCTTCCTCTTGGAGCGCTCGCCCCAGCAAACGAACACTGCGCGTCAGCGCTCTGCTCTAGCGGCTACTCGGCGCACAACTACCCTCGTTTTCGTCGTCGTGAAACATGTCTAGCATGACTCGACTATTATACGTGAGCTTACTTACATTGTTGGGATATCGATAAAGTTTTTAATACAACTTCGATTCCTTTCCAGTTTTATTCGATCCCCCAGTTTTCGGGGTAAGCGGCTGAAACTAGGGCAATTTGCGCCACAAAAGTTTTAGACCGTCGGTATTTTAGTGTTGTGCTAGCCTAAAAAACTGGTGATTTAAGTTCAGTCAGGTCAACGGTTATTGGAATAAGTTAGGGGTAAGTTTTATTAGTTTTTAGGGCCAAAGTGTTCGGGGAAGACAGGCCGGGAATATTCGTGTAGTAGTTTTATAATGAGGGTCCTTATAGGAGTGTAGCTTTCCGAAACGAAACTTGGCGAGTTTCATAATATCTCACAATTATAAATACTCTAAGACGGGTTAAGAAGGAAAACTTCAACTTAAACTGTAATGAATACACACAGATATAATGCTGACCAATAAATACGATTTCTGTACGTATTATTATAGAAGACAAATATGGCTAGAGGACTTCCAAGCTGGTATGGAAGCAACAAAAGCAGTACCAGATGCTTATGTTCCCGTGCAAATGGTAAAAGCCCATCGAGGGAATGGGCGAATATCTTAGTAATCATGTCACAGGCAATGCGGCCAGCAACCCATCACTGCTTTGATTCCCCTTTCCACATATAAGCCCACAGTCATGCTACGCGATTTAAAAAAAATGTTACAAGTATGTGCGATGGGATACTTTCAGCCGTTCAAACGCTAGCAGCACATAATAATTTTAATACAGCTTACAAATATTATGCTATACCTACTTAGTTACTAAGTTTCACTTACATCAAGTTTAATGTTCACTCTAAGTCACTCAAAAACAACTCATACCACTTTGCAATTAAGTTTGTTCTGCAACTTTCATAACTTAAGCTTTACAGCGCCTTTTAAAAAGCTTAAAGCTAAGTGGAACTGCCATTCATAATTCAGTAGCAGCCTGAAACTAAAATGCAGTAAATCCTCGAACAAAGTGCGTTCAAATATAGTACTTATCGTGAAGCTTTAGAGTTCAAAGGTAATGTTTGACTACCCATTTTGCAAGGGAGTGGACATACTCTTTCAGTCTAGGAGGTGATGCGGGAAATAAGAGATGGAAATATATTTGAAAGATGATAAGGCTTTATTTTTGTTGGTAATATAATGAAGACCGTATGGCCTAGTGGGAAGAGTAGGGAGGGATTGCATAAAAATATATATATTTCACACAGGCTTAGTCATCTTGCACGTGAGTAACGAAATAGCAAGTTAAATATTTTTTGTTCATTGAAACGGCCCTCCGCAAAGTAACGCCTGATTCAATAAAATACAAACCTTCCTCTTAAATCACTTTATCTATTAAAAAACTGCATCAAAATTCGTTACGCTATTTTGGAAATCTACGCATATATAAGCAATACCGTCTTCACCATAAGGGTACACGGGGCCCGTGCCCAGGGCCCCCATTCTCAGGGGGCCCCGAAGGACCGACAATTTCTATAATAAATGGTCATAATTAGTAAAAAAAACATTATGATTTGCTTTTTTTACTTTCCAAAAGGGCCCCAAATTCTTGTGTGCCCAAGGGCCCCAGCCTGGTTTAAGACGGCCCTGTATATTATAAGGACAAACAGACAACGGAAAGCGACTTTGTTTTTACTATATAGTGATAACTAGCTTCTGCCCGCGACTTCGTCTGCGTAGAATTATACATAGAATAGAATAGAATAGAATTTTATTACCACAAATAGAGTCCATAAAAACCTTCTTCTTGAACCACTCTATCTATTAAAAAAAACCGCATCAAAATCCGTTGTGTAGTTTTGAAGATACAAGCATACATAGGGACAGAGAAAGCGACGCCCCGGCTTCGCACGGTATATTATGCATGTATTATACATATAAACATTTCTCTTGAATCACTCTCACTATTAAAAAAAACCGCATTAAAATCCGTTGTGTAGTTTTGAAGATATAAGCATACATACGGACAAAGGGACAGAAAAAGCGACTTTATTTTATACTATGTAGTGACTAGTGACTATGTAGTGATAGTGAAGTGAAGACAGACACGTTGTATTCGTATTATTGCCATCATAATATACTCATACAATCTACAAACTTCTCCAAGTTTCGTCAAAAACGTCAACACAATACCGACCGTTTCAACACCTACCCCTTTAGACCCCTTTAGCCTCTTCAGCTCGAGAGGTGCGTCGTTAACAAAGCCCTCTAGGGCCCCGTGAGGGCCTCTGGAGCACGAAGGGCCTGCTGAGGCCTCAGTTAAGTAATGAACTCTAGCATCAGAAATTGTGGACGTCTAAAGATGGATAGTGTAAAGATATGGTCATGCTTGGATATCATCACTGCATAGTATAAAACAAAGTCGCTTTCCGCTGTCTGTCTGTCCCTACGTACGCTTAGATCTTTAAAACTACGCAACAGATTTTGATGCGGTTTTTTTAATAGATAGAGTTATTCAAGAGAAAGCTTTATACTATTAACTAGCTGTTGCTCACGGTTTCGCCCCCAATCCAGTTTTATTTTCCAATTATTGTTTCATAAAAACCTTGCCCTGATAACAACGAACAGAACAAAAAGATATTCTTCCATGCTGGTCTGGAAGCAAAGAAAAAACTGAATGTACCAGATGCTTCTCTTCCCGCGCAGATGGTAAGCCCATCGAGGGACTGGGCATAAATCTTAGGGATCATGTTATATAGGCGATGTGGCTAGCAACCCATCACTGTTTTGATTCCCCTTTCCACCATACGCCCTCAATCATGCGGGTTTGCGGGGGGTAGTGTGGAGAGTAAGACAGCCGAGGAAATTACGGGCACAAGAGGCATTTCATCTTAATCCTCTAGGTTGACAACGCATCTGCAATCCATCCGGGGTTGCGGGTGTCTATGGGCAGTGGTGATCACTTACCATCAGGTGACCCACTTGCTCGTTTGCCTTCCTATTCATATAAAAAAAAAAACTTATTATTATCTTAGGCCCTGTCTACCCCGTAAGGGATAAAGACGTGAATTATGTATGTATGTACGTATGTAGAGCTATACATTCCTTAGTTCTTTTCTCTATTCATACCCTCCGGAATTAGCCCACAAACGTGAGATATTTTTGCCTTCCCCCATTCTCTTAGAAATCGTACCCGGCGGACAATTGATCAATTAGGAGTAAAAGACAAACTCCTGACCGACTGCTGACCCGCAGGGATCACAATTATTGACATCTTGGGCTAATGTAATAGCAAGTAACACAAAAAGCCGTTGTAGCTTAGTGGTTTGACCTTGGCCTCTCAAGCAGAGGGGTCGTGGGTTCGAATCCTTTGAGTCTTTCGGTATTTATGTGCAAAATTACATTATTATTATGAAACTAGCTTCTGCCTGCGACTTCGTCTGCGTAGAATTATGCATACAAACCTTCCTCTTGAATCACTCTATTAATAACACCTCAGCGTAATGCTGAGCCAGCGACCGTTTCACTTTTGCGAAGACACACACAACGCTGATGATCTATTTTTCGTGTCTATGTTTATTTTTCTTGCTTATTTTCTATAAATGTGTGTATATTCTCTTACTCGCTAATCCTGCCGCTAAGTTAGCAGTGCTTGCACTGCTGTGTTCCGGTGTGGAGAGTAAGACAGCCGGGGAAATTACGGGCACAAGAGGCATTTTATCTTAGTCCTCTAGGTTGGCAACGCATCTGCAATCCCTCCGGGGTTGCGGGTGTCTATGGGCAGTGGTGATCACTTACCATCAGGTGACCCACTTGCTCGTTTGCCTTCCTATTCATATAAAAAAAAAAAAAATCTTTCTTTCTTTCTTTCTTTCTTAAGCATCAAAATCCGTTGCGAAGTTGTAAAGATTTAAGCATACATAGGGACTGACAGACAGCGGAAAGCGAGTTTGTTTTATACTATGTAGTGACGATTTACCATGAGCTTTACGGTGAAGGAAAACATCGATGGTGGACGAAGCCCTAGCTTGTATATCTCCAGAAATACAGACCTCTTACCCCACCTTTCTGTTCCAGGAGTTGGCAGCATCGACGCCGACCCAGCGCAACTGGCGCGGCATCCTCATAGCCCTGCTGGTGATCGCGGCGGTGCTCGGGCTGATAGTCTTCAGCATAGCGCTGCTGACGCCCGCGGGGGACGGGGGGCGGGTGCGCGGCCGCCGGCCCACGCTCCACGAGGTGTTGCAGGAACACTACAAGCCGTTCAACGGGACCTGGCTGTCAGGTAACAGTCACTAAGACCTAGAGCCTGTTCTTCTCGTGATGTCCACTAGCCTCCAGTATTTGGATGCTTGTTTTTGTATTTTCTTCTTCTTATTTGTGGCGTATCAAGTCGTCATAGGGACGACAACTTCGCCAATGCCAAAGTAATAAATAAATATATTATAATTCAAAAATCTTGTACGGTAATCGGTCAAGAAACCCTTCTCCATCCAATGTCAATGATATCCCTCAGAAACTGCCAGGAAATCATTAGCCGATGCCCAGGGTGCACCGGAGCAAGCACTGCTCTTCCCCCCCCGGACGGACGCAAAAACGAACCGCAGCTCTTGTACTTGTATGTACCAGTTGCTACTCTTCCCGCGCAGATGGTAAAAGGCCATCGAGATATTGGGCGAAAATCTTAGGGATCGTGTTATAGGCGATGTGGTTAGCAACCCATCACTGTTTTGGTTCCCCTTTCCATCCGTACGCCCACAGTCTTGCTGATCGTAGTCTTTGGGTCTAGTTACAATAGGCTCTGTCTACCCCTTAAGGGATAAATCCGCTACTGGGCCCTAATAGTAGTATTAACGCTGGTCTACTAAATATACGTAGTTTGTATTGTGTACTGTACCATAATGTATGATGAAAACGTCATGCTCATTTGTAACTTTGCCATTTTGTTGCAACTCATAATACACTACGAATTCTTAATTATAATTTATAACCTTGTTGTACATGCAGGTGCTAGAACAATTCTTGACGCGTCGAGTGCTTTCTAGACACTCTAGATATTAATTCTAGACGTCACAACCAGACTGAAAGGTCGTCCGGTCGATGACCCTTAAGCCTTGAAGTGCCCTGCTAAATGCGTTAATGGCACTTTCAGAGTGCATGAGAACATATATACACATACACCAATCACGTCTGTATCCCTTACGGGGTAGAACCTTTTTTATTTTTTTTTAACGGAGAGGAAATCTTTATGGTTTTTTTTATGTTAGAGAGGCCAGACAAACGAACTAGTGGGTCACATGATGTTAAATGATCACCACTGTCCATAGACACAGCGCTTTACGCGATGCCAGTGCGTTGTCGGCCCTGCAGAAAATTGTACGCTCGCCTCTTAAAGGCACCCAGGTCGTAACTCGATGGAAAGACCCCAGCGAGTTCCAGATTTTGCAAGTTCGTGGCAAAAAAGACTGCCATTCATCAACATGCCCTAGGCACGGGGATGCCTAGGGTTATGTGGGACTCCCCCCCCGAAAGGGTATACCCAAACTAAAAACTCTCCGGCGTTGCCTCAATCCAGTGTGATGGGGACGCAGTGGGATGCCACTAGGGTTTCAACACAGCCCCCCCGGTGGCCCCGGCTTCCGCCAAGACGCGCCAAGAAGGGAGGGCCCGTACGCTGGGGCCGTCTTCCCATAGACGATGAGACCGTGCAATGCAGGTAGGTAATGAGGGGTAGACAGAGCCTAAGGTAACGAGACCTAAATAACGTTTAGTATGACTGTGGGCGTATAGGTGCGCCGCAAAAAACGTGGCAGAAAGTCATTTTTTTCAATATAAAATACAGTATGAGTACTTAAATTAAATAAATTAATCAAAGGGATGTATAAGGTCTCTACTAGTCAAAACAGCAAAAAAAAAGTTCAGTGGAGGTCTAAAACGTCTCTACCATCAAATAAATTAATTGGAGATGTCTCCAATGTCGAAGAAAAAAAAAAAAAAAACAAAATTATGAAATATACACTTCATGTCAAGTAAGTAACCGTGATGTTACTGAAGGTGTTTGGAAGTTCTCAAAATGGTGGCATCGTCGAGTTACGCTGCCAAATTTCTTATGGAAAGGTGCTTAAGTAAGAAAAAACATTGTCTGACGCGGTAAACATTTTTAAGCCTCTCTTGCTAAAATAATATCGGATGCAAACAATGTAGGCGTGATCGGGAACGCTCGTAGGCTGCTGACTCCTTTGATAGATTCGAATAAAACGAGGGGTAGACAGAGCCTAAGGTAAGAGGTACCTACAGGCCACAATTAGCAAGATTGAGGGTGTATAGGTGGAAAATGGAATCAAAAATAGTGATGGGTTGCTAGCCTCATCGCCTATAACATGATTCCTATAAGTTTCGCCCATTCCCTCGATGGTATTTTACCATCTGCGCGGGTAGAGCAGCAACTGGTACATTTTATGTTTTTATTCTCAGACCAGCGTGGGAGAATTTTTCCATTGCAGTTCGTCACTTTTTTATATGTAATGGAACGTGACGAACAGGAAAAAAATCCATACTAAAATCTGGGACACATTTTTTCTTGTATGGGAATCGATAGGGTAAACAATTCTGAGTAAGAAGAACCCAAAATATTTAAATTCTGGAAAAAAATGTCATGTGGACTTTTTTTTTGGAAAACGCATCACTATTTTGATTCCCGTTTCCACCTATACGTCCACAACCATGCTAAACGAGGCCTTTAGGTCTTGTTACATCAGGCTCTGTATACCCCGCAAGGGATAAAGACGTGATTTATGTATGTATGTATGTGTTTATATGTATCCACTTACACTTTTGTATCAAAATTATAAAGTTTTCTTTCTTAACATTGATTGTTTTCCTTCTGCACAGAAACCTAGATTATTTTTTTAATACGTCAATGTCTTTATTGATACAAATATGAATAAAGATCGTAAAAATTCATCATATTTGTATTATTGAGGCTATTTCTTTCAATATAGCGAGCCTCGACAAACAGGCCCTCCCCCAAAACCCCCCATTCCCTCAAAACTCCCCATTCCCTCAATTCCCCCTAACCTCCCACTTCTGAGTTGTGAAAAGATTTTATGAAGAGTGGCATTTAATTAGGGAATAAGAGTGCCTTGGTTTTTTGGGGACAAACAAAATCGCATCATCAATACATAGTATTAAATAACGTCGCTTTCCGCTGTCTGTCTGTCCCTATGTATGCTTAGATCTTTAAAACTACGCAACGGATTTTGATGCGGTTTTTTTAATAGATAGAGTGATTCAAGAGGAAGGTTTATATGAATAATTCTACGCAGATTGATTTGAATTGAAACTCTAGAATTTTACTAAGTTTCCTTAAATTTCTAAACGATACTGAAAATTAGAACACACATAGAAAAATCCTAAAAGTAAAGCTATCTTATTTTAAGGTCTTTTTTTTTGTGATTTGTCTCTACTTCTCTATATTTGTACAATAAAGCATTTACTTACTTACTTACTTACTATGGCATGGAATCGAACTTGGATCCTCGTCATTCCGTGACGCGTGCTATACCCGTAAACTACCCTTCCTTGGTAAAAAGGTATCTAACTTCACACATTAATTCCGATAGCTCACTTTGGGTCAAACCACTGACACCTCAGTTTTCGGTTATATACAAGTCTAAACTTATTTTGATTCCCCTTTCCACCTCGTCTTGTTACCTTAGCTGTCTACCCCGTAAGGAATAGAGACGTGATTTGTATATGTAGGTATGTGTTTGTGTGTCTAAACTTATTATCAAGGATGAAAACATAATTCCGTTTACGTTTCTCCAATGACTCGATAATTCTCGGGACTTCCATCTTTAATTTAAAACCTTATCTCGATCAGAACATAAAATGGCGTCTCCTTATCGTCCCTACGTAAAATGGAATTTCAATAAAACACAGGGGGGGGGGGGGTTGTAAATGAAGCACCGAAATGGTACAAAAGGTATACAAAATAAGTACCTATAATAAGAGATACAAAGGAAGAACGGAAATCGAAATAATGATTTAAGATGGCACCAAAGCTTGCTGTTCCGAAATCTTACCCGCGGAAATCGCCATTTTAATTTAAAACCGATCTATGACAATTGAAGTGAGGCATTCGTAACAATTATAAGGCGTTAAAAAGTTAATGTATTATGTTACTCTGCCCGCGACTTCGTCTGCGTAGAATTATACATAAAAACCTTCCTCTTGAATCACTCTATCTATTAAAAAAACCGCATCAAAATCCGTTGTGTAGTTTTGAAGATATAAGCATACATAGGGACATAGGGACAGAGAAAGCGACTTTGTTTTATACTATGTAGTGATTGATATCCTCTACCCAGTAATTACGTTCTCAAGCTGTTACAATAACGTAGGTTTGTCGATTTTACCATGCTGATCCGGGAGCAAAGAAAAAACAAAATGTACCAGTTGCTTCTCTTCCTGCGCCGATGACTGGCCGAAAATCTTAGGAATCATGTTATAGGCGATGCAGCTAGCAACCCATCACTACTTTGATTCCATTTCCCATCTGTACGCCTGTAATCTTGTTAAACGTGGCCCGTTAGGTCTTGTTACCTTAGGTGTTGTATGAATGAAAATGTATGAATGTTTGTGGCTCTTTTACGCCAAAAGTGCTGAACAAATCTGGATATATTTTGGCAGAGAAGTAGATAATAGTTTGGAATAGCATAGATTACTTTTTATTTCGGAGAATTGCGTCTTTGCAGACGAAGTCGCATGCAACAACTATACTTGGGAGCATTGAAAACGGGGCACTTTTCAAACAACTTTCTACGGTAAGTGACCCGGTTTATTTGCTCCCAAGTATAGAATAATCACAAGCCCTTAGTTATAAAATTACTTTAAATATAAATAAGTTGCTCAGAGCTTCGTTCAGAACTTCGCCAACAGCTTAAATAGGCCCAGCGCGGCCATTACCTTAACTCATGACTTGAATTTCAATTAGCTCCCATACAAATTAGGTGCAAAGTGAAACCGCTGTCTCTTACCTACGGCCCTGGGGACACCGCTAACTTGGTAAACGTTCAATGAACTCTAGATTCAGATTTAATGCTTTCAACATTAATAGTCTTGGAGTTTTGGAGATATTGTTGTAAGTGTTAAAAAAAAAATAGAGCTATTTAAAGGAGCAACTACACCGCCCCGTATACGCAGTGACGTGTCGTAGGCGTCACGTTTTCTCACTGCAACGCACCGTCGACGTCTTTTACGCGCCGGTGTGGTTGCGCCTTAATAGGAGATCGGGTGGCAGTTTCTTCAACGTATTCTCACTGCTTCCTCCCTATATAATCATATCAGATTGGGACGAACATTTTTTACAAGATTTATTATTCAATAAAATCGGTTCGATAGGCTCTATAGGAAGTTTTATAAGTGTGATCAGTCCGGACTGCAGTTGTCCCTTTCATGCCCTTCTAAATGGCATAAATAGAAAGACAGGTGTTATCTGTCAATATTTTGTGCAAATTCGTTGAAATGCACCCGGGGTTGCGAGTTTCTATGGGCAGTGGTGATCACTTACCATCAGGTGACCCACTTGCTCGTTTGCCTTCCTATTCATATAAAAAAAATTTGATGAGAGTCGGGAAAAGCCGCTTGGGATACAAATTTTAATTCTGCGCGGACGAAGTCGCGGGCAACAGCTAGTCTAGTAAAATGCATACGTACATAAATCATGTCTTTATCTCTTACGGGGTGGACAGGAAGCTGAGGTAACAAAACCTAAAGGCCTCGTTTAGCATGATTGTGGTTAGGTGGAAAGGAGAATCAAAATAGCGATGGGTTGCTAGGCGCATCACCTATAACATGATTCCTAAGATTTTCGCCTATTTCCTCAATGGGCTTTTACCATTTACGCGGGAAGAGAAGCAAATGGTACATTGCATGGTTTTTCTTTACTCCCAGACCAGCAAGGAAGAAATAAATTACAACTTAATAATACAGGGTGAAATTTTGAACGTGATACAAATTACGTGTTTCCTGCTCAGCAGATGCTGTATAATTAGATGCATTAACTCATTCGTTAAAATTTGTCTTAATTAAATATTGATAATTTCCTAACAAAAAAATAATTAAGAAACTGAAAGTATTGCTACCCTACACTTGACAGTTGAAAGGTTTTATCGCTGTAATTAACATCTAGTGGATAATGTCAAATAATACGAGTAATATCAACATCGCAGATAACTTAAATCCCTAGCTCTTATGTATTATTTTGGTGTAAATAACAAACAGAGTGGTAATAATCATTATTTAATATCAAAAACAAAATGCATTTCTCAAACATACTTCAATAAATGCTCAAAATGACCACCACCTTGCCGCCGGCATAGCTCTGCTCGACGTCTTAAATTGTCTTTGAGTTTTCCAAGCACAAACACATTGGCTTTAACAGCATCAAACGCCTGTATGATTTTTTGCCGAAGTTCTGTGACTGTGTGGGACTCACGTTTGTAGACTCGCCTTTTAATTTCACCCCATAAAAAGAAGTCCAGCGGTGTTAGGTCGGGACTACGAGGAGGCCATGCGATTGGACCATTGCGGCCAATCCACCTATCGGGGAATTCTTGGTCTAAATAATTCCGCACCCGACGAGAAAAGTGGGCTGGAGCTCCATCTTGTTGGAAGTGTAGGTCGTTTTGATTTTCTTCAGGAATTTCACGCATTAATGTTGGTAAGACGTTCCTCAACAGATCTTCATACTTAGCTCCATTTAATGTACCGTCATTAAAATGTGGTCCTACTACACAGTTGTTCAGAATTCCGGCCCAAACATTGACTGAAAATCGGGTTTGGAACGAGTCCCTGCGTGTGACATGGAGATTCACATTATTCCACCAACGTTCATTATGGACGTTGAATAGCCATATCCTGGAGAAGGTTGCTTCGTCTGACCACATGATATTTAAATGCAAGTGTTCCAAAAACCACTCACAAAACTGAACTCTTCTGGAGTAATCTGCAAGAACAATATCTTGCACGCGTTGGAAATGGAACGGATGTAGACCTTCAGCATTCAATAGCTTCCACATAAAAAATTGTGTTGTTCCAAAACGTGCGGCTGCATCCGTTGTGCTTGCTTGAGGGTGGCGGTTGAAATAATGAAGTACTCGAGTACGAAACGCATCCGAGTAGCGTGCTCGAGATCCTCTACCTTGTGCATGTGATGGAACGGACAATTGTCCATAATCCCTCAAGTTTTGGACAGTGTGGTTTATTAAACGACGAGACGGGATTGGAGAGTCTGGATAATTTTCGTGAAACAATGTCTGTGTCCGCACCGTACTACTTGATGTGTGATAAAAAATAACCATATCTAAACGCTCAACATGCGTATAAGGATAAGCAGGCGGCATTTTTCAGTAAAATTTTAATAAACCGAGAGATATTTGTTATGACAACTCACGTCACGAATTAGCAGTAATATTATTTTATTTTTATGTCAAAGTGAACCAAAGAGGCGAGTGCCTATTATAAAACAAATTAAAACTTTTTGCTCTATCATTTAAAGGGTGGGGTAACCACGCATGCCAATTAAAAATGGGATAAATAAAATCGTTAATTAAGTTCTAATTAATTACTTTGGTAACTCAAGACTTAGTAGAGCCTTTAAGTCCTTCAGAGATGTATCGAAAACATCGACTTTGTATCACGTTCAAAATTTCACCCTGTATTTGTATTGTATTGTATTGAAACTTAAAACTAACATTAATTACCTTAATTTAAACATTCTTAGCGAAAAACCATATCATAGATCAAAACCACTAAGCTATATCGTTTCGCATTTCATAAGACCTAGAAAAGTCTTTGGTATATATGTCGCAGGCGGATTGTAGTGAGCCGCCGTATTACAAAACGCCTAGCCTAAAATCCTAAATGTCTAGCCGTTTTGCAATACACCGCCGCGATTAGCCAGATTATCGTTCTTCAATAAGGCGGCCCACGCTTAGCCGCATCGTACTACTATCACCAAATAAGAAATAAAGATGGATGTTTAGTGGATAGGTTAGGTTAGGCTAGAATTGCGTCTGGGCCGAAGGCCTAAACTGAGCGGAAATAGGAGCGAAGCGAAGCGGAGCTCCGTCGACTGAACTAAAAACTGTCAAGCGGCAGCTAATGACTCGCTGTATTACAGTATTACATTACGGCTAGCCGTGTTGAGGAACGTCTGGCGCCGAATACATGCCGGATTTTCATTCAGACGCATTCAATCCGGCTAATCGTTGAACCGCGTTGCAAAACGACCAAAACGGCTATGCATTTTGTAATATGGCGGATTACTGCAATCCTCATGAATAGAGGCTTTTCTCGACGAAAATACTTGTGCAATAAATTTTGTTTTTTCCGACAATTTGTTTGCTTTAAACCCTGTGTCTGAAGATAATCTTATGCTAAAGAATACCTTTTGATAGACGGGCAGACATATGTCAAGCGCCATATTAGATAGGGGGTAAGACAGCGAAGCTTGAACCGCAAAATGTTGAAGCACTCGTAGCAGCTAACAAATCACTTTTACAAAGGGCTCTAATATATCTTTAGCGTTCCTTACCTCAAAACAAAAGCAAGAACTATGCAATTTTTGGGGGAATTTTTAAGAACTGTTAGAACGTGTTCTGTTATCGATTCAAAGTATCCCTAGCCAACTTTTTTTCAAATACCTGTCTTCCATGTAACTTTCGACGCTGTTTAGCTTTATTAAGGAAGGATTTTTCGAAATTCCCACGGCATAGGGAATAAATGGGTTTTATAAATCCACTGAAAAGAGGGCCTATCTGCATAACTATAATTGCTAGAATCTTGAAATTCGGCACACAAGTAGGTGGTTAAAAAAAATGATGACTTTCCAAAATTCCCGCGGGATAGGGGGTAGAAGAGTTACTTTGAAATGTTCTTATCTCCGTAACTATTGGACGGGACAGAGGAAGAAGTTTTAGCGCAAATTTGGATTCTGCGCGGACGAAGTCGCGGGCAAATGCTAGTACTTCATATTTCACAATTTTTGCATATGTATCCTTCCATGCAGGAAAAACATAAAATGTACCAGTTGCTTCTCTTCCCGTGCAAAATCCCATCGAGGGAATGGGCATAGGAATCATGACTTTTATATAGGCGATGCGGCTAGCAACCGATCACTATTTTGATTTCCCTTTCCACTGATACGCTCACAATCACGCTAAACGTTGCCTTTAGGGCTTGTTACCTTAGGCTCTGTCTACCCCGTAATGGATAAAGACGTGATTTGTGTGTGTGTGTGTGTGTGTGTGCGTGTGTGTGTGTGTGTATACTTGGGGGGGGGGGGGCTTGTTTGTTTTTAAAACCGTTGGAATGGATTGTAATAGACAATTAACTGTCATTGAGCTTTGGAATGTTATAAATTCCTTGGTTTGACTGTACTACTGTGGAAGACAGCTCTTTGTTGAATTATTGGAATGACGTAGGGATGAAGCAAAATGGCGGGCGAGGTATTTTGCACACAACTACGTTTCAAAGGGTAGAATGGCAACTATTCACGAACCGAAACTTCCAGAAGCCAGTGTCTCGAAGCTACAGTTACAATCATGCTAAACGTGGCCTTTAGGTCTTGTTACCTTAGGCTCTATCTACCCCGTAGGGGATAAAGACGTGATTTATGTATGTATGTTTGTAAGTATCTACACTACACTACACTAGGGGATATTTATGATTTTTTCATGACTTTCATAACGTAACAAAACCTTAAGGCCACGTTTAGCATGATTAAGGGCGTATAGGTGGAAAGGGAAATCAAAATAGTGATGGGTTGCTAGCCGCATCGCCTATAACATGATTCCTAAGACTTCGCCCATTCCCTCGATGGTTTTTTACCATAAACGTGGCCTTTCGCTTGTTACTCTAGGCGTAAGAGATAAAGACGTGAATACTATGTATCAAAAATAGAAAATATTTTTATCAAACCACTTAAGTGTATTAAGTATGTGTATATCTTAGACTGAACGGCTCGCCTTTATCAAATCAAAATAATCGTCGACCCATTTCCTTTATCAACTGATAACTCCTACCGTTTGTGCGGGATTCGGAAAATCATCGAATCGTACGCATATAAGCCTTCTCTTTGTGAAATATTGGGCCGGCATCTCTCAAAACCTAAAGGGAACAATGAACTCGTTGTCGATTGTTAGGTACGGAAGCATGTTCGTCATTTCATATTTTCCAACTCAAACGGATGTATATTCTTTTATTAGAATTCTTGTGGCACCAAAAACCGGCCAACCTCAATAAGTTTCTTCCACGCTGGTCTGGGAGCAAAGAAAAAACAGAATGTACCAATTGCTTCTTTACCCGTGCAAATGGTAAAACCCCATCGAGGGAACGGGCGAATGGACGAAAATTGGAATCATGTTATAGGCGATGCTGCTAGCAACCCATTACAATTTTGATTCCATTTTCCACCTATACGTCCATCTTCTAAATGTGGCCTGTAGGTACCGTCAAAAAGGCGCCTATTTCCGTCCCCGCTGGCTCAGATCCCCTGCAACGAATTGCGGGTTCACCTTACCACCCCTCCCCCTAGCCGGATATTAGCCAACAGTTAAAAACAACAACAACAGTTAAGTCATAGACATTTAGAAATTGAACAGTTAACTAACTTACAAAATAAATTTGTTAACTGTTGTTGCCCAGGGCGCACCTGCCTAAGCGTTAGCCTTTCCCCTTCTATGAGGCCAAGAGCCGCTGTTAAAAGGGAACTGTAACGCTCTGGCGAGAGCTCTAGCTCTCGAGGAGGTTTCCGACGTCGCACCCCAAGAGACCCTGACCTGACTCTGTTCAGGCACCCACTTTATTCGTCGCCTAATATGTAATATTTATACGAGCTTAGCGTATTTTGGAATTAAGTCAAACGGTGTCAAATTATACTGTGTCAGGATAGACTTAATACCGCATTGGACCAACGTTTTTAAAACCCTGCCGTGTTGCGTCTGCCTAGATATTCCCTGCAAAAGACACCAACTATTAACAGATACTCGTCTGCGCCCTTTGCTTTCCAATTTTCCGGTTCAACGAACCCTGGGAATAGCCGGTTCGCAGGCCCTTGTGAAAACTATTGGCTGGCTTTAATCTAATCCCTTTGGGCTGGTTTTTCAATGAAAAAGTCTGCCGAAGCGATTGGGGGTTATTTCGATTAGAGGATACGACTTGGATTGTAGATAAAAGCGGATAGAATGCGCGTAGGGTTAGTAAGGCAGTCGTGGGAAAAGCTTTAGTTTTTTAGGGTCATCGAAACCTTATGAAGGCTCCAAATGTCCGTCTGTTATACGTACAAAATTAAGTTTGAGTTATTGTATAATTAGCTCAAAGAATTAGCAAGCTGAAGTGGCAGTGGGCCGGCTATATCTCGCGAAGAACCGACAACCGCTGGGGTAAACGTGTTTTTGAGTGGAGACCGCGACTCGGCAAACGTAGTGTAGTGTAGGACGCCCTCCGGCCAGGTGGGATGACGATCTGGGAAAGACTGCAGGCAGATGCTAAAGACAGGGCGCTATGGCGCTCATTAGGGGAGGCCTATGTCCAGCAGTGGACTAACATAGGCTGATGATGATGATGATGATATTCGATAAAGGAAAACGACATGAGGAAACCAGCACACACCTGCAAAGACGTTTTTCCGGCAGCGGATAGTGCCTATGATGGAGACAATGATGATATTGAGATAGTAAAATTTCTAAACGTCACTGAAAATTAGAACACAGAAAAATCCGAAAAGTAAAGCTACGGCCGGGAATCGAAGCCGAGTCCTCGTCATTCCGTGACGCGTGCTATACCCCAACACCACCCATAGCAGGTGGTCTTCGAATGTTTCTATCTGTTACTAGCTGTCGCGTGACCTTGTTACTATGCGATTTTTTGTCGCCAAGCGTCATCTGTTTTGAATGAATGCGTCTGTACGACACAATCACAAACTACCGTGGAACATCTACTGCTCACCAGGGACGAGAGAAATGAAATGATGCTGATTATATCTGTTGGATAATAGTGGGCGCGATTGTGATTTTAACCAACTTGGTGTGGGTTCTGAAGTCTGAAGTGCTGAAGGATCTTGAATAATGAACTATTCTTGAGGTTCACTGATTTTATTAATCAATCACTTAGATTAAATAGTTTACATGAATTTAAATAGAGACAGGCGTTGAATACGTCTTTTCGGTCTTTTCGTTACCATATTTGTCGTCAGAGTCTGAAAGAGAAACAAGACACAATGTGTCCTGCTTACACTATGGCAGCGTTCAGTAGCGCTGCGTTTTGAATTTAATAAAATTTTATGAAAATATACTGACAACTGTTAATTTTAATTAACAATATCCTTATTAAATCAATAGCTCCATAAAATTTCGCAGGAAGCATTCCGAGAGATCGTAATAATATTAAATTGGATGCTGTGAGGTCCAGGCGGCTGCAGACGTATTAATTTAGAATAGTTTTTCCTCATTACATGCATCTCACGTAGCTACGTGCTTATATTGGATGCATCGTGCATTCCCCACGTATCGTTGAACTAACGAAATAACTCCGATCATTACGCGTTTACATAATAACTAGCTATGAATTTCAATTTTTTCCAATTCAAGTCTAATTTGCCTTACTTTGCTACTCCGCATATTAGTGAGTTCAGAAGGAACAACATTCGAAAATAAGATGGATTAGGTAAAAAAGAGACATAATTGTGTTTTATACAAATGGAAAACAAATGTGTTTAAACTTTGTGTGTAAAAGGAAATAATTTCAAATTTACTTTTAACTTTACTGTTAATGACCCATGCTAGTCTGGGAGCAAAGAGAAAACAGAATGTACCAGTTGCTTCTCTACCCGCGCAGATGGTAAAAGCCCATCGAGGTAATGGGCGAAAATCATAGGAATGTTATAGGCGATGACGCTAGCAATCCATCACTATTTTGATTCCAATTTCCACCTATACGACCACAGTCTTGCTAAATGTGGCCTGTAGGTACCTGTTACGTAAAGAAATAAAATGTATTAAGTAAATGAAATCAAAAGTATAATAAAGAAAATATTAATACATAAAGTTATAACAAAGAAAATAAAACTAACTCTTACATAAAAATGACTTCATACTATTCACAGAATTCACAGATATTTCTTCGTCACTTCAAAATCGCAGTACAGGGGTAGGTCAGGGTTGTACCAGTCCTTAGCCTCTTTATCGAACCAGAAATATTGACCCTTCACGGACTGGTTGACATCAAGAGCCAAATAAACTGGTGCTTTACTGGATTCTTCCATAGTGAACACTCCCTTGCCACTGGTCATTCCCGTTTGTACAAAGCCAGGATGTAAAGAGTTGATAGCTATGTTTCTATTGATCTCATTCTGTTGGACTACGGTCAGCGCGCACAGAGCTATCTTGGAAATTCTGTAAGCAAGTAACTCAACTTGGAAGAAGTCTTCACGCTTCCACGTGCCATTTTTAACGGATTCTAAGAACCACTCCACAAAAGCGTCGACGTCTGACCTCTTTATGTCCTTCTTGGAGAGTCTGGTGATCCATTCCTTGTTTTTGAGATTGGAAATGTGGCCACAGTCGCTGGAAATATTGATCACTCTAGCGTTAGACTTGAGGATAGGGAAGAAGTATTTCTCCATGGTAAGGATGGCATAGTAGTTGGTGTTGATGACCTTCTTAGAATCCTCGTAGGTAGTTTTATTCCAGTCTTCTGTGATCACGCCAGCGTTGTTAATCAGAACATCCAAGCCTCCATGTTTAGACTTGAAGTATTCCGCGCATTTCTTCACGCTGTTCTCGTCCGTTACTTCTAGTTGATGGTATTGGGGGTTGAGTCCTTTTGCTTTGAGTTTTTCGACTGCAGCTTGCCCTCGTTGTTCGTTTCTCGCTGCCAAGTAAACATTTTTGACTCCTCTTTTGAGTAGTTCTTCTACAATAGCGAATCCTATGCCTTGGTTAGACCCTGTTACTAGTATAACTTTGTCGGCCATTGTGTTTTGTTTTTCAATGTCCACTGCACCGCTATCCTAAGCGTAATGAGTGTTGTTTATTTTAGTACGTTTATTTATTAGTGTAGTTCATAAACTTGATATCTCTGAGTACTTTATCAGTGAGTCGGCGATAAGCAAGCTATTCGATCAAAGTCACCTTCGATAGTTACATAAATAATAACTGGTACCGGAATGGCACTTGAATCACATAATAATAACAAGTTAAAATGTATGTTTGTTAGCGAAATAATTAGCGGGAAATATTCAATTAACTGATAACCGATGGGGAGTAAAAATTGAGTGGCGACAAAGATGCAATGCGAAACAAGGTGTTGGAAGGGCACATACCTTTTTTTATGGTGTGGAAAATGCGCCTTATGCATCCGCCCGGTACGGGTTTACCGGGGGTATGTGGGGCTCTCCCGCGGCGGCAGGCATACCCACTAAAAACCACACGGATTCAGTCGTATGTGAGGCGTTACGGGAGCACTCGGTGTCACCGCGACGCCCCACGACCACCCCGGGATGGGGTTCCTTCTTTGCGGCACCTGTGCAATGCAGGTTTGGGAAGACCCGCCCTCCCCCGCTGGTGCCGAAGAGCATATACCTACTCGAAGTTATCTGTGACGAGTCCTTTTTCGTCCCATAACTTTTAATGAACAAAAAATTACTCACGTGCAAGATAACCAAGCCTGTGTGAAATATATATGTTTCTCATGCAATCCCTCTCCACTACTGGCATATAAAACACATATAAATCCCACAAACTTAATTATCCCTTACACCACATACACACTGACGCGTTTCGATCCCTCTGCGGGATCATTATCAAAGTTTAATGAGCACAACTGTTACACATGCAAACCAACGTCGTACTGATTCGAAAACGTACGTTGTTCAATGAAATGGACCTACGCAAAGTAACGCCCTGATTCAATAAAATAACTTTTAATGGTCATAATATTCCTTACTCATATTTTTTTTAGTCATGACACATGAAATCGTCTATTTTCAGGAATTTTGGAAAAGTCATCAGAATGTAGTAGGTTAAGTTAGATTAGTTTATTATTAATTCTAAAAAAAATCTAACTGTTTCAGAAATAAAACGCTTTTTGACTAACGAAAATTATGGCAAATCCATTCGGAACTTAAATTTTATGGGTCAAAATATAGACCCTATTTTATAAACATAACTCACGCGAAGTCACGGGCAAAAACTAGTAGTCATTGCAAAATTATGAGTTATGAATAGTTAATAAAATATCTCAGTTACAATAATCCCAATTAGAAAATGTTAGTCATTGTATTTAGTGCCTAATCTTGCTAACGTCAGTTAATTGCATGATAGGAAAATTATGTGCCAGACTGAGATAAGCATCGAGGGGCACTGCAGTGCCAGCGCCAAGTCGAACAAAATTTTGACCCCGTGTAATTTTGTTGTGGTTACAGCAAGAAGTTTGAATCTTGAGTCGAGAGGACATAGTATTACTTAGTATGTTACCAACTAGCGACCCGCCCCGGCTTCGCACGGTATATTATGCATGTGTTATACATGTAAACCTTCCTCTTGAATTACTCTATCTATAAAAAAAAACCGCATCAAAATCCGTTTTGTGGTTTTGAAGATATGAGCATACATACGGACACGGGGACAGAAAAAGCGACTTTATTTTATACTATGTAGTGATAGTGATAGTGATAGTGATGATGATATACATAATTTAGTTATACCTACCTTACTTTTTATAAAAATTATTTGTGGGTAAAGTTTTTTATTTTGTCACTGACATAGTCACCGATCATCAAAATTCTAAGGTACTTTTAGCAGTCTCACAAACTTCTAATTTTGATTTTAAGATAGCGGTAACCCTACATACATACATATACAAATCACGTCTTTATCCCTTACGGGGTAGACAGTACCTAAGGTCACAAGACCTAAAGCCACGTTTAGCATGATTGTGGGGGTGTCGATGGAAAGGGGAATCAAAATAGTGATGGGTTGCTAGCCGCATCGCCTATGATATGATTCCTAAGATTTTTGTCGATTCCCTCATTAGGCTTTTGCCATCTGCGCGGGAAGAGAAGCAACCGGTACATTCTATGTTTTTTCTTTGCTCCCAGACTACAGTAATTTCATTTAGACCCGGCGCCACCTTGACAGTATTAAGAATACAATCCGAGAAAAGTGAAACTTAGAACCTTGTAATATTATACCTGCGAGTTGTTTCAATACTCAAATATCAGGAAAAACCGGCCACGGTCATTTTATTCAACGTTTTAATCTTTATAGAAGGTTTGGTTTCGGTGTCCGTTTCGATTTCGGCAAAAAAAAACAGGTTTCTGTTGGATACTAAAATCGTCATTATAACTGTCGTAAAGAAAAATGACACAGACGTGAAGTTTTTGTTTTTTATCGACAGACAATCATTCGTTTGATTACTGAGTCGTTTTCAAAAAAATGTAGGACTTAATCACAACAAAAATTAATTGATTCCTTTATGTTAAGACCGTTTCACCTTTACTCCATTGCAATAAAGGTGAAAAGGATTGTTTTAATTAAGGCCCTTAGTACATGACTGTGTTTTGAAAACGACTACTTTCTTAATTTATCGAATTAGGCGTTACTTTACGGAGGTCAATATCGATGAATGCAACAAAGACTCGCAATTGCGACACAATGCGGGAATGCTGCCTGCGTGATGGGGAGGGTCCCCATCACGCAGGCATCTAAGGATCCAAATTTATCTTAATTTGTTTTGACGACCGGATAGCCTAGTGGTTAGTGACCCTGACTATAAAGCTAGAGGTCCTGGGTTCGAATCCCGGTAGGGGCAGACAGTTGTATGATGAATACGAATGTTTGTGCCCGAGTCTTGGATGTTGTATGTATTTATCTACATTAGGTATATAAGTAATATGTTTATCCGTTGCCTGGTGCCCATAGTACAAGGTTTGCTTAGTTTGGGGCTGGGTCAATTGGTGTAATTTGTCCGAAGATATTTATTTATTTTTTGTTTTATTTATTTTTAGCCCAAGTTTTATTGTATTAAGTTATTTTTAAGGTAGCCTTAGTTTATATTTTAACTCTACAAAATTGGTGTTTTTTGGATGATAGCTTATCTTAGAACGTGTTAATATTTCTGCTGAGTTCATGGTATTACGTGACGTTAGCAAGATTGGGGGTAATACCATTGTGAGAGATAACTCAATACGTTCGATAATTTTATCCTAGCCCTTTAGAAATTACATTTTTAGACTGCTATCAAATGCATCAAGAATTCTGCTTAATTTTTTATGTTTACGATAAAATTATCGAAGGTCTTGAGTTATCTCCCGCAATCTTGAGATTGAGAGTAAGTGTCGCCGCAAAAAAACGCCGCCACCGGCCGGCATATTTTCTGTAGTTTTCATGCATTTTATATGGACTCGCCGCACTCAGTTGACGCCGGGGGCTGCCACACGCCAGGTTTTTGTGTCGGCGTTTGTGGCTGTGGCCAGAGAGCCGCGTGCGGGGACCCTAAGTCTCGCGAGTCTAAACCCTCTTATTCATAAGCTCTCTATAGGCTTCTGCTAACTTAGCAATGAAATCGTTTGTCCTTATCTGTGAAAGGTAAATGTCAAAGTGAGAGATAAGGACAAACGATTGCTAATTTAGCAGAGGCCTACAGAGCGTTTATTAATAAAGGGGTAATACTACAACGTTATAAGTTTCACTTTTCTCGGATTGAAAAAATATGAATTTTGTCATAGTAAGTAAGTAAGTAAATGCTTTATTCTACAAATACCTATAAAGAAACAGATACAATTCACCAAAAAATTTAAATAACATTAACATATGCACAAAGGTGAACGTATAGGGATCTCTACCAGTTAACCTTTGAGTAGATGAGAGGAGCATTGAAAGAGGGACCGACAAAGTGTAAGTTTAGAATTCCAGATAGTGAAAGCCACAAAGCGTACATATGTAAATGCAATAAACAAATCATAAAATAAACTACTAAATATCAATACACATATGCAACAATACAAATTACAATAAAAGTAGGTACACACATACAATATCTAAGGAGATAGAGTGAGCCACATCCTCCTCAAGCCTTTCCTGAACGACGCCACGGAGGCAGATTGCCTGATGGAGGTCGGCAACCGATTCCACAGCCTAGCAGAGTGAACTGTGAAGGATTTGGAGTAAGTTTTGGAAGATGAAGGAGGACAGGCCAACATTCGACCAGCATTCGACCACCATTTAGCATAGTGGCACCGGATCTAAATGGAATTACCCTAAAAAATCAAAATATTGACGATTTTGTTAGTTTCTGTGCAGCAAATGTTCGGTTGTTCTTTGGTCTTGTATATTACTAGCTTATGCCCACGATTTCATATGCGTAGAATTATGCATAAAAGCCTTCCTCTTGAATCACTCTATCTATAAAAAAAAACCGCATCAAAATCCGTTGTGTAGTTTCGAAGATATAAGCATACATAGACATTGGACATAGGGACAGAGAAAGCGACTTAATTTTATACTATGTAGTGATTATACGGGTGCAATCAGTCTTTCACTACTATATTATGCATGTTTTATTCATATAAATCTTCCTCTTAATCACTCTTATCTATTAAAAAAAACCGCATCAAAATCCGTTGCGTAGTTTTAAAGATCTAAGCATACGTAGGGACAGACAGACAGCGGAAAGCGACTTTGTAGTGATAGAAAATTATACACAGTTTATCAAAACACGTTATTTATCAAACGTTAAATCCTTATTGCACAACTAAGTGTAAATCTGACTCAAATAAATCAATATTGCTGTAATTTATTATCTTTATAAAGAAAAACTGCCCTGCAATGGTTCAATGAAAACAACATATTGTATGTAATTTCATAACCAAGGTACTGAAGGCAAATTCGCATAGCAACAAGGTTACGTGACAGCTAGTAACAGGTAGAAAAAATCGAAGACTACACACCTGTTATAGGTGGCGGAAGTAATTCAATGGTGTGTGTGAAGTTCCTAATCCGCACTGGGCCCGCGTGGGAACTATATATAGCCCAAACCGCATAGTAACAAGGTCACGTGACAGCTATGTAACAGATGAGAGAAGGGGTATAGCGCGCGTCACGGAATGACGAGGATCCGGGTTCGATTACCAGCCAAAGCTTTACTTTTCGGATTTTCCTATTTGTTCTAATTTTCAGTGGCATTTAGAAATTTTGTACTGAAGGCATCTAACCAAATAAAAATTACGAACGGAGTTCCATAAACGGTTAAATGAGGCTGTTTCAAAAATCAAAAGATTTATTTTACAAATATGCCGCCACGTCTTTTACTTGTCTTTTCTTAAACTATCAGCGCTTTTGGAAAGACCATAATTGCCAAGCAGAATGCGCTGCAAGAAACATGGCAGAAAGTTTTTTTTTTTAAACAAATACTTCTTTTTCTTCCATGCTGGTCTGAGAGTAAAGAAAAAACATAGAATTTACCAGTTGCTTCTTTTCCCGCGCACATGGTAAAAGCCGATCGAAAATGGGCGAAAGTCTTAGGAATCATGTTATAGGCGATGCAGCTAGCAACCCATCACTATTGTGATTTCCCTTTCCACCTATACGCCCTTAATCATACTAAAAGTGGCCTTAAGGTTTTGTTACCTTAGGCTCTATCTACCCCGTAAGGAATAAAGGCGTGATATATGTATGTATGTATGTATGTATTACAAACTTTGATGAAATACGTGCACTATCAAATCTGACAGTCATTGTTGACTCTCAACAGATAGATAATCTTGATGATATTCAATCAGTCATATTAGATAAACTATCTCTGTCCTTAGTTTTATATAAATATGAGGTAATTTGTATCAAAAGTCAGATACAACTCATCAATACTATCAATATTGTGCGTCTCGCAACAGCTTTTATAAAATTGATTTTACAAGCGATATTTACTCCGACATTAACAAAGTTGACGAATAAATCAAAGAAAACAATACTAACAGAATGTCTGACAAAGTGGCTTTAGTTACTGGGTCTAATAACGGCATTGGATATGCCATAGTCAAAGAGCTATTAAAAAGAGGCGTGGGAACAGTCTATTTGACGGCCAGGAACGAGGAACGAGGAAGAACTGCTGTAACCAAACTAAAAGCAGAAGGATTTAACCCGCAGTACCACCAACTGTTAGTAACAGATGATAAAAGCGTCAAGATTTGCGCTGATCACATCAAAGCTAAACATGGCGGCTTGGATATCTTGATCAACAACGCTGGCATAATCACAGCTGATCTGATCGAAACCACTTACGATGACGCGAAGCGAGTCTTAGATACTAATTACAATGGCGTTTTGATCGTGGAAAAACACTTCTTCCCGATTTTAAAGGTAAACGCTCGTGTTGTCAATATATCTAGCGACCAAGGACATATATCTAACTTGAAGAACCAACAATGGATTGAAAGGCTAACCAACAAGGGCATCAAACGATCAGACGTTGACGCATTCGTCGGATGGTTCCTAGATTCCGTTGAAAATGGGACGGTGAACGCTGAAGACTTCGTACAAACATCTATGCTGGCTTACAGGGTGTCCAAAGTAGCTCTGTGCGCTTTATCCAGGGTCCAGCAGAAGGAGATAGATAGGAATATCTCTGTCAATTCCATCCATCCAGGGTTTGTGCAGACGGCTATGACTAAGGGGTCTGGATACATGACTTTGGAGGAATCTGGTGAAGCTCCCGTGTTCCTGGCCCTGGATGTGGAACAGTCAGTGAAAGGGAAGTACTTCTGGTTCGATAAGACAGAGAAGGCATGGGAGGATGCAAGCCTGCCGCTGTATTGTGACTTTGAGAAAATTAAACATCTTTTGATGGGACACTAATGCTGAGATATTAATTTTTGAATGGTTGGAAATTCTGTTTGCTTTAGATGCGATTTAGCTTTGAATTTGGTTTTATATAAACGTTTAGTTTATTTACTTGTTTGCAATAACTAGGGAAGTAGTTTGACTTCGATTTTGTACGGGTGTAATAAATCAGAAAATAATACACATGTCTTTCTTTGACCAGTGCTGAAAAGTTACCGTTTATTTTGTCATGGTTTATCTCGTAAATCTTTTACACCTTTACTTACAAAACTGGAGTAGTTTCAGACCCTACACGAGTCCATCTGCAAAGCGCGAGTACGGTGCAGTTTTTGTTCATTAACTGTTATGGACTTCCGCAAACTAACGCCTGATTCAATCACTAAATAGTATACAAAGTCGCTTTCCGCTGTCTGTCTGTCTGTTCCTATGTAGTATGCTTAGATCTTTAAAACTACGCAACGGATTTTGATGCGGTTTTTTTTAAGTTGAAATGATTCAAGAAGACGGTTTATATGTATAATTCTTTGCAGACGAAGTCGCGGGCAGAAGCTAGTAAATTATAATAGACTAGCTGTTGCCCACAACTTCGTCTGCATAGAATTCGTTTATCGCTATCCCGCAGGAATTACGCAACTTTTCGATATAAAAAGTAGCCTGTGCGTTATTTCTGACTGTAATCTATCTATGTTCCAAATTTCATCCAGATCTGTTCAGCCGTTCTGGCGTGAAAGAGTAACAAACATCCATCTATCCATCCATACTAACAAACTTTTGCGTTTATAATATTAATAGGATCGTTAATCATTCTACGATGTTTATTTTCTTCTGTATCCTAACATAAATATTTATACACTGATAATGAACAGTTTTATACATCTGAGTTGGTGTAATACGGCCTATGTAAATAATGAATCATCGCCAAAATATAAAGGCTCTGGATACCCGGCAAGAAGTAAAAACGCGATGTATTATATGTATGTCATACAAGAAAAAATGTGTCCCAGATTTTGGTATAGATTTTTTTTCCTGTATATTAAAAAAAGTGACAATCTGGAATGGAAATTTTGCGACACATTTTTTCTTGTATAAGAATCGATAGAGTAAACGATTCTGAGTAAGAAAAACCCAAAATAGTTAAATTCTGGAAAAAATGTTCATGTGGATTTTTTTTGGAAAACGCTCGAATACGATAAAAGAAAATAACAATACTGCTTTTACATAGCTGGTGGTGCCATCTTCAATTTTAACTGCTTACTTCATACTAGCTAATCTGATAAGTTGATCAAAGTTCGAGGCGTCGTGTTGCGTCGCAGAACAGCTAGATGTCACTACAAGCTAACGATACAATAATGTCAACTAAATTACACACAGTTAAAAGAGTTATATCAGAGTAGCTGTTGCCCGCAACTTCGTGTGCATAGAATTCGTTTATCGCTATCCCGCAGGAATTACGCAATTTTCCAGGGTAAAAAGTAGTACATGTGTTATTCCAGACTATAATCTATTTATGTTCCAAATTTCATCCAGATATGTCCAGTTGTTCTGGCGTGAAAGAGTAACAAACATCCAAACTTTCACATTTATAATACTAGCTGTTGCCCGCAACTTCGACTGCATAGAATTCGTTTATCGCTATCCCGTAGGAATTACGCAATTTTCCGGGATAAAAAGTAGCCTATGTGTTATTCTGATGTATAAGCTACATTATTGTAAAGTTTCATTAAAATCCATTCAGTATAGTTTTTGCGTGAAACATACTCACAAACTTTCACATTTATAATATTAGTAGGATGATGCTATCTTTGAAACATAATAATATTGATAGTACGGTGTGTAGGTAAATAACTATTCCTTATCGGTATCATAATTAAATAAAAGTATATTGTTAAGAGACTAGGCGGGATTTATTTTGTTTTAGAAAATAAAACGATTTAGTTCAAAATACTTGTAATACAAGAAAAATAGTAACATAAGGTAATGTGCGGTTCCAAATTATTATTTATGTCCTGAATCATGGAATACACAAACATTAATATAATTTAAATCGAATACTCTCGAAAATTAAATACCAAAAAACTATTCTTGAATATCAAAGCCATTTTTAACGAATACATTTTTATTTTATTAATATTACACCTCGCAATCTTCCACGCTGGTCTGGGAGTAAAGAAAAAACATAGAATGTACCAGTTGCTTCTCCTCGCGCAGATGGTAAAAGCCCATCGAGGGAATGGGCGAAATTCTTAAGAATCATGTTATTGATTCCATTTTCTACCTATACGCCCAAAGTCTTGCTAAACGTTGCCTGTAAGTCTTGTTACCTTAGGTTCTGTCTACCTCACAAGGGATAAAGACGTGATTTGTGTATGTATATATATATATCTCTGTGCACGACAGTAACGCCATCTCGCAAACGCAATTTTATGGGATTTTGATAAATAGTGAAAGAAAGTCCTTTTATAGAAATTTATTTCAATGGTATTTTTAGAGGCATTTGTTAAAAACAGTAATGGGAAAAATGGGTGTAATTATAAAAAATAGTTTTGAGAATGTAAAACACAAAATAAATTTCCCCCAATGAAAGAAAATAAATTGGTTTGAGCAGAACTCATTAGGAATGTAGAAAAACAAAGAACTAATGGCAATAGTTATTTAATACGAGCAACGTAATTCTCCAAATATCGGTGACCTGTACAGCCTATAATAAAACAAGTTTAATAATGACCCATTTTCAAAGCAACATTGACCAGTTTCCCCTATAATTTCACATTTCTGCCACGGCATGCGCTGTGACCATTGTCTTTACCCCCACCATACACTTCGCAAGTTCCAAATACTCGCAAGTAGATAAAAATCTTCAAAATTCTACAAAATCGTCCAAAAAAACAAACCTAGTTGAAATCGCAATACAAAGGCCAAGAAGGATCGTCCCATCCTTTCTCAGTTTTATCGAACCAGAAGTACCTGCCCTTCACTGATTGGTCGACGTCGAGAGCCACATACGCCATCACTTCGGACGACTGTTTCGTCGTGTAGAATCCTCGCCAATTCGTCATCTCTGTCTGCACTAACCCAGGATGTATGGAGTTGATAGACACGTTCCTATCAATTTCCCGCTGTTGAACTCTGGTCAGCGCACACAAAGCTATCTTAGAAATCTTATACGCCAACAGAGTAATCTCCTTGAAATCACACGCCCTCCACCTCGAGAATTTAACTGAATCTGTAAACCACTGCACAAACGCATCGACATCACTTTTCGTTATGTCTTCTTTTATCAATCGTGTGACCCACTCTTTGTTTTTGAGGTTAGAAATATGTCCGCAGTCGCTTGTAATGTTTAACACCCTTGCGTTTTCCTTCAGTAGTGGAAAGAAGTATTTCTCAACAGTCAGAACACCAAAGTAGTTAGTGTTTAAAACTCTAACCGTGTCTTCGTATGTTGTGCTGCGGACGAACGCTGTCATCACCGCAGCATTGTTTATAAGCAAGTCCAAGCCGCCATGATTGTTTTTTATGAACTCAGCGCAGTTTTTGACACTCTCTTCATCGGTTACATCCAGTTGGTGAAATTGTGGATATAGGTGTTCCGCTTCTAGCGCTTCTGCGGCTTCCCTGCCTTTTTGTACATCCCTCGCAGTCAAGTAAACTGTTTTCACGCCTCTTCTTAAAAGTTCTTCTACTATAGCGTAGCCTATCCCCCTGTTAGCACCAGTGACTAGAGCGACTTTATCACTTTCATATGTCATTTTAAGTGTAATTCACTATCCACTCGCTTCAGCCTTCAAATACTGTGTTCATATCGCGGTAAGAGATAGTCTATCGGGTTGGGCTTGGTTAGTTGTTGCGTGATATCGTGCGTTGTCGATTTAGGAAAACGATTGTACTACTCTGTCCGACGTATGGAATCAATAGAGACACAAAATGTGTTTTCATCGAGATAAGGAGTCAATGTCTGTAGTCGCACTCGTAGTTAAAGACAGTTACTGTCTGATGATAAGGTAAAGATATTAAAGTATCATTCGCCAAGATTTGAGCCGATAACGGCTTCAGTGACTAAGTGACTACATTATGTTTAACTCTTTGCACTGATTATCAATTATGTTTCTTGGAAAATAGTGTTACAAGCGGTTATTTTTGCGACGCACATTATTTTACCAGATTTAGTTGATTGTATTCCAGAAAATCCGGTCAAAAATGAGTCAAACATAAAAAGAGTATTATTAATCGGTGGTTTTGAATAATTGCTTCATCATTCCTACAGCCCTTCGTAGAAAACTTACATTGGTACGTCATCCATGTAACGGCTCAAATTCAAGTTGGAAACGTCAGTAGTTAAAAATAGCTTAATCTGCTAAAATAACTTCAGTTTTTGCCGACTGTTTTTGAATTGTCATCTAACCTACATACAATACATACATATACCTAATTTGTAATGAATCGGACCGACCGTCGAAGAGTTCTCTCCTGCGGAGACAGTCCTGGTCGAGACACCACATCTTTACATTCCGATTATTATTGTTTTGTCACCGGACTTTTGGTCTGCCGATAAATCCGGCTAATGGAAGTAGGTATTTTGATTCACAAGTCAATATAAGGTTTGTAATAATAGTCCGTACACCGAAACAACCCGTTATGATTTAACTCAAAGATAACTGATCTATCAAGGCAAACGCACATGGCTGTGTTACCAAGTATTCTCAAAGAGTTACCATCGGAAACTCATAATGAAATATGCGCCAACCCCAATAGATGCAAGAGAATCGTCAAAGCATTTTACCTAATCTGTAACGCAGCACAACATTAACTCATCTGTTTACTTTAAGGATTTAATGTGAGTAACCCGCAGCGGCAGATAAACTCTGCCGAGTTTTCGCCCGCCGTCATAAAGCTCTTAAATTGTATATTATTAATTTGTTTTCAATAAATAAATAAAATGTTGGTTTTCAAAGGAACGATCGGAAATGACGTGAGAAGAGTCAAGAAGAAAGAAAAGGATGTAATAAAGTAATCATTTCAGCTTGTTACCCACTTTTCAGTAAAAAATGTTCGACAAATTTAAGCAGAATAAGGTTTTCTTTGAAGAAAATTTGATTTTCTTGAGCGCGGCACGATAAATACGATTTGACATACCTTTTAGCCATTTAGATATCAAGTTACAAAAAATAAAAGTTTTTTAAAAGAAATTTCACCAAGACTCCATTAAGATGGATTAAATCCGGGAATGGAACAAACCAAAAGCTGATCCAGGAACTCGTTACAAAGTTAGCTGCATTGGTGGATTTTTCCCTTTTTTCTGTAACAAAAACTTCGGGGAATTTGAGGATTGTTGTTGTTCGACAAGGAAAAAGTATTTCTTTGCCGCGATGTTGGCACGTTTTTTTGACTGTCTTATTTTTCTACAGCATGTCACTTGTTTTTCTAGAGATTCTCAGCAGCCTGTGCCTTTCGTACTACAGTCGGGTTTTTGTCGTCATGTAAAGTCAGGGTAGACAGATCGTCATGTAAAGTTAGGTTAGGGTAGAAGGGTAGAAAATAGAAAGAAAGAAAGAAGACATTTATTCCTTTTTACAAGACACACAAATATAAGAGAATATACACAATTTAAAATAGAAAATAATCAAGACATATAAAAATAGATCATCAGTGTTGTTTTTATAGAGAAGAGTTAACAAGACCTAAAGGCCACGTTTAGCATGATTGTAGGCGTATAGGTGGAAAGAGGAATCTAAACAGTGATGGGTCACTAGCCACATCGCCTATAACATGTTTCCTAAGTATTTCGCCTATTCCCTCGATGGGCTTTTACCGTCTGCGCGGGAAGAAAAGCAACTGGAACATTCTTTGTTTTTCCTTTGCTCCCAGACCAGCATGGCAGTAATCGCGGAAGACATGATAATTCAAATACCTACAAAAATATTTTCCTAATCTACAATCAGGATATGATTATTTTCTAACTGAAACAGCGCAGTAGATACAATACCAAGTAGCAGGTAGATAACACAACCGAAACTAGTCTAGCCGAAAAATTCAAAATGGTCTAAAATAGATACTGCTCTTAAAATTATGTGCGATAGCTCATTGGATCCGGAATGACGCCTAAAAATGTGCCAAAAGAGTGTATTAGCACATAAAAATTGCTAAAGTTATAAACAATTAAAAATGAAAAAAGGCATTTTGTTTTTCGCCAATATTTCATAGACTATTATTATTTAAGAAATTTCAAAAAAAGATTCTTAAAGAGGAGAAAATTTCCAATAAAAAACTTTAGCTCCCGGAACTCTATCTTCATTATTTATAATTTTATTTTAAAGCTGAAAATGGGTCTCCGCGCTTCATTTTTAGGTTGCGCGCGTGGTGTCAAAAGCGAGTACGACACATTGTGTTTGAATGAATATTGTTTTAAAAATTTTTAAAAATTAAAGTGTATAATGAACACTTCAAAGAACTTATCCCCGTTAGAAATTTTACTTAAAGTTAATTTTTCAACAAATTAAACGATTGTTACCTAACAAAATTTTCTCGAACTTCCGTCTTCATTGTACATACATACATACACATACACAAATCACGTCTTTATCCCTTACGGGGTAGACAGAGCCTGTGGTAACAGATACCTACAGGCCACATTTAGCAAGATTGTGGGCGTATAGGTGAAAAATGAAATCAAAATAGTGATGGATTGCTAGCCTCATCGCCTATAACATGATTCCTATGATTTTCGCTCATTCCCTCGACGGGATTTTACCATCTGCGCGGGTAGAGAAGCAACTGGTATATTCTATGTTTTTTCTTTGCTCCCAGACCAGCATGGAAGACATTCTTCATTGTAGATGAAAAAAAATGTTTAAATAATTGTCGTAAAAATTTTTCGCTTCGAGGAGCCTTTTTTATAAACAAACCCAACACGATCACGACGAGACTGACAAGATGGTGACCCCCAGCTTAGAGATACTGAACACTAAACAAAGCCCGCAAAACAGAAGCGTATTTACAAAATCCCTTTTTGTGTGGAGGTTAATAGAATGCTGGGTTAATCGATCAGGAGCTATAACGGCCGGGAATGCTTGGCTTTCTCTTGGCTCTGTGCCAACCATTGCCTTTTTAAACGGCTATCGGATCTAAGGGTTTGTTGGCTTGTTCAGTCAGTAAAGCCACTAATAAAATAAGAAAGATAAAATACAATTCAATGTTCAAAGTTTATTTTTGCAAATTGGCTGCCAAGTCTCGTTTACATGTATTTTTTTAAACTACGAGCGCATTCGGAAATACCATCATTGCCATGAAGAATGCGCCGCACGAAAATTAGCAGAAATTACATTTGTCAAAATAAAATAGGTACATAAAGAAAGAAAGAAAGAAAACATTTATTCGTGACATCTCGGATAATAGTTACAAAAACAAAAAAAGAGGTAAAAAACATAAGGACATATATCACGAAATGGTCCCATCTCAGCATAATGCTGGCCTTGCAGCCAGCGCTGGTCTTCCGATGGGATGGGATGGGATGGATGACATTAAGCTACTACAATTACTTAATAAGTTCTACTTGAATTAAATATATTTATAAAAGGGATAAGGTCCCCAAGCCTTAAATTATATCAGTCTATAGTAGAGATGTATAAAGTCTCTACTTGTCAAAGTAAAACAAAGTATGACATGAAAGAAAGAGAAAAAAACAATAAAATGTGAAAAAAATGTATTATAAAAATAAATTACATAAATCAGGTCTATATCCTATATGTATAAGCTTAACGTATAATTCACAATTATTATCGTAGTATATGAACTGAAGTCTCGCCAGCCGGTTGCACAAGCCATCTTCGGGCGCATGAGCGTCATACTAACTAGGAGAAGTGGTCGCAATCGGTCAGAAAGATCATCAAGTACCTAACTACTTATTACTATTAACGCCATCTGCATCTACAAATTGGAACTAGCATAATCTTTTAAGCAATGAAATACCGCGGGAAAGCTAAACGCGAAATGCTACAAAAATATTAGTCTTTGAACTCTCGGCGCCTTCAACATAGGTTTATTACAGAAATCCCCGTGTACCGGGGCAGAAAATATTGTTCCCCATTGTTTACCCCGGTATATTTACCCGGGAAGTTAATGACTGGCGCCACCTGGCGGCTGGCCAAGCTACTAAACGCGGTAGCTTGTTGATGTTATAATCTCTAGAGTAAAGCAATTTTCTGTCCGGTAATATGTTACTTATTGAAGAAATTCTTTCGTTATTACCAGTTTACTGGAAGATTTCAGAAGAAAGCACTGACGGGAGTTGCCTTTAGGTTTTTTACTCATTTTCACTGCCGCTTTCAGGAGTCAAAGCTTAGACTTTTAGTAGTGTAGGCGTTAGCCTACATATATAATACTTAGGGCTTCTCTCACACCCTCTCTGTTAAATTCCAGTTGCCTTAAGTGTCAGTTATTTATGACGACGTCTCTGTCTGTTTCGTGGTAATAAATAAAGACGGAATCATAGATAATTGAGAGTTGCGAAACAAGCCCTTAGTGTGAGTTGTACAAAATGAACAATAACTTTAATCATTAACTGAAGACTTACCCCCTTATTCATAAACGCTCTATAGGCCTCTGCTAACTTAGCAATCGTTTGTCTTTATCTGTGAAAGGTAAATGTCAAAGTGACAGATAAGGACAAACGATTGCTAAGTTAACAGAAGCCTACAGAGGGTTTATGAATAAGGGGGTCTATCACTACATAGTATAGTATAAAATAAAGTCGCTTTTTTTATGTCAGAGAGGCCAGACAAACGAACTAGTGGGTCACCTGATGGTAAATGATCACCACCGTCCATAGACACCCGCAGCGCCATACGCGATGCCAGTGCGTTGGCGGCTTTCCGCTGTCTGTGTCCTTTAAAAGTACGCAACGGATTTTGATGCGATTTTTTTTAAATAGAATAGAATAGAATCGTTTATTGCAAGTCACATTACAGTATAAAGGGTATAGAGTATAGGGTATGGGGGGGTATAGAGTGATTCATGAGGAAGGTTTGTATGTATAATTCTACGCAGACGAAGCCGCGGGCAGAGGCTACTATCTTATAGAATCACGCGTTATTTTTAATGCGTAGCGGAGTAGCAACATAGTACATTTTATGATAGCCTGTTTTGTACTCGTTGAGAGGGAGACAAACGACCGTCTTTGTGAAAAAGACATCCAGTTAACCCTACCAGTGGAGTAATTGAAACTTGATAGGCCGTTAACCGACTGCACCCCAATAAAGGGGGGTAATGGGCTCTCTTACGGTGACGAAATTCACCAACCGTTCTCCTATTACCGAATCATAGAGTGGTTTACTTTTGCTTTACGAGCGCGCTGTTTTCCATTTCCCGGATTAATTTATTCAAGAAAAGAAAATATAGTCCGGGATTTTTGACAATTAGGTTTGCCTTGCATCGGCCGATGGTACCAGAAACGAAGGCGATGCGAGCAACCCAACACTATTTTGATTCCCCTTTCCACCACGCCCACAATCATGCTACACGTGGCCTTAAGGTTGTGTTACCTTAGGCTCTGTCTACCCCGTAAGGGATACAGACGTGATATGCGTATGTATGTACCCGATCGGCTTCTAAGAACTTGTTTTGTAAAAAAAATTGATTGCTGCTACCGTCTGGTTACAATTACCAACTGGTAAACATACGCACATATATTATATTATTAATCAAGTCTTTACCTAACGGGTAGACAGAAGCTAGTGTAATAAGACCTAAAAGCCACGTTTAGCGTAGGGCGTAAGTGGAAAGGGGAATCGAAATACTTCCACGCGGGTCTGGGAGTAAAGAAAAAACATTACAATGTACCAGTTTCTTCTCTTCCCGTGCTGGTAAAAGCCCATTGAGGGAATTGGCGATAATCTTAGGAATCATGCTATAGGCAATGCGGCTAGCAACTCATCACTATACTGACTCCCTTTTCCACCACGCCCACGTCGCCTTGTTGTTGATTTGTCATGTCTGTGTTTTCTTTGGTATAAAACTGTGTATATTGTCTTGTATTTGTGTCTTGTTAAAAGTAATAAATGCCTTCTTTTTTTCTTTAACTAGGCTCTGTTTACATCGTTTGGGATAAACATTGTGATTTGTGTGTGGAATCAAAATAAATGATGCGTTGCCGGCGACATCGCAAAGCCAATCTCTCACCATATTCTGAACCTATTGTTTTCTAGGTATATGAACTGCTCTCAACGTTTTACGAGTCCAACTCGACATAAAACTACTCAAGCAAACGATAACGTTTATACTCACGGTTACTCTGAGTGTCAGCATCCAATCTACAGGGCAATCAACGAAGCCATAAAATCCAGTATTTATTCCCTTTCGAGAAAGCATGTGCAGTTAGGAAATGTATTAACCTCCAGTCACCATCAGATGTATTGTAGTGGGCGAGGTCCTCAAATATTTCGGAGCAGCGTTAAATTACAATAAATTTGTAACATTAAATAAAGTTAATAACATCAAATTACGGGCACAAGAGGCATTTAGTCATTAGTCCTCTAGGTTGGCAACGCATCTTCAATCCCTCCGGGTTGCGGGTGTCTATGGGCAGTGGTGATCACTTAGGTACCATCAGGTGACCCACTTGCTCGTATGCCTTCCTATTCATATAAAAAAAAAAAAATTCGTCGTAAATGTAAGAGCAGCGACCATTTTAATAAAATCGGGACGTCACTGACCGTCAAAGGTATCGACGCAGTCAGTGATCATAAAGATCAAAACATTTGTGGAAAATATCCCTCAACTTTGTAACCAACAGATCCGATATTTATGATCAGCCTGACTGCGTCGATACCTTTGACTAGCTGTGCCTTCTGATATTTTTACACCTGATATACCTTAGCTTTCGTTCTTGCATTATCACTACTATTATAAAATAAACTCGCTTCCTCTGTCCCTATGTCCCCAAGTCCGTATGTATGCTTATATCTTCAAAACTACACAACGGATTTTGATACGGTTTTTTTAATAGATAGAGTGATTTAAGAGGAAGGTTTTTATGTATTATTCTACGCAGACGAAGTCGCGGGCAGAAGCTAGTTCACTATAAGTTTTATTTCCCGACCATAAGATATGAATATCTCTCGGCTTATTTTTGTCAACGCTGTATAAGTGCAGTATCATCTAATAAGGTTTGTTCTTTTAATACTAAGAGTATAGGCAACGGGATATATCTTTATCAACTAGATTAAATTTTATCATCAATTGTCAACAGACTTGACAATGACAATTCAAATTCGTTGCTAGGAAAGGTTCATTTCACAAATAGGCCGCTAAGGGCTCTTTTATATGGCTCTTTTATACGAAACTAGCTTCTGCCCGCGACATCGTCTGCGTAGAATTATACATAAAAACCTTCCTCTTGAATCACTCTATCTATTAAAAAAACCGCATCAAAATCCGTTGCGTAGTTTTGAAGATATAAGCATACATAGGGACATAGGGACAGAGAAAGCGACTTTGTTTTATACTATGTAGTGATGACCAATGGACCCACGTGGGTGACGTGTATAGCGTGTCCGTGCACAGCGTGCGCAGTGGGCGTCGCCTTAAGGCATTGTTCATTGAAACGGATCACAAAGTAACGCCTGATTCAATGAAATTAAGTCAGTTTATGTATCACTTTCTTTAAAACTCCCTCAAATCCCAGGTTACGTTTATAAGAAACAAGTTAACCTCCTAACTCCCTAATAAGTCCCAGATAAGTCCGGGATAAACTTCTAAGTGGCTATAAATAACGTTTTCATACGGAATTAGGAATTAGCGCCGGCGTGCGGATTCGTTTAAATTCGAGACGAGGGTTTAAGGGTGGCACTCTTGGGAATATATAATAATCATCCAACCTAGTCCCACAGCTGGGCACAGGCCTCCTCTCACAATTAAAGGGCTTGGGCTAAAGTCCCCACGCGCGTTTGCGAATCGAGACTTTCCAACATTGACTTGCTTCGCTGTCGGAAGGTATCCTCACGATGTTTTCTTTAACCGAAAAGCTCATGGTAAATTTCAATCGTCACACATACATTTCGAAAAAATCAGCAGTGCTCGGGATTTGAACCCACGACGCTCTGCTTGTACCACTAGGTTACCACGACTTTGTTCTGCCCCTCTCAGAAATATAATGGTGAAACAAAATTAGTGTGCTTAATTGTTATCATTTTTATTTTGCCGCGGGGGCCGAGAGAGGTGCGGGCGGCAGGCGCACTACCCGCCCGCAACTCTCTCTGTCCCCTTTGTCGTCCTACCCCGCGCCCCTGTGCCGCGCGGGCGAGGTCTCGTTAAGTGGCCGATCTATAATACGGCGCTGGCAAAATAATCATCATTATTTCAACCAATTTACAACCAATTTACCAAAAAATATAGCAGATTATATCCCTAAACCCGCATAAAAATCTACCCAGTAGTTTGCAAGTTTTCCGCGAACAAACAGACAAATGCGGCAAGGACTGTGTTTTAAAATGTACACATACATAAATCACGCCTTTATCCCTGACGGGGTAGACGGAGTGTAATGTTTTAAAAAAAATACCATGAATATTTTTTCCACAATTTATTATTTTCTTGTACAAGGTTCAACATGGTAAACGATTCTGAGTAAGAAAAACCCAAAATAATTAGATTCTGAAAAAAAAAATCATGGTATTTTTTTTTAAACGCTCAACAAGACCTAAAAGCCACGTTTGGCATGATGCTGTGTTGTTGTTTTTAAATGTAGATTTACTTGTAATGATTAGTGATGACGGGTATCTTGGCCGGTTTTCCCAAGGGCCTAGGCTGACCCTAATCGACCCTATGCTAGGGCAGGGTCGGGACTGCAGTGCTAAGGGAACGCCGAGAGCGCTGACAATCTAGTTAGTGTAATGTACGGCAATACAGACGGGCGGGTTTTTATTTAACTTGTAAATTGGCATTTGGCATTGATTACTTTTCAGCAGTCGCAGCCGAGTGCAAAGATAGCTACGTCTGTGCGACTTTTATATAGTTTTGTCATTTTCCGGGATAGAAAGTGGCCTATGTTTTAATCTAAGTTACCAGCTATCTCCGTTCCAAATTTGAACCAAATCCATTCAGTCGCTTCAGCGTGAAGAAGGAACAACCATACACACTCTCACTCACTCACATCGTTTCGTTTATTTGTGCTGTAAAGCCTTACTAATTTCCAAATTTCATAACTCATGTAATCGGGTATCCTATAGGTTTGATTCCTGCGTTGTTTATACAAAATTATATCTTTAAAAGGTCATATCTTTTGATCACTCGTATTTCGAAAACGCATTTTTTAACTGAAAGAAGCCTTAAGTGTTTTAAATTCATTTTAACTCGATACCATCCTCAGTTTGTAAGAAAACGGGTCTTATCAGACAAACAGCCAAACAAAGTGATTTAGTGATGTGAAGTGAGCGCGTGAATAAAACTAGTCAGTTTTTAGCTACAGTATTAACTTAACTTAAGCTTTGTATCGGCTTGTAATTCCTAGCCTGTTTCTTAATTCAATGCAGCTTTTAAAACGCGCGTTTCAGCCGCCGGTCTGTCCCGGCAAGACACCGCAATCCGTTTAAGCTAATGCTTTTACCGCATTGGCTCGGATTCGAACTATTTATAGTGAACTATCTTCTTACGTCTGCTCTGTGACAGATTGTTCGAGGCACCGTTTCGACCTTATGAATCGAAATTTGAATTTATTTTTCTGCTATCCCGCTCACACAAATTAAGTTCGAATTCTGAATTTCAGAATGAATGAATGAATGAAATTATTCGCAGTAAATGTTGTACAAATATAAAGTTAATCTAGTGTTAGATAAAATGTCCGTCAAAATTTAAATTATTATAGGTACCTAATTATTATTATACATGTCAAGAATATTAGAATTATAATTAGACATACATTCACATACACAAATCACGTCTTTATCCCTACGGGGTAGACAGAGCAAGGCAACAGGTAGGTACCTACAGGCCACATTTAGCATGATTGAGGGGTATCGATGATAAATGAAAATAAATCAAAATAGTGATGGGTTGCTAGCCTCACCGCCTATAACATGATTCTTACGATCTTCGCCCCTTCCCTCGATGGACTTTTACCATCTGCGCGGGTAGATAAGCAACTGGTACATTCTATGTTTTTTCTTTGCTCCCAGACCAGCATGGAAGAATTAGAATAATTAGAAGTTGATATAAATTGTCATATTGGTACTATTATCATTATAATTACAGTTACATTATCTCTAGTACATATTAATATGTTTTATGTTAAATGAGATTCATGTCTGATGAAGACTTAAAGTTAAAGAACTCTTCAACACTGTAAAAGCAGGCATTACATAAAAAGCGGTACAACTTTGTTTTAAATTCGAGTAGCCCCAAGGAGGTTAAAATATAATTGAGCAAGATAATAATAAGTAGATAAGCAAATTTCAAAGGCCGTTGCTTCCTTGTAATCGTGTAATTCGATTAAATATCGGACAGGCGGAATTGTTCTTTTCTTTCCACTTGTTCAAAAATATGCCGTCCTTGTACATAAATCCCGACATATCCCTCACGGGGTAGACAGAGCCTAAGGTAACAAGACCTAAGCCACGTTTAGCATGATTGTGGGCGTACAGGTGGAAAGGGGAATCAAAACAGTGATGGGTTGCTAGCCATATCGCCCATCATGATTCCTATGCCCATTCCCTCGATGGGCTTTTACCATCTGCGCGAGGAGAAGCAACAACATTCCATGTGTTTTTTTTACTCCCAGACCAACATGGAAGCAAATATTTGTTACATCATTTTCTTAGCTTCATCCTATATTAGTCTCATTACTGTACACAGGCCTCGTTTCTGCGTGAGAGGGATTAAACGACTGCATTACGACCATGCAGCTAGCTTGCCGTCGGTGTGCGGTTGACAATACAACACGGCAACTGCAAATGGACTGCACACTCGAACTGCCATTTTGCAGTAGCGTTGCAGTTCAAATACCGGCCCTTACATATTAAATAAGAAGGCTGGTTCTAATAAATAATGGCATACCATCATCCACTCATTCCAACGGCTATTCAAACATCTCTTTGAGAGCCGAAATTCAAAATTGGAACAGTTTTTCAAAGTTGATTGAAATGGAACGCTCCCGGCCCGCCAATCGGCTTCGCGTTTTCAATGTGTACTTACATTACACACATATACACATTGATACATCTGTTGATGTCGGTATAATACACATACTAGACTTGTATTATAAATTACTAGCTGTTGCCCGCGACTCCGTCTGCTAACCCGCGAGAATTATGTTTTCTGGGATAAAAACTATCCTATCCTAAGTAAAGCTATGGCCGGGAATCGAACCCAAATATCATGAACAAACAATCATCATTCAAACAGATGACGCTTGGTTACAAAAATTCGCATAGTAACAAGGTCACGTGACAGCTAGTAATATATAGAACAATTCGAAGGCTTACCCACCTACTGTGGGTGGTGTAGGGGTATAGCACGCGTCACGGAATGACAAGGATCCGGGTTCAATTCCCGGCCATAGCTTTACTTTTTGGATTTTTTTGTATTTCAATTTTCAGTGTCGTTTAGAAACTTAATTTCTAACGATAAAAGCGTAAAAGTAAACATAAAAAATCAAGAAGTAAAAGAAAACCTAAGGTTCAATGCCTTTTGTACAGCTTAAAACATCAAAGTCTATTTTCACTCACAAGTCAATCTGACAATCAGCCTTATTGGTTCTTTTCTGGCGGAGGAACTGACAAATAATTATAATTTCAAATGTCTGTGAAAATTAGATCACATAGAAAAATCCGAAAAGTAAAGCTATGGCCGGGAATCGAACCCGGATCCTCGTCATTCCGTGACGCGTGCTATACCCCTACACACCACACATAGCAGGTGGGTAGTCTCCGAATTTTTCTACCTGTTACTAACTGTCACGTGACCTTTGTTACTATGCGATTTTTTTGTCGCTAAGCGTCATCTGTTTGAATGATGTGTCTGTACGACACAATTACAAACTCCCGTGGAACATCTACTGCTCACCAGGGACGAGAGAAGGCGCTGTTTTTCAAATGATAGGTACTATCAAATGAATCAAGAAATATTTTTTTATTTCTTGATTTTTTATGTTTACTTTTACGGTTTTACCGTTAGAAATTTAATTAAATTTAATTAAACATAAAAAATCAAGAAGAAAAAAAAACATGATTCATTTGATAGTAAAAAATTATAAAGCACTTTCTTGGTTCACGTATGAATTCGAGTAAATTTTAGATGCCCTGTTTACCTGTTTACTTCACAAAAGTAGTAGTTATGCGGTTATATGAGCCTAAGGTAGGATTAGAAGTTTCTCGTTTTCGCAAAGGGGTATAGGAAAGATCTGAGGATTTAGGGATCCAGGGAACAACCATTTGCTTAGAATAATGGAGGTTGGGATTACAAAAGGCTTAAACACGTGACGCGGCTTGGGCTATGCTCGAATGGAGATTGAGGAAATCACTGCATTTTACATTTTGCTCAGAAGTGACGGCATAGCGCTCAGTGTTACTTTATGACATAGTAACAGCCTTCTAAGCTTCATTCACGCTGGTTCATTTCACATGTTTTTTTTCCATGGGCTTGTATATTAGGTCAGGCTACATCGATGACCAAAATAGAGGGGCACTCTTTGTACAACTTTGTATGGAAAACACCCCTTTGTTTTAGCTCGTCAGTGGGTATACCTCTATTTATTGGCACACAAACTCCACGCTATACGATAGCAAGATCTAAAGGTCAAATTTTTAAATGTCAGTGAAAATTAGAACACATAAAAAATCCAAAAAGTAATGCTATGGCCGGGAATCGAACCCGGATCCTCGTCATTCCGTGACGCGTGCTATACCCTACACTACACCACCCATAGCAGGTGGATAGTCTTCGAATTTTTCTACCTGTTACTAGCTGTCACGTGACCTTTGTTACTATGCGATCTAAAGGTCACCTATAGTACATACATGGAAGTAATACATGCCCTGGGTACCGCTCTGCTTTCAGAGCGTGACATGAGTGCGTGAGAGCCAACATTGGGGGCGGCAGACGTAAGCTTGCCTTCGGAATCCAAAAGCTTATCGGTTACTTACTTGGCATGAAATATATCTTCCTCCGTGCTGGTCTGGGAGCAAAGAAAAAACATAGAATGTACCAGTTGCTTCTCTTCTCGCGCAGATGATAAAAGCCCATCGAGGGATTGGGCGAAAATCTTAGGGATCATGTTATATAGGCGATGTGGCTAGCAACCCATCACTGTGTTGATTCTCCTTTCCATCCATACGCCCACAATCATGCTAAACGTGGTGTTTAGGTCTTGTCACCTTAGGCTCTGTCTACCCCGTAAGGGATAAATACGTGATTTATGTATGTGTGCACGTATGTATGTATGAAATGTATATTTCAGAATTTTAAGTTTTTTTTCTTCAACATTGGAGACATCTCCAATTAATTTATTTGACGATGGAGGCGTTTTACACCTCCACTGAACTTAAATTATTGCGGTCTTCTTGTCTTTTTTTCTTCATGGCCTTTTACCATCTGTGCGGAACAGCATGGAAGGGACTAAAGTAAACTAGGGAACCCTAAAAATGCTTGTAAAATCGGCCCCCGGGTGTAAGCGGTACGCCGGCAGGACCGGTGTCCGTGCACGCTCAACCGGCAACCAACCGGATATTTATAACCGGCCCGGGGAAAGGGCGCAATTGATGGCACCTCTAACACGGGCCCGGGGCTTTTACAGCCGTTTTATTTAATCCGGGTGCAAAATACGGGATGACCTGAAAGCTTTCAATTTGAAAAAAAAAATGTCACTTCGAAAATAAAGGTGGTACAAAATATTTTATTTTTCTATGTGTTTTTCCTTTACATCTCATCTCCAGCCTATATACGTCCCTATGCTGGGTACAGGCCTCCTCTCAGAATGAGAGGGCTTGGGCTGTAGTTCCCACGCGGCAGTGCGGATTGGGGAACTTGACACACACCATTGAATTGCTTCGCAGATGTGAGGCAGTTCCTCTCGATGTTTTCCTTCACCGAAAAGCTCATGGTAAATTTCAAATGTAATCACATAAATTCCGAAAAACTCAGAGGTGCGAGCCCGGACTTGAACCCGTGATCCTCTGTTTGAAAGGCCGCAGGTCAAACCACTAGGCTACCGCGGCTTTTTTTACACACACCCTTCTCAAATTGTACATCTAACATATAAAATTCAAAGTCCTGACTGACTGACTGACTGACTGACTGACTGACTGACTGACTGACTGACTGACTTAACTATATATCAACGCACAGCCCAAACCACTGGACTTAGAGACTTGAAATTTTGCACATAGATACCTTATACAATGTAGGCATCCACTAAGGAAGGATTTTTGGAAACTCCCACGGGATAAGGAAAAAACGGGAATTATATATTCGATTCTTTGTAATGGCTGAGATGATGATGATGATGATGATGATATATTCGATTCCGAGTGACGCTATCTCAGTAACTATAATAACTAGACTCTTCAAATTTGATACAAAAGTAGGTGATTACAAAACTAAGAAACTAATTTCAGGATTTTTGGAAATTTCCACGGGATAAGGAATAAAACGGGATTTATATATTCAGTTCTACGGGATCGATATTTCGTTTTACTGGTCGTATAAAACTGAAATTTGGCCTTCAAGTTCCCTTGGGGAGTGTAGGGGAGCACTACAAAAGGATTTCCTGAAATTCCCATGGGAACGGAAACACCGGGACTTTTCGTTTGACTGGTTGCAGAAGCTGAAATTCGGCATGTAGGTTGCTTCGAGAGTGTAGAGGAGTATTAAGAGAGTACTTTCCAAAAATTCCACGGAAACGGGGAAAAAAACAGGATTTTTCGTTTTACGGGTCGTAGAAAGCTGAAATTTTGCAAATGGGTTCCTTGGGGAGTGTAGGGGGAGCATTATGAGATAATTTCCCAAAATTCTTCTTCTTTGTTCCCGTAAGAATTTCGGGAAATGCTCTATTTGGCGAAATTCTTACGGGGACGGGAAAAACGGGAAGCGGGGGAAAGTTGAAATTTGTCACGTAGGTTTATTCGGGAGTGTAGGGGAATACTAAGAAAGGATTTTCCGAAACGCCCACAGGGACGGGAAAAAACGGGATTTTACGTTTCCAGACGAAACAGCGGAAGAAAGAGACTTAACATTTATAACGTGTGTTTCTTTAAAGGCTTTAAGTGTACTACGAAAGCACTCCCCAAAATTTCCATGGGAACGGGAAAAAACTTATTTTTTCGTTTTACATCTTAGCGCTTACGAAGTCGCGGGAAAAAGCTATTTAGGGTATATTTTAGGACAGCCCTATAGGTTAGGTTAGGTTTGTTTTATAAAAATCCTGCAATATTTACAGTTTCATAAAAATCAAGGTAGCGGGGTAATGCGGGGGCTTGCTTGCATGCTTGCTTGAGTCCTTGCTTTGCATGCTTGATTGCATACTTGCTTTCATGCATGCTTGCGTGCTTACTTGCATGCATGCTTGCTTGCACGCTTGCTTGCATGCCTGCTTGCATGCCTGCTTGCATGCCTGCTTGCATGCCTGCTTGCATACTTACATGCTTGCATGCATGCTTGAAAGCTTGCAGGTTTGATTGTTCGCTTGCTTGATTGCTAGCTTCTTTGAAATACTCATGGTTCACGCGTGCGAAGCCGCGGGCAAAAGCTAGTTCATACATAAATCACGTCTTTATCCCTAATGGGGTAGACAGAGCCCAAGGTAACAAGACTTAAAGGCGACGCCTAGCATGACTGTTGGCATTTAGATGGAAAAGGGGACTCAAAATAGTGATGGGTTGCAAGCCGCATCGCCTACAGCATGATTCCTAAGATTTTCGCCTATTTCCTCGGTGGGCGTTTACCATCTGCTGCTCAAATTGTATAGATATCTAAACCATCCCCGTGAATTACTATATCATGAGGAACAGTGACAACAACATGTATGTATGTATGTAAACTTTTTATTGTGCAAAATAAACATAAAACAAATACAAACAACACACATACATAACTACATGTAAATTTACTCGGAAGTTTTTGAGTTTATCGCGAACAGCCTGAGAGCCTGACAGTCAGACGACGCGGAGGGCTTTGTTGTATAATCAAAATAATAATTTATGAATCAAGTCGTGGCAAGGGAAATCAAAATAGTGATGGGTTGCTAGCCGCTATAACATGATATATAACATTTGCGCGGGAAGAGAAGCAACTGGTAAATTCTGTTTTTTCTTTACTCCCAGACCAGCATGGAAGAAATAAATAAATATTACGATATCAAAATACAATATCAGCTTCTTCAATCAAATAGCACCTGCCACGCCGAATACATACATAAATTATATCAAAAACACGTTGACTGCGGATAAATCGTTTTCGATTCGTTCTCAACAAGCTGTTGAGAGTTGGAACACCTAAATAATGTACTAGGGCTTGAATACATTAATAATATATAGGTACTAAAGGTAAAACATTTATTTACTTCACACCACTACATAGTATAAAACAAAGTTTCTCTGTCCCTATGTCCGTATGTATGCTTAAATCTTTAAAACTACGCAACGGATTTGGATGCGGTTTTTTTAATAGATAGAGTGATTCAAGAGGAAGGTTTATATGTATAATATATACCGTGCGAAGCCGGGCGGGTCGCTAGTATAATATATATATATCATTACTACATAGTATAAAATAAAGTCGCTTTCTCTGTCCCTCTGTCCCTCTGTCCCTATGTCCCTATGTATTCTTATAATCTTCAAAACTACGCAACGGTTTTGGATGCGGTTTTTTTAATAGATAGAGTGATCCAAGAAGGTTTTTATGTATAATTCTACGCAGACGAAGTCGCGGGCAGAAGCTAGTATATAATAAATTTGGTTCACATTGCAGGACGGATGACAAGTCAGCAAAAAATCATGTTTCTGAAATATTTTTTCGGTTAGGTTATTTATTTCAATTTTGGATTCAAAATGTTGTCCCGTCCTGGTCTTAACGCGGCTCATTTTAAACGTTAATCAATGTAATACATTTGTAAGCTAAGATTTAAAAATCTTGTTTAACATTTACATGGCTTTTAAGGTTAACTGGTAGAGATCCCTTATAGGGATAAGTTCGCCTTTGTGCATATATTTAAGGTCTTTTTTTTTTGTGATTTGTCTCTACTTCTCTATATTTGTACAATAAAGCATTTACTTACTTACTTACTTACTTACTTACTTACTTTTTAGTGAAACTAACCAATGGTTGGTTGGACCTGAAATATTCGGGAAGAATTTTATGAGTCTTTTAGTTTCTGAAATAAACATCAAAATCGATTCAGTTTTCTCCCGTTCAGAGGTCGAACCCGGGACCTCAAGGTTCTACTGTGACGGATGTCACATGGTTATCTGGCATGTCACTGTGCGTGACAGTAGTTTAAACATTTTTTTTTCATACATTGAAAAAAAAATGCACTAACTTCCGGCACCACCACTTTAAAGCGGCGCTAGGTTTTTCAACATTTATTTTTAATCATCTAAAAGCTATAAAAACGCCGTAAAATTAATGTCGTAATTCCTCACTTGTACCTGAGTACCGCTCAGAAATGACGGCATAGCGCTCAGAGTTATTTTATAATATAGTAACAGCCTTCTAAGCTTCATTCACGCTGGTTCATTTCACATGTTTTTTTTTCCATGGGCTTGTAGTCTATATAGGCTACTCGGTCGGTATTTTCGCAATAACTGGGAAAATTAACGCACAAATATGATTCGCACCAAAAACAAGTTGGTTCGCATTAGTCTGGCGGGGTAACGCGTTAGACCCGGGCAAGTGGCGGGTAATTTATACCCGGGCCGCTGCAATTGATGATGGCCATATTGTGGCTACACTTTTGTAGCAGTAAGGCAAAGGCATCAAAGGCATTCTTCCATGCTGGTCTGGGAGCAAAGAAAAAACATAGAATGTACCAATTGCTTCTCTACCCGCGCACATGGTAAAAGCCCATCGAGGGAATGGGCGAAAATCATAGGAATCATGTTATAAGTGTCATGTCATAGGTGTCATGTTGTTTTGGTTGTTATATGTGGTGTTCAATAAAGAGTTATTGTATTGTACTGTTTTGTATTGTATTGTATAAGCGATGAGGCTGGCAACCCATCACTATTTTGATTCCATTTTCCACCTATACGCCCGCAATCTTGCCAAATGTGGCCTGTAGGTACCTGTTACCTTAGGCTCTGTCTATCTCGTAAGGGATAAAGACGTGATTTGTGTATGTATGTATGTATACAGCCCGCTGCTGGACACAAGCCTCCTCTCAGAATGAGAGGGCTGGCTGTTCCCACGCGGGCTTAGCGAGGGTTAGAACTTCACAGACACCATTGAATTGCTACGCAGATGTGTGTAGGTTCTCTAATAAGTTTTTGCTTCTTTTTTTATCAACGCCTTTTGTTACGGTTAAACTTTTTCTTATCTCCTTTCTTTTTTTCTAAAAATAACTTGAAAATTCAAGATTCACGGTGAATTTCCAATCGGCCATTTTGGTTTGCTGGGCAATATGGCGGCGCTTCCGGCCGCGGCGGAAGCGCGCGTCCACACCGGAACTCAATTTGCAGCGGCGCGAAAAGCGCGATAGCGAACGTGCCGGGTTTAGACGAGGCTTTAGAATATCATTTTGAGGGATACGTTTTTTTTTTTAACTTTCTAAGCTTTTTTTGCAAATCAGATTTTTTATACCATAAGGAAAGCAAACAAGCAAGTAGGCCAGGTCTTCTTACACCATCTCTTCACTAGTCGGTGACAAGTTAACAGAATTGACACTTGTCAGCAACTATTGTCGCTTTGGTCAAATAGGGGCCTGATGGTCAGTGGCGTAGCTAGGTAACCAAGGGCCCTGGTGCAAATAAAAAAATGAGGCCCCAGTACTATCCAAACTGGTTACGTTTTAATAGTAATAGTTCGATCGCGATTTTCTGGTAAGGATTCGAGGGCCCTCTGAGCTTGAGGGCCCGGGGCACTGCCCCGCCTAGTCCCTAGGTAGCTACGCCACTGCTGATGGTAATTGAGTAGGTACTACCACCCGTTGCCAGCATAGAGGGGTAAGGAAAATGGAACCTTGTGCCAGTAATTTCAGTGTTTACTCACCAGCCGCTGACTCACTTGCTTATTAAAAAAAATCACAACTTTAAAGTCATTAACAAAAAAAAAATCTTCGGAAAATTTACACCAATTGACCCAGCCCCAAACTTAGCAAAGCTTGCACTATGGGCACCAGGCAACGGATAAACCTACTTATATAATGTAGATAAATACATACAATCCCTTAAGAACCCCCCTAAGATCACTTATAGGGATAAGTTCGTCTTTGTGCATATATTAATGTTTTTTTTTTGTTATGTATATGTTTCTTTGTATTTGTACAATAAAGCATTCACTTACTTTCTTACTTACTTACAATATCCAAAACTCGGGCACAAACATTCGTATTCATCATACAACTGTCTGTGTCTACCGGGATTCGAACCCAGGACCTCTAGCTTCATAGTCAGGGTCACCAACCACTAGGCTCGCCGGTCAGTATTTATATTTTGTTTTCTAAAAACAAAACTGAGTTTGTATGCCCTAATGGTTGAAGTTAGATTCAGAATCTAAGTTGAGAACATTAAGTGGGAGTTCTAAGTGGAACGAATTTATTTAAGCTCACACAGTAATGTCGTACACAGAACTTCAAATGTTTAAGTATAAAACTCTTAATTAACTCTACCAACATGAAACTAGTGAGACTCAATCGTAATTAAGCTAATGCTTGACATGTTTCCGACTAGTTCGCAGTCCTTCCTCTTGGAACTCGTACTTGTTTCCAGCAACTTAGTCCGTGAATAATTAAAATTTGTATCTTTGTATATTTAATCTATGGTAAATAAATAAATATCTTGGGACAATTGACACCAATTGACCTAGTCCCAAACTAAGCAAAGCTTGTACTATGGGTACTAAACGGATAAGCATACTTAAGTATAATTTTATTATAATAAACTAGCTGTTGCCCGCGGCTTCGCACGCGTGAACCATGAGCATTTCAAAGAAGCAAGCAATCAAGCAAGCGAGCAAGCGAACCTGCAAGTTTTCAAGCAAGCATGCAAGCATGTAAGTATGCAAGCAGGCATGCAAACAGGCATGCAAGCAGGCAAGCAAGCATGCAAGCAAGCATGCAAGCAAGCGAGAATGCATGAACCTACATAAATTATATTCAACATCCAGGACTTAAGAACAAAAAATCGTATTTTTCATACAAGTATCTGCCCTGACCGGGGATCGAACCTGGCACCTCTAGCTTCGTTTTCCGGTTCTCTAACCAGTTGGCCATCCTGTCGTCGGTACATGTGATATCTGTGGTAATATCTATTCCATGGGATGTATAAAGTAGCTTTGATCAGAAAACTGTGGGTATCGGGTACCCCGGGAACGGGTAAATGCGGAGTTGTGTACCGAGTGATGGATCGACGCTTATTTTACCCGGGCTTGCTGAGCAAGATTAAAATAGAGTCAAGTTGGAATATCGCTCGGTCAAATAGGGGAGGTCATTCTCGGAATTAATTAATTAGAGAGTGTAAAATCTTATTAGAATGAATGAGATAAATATTATGAGGAAATTTGCCGTTATTTATCGTTTAAACTCAGCTCCTTCGTGGTCTCTTAACCTTTTCGACGACAGGTTGAACGCCAACGACCTATATATTCGTTCATTACTTCAATGCAAAAGCAATTTTCGTTCAATTGGGTTTAGGTTCAACTTAAGTCATCGCAAAAAAGATGTCTGGCGTATATGTGACGTCTCTTGTATTTGACGTGGCGGCCACCAAAATGTATCCGATAAAAAACAGACAGACATGCAACTCTATTATTCTGCATCTTATTATTTTATTATTATGCATCTCTTTTATTTGAATCTAATTTGACTGTGTTAGGTCGGATTCTCCTCGTCTCCGCTCCGTCCCTCTATGAAGGAACAGCGCATGTTCTTCCCTACTGATCTGGTGTCTTGTTGCAGATGAGGAGCTGGTGTTCCGCGACCGCTGGGGTGGCCTCACGCTCTTCAATGTCCGCAACTTCACTACCAGACTGCTCATGAACAACTCCACATTCGTAAGTATAACTATTCGCATAAAGCGGCTTCAGTGTTGCTAGATGTACTGATCTACCTGATTTTAAAAAAATCTACTGATCTACTGCTGGGATCGTTGTTATTTAAGAAATCTACCTGCTTTTTCCAAATTAGATCGGATCATGTTTTTGTTGTCGTGTCTTAAAAACTTTATTTTTTCTACTGAATACCTCAGATTCTATGCATCTGGCAACACTGAGCGGCTCCACTCCTCATTGTTCAGTCACCTGAGGAATGCCCTGTGACATGGCTTAGAATTAGACGGTCAATATAATCTTGATACTACATACATACATACATACATATTATCACGTCTTTATCCCTTACGAGGTAGACAGAGGCTAAGGTAACAAAACCTTAAGGCCACGTTTAGCATGATTGTGGGCGTATAGGTGGAAAAAGACAGTCAAAATAGTGATGGGTTGCTAGCCGCGTCGCCTATATGATTCCTTTGGTCATTCCCTCGATTTAACATCTGCGCGGGAAGAGAAGCAACTGGTACATTCTATGATTTTTCTTTAGTCCCAGACCAGCATGGAAGCATTCATGCCAATGTGCAGTAATTTCAACGCAATGACTGGACCGAGTTAAGACCAAAAGCTAAAGTTACCCTCCAGCAATGCACAGCTAGTGCGACAGCGCGCGCGATAAGCTACCCGTCTCTTTCTAGAACGAACAGTTAAAAACGACGGGTAGGTCTATAGCTCTCTCGTTAGCCGTGCGGGGTAGGACGACAAAGGGGACCGATAGAGGTGAGAGCGGGAGGCGCACTACCCGCCCGCACCTCTCTCGGTCCCCTTTGTCGTAACGAGCCCGCCGCATGCACCCCTCTCGGTCCCCTTTGTCGTCCTACCCCGCGCTATACCCCGCGGGCGAGACCTCATATAAACGGTCGCTCTATAATTTGACTGATTCTCCTTCCCAATCACGTAGTAAAACAGAAAGCCCAGCCAAATGTATCCAAACCTTCGTTTTAGTTTCAGTGTTAACTAGCGATACAACGGGTAGTCGCAAGTTTCTCGCAAAAGTCAGGGTTTCCTGGCAATCTTATTGATATTCTGCGTGCGCGGGAGTTGGGGCCGTTCGTACGCAGTAAACATGCAATAAGGCGATCATTGGGGGAATCGCGAGCGCAAACGGTTCTTTTATCTTTGGATTGATGGGCTGGGTTGCTGTCACACCGGAGAGATCTTGATGCATACAACTAGACCGAGCAGTGGCGTAACTGTAACGTCTGGGGCCCGCGGCAAATTCGTCAGATGGGGCTCCTTCCTCAATATAAAGAAGTGCATCAGCGTCCCTTCTGTGCTCTAAATCAAGCCAGTTCGGGGCCCCGTAAAGCTAAGGGCCCCTGGCATTTTGACACTCCTGCCGCCCTATGGTTACGCCACTGAGACCAAGCTAAGTTAAACTAGGGGACCTTGTACATTAACTTAAGCATTTTAGTAAGACGGAACAACGACAGATTGCGTCGCATTCTTCTTGGTAATGATGGTATTTCCGAATGCGCTGGTAGTTTCAAAAACGACATGTAAAAGAGCCCCTGGCGGCCTATTTGCAAAATAAAGTTTTGAATCTTCGACACTTCGAATGTGCCGCAAAAAACTTGGCAGAAAGTTTTTTTTTATTATATATGAATAGGAAGGCAAACGAGCTAGCTGTACTACAATACTTAAAATCTCGTACTAGGTATACGTCCTAGTCCTTAAAGAATACTCGATCCAAATACCTGTTCCACCTATTCCGTGAAGTATGGATGAGAATGAATTTCAAATTGTGAGTATTTTGGAAGTTTAACCACTCAGGGGCCGGCTTCCTAGTCTGAGAGTTTTATCGCCAAAAAGACGTTATGGGGCGAGCATTTTCGGGCAATTGAAGTATCTCTGATACGGAGTACGGACTGAAAAGGACAGATTGCCCAGTCAATATTATAATAGAAAGAGACAGAATGTGCGAAGTATTTATAATTCTGAGACTAGGTGGAAGCTTGTACTGTGTGAGACGCGGCCATCTGAAGAGTTTTCAAACTCCAACAAATGCGTATCTGGATTTATGGGGCAAATAACGCCTCGAGAATGAATATATTTGCGAAAACGTCTCTCACTTTGCACTTGGATTACGATTCTTTGCATTACAAGGTAAATAAACAAATATGTATTTTCATCTTATATGGATTATACACAAATCACGTCTTTATCTCTTACGGGATAGGCAGAGCCTAAGCTGGCAAGACCTACAGATTGTGGGCGTATAAATGGCAAAAAATGGAATCAAAATAGCAATGGGTTGATCGCCGTATCGCCTATAACATGATTCCTAAGACTTTCGCCCATTCTCGATGGGCTTTTACCATCTGCGCGGGAAGAGAAGCAACTGGTAAATTCTTTGCTTTTTCTTTACTCCCAGACCAGCGTGGAAAAAATGTAATATCGCGCATAAATCCCGAAAAATTTACAGGTGCGAGCCGGGGTTCGAACCCACGACACTCTGCTTGATAGGCCACAGGTCAAACCACTAGGCTACCACGGCTTCTCTACCTACCTTGCTACAGTTTTTTTTTTTTTTAAATTCTGCAGATGAGTACCTATTGTAGATGCCTTGCCAGTCTAGAGGGTTAAGATAGAAATAGATTACCTCATGTGCCAGTAATAACACTGGCTGTCATTGCATAGTTCACGCCGAAACACAGCAGCGCTTGCACTGCTGCTTGGCGGCAGGATTAGTGAGCAAGGCGGATCGCTAGTTTCAAACTTAAATCACTAACAAACACTGCTTTCGAAGTCTGCCGCCATTTGTCTAAATCAAGCACGGCGCGGCATCTGATTAAGGCACTGGTCCTACCGCGGACGATGAGCGAAAGCAGTACAGCGAGCTGTTGCTGCCTCGTTCTAATAATACGAGTAGGAAAAAAGAACGAAGGCTTATAACCTAACTCGCTCACAATCGCCATCGTGTGCATTATGACAGTTCATGTATGGGCTGACAATTGGCGTCGGAATCAACTAGCTGTCACATTCATACAAGAACTGTCAAAATGAACACGATGGCGTTCGCGAGCGAGTTAGGTAACAAGCCTATACAGGAGCCCGATTTTTGAAAGCACATGTATGAAAATACCACTAGAAAGTGGTGAAAAATTGTGCTGAATTTGAAATACGAGTAGCTTAGAACATACGGCTCTCATTAATCTTGTGAACTAGTCAAAAATTTGATTAGAAGTTTTGAAGATAAACAGATTTATAGTATTTTCACACATGTGCTTTCAAAAATCGGGCCCCTGATTTTTTAAACCATATCACTCGGAAGTGCCATTGGAAATGGAACAAATTGGTAGAGAACAAAACAAATGGAACAATGTAATTTCGCACATAAGTTCCGGAAAAGCCAGAGGTGCGAGCCCGGCTTCAAACCCACGACCCTTAAAAGGCCACTGGTCAAACCACTAGGCTACCACGGCTTTTTTTATTCCCGAGCTGTAATTTAGAATGTCGCCGGCGGTGTGAACAGCCAGCGATCAACTATAAATATATCTGTCTCTTTTACCGACACGGGATCTTTGTCTATTGATCGTTTCTTGAGCGTGAAAATGGGCGATATCTAATCGCTTCGTTGCCAACGGTAGGGCCAGTGCTTTAGCCGCAGGACACGGCGGCACGTACAGACGGACGGACGACGTGACTGAGCGCATGTCGTTATCTTAATGGAGTTCAGTATATACCTAATATACTAGCTGTTGTCCGCGATTTCGTCTGCGCAGAATTCCCGCGGGAACTATGAGATTTTAAGGGATAAAAACTAACGTGATACTTGAGTTCGATTTTATTATGACAGTCGTATTTCAAGCAGCGAGCGAGCCCGTGTGAGCAGTGAGAAGGGTGTCGAAGAAGACGCGTCTGGCTGTCCACAGAGGGGCGCTTGTTCCAACACAACACAACAAAAAGGCTTGATTTTTGCTTGCTGAGCAGAATAACCTAAAACTTTTTAAATCTAAAAAGAGTACATTAACGTTGCCACGGATCGTAAGTAGCAATTACCGCCCGCTACGTGGTCGGAAAGTTCCACTTCCTAGCCAGGGGAAGACGTAACATTGTGTACACACCTCGGGCGGTTTTAAAAAAAGCCCAGGGGCCCGATTTTTGAAAGCACACATGTGTGAAAATATCACTCGAAAGTAGTATAAATAAAGAAAGAAGAAAGAAAGAAGACATTTATTCCTTTTTGCAAGACACGCAAATATAAGAGAATATACACAATTTTATAGAAAATAAACAAGAAAAACAAAACACACAGACATGAAAAATAGATCAGTTTATATCTTCAAAACTACAACTCTAATCAAATTTTTGACTAGGTCACAAGATTAATGAGAGCCCTCTCTTTTAAGCTACTCGTATTTCAAATTCAGCCCAAATTTTCACCACTTTCGAGTGGTGTTTTCACATAATGTGCTTTCAAAAATCGGCCCCAGGTCGCCTGTTCATCGCATCCTTCCTGCGATCTGAGACATTTATGTCGCCACCCTCGTGTTGTACTATTTTAAACTTGTAACCCTACTGTGCCAGCGCCATTACACGTCAAAGTCAGTCGCTTCACTTCACAGGCCTTTCGCATCGCCCCGGGCTGTGTAATGGTCGACAATTTACTTTTTTAATAAAGCGCCACGATCGCCCTAGTGTTTCGTGCATTAAATTTATATCCCCGTCAAGTTTTTTCCGGAAAAACGACAAAAAAAGACAAATAGCCGACAGCCGGTGCCACCCGTCGTATAATGCGTCCACTATGAATTAAGGGAATATCAACCTTGTCTGGTTGGGATTGAGGGTAGATTTGTTTGGCGGCGAGAAAAGGTGTTTTTATTATTTTGCGCACTGCTGACAACCTGTCGTAGACATGTAAAGAGGCCAGTTATTGTTTTCTTTTGTTGAATTATTCGACTGTTTTCTTTAGTTTTCGATGTGCTATACATACTAGATTTGCCCACGACTTCGCCTGCATCATCATCACTACATAGTATAAAACAAAGTCGCTTTCTCTGTCCCTATTTCCCTATGTCCCTACGTATGCTTTGATACGGATTTTGATGCGGTTTTTTTTAATAGATAGATTGATTGAAGAGGAAGGTTTTTATGTATAATTCTACGCAGACGAAGTCGCGGGCAGAAGCTAGTGGAATTATAAATCCTTTGCGTAGTTCTATAGATCTAAGCATACATAGGGACAGACAGCGGAATGCGACTTTGTTTTATACGTAGTGATAGTGATATGTTCTTCCACGCTGGTCTGGGAGCAAAGAAAAAACATAGAATGTAACAGTTACACACTAACAAAATTATGAAAGTCATTTTCGGCTTAAAATTAAATGTTTTTTTTTACTTGTATGTGCCTAATGCTTTGATAATGTATGTTTTTTGTGAGTTGGTAAATAAAAATGTATTTTATTTATTTATTTATTATTATTATTTCTTTATAGGTACGTAATGATTACTCGATTAATGGTGTTTAATTATTTATTTTTAACGTTATTAATGTCTTATTAGAGTTCAAAATTGTAGCCGGGACTTCGAGTCAGTCATTTTGTATCCTTAATAATGTCTATCTTTTCCAAATCCACGTCAAAACTTAAGCTGAGTGTATAATGAACTAGGTGTTGCCCGCAACTTCGTCTATCCGCAGGAATTACGCAATTTTTCGGGATAAAAAGTAGCCTATGTGTTATTCCAGACTATAATGTATCTATGTTCCAAATTTCATCCAGATCTTTCGAACCGTTCTGGCGTGAAAGAGTAACAAACTTCCATCCATACACTCATCCATACTTACAAACTTTCGCATTTGTAATACTAGCTGTTGCCCGCAACTTCGTCTGCGTAAATGAAATGAAATGAAATGAAATGAAATGAAATGAAATGTTTATTTGTCATAAGTGGGTTTACACGTGGATGGTGTTGAAATTGCATAAATTCACATAAGATCGCCACCTAGTGCCACAGGACTGGCGTACAAATTTCATATTAATTACATCATGATTATCTATTTTATAAGAAACACGACAATAAGACCAGTAAGTAGTGTATTCTGTTGCAATTATATAAAAACACAATTTAGTCACTCAAAAACTCGTTAGTACTGTAAAAGCATTTATCTGTTAATCATGCCATCATGCGTTGAATTCGTTTATCGCTATCCCGCAGGAATTACGCAATTTTCCGGGATAAAAAGTAGCCTATGTGTTATTCCAGACTAAAGTTTATCTATGTTCCAAATTTCATCCAGATCTGTCGTCCACCCGTTTTGGCGTGAAAGAGTAACAAACAGCCATCCATCCATCCATACTTACAAACTTTCGCGTTTATTAGTGTTCCATGACATTTGTGAGTTTGACATTCGGGCAACTTTAGTAACTTTTTTGGAATTTAATTACATACATACATACATACATAAATCACGTCTTCGTCCCTTACGGGGCAGACAGAGCCTGAGGTAACAAGACCTAACGGCCACGTTTAGCACAATTTAATTACAGCGAGGAGAATTTTTGGAAAACTGATCCTAATTGGGAACACAAATGCAAATGGACGCGTTTATAATATTAGTAGGATTGTAAACACAACACTGGGAAATCGTAATACAAAGAAAATTCAAATGAACAGAAACAAAGCGCACAAAGAACGCCAAAACCCAATGGTCTGCGAACACGATAAACCAATTTTACTCCCGTTATTGTGCTCAAATAAGCGCAGATTTGACACGGTTCCAACTCCGTTTGGTTTTTAGTTGGATGACTTTGGGATCCAACGGGAGCAGATCAGAATACATAAAGTTTAAAATGTATAATGGGTTAAAATACATAATGGTTCAAAATATATAACGCAATTTTCTGTAAAACTACCTATTAGCTAAATGAACTTTTTTGATATCGTAATATATAGATTGGTTTAGGTTAGGTTAGGTTTGTTTTATAACAATCCTGTTCATTTGTAACTTTCTGAGAAAATCGCATTATATATTATTATATATTATAAATAACCAATTAATAAATAAAAATAATCGTGACTAATCTCACTAACAATTCGTACGCCAAAAAGGCAGATCATAGATGTACCTCATTACTTTTACTTTCATCTTTTCAAATACCTATGATGACGAATAAACTTTCATTTCATTTCATTTCATTTCATTTCATTTCATTTCATTTCATTTCATTTCATTTCATTTCATTTCATAAACCATTATGTATTTTAACCCATTATACATTTTAAACTTTATGTATTTTAATACGTACCCGATCCAACGTATATATCTTTTCGAGCGATTTGGCTGCCGGTAGCTAGTAGCATCGGCTACGGTCGAATGCTAATCTCCTTTTGGCCTGTCCTCCTTCATCTTGCAAAACTTTCTCCAAATCCTTCACAGTTCACTCTGCTAGTCTATAGAGTCGGTTCCTGACCTTTATCAGGCAGCCTGCCTCCGTGGCGTCGTTCAGGGAGGGCTTGAGGATGTGGCTCACACCATCTCCTTAGATATTGTATGTGTGTACTCTTATTGTATTTTGTATGTATCAAAAAAAAAACAAAAGAAACAAAAATGTTTATTTGGTTTTTTACATTTATGGTTTACAGTAATACAGGTTGGAATCTTCCTTTAAGCATGAGAAATGCTTGTATCGGAATGTTCCGCTCTTTCTTAACTTAACGGTTAACAAAAACCTAGAGAACCTAAACCAATTCTATCACTAACTTAAACTTGCATATGTGTGTAATGATATTTAGTAGTTTATTTTATGTTTTGTTTATACATACATACATACCGTCACGCCTCTTTCCCACAGGGGTAGGCAGAGACTACTTCGTTTATTGTACTTAGATATGTACGCTCTATTGTGGCTTTCACTATCCGGAATTTTAAACTTACAACTTTGTCGGTCCCTCGTTTAATGCTCCTCTCATCTACTCAAAGGTTAACTGGTAGATACCCCTTCTAGGGATAAGTTCGCCTTTGTGCATATATTAATGTTATTTTCATTTTTTTGTGAATTGTATCTGTTTCTTTATATTTATACAATTAAAGCATTTACTTAACGCTAATACAAGTTGAAAAATAACTGTAACGAAAAAAGGCATAAAACCAACCTCCGGTGAAAAAGTCATCGATCAGCGGTCAGTTAATTCCGGAAAATAAACAAAACGAATAGTTCCCGTGGGATGAAACAGGGACGGAAAAGGGGGAACCGTTCGGATGAACGAGCGCATATAAAAGAATTGGGCTGCCGAATATTTTATGTCCTAGCGAGTGCGACTTAAAAAGGGAAACTGAATAATAATGTCGTATGCTTCTGCCGTAAAAATGTTTTGATGGACATTTGTCACAGTGAATTAGGATTATTATTTAACGGAAGGAAGGGTACCAAGTTACGTCAAAATCTGTAACGTACAGGTACATCACAAAAGATCAAAATAAATCTACTATTGTAAATATCCACGATGACACATAAAAATTAAAAATAATAAATGAAATCTGCAAAATAGCGTACAAAATTAGTAAAGCTATGGCCGGGAAATCGAACCCGGATCCTCGTCATTCCGTGACGCGTGCTATACCCCTACACCACCCATAAGCCTTCCAATTTTTCTCTCGTCCCTGATGAGCAGTAGATGTTCCACGGGATTTAGTAATTGTGTCGTACAGACACATCCAAACAGATGACGCGACAATAATTCGCAGTAACAAGGTCACGTGACAGCTAGTAACAGATAGAAAAATTCGAAGGTTTACCCACCTGCTATGGGTGGTGTAGGGGCAATCGCAGTTCAGCGCGGGAATGCTGCCTGCGTGATGCCCCCTGCCAAGAGGCCCATCTCTCTTTTGTAATTAATTTTAAAGTGTATTTAGTTACTTTAATTTAACAGTATCCGATTTTTCATACTTACATGGAATAAAACGTTATTGTAAACTACTAAACGTTCACGTTGATTAGTTGTGCATTGACTGTGGTATTGTTATATATTTATTTCGTCTTATATCAAAGCTAACTGCATCTGTTTACTGTAAAATGATTAAATTTCACCAACAATATTTATCGTCTGACAAATTCCTGGGCGCACCGTTCCAAAATTGTTTTTCGCGCTCCGCTGACTTTATCGCTCTCTATAATTATAAATTTAGGGTGAAATACGCGTTATTGTGCCCCTATTTATATTAATTCACGTACACAAACGTATTTAACTAATTTCATTTGTTTTATGAGAGAACTATTGTTGAAAGAAAGAAAGAAAGAAGACATTATTCCTTTTTGCAAGACACACAAATAAAAGAGAATATACACAATTTTATAGAAAATAATCAAGACAAGAAAAAATAGATCATGAGCGTTGTGTGTGTCTTCGCAAAAGTGAAACGGTCGCTGGCTCAGCATTACGCTGAGGTGTTAGACACCTGCAGCACTGATTTACAGCCAGAACCGTGAATTCTTGTTGGGTGAAGTTGGAATAAAACCAGCTTGAATCGATACATCTAATCGAATATTTCTAAAAGAGCAATTCTTGTATACATTATATACAGTGAATTCTGGTTAACGGGGACTTCAAATTAGTCTCACTTAAAGAGGTATTCCACTTACCCAGTGGCTCAGGTAGCCAGGTAACTATAAATAAATATCTGCTCGGCTCCCAATAATACATACATACATACATAAATCACGCCATTATCCCTCCCAATAATAGAGGTGAATATAGAGGGTATTTCAGTTATACAGGTGTGATCATGAAATATAGTAATATATTGTGGAAACACTATACACACCTACATGAGTAATTAAAAGAGGTAATAAAGAAAAGGAATCAAGTGCGTTTTTTTAATATAAACAGTACAAAAACATAAGTAAAGATTTAAGCCTCTTTGAAATAGACACCTATAATAGCAAAACAAAACAAAATTTATTACGGCTTCGTTTAGGGATTCGTTAGGGCTACTTCCTCAATATAAAGAAGTACATCAGCGTCCCTTCTGTGCTCTAAACCAAGCCAGTTGAGGGCCCCGTAGAGCTAGGTCCCCGTGGCATTTTTCCGCCTCTGCCACCCTATAGTTACGCTACTTGATCTGACACCTTATGGTAACACCCTGGACTCGAATACAAAGTAAAAGTCCGTGAGCGAGAACGACATTCATTCTCGGGTTTCGGGTACTTACCATCGGCCGATTCAAGTACCATACGAGCGAGTGAGATAGCAAGACAAACCCGAATGTCGTTATAGGAGCTTACGGACTGTACTTGCACCGTTTTATAACCAAGCGTACGGTTGAAAACTCGGGAATGAGTGTTAAGCCAGCGAGCAAACCAACTGGCCAAGCCGCTTTGGGCGAGAGGAATTTAATATCCCTTGCTCAAACAATATTCTTTCCGTATTATGAACAATTTTTTACATCTACAAAGCTTGGGTATACGACGTACAAAATATATAAATGACAGCTTCTGCCCGCGACTTCGTCTGCGTAGAAATATACATTTAAACCTTCCTCTATCTATTAAAAAAACCGCATCTCAATCCGTTGCGAAGTTTTAAAGATCTAAACTAGGAGAAGACAGACAGTGGAGAGCTACTTTATTTTATACTACGTAGTGATAAATAAATAAACCATACTTTATCCGATAACTTGGGCGAAAATCTTAAGAATCTTATTAGCGATGCGGCTACCCAATAGCACCCATCACTATTTTGATTCCCGTTTCCACCTATACGCCCTCAATCATGCTAAGCGTGGCTATTGGGTCTTGTTACCTTAGGCTCTGTCTACCTGTGTGTAGGGATATGTATAAACCATACTTAAGTGTGTCTAGTCTTACTTTTGTCAACCTGCGTTTTGCAAGCGTATCTTTGATACTTACCGAGTTCCGAATTTATTTTCCCAGGAATTTGTAAAAGCCATTAAATCTGCTTTTTCATGCCAACTTACTTCCTCCCTTGTTACAGAGAGAGCTAAACGCTGTGGACTTCAAGGTGTCAGCGGACCACAAGTTTGTGCTACTCGTGTCTGATGTCCGACCAGGCTGGCGGCACGCTCGCCTGGCCCGCTACCACGTCTATGACGTCATCAATAGGTGAGTCTTCATCAGTCCATATTGCTTAGAGTGGAGCTCAAGTTCGTGCTGCTGGTGTCCGACGTCCGACCAGGTTGGGGGCACGCACGCCTCCGCTACCAGGTCTATGACGTCATCAATAGGTGAGTCTTCATCCGTCCGTCTCGCTTAGAGTGGAGCTCAAGTTTGTGCTGCTGGTGTCCGACGTCCGACCAGGCTGGCGGCACGCGCGCCTGGCCCGCTACCACGTCTATGACGTCATCAATAGGTGAGTCTTCATCAGTCCATCTTGCTTAGAGTGGAGCTCAAGTTCGTGCTGCTGGTTGCCCGACGTCCGACCAGGCTGGCGGCATGCCTCTTCCGCTACCAGGTCTATAACGTCATGAACAGGTGAGTCTTCATCCGTCCGTCTCGCTTAGAGTGGAACTCAAGTTAGTGCTGCTGGTGTCCGACGTCCGACCAGGCTGGCGGCACGTCCTCCTCCGCTACCAGGTATATAACGTCATGAACAGGTGAGTCTTCATCCGTCCGTCTCGCTTAGAGTGGAACTCAAGTTAGTGCTGCTGGTGTCCGACGTCCGACCAGGCTGGCGGCATGCCTCTTCCGCTACCAGGTCTATAACGTCATGAACAGGTGAGTCTTCATCCGTCCGTCTCGCTTAGAGTGGAGCTCAAGTTCGTGCTGCTGGTGTCCGACGTCCGACCAGGCTGGCGGCACGCCCTCCTCCGCTACCAGGTCTATAATGTTATGAACAGGTGACGACCGGATGGACCAGTGGTTAGAGAACCTGACTATGAAGCTTGAGGTCCCGGGTTCGATCCCCGGTCGGGGCTGATATTTGTATGAAAAATACGAATGTTTGCACCTAGCGAGACCCTTTTAAGGTGATGGTCAAGGCTCTTCGCTATTAAACCGTTTGCCGAAACAACTATCGGGACAGTGATCGTGGAATCAACAGGCCACATGGCGGTAACCTCGTGAGCTAAGTCAAGGTACTTGCTGACTTTGTCCTTCTCGGCCTTCACGAGGTTCACGTCATGGGGGATCGTGATGTCTACGAGCACTGCCTAGCGCTTCGATCGATCTATCAGCACGATATCAGGTTTATTGGCGACAATAGTCCTGTCCGTGATGATAGATTGATTATTATTATTATTGTTATTACTCTTCATCCGTCCATCTCGCTTAGAGTGGAGCTCAAGTTAATGCTCCTGCATGATGTGTGGCCAGGTTAACTGCATCATCAAGAGCTTACTTCAGCCATCCATCTCGCTTAATCACAGGCCTCAGATCTGGGCTTAGTTAGATATTGGACTGGTTACCATTAAACTGTAACATTGTCTTTTGCTTCAGGAACAAGATCCCCATATCTCCAGTGGAGGATGACAGGACGGCGCCGCTGCTGCAGTACGCGGAGTGGTCTCCCATCGGCTCTAGCCTGGTCTTCGTGCACGACAACGACATATACTACAAGCCGCGCGTGCTCAAGACCCTGGTCTGCCGGATCACCAACAACGGTAGGCTCCGTCTTCTCATTGAGAAGTAGTACATCATTACTTACGCCTTTCCAATATAATTTGGAACGTAGGAGTCGTCGTACATACATACATACACAAATCACGTCTTTACGTCTTCTTTGTAGGTAACAGGTACCTACAGGCCACATTTAGCAAGATTGTGGTCGTATAGGTGGAAAATTGAATCAGAATAGTGATAGGTTGCTAGTCAGGGCTCTCATCGCCTATAACATGATTCCTATGATTTTCGCCCATTCCCTCGATGGGCTTTTACCGTCTGCGCGTGTAGAAAAGCAACTGTGGTATATTGTATGTTTTTTCGTTGCTCCCAGACCAGCATAACTTGTAGACAATTGGCGATAGATGGCACTAAACGCCACTAATGGCGTATACAAGCGATAAAGTTTTTCGGAATCGGGTCGGGAGTCTCGGTGGTCCAGTTGGTAGGATGCTTGGCGCTTATAGCTCTAAAGTGCGGGTTAAAATCCCGTCCAGCATTGAAAAACTTTGTTTTCGCTGAGTAGGTAGTTTTAACTCTGTGTAAAATGCTTTGAGTCGACGGGAGTCAACTAAGTGATAGCGGGTGGTGAGATCTTGTGAATTTCCTGCCACTAAATTTCGGCTGAGGCGCCACAGTAAGTGGTAAAACGACATGCTTGGTCGGTTCTATTACAAGAAACGAATTTTTATTTTTGCGAATTGGCCGCCAAGGACTATTTTACATGTATATTTTGAAACTACCAGCGCATTCGGAAATACCATCATAGCCAAGAAGAATGCGCAGCAAGAAAGTTGGCAGAAAGTCATTTTTTCAAAATAAAAATCTACTTAAATTAAATAAGGTCCCCGAGCCTTAAATTATATTAGTCTATAGTAGAGATGTATAAAGTCTCTACCTACTTGTCAAAGTAATACAAGGTAGGTGTACAAATCGTGACTATTCGTAGTGTAGGTAATCTTGATGTATGTGGAACTTATTACTATCTGGGACGACCTTGCATCTCATGCACTCACTGCAGCCTGCACTCAGCATTGAGTGACAACAGCTATTACTGCACTAAGATGGCTGGCAGTGAGGACTCCTGGTTCGTAACGTAATTGCTCTGGAGAGCGTTCTTAAAAGTAAATGTAAATTAAACTCATACATACATACATAAATCTCGTCTTTATCCCTTACGGGAAAGACAGAGCCTAAGATAACAAGATCTAAAGACCACGTTTAGCATGATTGTAGGCGTATGGATGGAAAGGGAGATCAAAACAGTGATGGGTTGCTAGCCACATCGCCTATAATGATTCCTAAGATTTTCGCCCAATCCCTTGATGGGCTTACCATCTGCGCGGGAAGAGAAGCAACTGATACATTCTATGTTCGTTCTTTGCTCCCAGACGAGCGTGGAAGAATTTAATTTAATTAAACTAAAACTCAAATACTACAGGGAATGGAAATTCTTAGGAATCATGTTATAGACGATGCCGCTAGCAAACCATCACTAGTTTAATTTCCCTTTCGAGCTATACGCCCTTAATCATGCTAAACGTGGCCTTAAGGTTTTGTTACCTTTGGCTCTGTCTACCCCGTAAGGGATAAAGACGTGATATATAATGTATGTATTATACATTAGTATTCCCCATAAGCGGTTGTACTCATTTTATCAAAATCAATTTAACAATCACAATTCTATTCACAATTTCAACTTGTTCTTTTTTTATTACAAGCTTGCAAACGAAATACGCCTGTAAACACAATCCTTTAAAAGCAAACGCAAATCAAATTGTCTGATCTCGCTTCACCAATAAACCACACTGGCACGTAGGAATCAATCCGTGTTCTTCTGAAATATTATTGACATACATTGAATGAAACGTCTCGAATAAGCGAGTTATTACTGCGAGTGCTTTCCGTCAAAATACCCGATAAATTCGCATATTGACATGACGTACAGACGACAGACAGAGTAGAGGGATAAGTCCGCCTTTGTGCATACATATATCTCAGTGTTTGTCAATTGTATTTGTCTTGTTTATTTTGCACAATAAAGAGTTTACATACATACATACAGTGATGGTGAGATTGTTTATCGACATCGATGGAATGTAAAAGAGCATCTATTCTCTAGCCATTCGTGTTATTACTCTTCGAGTTTCTAAACGACACTGAAAATTAGAACACAGAAAAATCCGAAAAGTAAAGCTATGGCCGGGAATCGAGTCCGAATCCTCGTCATTCCGTGACGCGTGCTATACCGCTACACCACCCATAGTAGGTGGGTAAGCCTTCGAATTTTTCTATCTGTTACTAGCTGTCAGGTGACCTTGTTACTATGCGATTTTTTGTGGCTAAGCGTGATCTGTTTGAATGATGTGTCTGTGCGACACAATTACAAACTCCCGTGGAACATCTACTGCTCACCAGGGACGAGAGAAGGCGCTGTTTATCAAATGATAGGTACTATCAAACTAATAATTAATTAACATCACCAATTAATAATACCAATTTGATATCACCTTTCGACTTCAACACTTACATTGATTCGAAAGTCTTTAAATACGTCATAAATCACGTTTTTATCCCTTACGGGGTAGACTGAGCATAATTAACAAGACCTAAAGACCACGTTTAGCATGATCGTTGGCGTATAGGTGGAAAGGAGAATCAAAATAGTGATGGGTCTAGCCTAGCCGCATCGCCTATAACATGATTCCGAAGATTTGCGCCCATACGGTCGATGGCCTTTTACCATCTGCGCGGGAAGAGAAGCAGGTATATTCTATGTTTTTTCTTTACTCCCAGACCAGCACGGTGGTTTGCCGTTCATTAGATGAGTATTTACTTATCTGTCTTTGTTTATTTAGTGCCCTTAGACAATATTGTCTCCTCGTTAGAAGACCAATATTTACAGTATACCGGCTTTTACAAACAAAGTCATTGTGTCTAAAAGTATTGTAAACAGTCTAATTGAGTCTTCAATTATTTTACCTCAATCCCTCAAGCCTTTGGCCTTAACTTGGCACTCGATTATGTTCCAATAGTGTTAAATCCTTCCATGCTGGTCTGGGAGCAAAGAAAAAATACCAGTTGCTTCTCATCCGCGCAGACCGTAAACGCCCATTGAAAGAACATTCCCATTCCCATTCCACGCCATAGCTTTACTTTCCTGCTGTGGGTGGGGTAGGTATAGTACGCGTCACGGAATGACGAGGATCCGGGTTCGACTATCGGCCATAGCTTTACTTTTCGGATTTTTCTGAGTTCTAATTTTCAGTGTCGTTTAGATTTTTTTTCCCCCATCGAAAATGTTAGTAATCGTGTTGTAGGCGATGCGGCTAGCAACCCATCACTATATTTTTAGCAGAAAGGGGAAAATAATGAAAACAATCTCAAAACAACATAAATTTGATTTAATTCAGAACAAGCTTAATTTCGACCACAATTCTTCAATACAACAAAATTAATCTTTGCGCAAATAACCGTTAATATGCTAAACAATAATCACAATAAAATAACGAAATATCACTTTAAAGAAATGTATGGAACGAACTTACTGCAGAGTAGCGAAGGTACCGATAACCTTACCGTCCGAAGTCTGGGAGACAAAAGCGGCGGCACTCGAGCGAGTGCCTGCTTATATAGAAATGAGTGTTACCCGCTACTTGCAATAAATTCACCCTAAATGGCTTATACGGCCTCTCCTGATTGTGCACCGTCCTCGGCTGCGCTAGGGACGTCGTTGAATGTTCTGCCAGTGATAGGCACGGTGGGAGTTTGCTCACTGCCGTTATCTGAGCGGGTATGGCTCGTACTTGGAGCGTTGGAGAGACCAGCAGGATCATGAGGACGCTCGCCAGCATCGTCAGGGTCATTGTCATCGTTATCTAAAGTTGAAACAGGAAACCGATTAGTCATAAGGGCACACACTTTTGCCTATACTGTCATTCATCACGCAAACGAGGCCCTCATACATAAAACGCGCTTTCACGACCGAGAGATGAAATACTGCACTTTCAAAAGTATGCATACGTCTTCAAACAAAGATCTTGCTCAAACCATGTCTAAACTAGTACAAGTTCCCCCTTTTATGAAAACATGTTAACCAGGACTAAGCCTGCCAGGACAGCACCTGATACGCATCCAAAGGATCGTCAACCAGGACAACACCTGACACGCATCCAAAAGACACGTCAACCAGGACAACGCCTGCCACGCATCCAAAGGACACGTCAACCAGGACAACACCTGACACGCATCCAAAGGACACGTCAACCAGGCACTCCAGAATTATAAATCTGGGAGCACGCTGCGCCCGTGCTGCTCCAGCCACCAGCTTCAACCGGCAAACATGCCTCACATCGAAACGCACGCACACGCACTACGCGTGCTAGTACTACTGTAACATACAAAAACATTAAAAGGCTCAGTTGAAGCTTACTTTCAAAAAATGCAGCACAGCTCTCGGGGCACCACTCGCCTTTCCAGGGTACCATATAATGAGCTGCGGCCTGAGTTGTTTTGCCTCTAGATCCGCTTAATAACTTCAGCTCATAACGGTCACTCGGTAGCACCTTAGTCACGCGGTACGGACCCCTCATGCCAGGGTCAAGCTTCCCAGTGGACTGTGAATACTTTATCACAAACACTTGGTCGTTAACCCGAAAAACTCTTGGCGGACGTCTGTGACGGTTGACCCGACTGTCTTGACTCTCTTGGTTTTTATCGAGAGATGCTTTAGCGGATCTCCTGCTGAGTTCTCTCATGGCATCACGGTTTGGACTGGAGTTTTCGATAGCAATGTCACGAATCAGTGTACGAATTACAGGAGTGGTCGCATTAGTGCCGACTAACAAATACAGAGGCGAGTAACCTGTAGTTTTTTGCTTTGTGATATTCAAAACTAACTGGATTTTACATAAAGAATCTGACCACAATGAGTTTTTATTGTTGCTTTCTATACGAATTAAGTTAAGAACCGTCCTTACATAACGCTCGGCTTGCCCGTTAGAGCGATGCATTTCGGGCGTTATGTAATGGACGTCACACCCCATTTCAAATACCCAACGGGTAAAAGCAGAAGCTTCAAACATGCGAGCTCGGTCACAAACTAATAACTTAGGCGTCCCAAATAGAGACATTGCATTATTGAAAACCCGTCTTAATTCACTCGTATCCTGTCTGTACATAGGATAGAGCAGGCAAAATTTGGTGAATGAATCGACCAGAACAAGTACGAATTTATAGCCGTTGGATTCGGGTAAAGGACCTAATACATCCACATGGATGGAGTTAAAGGGAATGTCAGACTTTTCCCAGGATGTAATAGGCTGACGGGGGGCTCTTGCGACACGTTTCTTAGATATGCAAATTAGGCAGTGGGAAATGTACTTTTGAACAAATTGTTTTAGGCCGGGGAACCAAAAATGTTTCAAAATGAGGTCGTATGTCTTATCAGTCCCAACGTGCTCATGCTCGTCGTGGAAAACACGTAATAGACTAAGCCTGTGACCCCTGGGGATAAAACATAGTAAGCGCGACTCTTCACCAACAGGCGAATACCGATAATAGAGGACCTCATTTTGACACACGTATTGTTTAGGGTCCAGCAGACCGTCTCTGAGTTTTTGAATAAGATCAACAGTCTCAGAATCAGCCGACTGGGCCATTTGTGCCCAATTCAATGGTCTTTCAATGTAACTCACTTGCGACGTCGGTGGATTCCTGCTTAAGTAATCCGCATGGCCCATCATTACGCCTTTTCGATATTCGATTTCAAAATTGAAGTCTTGCAGATAAATCCGGGTCTACCTTATTTGCTATAAAATCAAAAGCTATAAATTTAAAATCTATAAGTTCATATGCTATAAAATCACTTGCTATAAACATTCATTTGCTATAAAGTCACATGCTATAACATTCAAAATCTATAATTTCAAAATCTATAACATTCATAATCTATAACATTCAAAATCTATAATTTCATAATCTATAACATTCAAAATCTATAAAATTGTTTTCTATAATGATTATTTTCTATAACATTCATAATCTATAACATTCAAAATCTATAACATTCACATTCTATAAGCATCAAAATCTATAAAACAGAGCCAGGTGTTCAAATGTAAAGTCGACGGAGCCCCGCTGGGCGGGGCTCCTATTTTCTGCTCTGAAGGACACAAGGTAACTAACAAACCTATCTGTCTTAAATTGGATGTTGGTAACGTGTTTTTCTAATGGCGGGGGCTGCGCCCCCGAGCCCCCCATGTGGGGGGCCCTGCCCCCCACACCCCCCTTTTCCGCGACTTTTCAGTTGTAGTACCGCTGCCTAAGTAAAGTTTAGAGATTTCAATAGTTATAGAAAACAAATGTTATACTATCTAATCCTTATAGCAAATGAGTGTTATAGCAAATGAATATTATAGCAAATGAATGTTATAGCAAATGAATATTATAGCAAATGAATGTTATAGATTTTGAATTTATAGAAAGTAACTTTAGAGAATTTAAGTGTTATAGCAAGTGAGCATTATAGCAAGCAATGATTATAGCATCTGAATTTATAGAAAGTGAATCATTATAGCAAATGGTTTTATAGAATGTGATTTTATAGCCATTGATTTTATAGCAAATAAGGGGATACCGATAAATCCACCATCGTGCAACCCTTGGAAGTAGATCCTTTTTACGTTCGGTGGCCTTCAAAGCATTGCAATCTGTTATAATCTTAAAAGGAATTCCGATCAGATAATGGCGGAAATGTTGCAGTGCTTTGATGACAGCCAACGTTTCTAGCTCGTATGAATGGTACTTCGCCTCCGCACCGTGAGTGACCCTACTGAAGTAGGCCACCACTCGCTTACCACCATCTGGGTGAACCTGCATAAGTACAGCACCGTAGCCTGCACTGCTGGCATCAGTGTGCAACTCAGTAAGAAGGTTCGGGTCGAAAATCGCAAGTATTGGCTCGCTGGTCAACTGTTTTATAAGCTCTTGCCGGACTTGAACTTGGTCAGGTCCCCACTCAAATTTTACATCTTTCTTTGTGAGACGCGAGATACATGCGGTTTTCGTTGCGTAACCTTCGATATAACGCCGAAAGTAGCCCGCAAGGCCTAAGAATTGGCGCACTTGTTTGACGTTTGTAGGGACTGGTGCGTTCACAAGTGCCTCAATTTTGTGAGGGCTCGGCCTCACCTGACCGTGACTAATAACGCGACCTAAGTATTCTACTTTGGCGGTAAGAAAGGAACACTTTTTCACGTTAACAGAGAAACCGGCCTCGGTCAAGGTCTTCAAAACATCGCGTAACAGGGTGATACCCTCATCAACCGTTTGACTTAAAATGAGCACATCATCAATGTATACCAGCACAGTCCCGGCTTCTATAAATTTACGCAAAGTGTTATTGATGATACGCTGATATACGGTGGGAGAATTACATAAACCGTAAGGCATTTTTAAGTACTCATAGTGAGCTTCCGGGGTTACGAAAGCTGTTTTATGAGTGGATTCCTCATCAATGGGGATTTGATGGAACCCCGATGCCATGTCCAAAGAGGTGAAGAATTTCGAGCCCCCAAGCCGATCAATGTGGTCATCGATCAGGGGTAAAGGATACCTGTCCCTGACAGTCACACGATTTAGTGCTCGAAAATCAACGCACATTCGGTCAGAGCCGTCTTTTTTCTTGACCAAAATGATCGGGCTTGCGTACTCGGAATTCGACTCCCTAATGATTTTTTTATCTAAAAGATCTTGACATATCTCGCGAACCTTGAGTTTCTCCTGATGAGACAGACGATACGGATGGTATGCTACAGGTATGTCACTTGTCAAGTTGATGTGCATCTTGCCAGTATTCACAGTCGTTGTGGCCGTACCAGAAATTAAAAACGGAGAGAATTCATCTATCACAACCATCAACTTGTCAAGTTCTGCGCCCTCGAGGGGCGTATTTATTTTATCAGGCTCGCTGGCACTTACAGTGGAAACATTTAGTACCCTACCTGGCGTATGAGTCAGATACTGACCGTTTTTAGTACGAGTAAAAGTAACGCCATCGCGGTTGAGCACGTCGGTACCTATGATGATAGGCGTGTTCATACACGAAGCGGGTACTATGACAAAATCTACTTCGAGCGCGATGGTACTAAATTCCACAGTCAGAGTGACCCGTTCGCGAGTTACGATCTCTTTGTCACTTATACCCTTCAAAGAACATTTGACCTCTTTACGCGGACCGGAAAAATTGTTCACTACTGCTGACGATATCAAAGATACGTTTAGCGCGCCACTATCTATAAGAACGTCTACTGGAATGCCCTGTATCACGGCTGTACTTATATCGCTACTCTTATTAGCCTCCGAAAACTCGCGACACAAGTTAACTTTACGTCGGTTCGTATTGTTAGTTTGGGGCCCAGAGCGAGCCTTGGCGAAACAGTTTTTCTCTTCGTGACCTACCTTCTTACAAAAAGGACACACTGGCTTAGAATTAGTATCGGCTTTATCGCTTGCCTTACAATACAATACAAATACTCTTTATTGAACACCACAAATCAGTACAAAACAATACAGAAACAATGAACAAAGTAGACAATAGGCGGTCTTATCGCTTAATAGCGATCTCTTCCAGACAACCAAGAAATAAGTTGGTGGCCTTAGTAAGCTTTTGAGGGCATTTATCTTTATAGTGACCTGTTTGACCACAATAAAAACATTTTTGGTCCGATTTGTTAGAACTGTGAAAACTACGCTTTTTATTAGGATTATTCAACTGTGTAGAACCACGATGATCAAATTTGCGCGTAGGCTTAATATAATTGGCTAAAAACGAAACTAGATTTTCTGTTGTTAGGTCTGCGTTGGTTGCAGCAGCACGTACTTGTATATCGCTAATACCAAAGATCACTATTTGAACCATGAGCTCCTCACTAAGTCCTTTTATAACACGCAATTTTAGCAAAGAACGACGTGCATACTCCGCGTATGATAAGAATTTATCGGACGTAGTGTTTATAACTTCATGAAGGCATTGTGCATAATTAATTTTTTGCGGACACAGAGACTTAAATTCCTTCACAAAATTCGACCACGAACGATCGTTTGTAGCCCACTCATTAATCCAAGTCTTCGCGTCGCCTTTCAGACAGTGAGCTACTCGTGAAAAACACTCCTCGTCATCCCAGCGGTTAGCCTGCTTAGCCCTCTCCACCTCGTGACACCACACCTCAAAGTTATTTATCGCGGGGTCAAAATTCGAAACATAATAGTGGGTAGATTTGTTTTTCGTTAGAAGACCCAATGCATCAACAAGTGTTTGAGTCGTGGGAACGTTACATTTATTAAGCGGAGGTGTGCCGCCACGAATGGATGGCGTAACATGCGAACCATTTGCCGTGTTTGTATGTGCTTCAATCGTATTCAGTCGAGACACAATGGCGCCTAACGCGTCTCTGACAGAATTATCTTGACGAGGGTGGAATGGAGATTTACTACGGCGATGGCGAGAATCAACTGTACGAGACCTACGTCTTTTACGTGAACCACAATTATCACGGTTATGTGAACGACTTTTATTGTGACGCGACCGCGAACGAGCCACATGGATGCGCGAACGTGAGGGGGTCTTATTACGACGCGTACGTGGGGAAGTTCCACTGCGACGGGAACACGAACGACCTCTGTCAAGGCGCGAACGAGATCTATTACGAGACGAGCGGGGAGCTTTATGGCGTAACCGCGAACGTATCCTAATACGACGGGAAAGGCGGCGCGAACGCGAACTCCCTCTGCCACGCGACGGTCTTAAACTACGTCTTTGACTCGAGTCACTATCGCGACTGCACTCAGATCCAGAGCTAGAAGACGTCTCCCTTGCCCTTTCACGTGGTCTTGACGCTCGCGGCATTATAATTTGATATCAACGGTTGTTTTGCGCAACCAACAAGGCTAATATTGTGAGCAAATGGATTCTATCCCACTTTCTGATTTTAGCAGAAAGGGGAAAATAATGAAAACAATCTCAAAACAACATAAATTTGATTTAATTCAGAACAAGCTTAATTTCGACCACAATTCTTCAATACAACAAAATTAATCTTTGCGCAAATAACCGTTAATATGCTAAACAATAATCACAATAAAATAACGAAATATCACTTTAAAGAAATGTATGGAACGAACTTACTGCAGAGTAGCGAAGGTACCGATAACCTTACCGTCCGAAGTCTGGGAGACAAAAGCGGCGGCACTCGAGCGAGTGCCTGCTTATATAGAAATGAGTGTTACCCGCTACTTGCAATAAATTCACCCTAAATGGCTTATAATATTGATCCCCCTTTTACTTATACGCCCACAATCACAAACGTGGCCTTTAGTTCTCGTTACCATATGCTCTGTCTACCCTGTACAAAATATAGACGAACTTACATTCATATATCACGTCTTTAACCCTTACGGGGTAGACGGAGCTTAAGGTAACAAAACCTTAAGGGCACGTTTAGCATGATTGTAGGCGTATAGGTGGAAAGGGAAATCAACATAGTGATGAGTTTCTAGCCGCATCGCCTATAACATGATTCCTAAGACTTACGCCCTTTCCCTCGATGGGCTTTTACCATCATATTGATTCCCCTTTTCACTTATACCCCCACAATCACAATGGCCTTTAGTTCTCGTTGCCCTATCTGTCTACCCCGTAAGAAATATAGACGTGGTATGTGTGTAAATAGTCTCAGTATCAAATACATCAAAGCTTTGAACGGCTCAAATTTGTGAAGCCGACCTTATTTAGAAACGCTGGCTTATTTCCCCTTCGAGGGCCACTCGTAACTTAACAAGTATCTAACGATTGTTTAAACGGGAATAAGCACTCCATGGAGTAACTTTTCTAAAAGGACTTATTTCCACTTGATTATAAGTTACTAGCTTCTGCCCTCGACTTTGTCCGCGTAGAATTAGGTACCAGATAGGGCAACGAGAAAAAAAAAAAAAAAAAAGGTACGTTTGGAATTTAATTACAGCGAGGAGAATTTTTGGAAAACTGATCATAATTGGGAACACAAATGCAAATGGTTGCGAGGACGTTCACCGACTAGATGAGACGAAAGTCAAAGTCAAAGTCAAAGTGATTTATTTGCAAACATAGGTGAAACTGGTTACAGTGATGGTCAAAATTTATGTAATCTAACGCTATGTTTTGCCTAAGAGCATGCAAAATCAATGTCAGATATTAAATTAAATTAAATTGAATTAATATTAAACTAACAATCATTAAACATTATCATAATTACATTAACAAATATTAGACGAGACTGATATTAACCGATATTTTAATACTGGTTCTGAGTTCTGAAATTTTGTCTAGTGTGCCTATCGGCCACAAGATGCCGCTGTATCGCTCCGTCCCATTCCTACATCGCGATAACGGAATGTTCCCCAGGAATGTATAAAAGGGGTGTTAATTTTAATAAAGTTGTCACACGTCCTAAAACCGTCGTATCACTTGTATCGACGGTAAACAGTTGGCGACCAACGAGACGATTACAATCATTTCATGCGACTTAACAAACGATGACAAGCTGAAATACCCTAAATAAATCTTATACGTACATACATACATACATATATCACGTATTTTTCCCTTATGGACAGAGGCTAAGGTAACAAAACCTTAAGGCCACGTTTAGCATGATTAAGGGCGTATAGCTGGAAAGGAAAATCAAAATAGTGATGGGTTGCTAGCCGCATCGCCTATAGCATGTTTCCTAAGACTTTCACCCATTCCCTCGATGGGCTTTTACCATGTACGCGGGAAGAGAAGCAACTGGTAAATTCTATGTTTTTTCTTTACTCCCAAACCAGCATGGAAGAATAAATCTTATACCTCTCACAATTCTAGAACTTTCAAGCGGTACTCGGTAGTTTAACCTAATGCATTCCCACATAACCACGTTTAATATCTGAAACTATTCGCACGTAAGGAGTAATTATTGCGGTTGGGCGCCCTACTTCCGAATTGAACAATACATGCGCTCTGAAAGCCCGATAGGGGAGTCCGTGTGACAAACCGACTCTCTGAGGAGACGGAGGCACTTAGAGGACACCTGCGCTAAGCCTCTTAGCCGTTAACGGTAATGGTTACCACGATTGTAAAAGTTAGGCTTAAATTCGAGCGAAGTGGAACAACACAGCACTCGACGCGAGGAATTTAATTCCCTACCCATTTCGTGTTGATATTCGCAATACATTAAGTTCGAAATAGTACATTACTGCAAAGGCCGGGAAGTAAGGGGTTGCAGGCCGAGTAAGTTTGACGGCCGAGTGGTACACGAGGCCGGCATGGTACGAGGCCGGCAACCCCTGTCCCGGCCGAGGCTTGTATAGTGCTTTTCTCAAACATGCAATGAAATAAATAAAAAAACTTCAAAAAACAGTATTTATTTGTAAGGCAACTAAAATCTAAACTAGTAAAACAAAATTACATAATTAAAAAAAAACGACACTTGTCAATTGTGACGACTGAGACCTACCCTGTTTACATTTGATACATTTCTCTGTCACTATTTTCGTCGGAACTCATATTTAAAATTTATCAAAATCAACAATGAACAAAAGATTAGTGTTTTTTTATTTTCCCACCAAAATGTGTTTTTTTTTAAATGTACGTTTCGTTTTACGCTGATTGTGCTGACGTTTACACCGCTGATATTAAGATGACAATGAAATGAGATTTAAATATTTCTGTACCTAGTTAGGTTTCAATTTAAAATTAATCTTATGTGTTAATTATGTATCGTTTTATGTAATTTTTGATTTTATGTAATTAAAATTGCAAAGAAAGCAAATATTGCTTATGTTTTTTTTAAAGCTGAATATCCGTGCATGGCGGGAAGAACTTGATAACTCCAAAATGGCAATTTTACAGGGCAGCGATTTTAAAGTTTGTCATTTTCTCCAAAATCCGTTTTTATCTCGAACTCATCTCTATAGCTTGATTTATGGATAATTTTATGTAATCTTTCAAATTATGTTACGTGTTCTCGTAAATTCTGCTTATTTTGTAAGATATTAGACTTATCAACATACTACCCAGAGACTTATCAACTTATTACCCATACATTAGTGCTCAAACCAGTGAAAACATTATTTAATTTAATTCCTAAAAATCAGTTTTTCAGTGTAATTGAAATGTCTAAATTGATTTAAGAGTAATTTTAGATGGTTTTTCAAATATGGTTATGTTTATCTTTCTTACTATCTTATTATTCATAATAATTGACTTATCAACATGTTCACCGATGACTTATCAACTTATTCACCATAGAATTGGGTATCAATAATACACATTAATCGTTTGTAATAAAAAAAATGTAATAAAAATGTTCGTAATAAAATTTCAATAATTTGGGAATGCAAGCGCACTTTTTGCACTACCTAATTTGAAAAAAAAAAGAAAAATTAGAACGACTTCTGGGCTACGTTCAGTAACTAAAGTCGGATGAAAATCGTCCGATCATGAACACACTTACCGAACGAGTTGGGACGTTCTTATGTCAAAAGTGTCAATTCAAAATAAATATAAAATAAATATTTGCTCCGAGACCTGAATAGAAATTCATTTTATATTTATTTTGATATTATATTTCTGATATCTTTGATATTATATTATTATATTTCTGTCCCTTTTCATCTTGAATCATTAACGTCTTCATTGAATCTCCCATTTTAAATTAAATTCACATTAAATTTAAATGTCGATGGTATGCGATTTCGTATTCGTAATAATAAGTTTATATCCCCAGCGTTCGAATTATAAATTTTGCCGCTTTTCAACTGTCAAAGTGACGTCTGGGCTTTTTTTACCCATCTATTTTATGGGGTGACCGGTGTGATCGTCCGATGATCGCACTGACTTACTGAACGGGCCAGTGCGTAGTCGGGCGTCGTCGGGTGATCAAACTGAACGCACCCCTGTTCTCATATATCTCGGGAAAAGTAGTATGCGACATCAGTATGAGACATGACACAATGTGACAAGTTATTCAATAAAGAACATATTTTTGATTTGACCCGGTCTATAAATGAGAAACTACTAAGATAACACGAGATATCATATTCCGTGCATAGCGTGAGTAACTTGATAAGTCGAAATATAACGTCAATATATTAATTGTTAACTTTATAGTGTAAGTATAAATTGACATATCAAGTTACCAGTAGTTGAATATAAGTAGATAAAACGATATATTTATTTGTTAACGTAATAGTGTGTTAGTCGTCGCTTTGATATCTTGTTTTGTCAATTTACGTACGCTAGATCGGTTTTTGAGCATAAGTTGATGTAAGGATATATTACGATATTATATATTTTTTTGTGACTCATCGCGTATATATCTCGTTTCGTTAAATAAAATACGCAGCGTATGGATATATTCAAATACTCACGCGGCAATATCTCTAAAAGTATCGTAGATATCGAGTTGTCAATTTTTTTCCTACAAAACCAATGCTGTAGGAAGCCATTGCGACGATAAAAAAAAAATCGTGTAAGTGGAGTTATCAAGTTCTTCCCGCCATGCACGGATATGATGCCATTGACCTATAAAGACTTGGCTGTATGGACCCTGTTTCCTTTGCCTACCCCAAAAGGGATGAATAATAATAAAAATGACCTATAAACTAAACGTCATGATGCTGTGGCACATGAAACAATAGACGATCGCTTTGCAGGCCTAGGCCTGCCATTTTGTATGAAAATCCATTACATACCACTTGTCTAACCGCGCCCGCGACGTGATACGTCCCGGCCTATTATTTGGAACGTAAGGTTAACATTTCATTGCATCTTTGAGAAAATTCTATTTTCTCAAACATTGTCGTACATTTACGTCATTGTATTCTAAGTAACAGAACACGAAGGGCCTTGTTGACGGCCGAGTTACATTGCAGGCGCGCTTTTCTGACCATAAATCGGATTGATGGACTGTTTTTCATTTGTTTTTAACTTTTTTTTAAGTTAAAGAAACTATGGAATTATGACCAACAATGTCATACAGCCGAGGATTGCGCGTTTTGTTCGATTGCACTGTGGTTCAGCTTGTATGGAGCAAGTGTCAAAAGTCGATATCATTTGTAATACTAAGAAAAATTATAAAATACTTTTATGTCTCGATTCTTTAGTATAAAAACTATTGTAATTTGTTAAAAATAAAAGTTTTATTTTAAATAATGTAGGGAAAATTAAAAAAATGAAGGAATCAGTTATTTTACAATTTTACTAACACTTGTGTATGCGGTTTTGGGACGTAGTATTTTGTATTATTAAATAAATTTTGAGTTGAAAAATAAAACAAAATGTCATTTTTTATTAGTTAATTAATATTTAAATGCACTTTAAGAGGAACTATTTTTAAACAGGCTGTTTTGTTACTCTCATGTTAGAGGATGAAAATTTTATTAAATGAATTAATTAATTCTTTGCAAACTCTTAAATAAAAAAACTCTTATGCTAAATTGCTCTTATGCTAAAATGCTAAATTTAAACGATTAAAAATCTGTGTGGTCCAATAAACTTTGTAACTCTACTTCTGCAGACTTTTCAGTAATATTCAGTTTTTAGGGTAACACTGCTTTTTCGCATTTAAACCCTTTTGATACGAAGGCAAAAGTGGAGATGTTTTGTTGTTAATAAACTCTTTAATTAAAGTTATTGGTGTTTTGTTAATTTGGCTTCTGTTATTAAAGACAAAATCTCATCTGGGTTTACCTAACATTTATTAATATCACTTTGTTCACACGATGTCGATGAAGTATTTATGATAGTACTAATGGCAGAATTATCAATTTTTGAGAGGTCCGCTACTCTTCTTCGCTGTGTTCGCTTACTGCAGTCTTCAAAGTTTTTCTTTGGTCAACCGATACTGAATGTATAATGGTCTTGACCAGACAATCGTTTTGCACTTGTCGGTTCGGCCACATTTCTTCACTGTGTCTATAGTTTCAATGACGCTCAACCATTCTAGGTGTGTACCTACTGATTAGTAAAGGCCGTGTTCTATTTGTTTTTTCCAATATTCTGCCAGCTTTTTGGTCATGTATTGAATGCGTTTACGAAGAATGTCGATTTCAACGTTCTCAGCATCCGGCACTATTCTGAGCACTGTCTCAAGTACACGTCGAGCTTTTTATATATCTGTTCCTTTTACAAGATGCCACTGTTCAAATAGGAACATTTTTGAAAACTGAACCTGAAAAAAGAACCTGAAACAAAGAGAATTGTTACAATTAGAAAGTGGTCAAAATTCGTAGCACCACTACGATTGGCGTAGAGGTCAAATTACTAAAACTTCCGGCAATTTCCTGCAAGTACTAATAATTGTCCTAGTAACTACAGTACTGTAAGCTAATTTTCTATGCAAAATTATTACGGGGTAAGCGGGGGAACATTGTTGAAACTCAAAGTTAAAAACACCCTCAAGGAAAAAATCTTGTTAATTTAGGCGTCTCGTAGCTCCCTTATAAATCCAAATGTTTAATGTAAAAATTACAAAATGAATTACAATAATAAGTATACATACCTTTGTCATTAATATCCATTATGAATCACTAGGTTACAAAAACCAAATTGTTGGAACTTCGTCAACAAACAACACTTTAACGGATTATTGCTGATAAGACTCAAGGCGCGCATTAGATATGTGTTCCCTTCGGAGGTCCGGAATACAATGATGTAATCATATCACTACAAAACTATTTATAGTTTTGGGTGTCAGCTGTATTAGTGACGATATAGCCGAGTACTAATCTCAGCCCAAGTATTGTTGATTATTTAGACTTATGACCTATGAGTGGGACCACAGTGGATTGTAACGTTTTTATCAATGTCTCAAATAGCTTACGGTGACAGGTACATAAAAAAACTTAAGAAAAAGGCGGGAACGTGAAAACCACCTAAGTTGCGAGGAAGTCTAGTGCAGGGGTGCTGTCGGGTTCCGCGTGTGGTCAAGAGCTGCGGTTCGATTCCGGATCCATCCGGGGGGAAGAGCAGTGCTTGGTCCGGTGCTCCCTGGGCATCGGCTAATGATTTCCTGGTAGTTTCTGAGGGATATCATTGACCGTTGGCTAAGAGCCCGACTGGGGGAGGGGGGTCTTTGAGCATTACCGTACAACGTTGCCGACATTTTGTCACAAGATTTTTCAATTATATTTTCGTTACTTTAACACATTGGCTAAGTTGTCGTCGCTATAACGACTTGATACGACACAAATAAGAAGAAGAAGTCTAGTGCTAAATTTATTTTCATTTCCTCTCAATGTTTGAGAAACACATTATATCAGCCTCGGCTGGAAGAGCAATTGCTGCTTTAATCTACCATTAATAGCATAACTCACGTATAAAAAGTCGAGTGTGTCGAATGACGATGAAAACGAGGGTAGTTGTGCGCCGCTGTCAGTTGCGTCGAACAGCCGCGCGAGCAGAGCGCTGGCGCGCAGTGTTCGTGTCGCTGCCGCCGGGGCGAGCGCTCTTGGAAAAAGGACTACGAAATAGTCCGAAACATGTCAAGCATCACTTTATTACTTTATTGTTTATGTGTAATGATGATTAAGTCTCACGGTAGTTTCATGTTGAAAGTATGAATAGCATATTTGTCGGGTCAGTCAAATAGGGCCCTAAATCAAAGACCTTTAGTGAGTTCTTCCCACAGGCAACCCCGGGACGATCTTCAACGGCGTCCCGGACTTCCTCTACGAGACGCAGGTCCTCCGCCTGGACCGCGCGCTCTGGTTCAGCCCGGATGCGCAGGCGCTGCTGTACGTCAGCTACAACGACAGCCTCGTCGACAAGCACCAGTACCCGTGGTACGGGCTAGACGAGCAGGAACCGCCGAGCTACCCCGCTATAAGGACGCTGCGGTACCCCAAAGTAAGTACATCATCATCATCATCATCAGCCTATGTTAGTCCACTGCTGAGCATAGGCCTCCCCTAATGAGCGCCATAGTGTAAGTAATTAATCCTGTCCGCAGCGCCATGTAAGTAATTAAAGTCAGATTCCGCCATAATGTCTTTATTTCTATCTCGTTCTTACATACTAAAACCCTATTTCTATCCCTTTCATTCATAATTACACATAAACGGATAACTCACGTATAAAAAGTCGAGTGATGCTCGACATGTTTCGGACTATTTCGAAGTCCTTTTTCCAAGAGCGCTCGCCCCGGCGGCAGCGACACGAACACTAAACACGAGGGTAGTTGTCATGTTGAAAGCCTTTCATTCATCCTTTAAACTAAACAATCTTGCATCACGCTCATCCATCAGTCTATTTCTCATTCTGTCTCTTTCACGCATTACGTTTCGTTCCACCTTACAATAGCGCCCTGTCTTTAGCTTGACGCATCCAGCATCTGCCTGCAGTCTTTCGCATATCGTCAGCCCACCTGGCCGGAGGGCGTCCTACACTACGTTTTCCGAGTCGCGGTCTCCACTCAAAAACACGTTTGCCCCAGTGGATCTATGTTCCAAATTTCATCCAGATCTGCCAAGCTGTTCTGGCGTGAAATAGTAACAAACATCCATACTTACAAACTTTCGCGTTTATCATATTAGTGGGACTAACGCAAATTTTTCGCGATTGTTTTCCTTTGTCTCCAAAAAGGAACAAAGCTATTTAAGTAATTAGAATTTAGATCACGTATTTACTTTATCGTCTATCAATCTACTATTATTTCAGGTGAACACCAACAACCCAGTGGCGACGGTGTACGTGGTCAGTCTGAAGACTCCCAAGTTCCTGTTCCCCCACGCCATACAGTTCACATCACAAATTGACAAAGGTACCTGTCAAAAATACTTGCATTGGTCATCCGCGCGTATGTGTACCAAATTTCAAGTCAATCGGGCTAACCGTTGAAGAGTTCCCTCCTGCGGAGACGGTCCTGGCTGGCCCACCAAAACTCCACTAACAGATTATTGTATTGTCATCGTCAATCGGACTAACCGTTGAAGAGTTCGCTCCTGCGGAGACGGTCCTGGCTGGGTCACCAGAACTCCACTAACAGATTAAGCATTGCCATCTGGCTTACAACATAAGTATGCAAAATTTCAGCTCAATTATTCCACACGGCAGTGGCGCAGTTACCTAGGGACTAGGCGGGGCAGTGCCCCGGAGCCCTCAAGCTCAGAGGGCCCTCGAATCCTTACCAGAAAATCTCGATCGAACTATTATTATTAAAACGTAACCAGTTTAGATAGTAGTGGGGCCCCATTTTTTTATTTGCACCACTGCCACCTGGACAAAAATACTTACCTACATACGTTGCAATTTAATATAAGGCTTGTAATAATAGTAAAATCTTAGTTTAGAAGCAGTCAATGGCTTCTAGTTAAGTACGACCATACCATTGTTTGCTGTATTTTGAAATGTAAACTCTATTGTGGCTTTCACTATATGGATATTTTAAACTCGCTCTTTGTCGGTCTCTCGCTTAAGCTCCTCTCATTTACTCAAAGGTCCTTGTAGGGATAAGTTGGCCTTTGTGCATATATTTAAGGTCTTTTTTTTACTTCGAACTGACCAGTGATTGACCTCTATCTCACTGGTTCAGTAATAGCCTATTCACTCTAGCCTTGAAGAGCCCTAGGTTGTATCTGTCCGGAAATACAGACGATGGGAGCGAATTCTATTCCCGAGCAGTTCGCATTAGGAAGGATGAAGCAAACCGCCTCGTGCGGGCCAATGGTATGTTGACAACAAATGGGTGGATTTTGTGAGTTGTCGAAAATTTGTTGTTGAAAATTTCAAATGTAACCACTAGGCTACTAGCTGTAGTACATTGTGATCAAACGCAAGCCTATGCTACATGAAAAACTTGTACTATCAAACTTATGTAACTTATACTTGTACTAGCGACAAAAATTCGCATAGTAACAAAAAAGGTCACGTAACAGTTAGTAACGGGTAGAAAAATTCGGAGACTACCCACCTGCTATGGGTGGTGGGTATATAGTATAGCACGCGTCACGGAATGACGAGGATCCGGGTTTCATTCCCGGCCATAGCTTTACTTTTCGTATTTTTCTATGTGTTCTAATTTTCACTGACATTTAGAAATTTGAATGACTTGTGTCCTGCAGACTGGTACGTCCGCTGGACGGGCTGGACGTCGGAGCGGCAGCTGGCCGTGCTGCTGCTCAACCGGGCGCAGAACGTGTCCGTCATCAGCGTGTGCAGCGCCGCCAACTACAACTGCCAGGACGTGAGTGTCGACGCTGACTGATTCAAGCTCTTCGCACATTAAAACAACTCAACGGCGACTCGACTCTATGCTAGAGAGAGAGAGAGAGAGAGAGAGAGAGATAGAGAAACATTTATTTACACACATTCGATACACGTTGATATATAATAGGAAGAAATACAAAACACTTAGCAATAGTACCGATATGGTGTAAAATGGGCCCCACTCAGCATAATGTTGCGGCAAGCCGCAACGCTGTTTTTCAGTAGGACCCAGAACTGTGCTAGACATTGAAATTTAAGCCCTGTGTCATATGTTCTAGGTTTAATTTCAAAAAATGGTTATAAAGTAGTGTACAACGAGTGGCCTACGCATCGTACACTAAAGGTCAACCCCGACACGTTTGTCACGCAATGACCATACGTCGTCCACGCAACGACCACACGTTGTCCACGCAACGACTATGCGTTCGTTGACTGCGTTGACTGTTCGTTGACTGCGTTCGTCCACTCGTTGACACCGCGTTGTCCACTCGTTGACAACGCATTGCCCACTAGTGACCATTGGGTGGATCAACTAGTTGACTACTCATCGAGAGTGCGAGTTGAGTTGGTGTCGGATTGGCGTGGAGTTGGTCTAATGTGCGAAGACCTTTATACATACAGGCAGTTCCACAGGAGTAGGAAAGAGACTACTTTGTTCCACTGGCTACGATCCTGAAGAACGTGTTTCGTTTTATCCACATTGATCAATCTTTTTCATGCTGGTCTGGGAGCAAAGAAAAAGCCCAGATGGTAAAAGACCATGGAGGGAATGGGCGAAACTTATAGGAACCATGTTACAGGCGATGAGGCTAGCAATCCATCACTGTTTTGATTCCAATTTTTGCCATCTATACGCCCACAACCTTGCTAATCGTGGCCTAGGTCTTGCTACCTTAGGCTCTGTCTGCCCCGTAAGGGATAAAGACGTGATTTGTGTATGTGTATGTATGTTAAAACTTTTGCCTCGAGGACACTCCTTGGAATTTATATTAGCCCATAGCAGACGTCTCAGCTGATATAAATTCCAGGGATACTAGCTCCCCACGTTGCTCTTAAGCTTGGTTCACACATATTAAGTTGTTGAGTAGTTAATCTAAATTTTAAGCAGGTGTTTACACATTCGCTTCAGTACAGCACGACCATCCTAAGATGAACGTTCGACCGATTCTTAATGCCTTGATTGCAAGATTCAAAATATAAATACAGAGCCTGAGGCTACTATGGTATCTCAAATAGGTACTATTGTTTAAGGTACTATCAAATGAATCAAGCATTCTTGAAAAAAATCTTGAGAAAAAATCCGCATAGTAACAAGGTCACGTGACAGCTAGTAAGAGCTAGAAAAATTGGAAGGCTTATCCACCTGCATTGACGAGGATCCGAGTTCGATTTCCGGTCGTAGCTTTACTTTTCGGATTTTTCTACGTGTTCTAATTTTCAGTGTCGTTTAGAAATATAATTGTTTAAATCACATTAAATAACTTGATGAAATTTGGCAACGATTTGTTTATAAAAGTGACTCCCCCATTCGCTTTATATAAAAATATTAAGTTTAAAATAAAGAAACCCCCACGCCACGTATTGATCGAGTATTCAAACCGAAAATTCATAAAAAACAATTTTTTGCCTAAAACGCCGTACATCGCTTTGGAAAAGCGCTGATATTTTTCAAACTGCTGCACTGATTTTTACTAAGCACGGCTAAGAATCACCACAAGGATACTGGCTTTCGAATGAAAAAAACCGTATTAAAATCGGTCCATCCGCTTGAGAGTTATGATGCCACAGACACACACACTCGCAGAGAGTCATCGATGTCAAAACTATAACACATTATGCATCGGTGGTTAAAAAGCAAATTCCAAAACTTGAAGTGCGCTTTGTCGTTTTACGAGTGAACAATTTTGTTACAAAAATTCGGGACGTAATGAAGAGTAATGGTGATACAGCGTTCTTGTAAAGATTAGGCTTTTAGCGGCGCCGCAGGGTTGCCAGACTAACGGGAAATCCGTGGATTATGATATCGGTGACCAAGCGGCGATAACTATGAGAATTTGCCAGGAATTATATTGATGCTTAAGAGACGTCTACCAAGTTTTTGATGACAGTTTCATTTAAATCCACAGTTCCACTGCAGGGGACTTACCATGACGTTTTAATGCGATTCGATTCCGAGGTTGCTGTCATTTTTAGTATGGATCTGACACACTGACAGCGAGTGAACCTAAACTGAATCGGAATCGAATTGCATTAAGACAATACATCATGATAAGACCCCTGAGCACCACAGCTTTTTGAATAAACCATCCTAAATGGATCTTGATTAATTTGGCTTTGATTATAATTTATAATAGAATAATGCTTAAGTATGTCGCACCTCAAGCTGCAAATATAATTCGGCATAACAACAAACATAACTGCAATTAGTAACTAACTATCAAATATTACGAGGATTTTCACAAAAAATAAATAGTCTACGGCGTAATTCTTCTAGTAACAAGCTGACAACCTTCTTGCAGCCAATTTAGTAGAAATTAGATTCAAGTTAAATCTACAGCCTTTTAAAAACGCACCTGGCAACTCCGGACTGATGACTGAATTATAATTTCCACATCAGAGGCTGCGGCTGATAAATGGCGTCAGCTTTGTCGCGTTCCCTGACGCCATTTTTGTAAGGACGGAGAGCGTTTTTATAAAAGTCGAGACTCATATTCTAAACGTTCACATTTGTAATATTAGTAGGATGTTCCACCTCCCATTGGCATGGATTAAACGTTAAATGTTTCATGTGTTCTGCCTGTTAGACCGGGAGGTAGTGACACGAATTATTGGGTCATTTGTACCAGTATGGCGGTTCTTCAGGGGTCTTAGTACGCAATGACAAAAAGAAAAAAACCGGTCAAGTGCGAGTCGGACTCGCGCACCGAGGGTTCCGTATCATTATCTATAAATATCTAAAACCAGTGTAAGCAGAGCCCTGTTCCAAAGCAAAATGTACGCAGTGTGGGGTTACTTTATATTGGTCACTGCTATATACAGACATACATACACATTTACGGTTTTCGCAATTATTCTTTAATCTGTGCTATAAGACCTACCTTCATACCAAATTTCAAGATTCTGCGTTCACGGGAACTACCTTGTAGGTTTTGATTCCCTTGAGAGTTGAAAATTTGCGGAAATTTGCGGCATAAACGGCTGTATCTTTTGATTGCGTTGGCTTAGAAGTTTGATTTTTTCACAGCTTCAAGGGACAGTAGACCTGAGTAATTGATATAAATTTCAGCTTCATACCTCCACGCGTTCCTGAGAAAAAGGGTCTTGACAGACGGACGGACGGACGGACGGACAGACGGACAACAAAGTGATCCTATAAGGGTTCCGTTTTTTCCTTTTGAGGTACGGAACCCTAAAAATGATGGTCATACATTTTAATCTCTACTTTGTAATATTGTGTAACCGCCATACAATAAATAGATATAAGTCATTATCATCATCTCAAAACTATATACGTCCCACTACCGGGTACAGGCTCAGAATGAGAGCTATTATAGTCGATTTGCTTCGCTGATGGGTGCAGGTTTCCTCAAGATGTTTGCCTTCACCGAGCTCATGATAAATTTCAAATGTAAGAAACATGAAATGCGAAAACTCAGAGGTGCGCGGGATTCGAACCAACGACCCTCTGCTTGAGAAGCCACTTCACTAGGCTACCACGGTTTAAATAAATAAGTGTCACGATAATGTTGACCTTCTGTTCCTTGAGATTAGGACGTTACACCTCCCATACGTTATTTACGCGACATTGATATTTGTATGCTGGACTGGCAAAACATAGTGATACCTACTATTATTATTATTCTTTTTTTTTTTATATGAATAGGAAGGCAAACGAGCAAGTGGGTCACCTGATGGTAAGTGATCACCACTGCTCATAGACACCCGCAACCCCGGAGGGATTGCAGATGCGTTGCCAACCTAGAGGACTAAGATGCAATGCGTCTTGTGCCCGTAATTTCCCCGGCTGTCTTACTCTCCACACCGGAACACAGCAGTGCAAGCACTGCTACTTAGCGGCAGGATTAGCGAGTAAGATGGTGGTAGCGATCCGGACGGACCTTGTAGGTACAAGGCCCTACCACCCGCAAAACCTCTTGTTTCCACCTGTGTTCTTTATACCTATGTTTTTGGGGATTCTGATTCTGATTCTGAAGAAAATGTCCGCAGATAATCCGTGACGAGTCAGACGGCTCCCGCTGGTCTGGTCTGGGCGCGGAGCCCGACCCCGACTGCGGCTGGTGCGGCGGCGCGGCGCTGGTGGGCGGGCGGGGGGGGCTGTTCACGTCCGCCCCCGTGCTGGACCGGGGCGGCGCCTGGCGGCACGCCGTGCGCCTCGGCGCCGACGGGAAGACTAGCGTGACGCAGGGCGCGTTCGAGGTCACGCAGCTGCTTGGCTTCGACGAGGGACGGAAGCTGCTGTAAGTCTGAAGCATCCTTTATTCTTACCCCCTTATTCATAAACGCTCTATAGAGGTCTGCTAACTTAGCAATCGTTTGTCCTTATCTGTGAAAGGTAAATCGCACCCTTCGTGGAAGAAAGACGTAAGTCCCATGTTAAGTCAATAGGACTTACGTCTTTCTTCCACGAAGGGTGCGAAATGTCAAAGTGACAGATAAGGACAAACGATTGCTAAGTTAGCAGAAGCCTACAGAGCGTTTATGAATAAGGGGGTAAGTCTTTAGGTAGGTACCTATACTCTTTGCAGAACGGGATCAACTTTTTTTTTAATATCATAGGACCAATTACACCAATTGGCTTTGGTTAGAAAAAAAAATGTATTTATTTTATATTTTTTTCTTTATGATTAGGCCAATCTAAGAAATTTATTTGAATATTTTAGAATTTGGTCGCGTATTTTTTTTTGCACAGCCAGTCGCTAGTGGCGCCACATGCACAAGCGTGACCAAACTGCCAAACAAATTGTGCACACGCTAACATAGCACGGCATAGTTTAAGCCGGCGTCACTTTGCCGTTCGCAGATCTCGAGTTTTAATTACATCTCAGTATTGTACTAATATTCTTCATCATAATCAGTCGGTTTAGCATGATGATGATGTGTTTCATTGTTGTCAACAGTTACGTGCTGGGCACGGCGCCGGAGCGCGCGGGGGAGCGGCAGCTGTACCGCGTGCCGACGGACGCGGGCGCGGCGCCGCACGCGCACTGCCTCACCTGCCCCGGCGCCGCGCCGCTGCCGCCCGACGCGCCGCCGCTCCCCACCAGCGAGGAGCCCCAGGTGACACGCGGCTGCCCCAACTGAGATACTGCTTTGCGGGTGGTAGGGCCTTGTGCAAGGTCCGTCCGGATCGCTACCACCATCTTACTCGCTAATCCTGCCGTTAAGTAGCAGTGCTTGCACTGCTGTGTTCCGGTGTGGAGAGTAAGACAGCCGGGGAAATTACGGGCACAAGAGGCATCTTAGTCTTCTAGGTTGGCAACGCATCTGCAATCCCTCCGGGGTTGCGGGTGTCTATGGGCAGTGGTGATCACTTACCATCAGGTGACCCACTTGCTCGTATGCCTTCCTATTCATAAAAAAAAAAAAAAAAGATGCGGTTGCCCCAGGCAACATACATCTACCTCGTGCAAGATGCACAGATACACTTTCCCCAGATGAGCTACAGTTGCATCCAGGCGAGATTCTTCCTTAAGGTCAGATACAGTTGCCCTGGGTGAGAAGCTGATGCACCAGATAAGATAAAACTGCCCCAAAGTGAGATACAATTGTACCAGGTGATAAAGTTAACCATACGAAATCCAGCTGCCCCATCAAATAGTTGCTCCGGATAAGATACAGTTGCCCCGTTTGTGATTCGCTAGCATCAGATGAAATTTAAAAATAAGTGTACATTTCTATAGCCAACCAGGATTTTATCCCCTGGGGGACAGTAGGGTAGGGACGACTTAATGAAGCTAGGCTAATCCCACCCTATCTGCGCAGGAGTCAGAGAACGCAACGTCGCCGATGCCAGCGTGGCCGACGTCGACGGTGCTGCCACACGTGGCGGAAGAGAACGACTCGCTGCCCACGGAGTGTCTCTACAACCATGTCATATTCAGCAAGAACTTCTCCTATTATGTACAGGTAATGAAAACAAACCAAAATCAAAGACCATAAGCTTTAAGTAATTTTTGTCAATTTCAAACTTGATATCTCCACGAGTAACTGACAACATGGTTTGACGCGCAGACAGACAAGAAGAGAGATGGACAGGACGATCAGTCAGATAGACAGACGGAAGAACGGTTAGACGGACGGTGAACAGACAGACTTAATTATTATGCTAGACGTTTGGATGCACGGACATTATGGACAGACAGACGCAAAGACAAAACCTTAAAAACACTACAAGCTCCAAGCAATTTGTTTCGGTCAGTGCATTCCACTTATTCTTTTAACGGTATCTTCCTAAATTGAATATTAAGCGAAATTGGTATGATTTCAGGAGTGCCTAGGTCCGGGCCCCCCCACGATCTTCCTGTGCGCGGCCAACGGGGAGCGGCGCGCGGTGCTGTGGGACGGAGCCCCCTTGCGGCAGAAGTTCGCGGCCCTCGCCGTGCCGCAGGCCAAGGTGTTCCGAGTCGAGGTAAGCTGTTAATATTTTACTATTACACCCACAACTTTGTGAACAGATCGTGATCACGTGGGAACGCTGCTATTATTGTAGTATCATATCGGCAAGTCTTCCTTTCTATCAATTTTTGTGTACACACTAATGTACTGTGGCTTTCAGTACCTACTCGTATTTGTAATTTTCAACTCACTCGTCTGTTCCTAATATAATGCTTTTCTTATCCACTCAAACATTGACTGTAAGAGATTATTTAAAGGGATACGTTAACCTTTGTACTTATGTTTTAATGTTTGTCACTCTACATACTACGCGATTTTTCGGAATCAAAAGTTTCCTTTTGTAGATTTAATTTAAAATGTTGTTCATTCGCTTTGGTGTGATAGAATGAAATAAACTTACATTTAACAGCACTCACAAACTTACAAAACAATATAAGTGCTAATTCGTTTTTTTTTATGGTGGTTGGGGCTGGAGCAAAATGATCTACCTGTCAGAAAAGACATTATTGCCCCTCACGTCACGCACGTCACGTCAGGTCACGTGACAGTTAGTAACAGGTAGAAAAATTCGGAGACTACCCACCTGCTATGGGTGGTGTAGGGGTATAGCACGCGTCACGGAATGACGAGGATCCGGGTTCGATTCCCGGCCATAGCTTTACTTTTCGGATTTTTCTATGTGTTCTAATTTTCATAGACATTTAGAAATTTTATTATTGCCCCTGTTTATTTTTCACACAAATGGAATTGCGATATCCAAGGTTCCGGATCCTGCTGGCAGCTGGCGGCTGAAGAGAGGAATTAAATTATTTTCGACATACCCGCAGGTACAAGCAGATAGAGAGGCGCGGGTGCGTCTGTACCTGCCACCAGGGTTCAGGGAGACTGACGATCTGCCGCTACCACTTGTGCTGCATGTGTAAGTGGTCAATAATAATATACTATAAGTGGTGAGCATGTGAAATGGATAAATACCTATATAAGCCTATGTAAGATACGTACACACATGTTTTCACCCGCGCCACACTTTCATCCCGTTTTACTGTTCAATCTCATAAACCGAATGTTAATTAAATCAGAACAGTCCCTGGCGAGCAGTATGTTCCACGGAAGTTTGTTATTTGTGTTCTACAGACACATCATTCAAACAGATGACGCTTGACGACTTACTTGCATAGTAAGGTCACGTGACAGCTAGTAACAGCTAAAATTCGAAGGCTTACCCGCTTGCAATGGGTGGTGTAGGGGTTGGTACGCGTCACGGAATGACGAGGATCCGGGTTCGATTCCCAGCCATAGCATTACTTTTCGAATTTCTGTGTTCTAATTAATGCATTAATCGCTATCCCGCGGGAACTACGCAATTTTCCGGGATAAAAGTAGCCTATATGTTATTCCAGACTATACCTAACTTATTATCTATCTATCTATCTATCTACAGCCATTGTCCGTCCACTGCTGGACGTAGGCCTCCTTCATATTGCGCCAACTTTCGCGATCCTGCGCTTCCCTCATCCAGCCACTGCCAGCTGTCCTAAGGTCATCCGTCCAACGCGTCGCAGGGCGTCCCACACTACGCTTTCCCAAACGTGGTCTCCACTCCAGGATACTTTTGCTCCAACGGTTGTCAGTTCTACGGCAAACGTGACCGGCCCATTGCCATTTCAACGTACTAATCCTAACTTATTATATCTGTGGCAAATTCAAACATCCATAGCCACAAACTTTGGCATTTATAACATTAAATAGGATGTTTCCCTTTCTTGGTTCTGGTGCTAGTTTTAATGTGAGTGTTGTCAGGTCCGCGGAGCCTGGCGGGCAGCTGGTGACGGAGCGCTGGCGGCCGGGCTGGGGCTGGTACCTGGCCGCCGCCAGGAACTTCATCGTGGCCGAGATCGACGCGCGCGGCTCCGGCGGACAGGTCTGGACATGCAAATGAAAATGAAAAATATTTTATTCAGTAACTTAAATTAGAACAGCAGTATCTGTGCTGGCGCCTCTTTTTGAGTGCCAAATGGGTTTGCATGTGTAACAGTTGTGCTCATTAAACTTTTATAATCATCCCGTGGAGGAATCGAAACGCGTCAGTGTTTGTGTGGTGTAAGGGATAATTAAGTTTGTGGGATTTATATGTGTTTTATTGGCAACAGTGGAGGGAGGGTTGCATGAAAAACATAATATATATTTCACACAGTCTTGGTTATCTTGCACGTGAGTAGCGGAGTAGCAAGGTAAATTTTTTTTGTTCATTCTAATTTATCTTGTTTAAGTCTAGACGTCCTTCGAACGATGATTAGATTTGTTATAAAGTATCAAAACAGAAACGCTAAGTTAATACATTATTATTGCAGGGAGAGGAGTTGCGGACCGAAATTTACCACAAACTGCTATCAGTGGACGTGGAAGATCAGATTGCAGTGCTATCGTGAGTTACTTCCTTCCGTACTTAATCGATATAAATTAAGTGACAAACAATTAGTTTTTACCCTTTACTTCGAACGGGGCAGTTATCCAAAATGTAAAATGAAGAAAAGAACATCAGAACCAAGCAAAGCAATAAATAATTTTATAAAACACTAGCTGTTGTCCGCGACTTCGCCCGCGTTGAATTAAATTATAGGCTATGGTCAATAGAGAGAGTGTAGGATTTTAATGGTGAGAGAATTTTTAAAATGGGTGGAAAATGCAATAAAAATAGTGTGTCCATTTTCCACCTATACGCCTACAATCTTGTTAAACGTGGCCTGTAGGTACCTGTTACCTCAGGCTCTGTCTACCCCGTAAGGGATAAAGACGTGATTGTGTATGTGTATGTATGTATGTTTTTTTTTGTGATTTGTGTCCGTTCTTTATATTTGTACAATAAAGCATTTACTTACTTGTTTGGGGCATCTTACAAACAAATATTTCAATGTCCAGCTACCTCCGCGACAACTTAAAGATGGTGGACGGGTCGCGCGTGGGCGTGTGGGGGCGGGGCTACGGCGCGGGCGCCGCCGCCGCGCTGGTCGCGGACGACGCGCGCAACGTCACGCGCTGCCTCGCCGCCATCGCGCCCGTCACCGACCTCAGGCATTACAGTGAGTACCTATATTCCGAACATGTGAGGGTCGCATCCAGTGTAGGTGACAGACCAGTTTAGCGTTGCCGCAAGTGATAAGTTTGAGAAAATTACAAAACTATAGGTACTGTGGGGAGAGGCCACCATAGAGAGATTTCACTCCAGGCAAATGTTAAGCCTGGGGTCCGAAGTCCGAAGGAAGAGAGTTGGAAGTCGTGTTTATGGATCCGTGTTAGGATACAGTAAGTTTGTCAGAATTTGACACGCGTCTCGTTGCAGACTCGTTCTGGACGGAGCGCTACGGCGGCAGCGGGTCGCTGTGGGCGGGCGGCGCGGTGTGGCGCAAGGCGGGCAACCTGCCGCCGCGCCGCCTGCTGCTGGCGCACGCCACCGCCGACCTGGCCGCGCCGCCGGACCACGCGCTCGCGCTGGCCAAGGCGCTCATCCGCGCCGGCGCCGTCTACACCCACCAGGTACTCGAGATGCTATAAAAAATGTGTTATCATGACCGCACCAGATACTATTAGATTTTTTTTTTTTTATATGAATAGGAAGGCAAACGAGCAAGTGGGTCACCTGATGGTAAGTGATCACCACTGCCCATAGACACCCGCAACCCCGGAGGGATTGCAGATGCGTTGCCAACCTAGGATGCAATGCCTCTTGTGCCCGTAATTTCCCCGGCTGTCTCTCCACACCGGAACACAGCAATGCAAGCACTATAAAATATACCCATATTCCATGCCCATAAATAAATATATAAATATGCCCATATTCCATGTTTCCTTCTTAGTTCAACATTTGTTATCTCGTTTACAGGTTTATCCAGACGAAGGCCATAACTTCGAGCGATCGAACATCCATTTGCATAAAGCTATGGAGCAATTCTTCGACGAGTGCTTTGGGCCCGTGGAGGTCGCCGACTGGGACGTCAGCGGGGTGGGGGGGCTGTTCCCCTTCAGGGACTAGGGGTGCCCCTGTGGGAACATGTTCCCCTAAAAATTGGATCGAGCTGGGACTGCCCCTGCGCGGGGAAAAACTGTCGTTAGAATCGAAATGCCCCTAGTTAGCGAGTCCCTGTATTTTTGGGATTAAGACAAAATATACGAAAGCCTGTCTGTTAATTTGAAGATTAATAATTTAATGTGAAAGAGGAAAGAGGGGATGACTTCCGGTCGGATATGAGATGTAAATACCCCGTAGATAATCATTCCCTTGGATGGGGCAAAAACGATTCACATCAGTAAGGGTTATAAATATATGTGATTTATCGAAATTGTAATGTTTTTGATGGTCCCCTTTTTAAGTATTTAATTGGGATGGGTTCTAGTTCCACGTTTCCGGTAATTTCTGTCGACTTCTATATCTATGTGTCACTAAAATTAGTAAATACGTGTTCATTGGTAATATAAACTTGAAGATAAACGTTTTTTGGGGATTATTAGTACCTACATAGTTTACTGTAGGTTTGATCTCCGTTCCCTAAAACCTAGATGAGTAAGGCTGATACAGCGCTATCATTTTTAAAAACAACTATAAAACTAAAAAAAAAGGAAAGCTGTAAAGTTAGGTCTGTGGATAAATTATTGTTTAAAAATGATTGTGTCTTATTGGATTAATGGACTTGGTTCAAGGAAAAAAGGGGCTTGACCAATTTGAAGTTTTATGTACGATTGTACGTAACTGTTTGTGTGTACGTGTAAAATTCCTGAAGATACCCCATCTACTAGCCTATATCCAGTGATACATTCGTGCTTTGAAATTACACCCCCTTGCACAAAAATCGGGCACCGCACAGATTTTTAGGCATTAAAGCTTAGAAAGTTAGCCCTAGCAACCATTTTGCAAGGGGGTATATATGTTCATTCAGAAACAGAGATAGAATCTTAGTAGCTGCCGCGGATCTAAAGGAGGGCAAACCGCGGCAGTTTCATGGGGGCACCAAATCCTTGAGAACAGAATTCGAACAAAAAGTTTTTCTTAAACACTGTAGGGAGGGGGCGCCACCATCAAGGTTTTGCCCCGGTTCGAAAAATCGGATTTCCGGGGCTGCTTAGTAGAACCACCACTTGGGGAATAAAAACTTACAAACGGTCTTCGCTAAATATTGTATGTAGGTAAAGTAAATCCACATGGAGTGTCAGTCTTTGGGCAAGGGTTTAATTTGACCATCGATTTAGATTAATTTAAAGTTGTGACCTAGATATTTTCGTTTGAAGTACGTATTGGATTGGACAGAATAAGTTATGTAGTCACATAGGCGTGCTAGAGTTGCATTTGTGCTATATTTGTAAGATCTAGAGAAGTAGGGGTCACCAAAGATGTCAGTCTTATTTGGTATACGGTAGATTTTTGACGATTATCAGTTTTTTCATTTGGAACGTGGACCAAAATGATCCCATGAGAGAAATCTTTATGATTTGTGTAGTTGACATCTTTGGTTACAGGTCACCATAAATTAAGCCAAAATGTAACTTCCAGAAGTTGATTGGATTAATAAAGTATTTATGTGATAAATATTTAAGAAATGATATCAATGGCTGTTTAACGTTTTATTAGTAGCCATAATTATTGTTTTATTTTTAAGACACAAGTAGATGTACCTAGATTAAACTCGTCTTAGTTTTCGTTAAGAAATATTAAAATTATGTAAACCGGAACCCTTTAAAGCCTAATGTTATACTTGATTGTGAAACAATAAATAAAGTACGGCAGTTAAAATAGATATTTAAAAAGAATAAATGTAGTATTTTATTAAATGTGTAATTCAATGTCAAGTTTGTGAACAATTTATAAATACCGCGTTTTGAACCCTGTTGTCATGATTATAGAGTTGATTGTTCGCGAACTTGACGTAGGGCCGAATGGCTCCAGAAAATTTTCTTATGATTATTATAAGGATGGATCTATATTTTATCGTGTAACGTATCAAAGTCTTTATCTATACCTATTTCTATGTCGCTTTCAATGTCATCGTAAAAATAGCTTTAAATATAGGAAAAATCCTTGATTCTCGAGGTACCTAAATAAACACACATTACTGTAATACCCGTTCACAAATGACTTCATAATTGTAGTCATTAAATCAGGCGTTACTTCCTGGAGATCCATATTAAGAAACAGCTACTTCACTTCCTTTCCTGTAGTGATGTCTTTTATTTGTTTATTAAAAGCTTTATTATGAATAATTTAATTTGGATTTATCGAGCAGTGATCTTTCTTCCTCTCTTGTAATATGGCCCCATCGATCGATGCGATCATTTCGCCAATGTCAAAGTAATAAATACAGTATTCAAAAATCTTGTGACAAAAATGTCGGCAACGTTGTACGGTAGAACACGGTTAAAAGACCCCTCACCCTGTCGGGTTCTTAGCCAACGGATAATGATATCCCTCGGAGACCGCCAGGAAACCATTAGCCGATGCCCAGGGTGCACCGGAGCAAGCACTGCTCTTCCCCTCGGACGGATTCAAAAACGAACCGCAATTCTTATTTAAGCTGTTAACGCAATAAAAGATTGTTTTGCCCCAAATATGACTCGTAACAATGAAAATTTAGTACGAGTATTTGGGGCAAAACGATCTTTGGGGACAATTGATCTAAATTTAATAGTTTGAATTCATTTTTAAAGCGTCATGCAGTTATAATACAAATTTATAAAATGCATGTACCTAAGTAATTAAGTGTAACTGCTTGACTTACAAGTAAAAAAAATACATACACACAAAACTCAATCATAATTACACGTTCGGATAACTCACGTATAAAAGTAGTGATGCTGCTTGTGAGTATTATATATAACCCAAGAACGGCTGCGCCGATTTTTATGATCGCTGATCTTTTGGATTTGATTCCGCCTATATGAAAAAAATACGGAAATTAAAAAAAAACTCGCATGCAACGCCATCTTTGATGACATGACAGAAACTAATTCTGAGGCGAAACAAAGTTTGCCGGATCAGTTATTTAAAAATAAAAACCGTTCCATTTTAAAGCGCCATGAACTTTTATGTCTTTTTATTTTGGCAGAGGGTCTACTCTGAAATTGTAAATTCGTATCCTATCGTCCCTCTCATTGCTCTTAACCTTTTCGACGCCAATGACACATATATCAGCACCGCAGGTTCAACGCCAACGACCTTATATATACGTCCATTACTTCAATGCAAAAGCAACCTTCGTCCAGTTGGGTTTAGGTTCAACTTAAGGCATCGCAATAAAGAAGTCTGGCGTATGGGTGACGTCTCTTGTATTTGACGTGGCGCCGAAAAGCTTAATAGCTATTGGTATTGTAAGAAAGTCGCGTCGCGCACGAGATAGGCTACCCGTCTCTTTCTAGAACGAACAGTAAGAAAAAGACGGGCAATCTCTCTCGTGCGAGACGCTACTTTTGCGCTCTCGTGTTAGACGTCAGATGGAAAATTTAAAAGTCCCAACTAAGGCGGCCTTTTCACTATTTAATTTATATAAATATCTTTAGATCATAAAAGTCATGGTGATAAAGAAATTAATTAACAATCGATGCTATACCTACCCTCTCACCAAGCGTCGAAGGATCAATCACGTACCAATTGTCATGCGCATTTGATGCTTCGACATTATACAAGCAGTGTACTTATTTTGATTTAGCTAACTAGTCTTACATCTAGTCATTTTATTTTATCTAAAAGAAATTCCGAAAATTAAAAAAGAAATTTTAGAGGTTCGTATTTTGTTTGTTTTGTTTTAATTAAATAATTAACAATATTTTTATAATGGCAATAGTATTTGTCTTCTGATTGCTCTTAATTAAGTTGAAAAGATAACTGTTCTGTTCGTTGGCGTATAGAAACATAGTGATAATATATTATACCTACATGTTATGTCTTAACCTTTTCGACGCCAACGACCTATATATACGTCCGTTACTTCAATGCAAAAGCAACCTTCGCTCAATTGGGTTTAGGTTCAACTTAAGGCGTCGCAATAAAGACGTCTGACGTGCTGGTGACGTGTATTTGACGTGGCAGCGAAAAGGTTAACAACGCTCAGTGGATACATTGTTTAAATTTATGTTACATTGTTGTTTTATATAAAACAATAAAAAAGTTGTTCCCAAACGCATTTGTTTTAATACCCTCCTAACAAAAACTTGACTCACATTAAAATGTACAGCAAGTTCTGTGCGTAATGAAATCAGGAAAATCATGTAAAGGGAAGAACATCGGTACTTGACTTACGTAGGTAATGCTTAAATTTAGACCATGAACTTAATAAATAATTTAGTAATTTACTAGCTTCTGCCCGCGACTTCGCCTGCGTAGAATTATACATAAAAAACCTTCCTCTTGAATCACTCTATCTATTAAAAAAAACCGCATCAAAATCCGTTGTGTAGTTTTGAAGATATAAGCATACATAGGGACATAGGGACAGAGAAAGCGACTTTATTTTATACTATGTAGTGATGTTCGTGACATAAAAACTTTCTTGTTTTTTTGAGTATACATTTTTACTGGCCACTAAATACCCATGCTTTTTATGAATAAAATCCTTCTTCTGCTGTTATAAGTCAAAGCATGCGTTTCATTTTATAAAAGTAATACCTAATATCATTAATGTTTACAATAGGCATTTGGAGCCGACATGTTCATTCTCAAATGATCCAAACTTTTAAATAAAGTTTTAAAAAAAAAAACATTAATGTTTTTATTAACACTTTTTGTTTTCAACATTAAGAAAAAATAACGTAAATCTCGATAATTAGTACGAAACAGTAGCATATTATATAATATTTTATGTCCTTGACTTATCTCCTTGAATATTTTATCACCCTCGCCATTTCAATTATTTCATTTCATTTCAATGTACTATTAAATAATAGTCCCTTGTTTAAAATGAAAGACTGGGTTGATTGGAATCACAATTTTATTATCTTACAGAGATATCGCTTATATTACATTGTCTACTCTAGCCCTGCCGGCCCATAGCACCATTTCAGCGCCTGAAAAAAAATCAAAAAGTCAAAATCAAAACTTTATTTTTGCAAATTGGCCGCCAAGGACTCTTTTACATGTCTTTTTTTAAACTACCAGCGCATTCGGAAAGACCATTCATCATCATTGCCAAGAAGAATGCGCCGCAAGAAACTTGGCAGAAAGTCATTTTTTCTAAATAAGTATTATTAAGTATACAGGGTGTCTCATTGAAATCGGTCAGTATGGGAAAGTCTGAAACTATAAGACATACGAAAACCTGTTCTTAGGAACCATGTCATCGATTTTAATAACCAGCAAAACTGCATTCATACATTTAAAAAAACCTGTACTCGGCTCGGGAATCGAACCCGGTGGTTTTGAAAAAATAAACTTACAGTAGGTAGGTGTTCAAAGTGAAGTGAATATTTATTACTATAAAATCATCACATCGATCGATAGGGCCATATTAGAAAAAGAAGAAGAACAATACAATACAGAAACAAAGAACAAAGTAGACAATAGGCGGTCTTATCGCTTAATAGCGATCTCTACCAGACAACCAATAAAAAAAATAAGTTGGAGACAGTTTAAGTAGGTGGCGGAAACAAATAGACAGGATAATAAAAACAACAATACCAACATAAATAGCTAAATAAATAAAATAAAATAATACATACATACACACTACACACATAACATTACTGTATAATACTTAAGATAAAATAAATGTGAGAATGTAACAATGAAAAATAAGAAGGCCATACAACAGAAAAGGATTTGATTACAAACAAAAAGAAAAGATAACTAAAGACAGGTACTAAGGTACTAAATAGTGAGATTTGAGTTGGTTGGAAGAACCTAAACTGAATCGGAATTGAATCGAATTAAGACGTCACGGTAACCCCCAGTCACGATTCCCTTTTATTGAATACTAGCAACCCGCCCCGGCTTCGCACGGTATATTATGCATGTATTATACACATTAATCTTCCTCTTGAATCACTCTATCTATTAAAAAAAACTGCATCAAAATCCGTTGTGCGGTTTTGAAGATATAAGCATACATACGGACATAGGGACAGAGAAAGCGACTTCACTACATATTATAAAACAAAGTCGCTTTTTCTGTCCCCAAATCCGTATGTATGCTTATATCTTCAAAAATACACAACGGATTTTGATGCGGTTTTTTTTAATAGATAGAGTGATTCAAGAGGAAGATTTATATGTATAGTACATGCACAATATACCGTGCGAAGCCGGGGCGGGTCGCTAGTTATTTTATACTATGTAGTGATGATTTAGACTATGTAGTGATGATATACAGGAGACCTGGTGTTGCTTACCTCGGGGGTTTACTTCCAGCGGTTGTTCTCGTAGTCCCACTTGGAGGCCAGCCCGTCCACAGGGTTGATCTTGAGGTCCAGCATGCGCTTCAGCTGCGCCTTCTGGTTCTCCTCGCTCATGGACTCGGGGATGGGGCTGTACACTGCCGACAAGACATATAAATCACTCCTCACGAGGTAGACAGAGCAAGGTACCAAGTAGCGTTTATTTATTTATTTATTTAATGCAATTCACATGTCGCAGGTACAGTATAAAGATGGCAATATGCACAATATAACATATGAAACCCTGTTCTGTTGGGCGCATTTTGGAGAGGAAGAGATAGGCCGAAGTTACATAACATAAATGAACTGTATATGTATAACATTATGTGAAACTAGACTTAAACTATACTATAAAATAAACTATTTCCAAAATGAGTGTCGATTATACAATGTCATTAATCTTAGTACAATACAATTAAAGAATAGAATTAAAAGTATGAATAGGTATATCAGGAGTAGGTAGGTAGGCGTTGCCGTAAAATAGACAGTTTCTATATACATATTGCCTTTTTGTTGTCAACTATTCCTTTCTGTCGCAGGTTAGCTGGAAGAGATCCCTTCTTAGGGATAAGTTCGCCTTTGTACTTTTTCTCTGTATTTTCTGTATTTTTTAAATTTTTGTGCAATAAAGAGTTTACATACACGTCTTTATCCCTTACGGGGTAGACAGGGCCTAAGGTAACAAGACCTAAAGACCACGTTTAGCATTATTGTGGGTGAATGGATGAAAAGGGAAATCAAAATAGTGATGGGTTACTAGCCACATCGCCTATAACATGATTCCTAAGATTTTCGCCCATTCCCTCGATTGGCTTTTACCATGTGCGCGGGACGAGTAGCAACTGGTACATTCTATGTTTTTTCATACAATCTGGCCCAAGCGGGGATCGACCCCGGAACCTCAAGCTTCATAGTCAGGTCCTCTAACCACTAGGCTATCTGGTCTTCTAATTGATACTATCAATACTACTACTACTGTTAATACTATATAATTGATACTATTAGGGATAAGTTCGCCTTTGTGGATGTGTGTTGTCCTGTATTCATCTTTTTCTTGTGTTTTATGTACAATAAAGAGTTATACATACTGTAAGCGCTATCCGTCTGGCGCCACCTTTAACTGTCACTGTCACCATCCGTACCTGGCTACCTAGCTAGCGGTAGGGTAGGCGAGCGGGCACACAGTCATCGCCTGGCCTGGCATTGACATCGTGGCGCTTGCGGCAGACGGACGTCTCCAGAATCTTTCTTTATCAAGGTCACGTGAGCCATATCTAATCTTTTGCCTATTGTGATTAGTGGTAGAAAAATAAGTAATCGCTGTAATAGTTATGATCCTTACATCAGATGTGGGATAAAGAACTAGTTTGCCCACAGTGGGTGCATTACCCGAGTGATTTATTACGTGCTATACCAACCTTATTTTAAATTAAGAAAACCGTTAAGCCGTAACCCGTTAAGCCCGGGAAGCCGTTAACCGTTAAGGTAACCGTAGCGTTAGGTTAGCCGAAAGCTCTTTGCCTCGGTCCACTCTCTCAGGCGCCTGCAAAATTTTCTCCCCCTTCGTACCAAGATTACTCTTGCGCAATCTCTTCTTCTCCCGCTGCTCGACTACGGTGACGTGGCTTACCTCGACCTCTCTGAGCAGCTGCTTGACAAGCTTGAGCGGCTCCAGAATGTCTGCATCCGATTCATATTTGGCCTCCGTAAGTATGACCATGTGTCTGATTTTCGCGCTCAGCTTAAGTGGTTGCCTATTCGTCTTCGTCGTAATGTTCACATCCTGTCGTTGCTTTTTAACGTCCTTTTTAATCCACAGTCCCCTTCCTACCTTTCCCAAAGATTTAGTTACTTGGCTGCTGGTTCCCAGAACCGGTTGCGGTCGAGTGACAATCTTTCTCTCGCTTTTCCCGTCTCCAGATCCAAATTCTATTCCAATTCCTTTTCCATGCACGCTGTTCGACTTTGGAATCGGTTGCCAAATGATATCAGGCAATCGCAGACTGTTGCTACCCTGCGCAGTCGCTTGAAGGCGTATTGGCTCGATGGATCCTCTTAAATGAATGTGATGTGTTTTGTAACTTGTGTGTGTATTTATATATTTATATATTATGTTGTATATTTATTTATTGTGTATTAGTTTATCGTATTTATCTATTATGTGTAGTTTATTATTATATCTTACATTATTTAAATTTTAGTCATTTAGGATTATTTTGAGTTTCGATCGGTTCTTTTACTTTTTCTGTGTGTCTACTCTTGCCTAATACTTATGTCCTGTCAATCGTTCAAAGGTTAACTGGAAGAGATCCCTTTTAGGGATAAGTTCGCCTTTGTGCATGTGTGTTATCCTGTATTCATCTTTTTCTTGTGTTTTATGTACAATAAAGAGTTATACATACATACATACATACATACCGTTACAGTGTTTTGCGTTTGAAAAAAAAAAAGAAAACCAGCGATTGCTTCTTTTTGTTTTGTTTTTTTTTAGTGGTTGTTTACTGCTTTTGATACATTTTTGTGAATTTACTTTGTGAGTGAATTTTATAATGACGGTGCCGGAATTTTTAAAAGTAAGTAACTTGTTTCTTTCAAGGTAATCTTCTGGGCACCTGTTACTGCACACACGTACGATAACGGTCTGCGTTGTTTGTGCTTTTTACACATGATTACGGTCTGTGTGTTGAACGGTTTGTACACGCCACGTATGATAACGGTCTGCGTGTGTTGTGATTTATACACATATGATTACGGTCTGTGTGTTGAACGGTTTGTACACGCCACGTATGATAACGGTCTGCGTGTGTTGTGATTTATACACATATGATTACGGTCTGTGTGTTGAACGGTTTGTACACGCCACGTATGATAACGGTCTGCGTGTGTTGTGATTTATACACATATGATTACGGTCTGTGTGTTGAACGGTTTGTACACGCCACGTATGATAACGGTCTGCGTGTGTTGTGATTTATACACATATGATTACGGTCTGTGTTGAACGGTTTGTACACGCCACGTATGATAACGGTCTGCGTGTGTTGTGATTTATACACATATGATTACGGTCTGTGTGTTGAACGGTTTGTACACGCCACGTATGATAACGGTCTGCGTGTGTTGTGATTTATACACATATGATTACGGTCTGTGTGTTGAACGGTTTGTACACGCCACGTATGATAACGGTCTGCGTGTGTTGTGATTTATACACATTTGATTACGGTCTGTGTGTTGAACGGTTTGTACACGCCACGTATGATAACGGTCTGCGTGTGTTGTGCTTTATACACATATGATTACGGTCTGTGTGTTGAATGGTTTGTATACGTCACGTATGATAACGGTCTGCGTGTGTTGTGTTTTTTACACATATGATTACGGTCTGTGTGTTGAATGGTTTGTATACGTCACGTATGATAACGGTCTGCGTGTGTTGTGCTTTTTACACATACGATTACGGTCTGCGTCAAGTATGTTTCAGGTGAAGGCCGAGCTTTCGTTGGCCAGAGTCCACAACAGCTCCTACTGCCAACAAACGAATTAACATCCGGGTGAAAACTTAGAAGATGGTGAAGTATCTTCTTCTACAGCGGCCGCCGATCCATCCGCGTCACCAGAGGACTCGCATGCTGAATCGCCCGTGGTAGACTCCCCGGTTCAGAGCAACACCACTCTAGAACGGGTCGAGGACGACACGCTGTCAGGAGAGGCCGTGTAAGCGCTATCCGTCTGGCGCCACCTTTAACTGTCACTGTCACCATCCGTACCTGGCTACCTAGCTAGCGGTAGGGTAGGCGAGCGGGCACACAGTCATCGCCTGGCCTGGCATTGACATCGTGGCGCTTGCGGCAGACGGACGTCTCCAGAATCTTTCTTTATCAAGGTCACGTGAGCCATATCTAATCTTTTGCCTATTGTGATTAGTGGTAGAAAAATAAGTAATCGCTGTAATAGTTATGATCCTTACAATACATACATACTATCAATAGTATTGTTCAGAAAAATAGTATAGGATAGTATCGTTACTATTGGTACTACTGAAATAAAGATAACAATTGTTCTAAACTATATAGTTTATGTAATATTGAAAAGCTATAGGCTACTTGACCCTTTTCTTATATATGTCCTAAACCCTGGGTTCCTAACGGGGGAGTAATTACCCCCCGGTTGGCTGGATGATTCCCTTGTCTGAAGAATGAATAAGCTCGTCTGCGAGGGGTAAGATCCGTGACCCTAGTTAGGTCATAAGGGTCAGGAACTAAAAAGGTTAGGAACCACTGCCCTAAACAATCAATACTATTGGTACTATTGATTGTATGTTTGAAGTCAAGGATCAATACTATTTGATACCTACTAATGATAGTATTATAGGTACTATCAAATAAACCAAGAATTTTACTTCTTGATTTTTTTATATTTAGGCTTTGGTGTAGTGGTATAGCATGCATCACGAAATAATGAGGATCTGGGTTCGATTTCCAGCCATAGCTTTACTTTTCAAATTATTATGTGTTCTCATTTTCAGTTTCATTAAAAATTTGATTGTAGTCTACCAAAAATATGGACACTGGTCCGCTCAAATTATCAACAGTGGATTAACACTTGGAGCCCTAAAATGATACTCACCGAACAGCTTCATGCCCATGTATATCCAGACGGAGAGCGAGGCCAGGATGAGGCTCCAGCCAATGACGCCCTTCCACTCGCCCGTGGGGGCTTGGAACTCCGCGAAGGTCTGGCAGAAGGAGGCGCGGTACAGCGCTTTCTTCTCCTCGATGCTCAGTTTGCGCCAGTCGGCCTTTTCCTTCTCGCGCAGGACCTGAAACAAACAAGCTTTTGAATTGAATTCTTTAGTGGCGTTGTGCACTTTTGGGATGGGTAAAAACTGACGGTCACGTGACCTGATCGAAAATGCGTAAGACGGAGGGAGAGCTGCTGGGTCGTTTAAGCGGTGCTGGGCGTGTGTAATTTTCACTTTTGCCGGCACTGTTTTTTTTAACCATATCTCTTGAATAATAATAATAATAATATCTTGGGACAATTGACACCAATTGACCTAGCCCCAAACTAAGCAAAGCTTGTAATACGGGCACTAGACAACGGATAAACATACTTATATAGATAAATACATACTTAAATACATATTAAACATCCAAGACTCGAGAACAAACATTCATATTTTTCATACAAATATCTGGCCCGATCGGGGATCGAACTCCAAGCTTCATAGTCAGGTTCTCCAACCACTGGGCCATCCGGTCGTCGTTGAATTGAATTGACATAGAAGTTGTGACAGACAGATAGACAACAAAGTGATCTTAGAATGATTCTATTTTTGTATTTCAGATATCTAATCAGCCCGCATCCTCCCACAGTTGAGTAAAGGCCTCTTCACGCCACTTTGCTCGGTCCCGTGTCAGTCTCATCCACAGTTTTCCAGCTGAATGACAGATGCCATCTGACCAACGGGCTGACGGTCTGCCCACTGACCTTCGACCATCGTCGCTCCGTGTCCCCGCTTGCTCCATCGCCACTTCTTGTGTTATCCTAGTTCCGACATCCACAACTCTAATGCCACGATGCTGATGGCTGCTCGTACCTTAATGTCGGGTGTGTCAGGGTGGAAGCGCACGGCGGGCAGCGGGAAGTCGGAGCGGTCCACGTAGTTGGGCTGCCCGTTGAAGCCGTAGCCCACCCACTCGCGGTTGCCCACCTGCAAAGCAAGACACTTCATTCATCGGGGTTTTCGGACAGGTCCAGAGAGCTGACACCGGAGTGTAAGAGCCTGCACAAAGTTTGTTCCACAGAACACGGAATTGAGAACCAGAATTGTTCTTAGTTTTGGTGAGAATTGTTAACAGTGAGTTTGTGATAGTTACAAATGCTTTAAAATTAAGCAAAGGTTGTTAATTTCTCATTAGTTAGTTGATTCATAAAAACAGTAAAAAAAAATAATCTAACAAATTGGTTGAGTCATTCTCTAATATCATACATGCAGCAATTGTTTTTTATTTATACATAAAGATAGAATATTTGTTGGCATGTTTAGTTTTAAAACATTGAATATGGTTATATTATTAATATCATAATTAAGTTCAGTTTAGATTAGAACATGAACAAATTTCAAACCCCTACATATTAACTAACAGCAAAATCTTAGGCATTATAACAATTTTTTTTGTAAATTATAATGTGAAGATAAAACAGGTTGGCTCACAAAAGCATTTCAAATTTAAAACGTCTATCAATATTCCGATGATCAGATTGTGGGAAACATGTGGATCGTAGAGGGGACCTATGGAGATGGCCTACGCCCATTGTCCAGCAATGAACATCTTCCAGCCGTTGTTAGGTTGATGATGATGATGTTGTGGGGACACCTAGCTGGATCAGGCGGGCTGTCTGGACAGACAGCAGATGCTGCGGCGATCAGTCAGCCCAGTTCCCCTTGGCTGGAGCCGCCAGTTACTGTCCCAGCAGCGCTCCACACGTTGTTAGGTTACCTTGGCAAGTTCGCTCATGGAACGGACACCAGCAGGAATGCGGACTGCATCTAGCAGCGCTCGGCGCATCAGGAAGTTTGCCATACTGCAAAATCATAATTATAATTAACTACATTACGTGCCTTTCCGGTTGTTTTCAGTGAAATATCTAGTTTATTTGATCAATATAAAATTATTGCTTTCTTAATATATTCCAATAAATTTCATTACTTATAATGTTACCTAATGAAATCAAGCAAAATGAATTAGAATGTAAAGGAATTCCTGCACTGAGTAAGTAACAGTGGGGTTGGTTTTTTGTTAAGTTTCGTGAATTCCTTTTGAAGTATGTACAGATTACAATAAAAACCCACAAGTATCATAAAATAATGAAGTTATAAATGCATCCAATAATTAATCAACTAATTGACCTACTCCTGTGTTAGATTTACATCCTTAAAGTTAATAAAACTATTGAATTGTTTCAACAAGATACCAAGTAATATGGTTCACATTTATTTACATAAAGAGCAAGTCTTGTAAAAAAATATGACAATAGTTACATATCATAATCTTTTAATGCTGAGTATTGGACGATTGTGGCACACTGTGGTAGAATTAAATACGCGTACCATACAAAACTGTTCAAGGAAAAACAGAAAAAAACAACTGCAACACACAATTTACCTTGAGGAGTTAAAGGGTCAATTTAAGCGGATCTAGATTTTTACTAACATTTCTAGATTTTTACTAACATTTTAAGAGAGTGTGATCCCGATTAATTAGGTTATTGATAAAATATTTACTAAAAGATAAGGTTACTGTATGACAATCGATCAGATCCACGAGTTACATAACCGGAATCGATCGAAAAAACTACATGGACAACTGTATCGGGTTGAAATATGCGTCTATTGTTACACAGTGTGCTCTTCATTAGTTAAGAAAACAAAAACAGATCACATAATCAAAGAAATAAAGTTAAATTCCATTTTCGATCGGCACTTGTCGAATGTCAAAATTTGTTACGTACTTACCACCTGTGACATTATTTTACTAGAATTATACTCAAAATATATACACTACACTGAAGGTGAGGGTAAATACGAAAAATATGTAGAATTTACCTGGAAAATTTAGTTTCTTTTCACGTGAATTATTTTATCACCGCCCGATATGACTGAAAAATCTCAGTGACATCTGGTGGAGTTTAGCAGAAGCAATTGCGTTTCGTTTTACGCATAGTAAGTGTGCAGCAAAGTGTCGAATTCAGCCGGTTTGTACATAATCTGAATATTTTTTTATTTGGTCTGAGATAAAAGGAATAAAAAACGGATGAAAGAAACCAAAACTTTTCATATGGTGCTTTTCCACTGTCAGTTTGAAACCCTAAAAATTTACACCCTTCACTTTGTTCACTTTGCGCCCTACCCATTACTTTTTGACACTGGAAACTTGAAATAGTATAGGAATATTATAATTTATAAAATTTATTTCTATGCTATTTACAATTCGAGACCAAAACAATGAATGAAAATTGGTTCTCCCACACATCTGTTTTAAGAGATGAGACGAACTTTCAATTTCGGATGGGCCTCCCCTGGCCTATCTCAAAGTTGAAAATTCGAAGTTCGTTTCGTTTCACTCGCTCTAAATACTCATTAATAATAGGAGTGAGAGAGACGATGCAATACGAACTTCGGAGTAGCCCCAAACTGTAGTTTCTACTGCAGTGAATTATTTGTCGAAAAATAATTATGTACATGGAAAATCAAACACAGCTATTGGCCAGATTCGATTTTAATTTATATTTAAAAACCTAATTATTTAACGCTTCGTCAGCTTCTACGGCATCAGCTAAAATATCGTACATTTCGCTCTTTGACATAATTTTGTAACTCTCATCCGTTACATTAGCTCTAGGCGCCAAATCTTCGTAAAATTCACCGTCTATAGTCATTCCTTCTTTTCCATTTAATTCAGTATCCTCGTCGTTTTCCTCATTTGGTTTTATTATTTCACTTTTATTGCGATCATTATCCGTCAGTAAAAGGAAAGTAAGCAAAGTGTCATCGGCTATCTCCTTTTCTTCATCCTGTTTACCTTCCATGATTTCCAATAATTTTGTATCTTCAATAACCTTCTTATCATTTACATGCTCAATCGTTTCGGAACTGAGCTTATCTTCCACGTCTAAGTTTTTTAGTAACTGGTCGATTTGTTCATCTAATTTTTTATCAAAGTTTTCATTTTTAGATTCTTCCAATATCTGAACTTGATTTTCACGGCTTATATTAAATTGGTTATCTTTTGTTTCTTTTACTTGATTTTTGCTTTCACTACCATCAATATAGTGCTTCTGTTCCTCAATTTCTTGGACTAGATTTGTATTAAATTTTGGACGATCATTTCTTTCAAATGTATCTTGTTCATTGACGTGGTGTTCACGTTCATTTATAAACGGAGTAGCATCAATCTCCAATAAAGATTCATCTCGTTTAACAACTTGATTGTGATGTACTTTATTAGGTTCAGTATTCACAACTCCCTCAAAAACATTTGATTCTTGGTTCACAGTATCTTTCATAAATTTATCTTGTTTCTTTTTTTGCCATCTTGTATTCAATTTATGGTTAACCTTTGTTGTAGATTGTTCAACAATTTGTTGTTCACTTTGACCAAATTTATCTGGTTCCAAGGCTTGGTTGCGGTGAAATTTATTCGTTTGTATGTTTGCATCTACAAGTCCTATTGGTACATCTTGATGATTTGATTCCTTATCATGATGTTGACGTCCTAAATTAAGCTGAGTGTTTATCTTAAATATATTTTGAAGAACATTTGATGTATCTTTTTGGCCATTACTTATTTGAGGTTCTTCTTCTTGCTGCTGATGTTCCTCCTCCTTTTTGTATTTTATAGGATCTTTTGAATCAACATGGAGCTTTAGTTGTTTATGATATTGCTTGTCATGATTTAAGTCTCCTACTTGGTATGGGCGTTTTTTGTCTAATTTATCATTAGCACCTGTAAGTGCAACTGGTTGCCTTAGTAGTTTTTGTTGTATATTCAAATCGTTTTTTAAATTGTCTTCTGGGTCCTCAACTTGTAAATTCATTTCATTATTGAACTGAGTGTTTTCATTCTTTTCATTTATAAATTCCTGTAGTTCTCTGAATTGTTCTTGGCTTTTTACATTTAATTGAAGGGGGGCGTCGTCATTTTCAAAATATCCATCTCTTTCCGGTTTTTTAGATTCATTAACTTCCTGAACTTGGTTTTTAGAATCTGGTTTAAGCTTAACGTTTTCATCTATAAATTTTTCAGATACATCCGATTTATGCATTTGGTGCTTACGTTCACTGTCGTCATTAGAATCATCAGGCTGATTTTTTGCTTTTTCATTATCAGATAGTTCAATGCTTAAACCATACTCTTCTAAGATTGGAGTGGTTCTGCCTTTTGTTTCTGTTGTAACATCATCACCAACTTCTTCTATTTGAGCAATTTTTTCTAATTCACTAAGGTTCATGTTTTCGTCTAAATCTGTTTCACGTGATTTTCTTGGCTCTGGTTCAAACGTATCCATGGTGGTAACGAATTTTTTTGGTTCAAAACTTTCTTCAGCGTCTTCAGCGTTAGTTTTAAGTAACTGTTCATTGTTCTTACTAGCTTCCTGGGTATTCTGTCTCGCGGCCATTGTTTCTTTGTTATCTTTGGTTTGCTGTATTTTGACGTTTGATGGTTCGACTTTGTCTTTTTGATCTTTACCGTTGAACATAGTACCAAGAAAACTTTCGAATTCGGCGCTTTCGTCCATGCGTAGTTTATTCATGTTTCTGATGTCTATAACCTTTTTCATCTGGTCTGCAGATATGGGGTCGATTTTGAATTGTTTATCATCCGGTACTTCAAATGGTATTACTTCTTCAGCGATAAAATATGGTCGAACAGTTGTCTTGATCTTGATACGAGGCACCTCCTAGAATCATTAAAGAGTAGTTGGATAAATAGTACAAGTAACCGGGATAACTCTTGGAAAGATAGAAAGGAGCCTAGCAGCGAGAGAGACCACTAAGCTAAATTAAAAAGACGAATCTTTATTTATTTTGTAAAACGAAACTCATACACAGACGAAGTTGACAACAGCGTTGGCTTTACATACAAAATAACAGAAATATAGTTGACTAGCTGTTACCCGCGACTTCATCTGCAAAGAATTCGTTTATCGCTATCCCACGACAACTACGCAATTTCCCGGGATAAAAATTAGCCTATGTGTTATTCCAGGCTATGGTCTGTCTTTGTGCCAAATTTCAACCAGATCTGCTCAGTCGTTTGGACGTGAAAGAGTCACAAACATCCATACATCCAAACTTTCGCATTTATAATATTATAATAGGATGCATGTACACGTTTAAAGGTTCCATTGCCACATTACTGGAGCAGAGGCAGACCAAACAGGAGATGACGGGACGATTTGGAGACAGAGGTGGGTGGAAAGAGAAAGGCCTTTGCCTAGTAGTGGGATACGAAACAGTCTATAAAAAAAATACAAGATCGATGAGCGTGCTGTCACGTCAAAGCCAAACACTGCGCCAGGCGATTGCGCGTCGCGAAGCGACTCCCGTGCATGGTTCCATCCCTACTTCCTCAGCCTGGATTCCTCAGAGAGGTCATGCGTAGACCGAATCATTCCGTCCCTCTCACACTCAAATTAATAACTATTAGTGTGTACGGAACGGTACAAAACGAACTTCGAAAATTGAATAGCGAAGTATACTTAAGGCTGGCGGCCAATTCATCGGGTCTTCCTTATTAAAGAATTACGGGGTCGTGTTAAGGTACCTAGGAGTCTGTAACATGTTTCCCATCCTGTCAACCTATCGTTAATCCAGTAGCGTGCACGCGGAGGACCACCGGGGTCTATACTGGCAACTCCACTGCACGCCCCAGCGTAACAACGTTACACTTCTGTTGTATAACGGTTTGTAAACCAACACTATCAGTAATTTCCAGAACTGTATCTACCTTTATCTTGTCAACTGTCAACTTTATCTTGTGAAGTGAATGTGCATTTTACACTGCACGTACTGACTTTATCAAGGCAATGGCGGCGAAAAGGTTAAGGAAGCTAACCTGTTCCATGATTGTTTCGATCCAGTCGTAGTAGTAGCCGACCTTGGTGAAGACTGTGGGGGCGTCCACGGTCCCACAGGTCGGGGCTCCGAAGCTGGCGATCCCCATCAGGGTGCCGTGCACCACCCCGGGGGCGCCGACGTCGCGCTGAGAGAACAGGACAACGATAATGCTGACTCCAGAAAACTTAGGAATAGGTACTCTTCACAAAAGATATATTGGCATAGAAAGTTTTTAAGCAGTTTTAAATCCGTAACTCTCCTAAAAGCGCGAACCAATACTTAACTCTCTGAACGTTTTCGTGATGAACTGACCAGTTACATACCAAGCACGTAGCACTAAATTATGAAATTTGACTGACTTCATCAGTGTTATTATTTTACTCAGATGCTGTTAACCTTTTTAGAGTTCTTGGCGTATAAAACAACAGTTCTGAGGAATCCGTCTAATGCAATTAATGCGTCTAATCTATGAATTCATAACTAAATGTCTGACAAAATAGCACATAACTATAACTACTCCGGAACAAAGAAACCGGGTCACGTTCCGTAGAAAGTTGTCTGAAAATTGACCCGGTTTCTTAACTCTCGAGTATATTTACTTACATTACAAGCCCCGCCGCCTTTCGACATGAACCCTGCACAGAAGTTCTTCCTACCGACATACTCCCTGAAATTATTTAGCATAAGTGAAAATCGTGCGGTACATTCATTTGTTCATGCTGCCCATATAACTACAGTCCTGAACTCCTCAACTTTGCAAACAATAATTCATCACATCCTAAGCTCTTTACAATTTGAACCATTCAAATTTATATGCGCGTATGTGCGAAGTTTCCAAATTACAATGGACCTAACTATAGAGTAGCAGGACTGGCAAAATGCTTGGCCCTTGGGACTTGGGCTTGGCTTAGCTAGAGCACAGAAGGGACGAAAAGGAGAAAGGGGAAGAAAGGACCACCAGTCCACCACCTGATGAATTTACCACGGGTCCAGACGTTACAGTTGCGTCACCGCCAGCGAAGAAACTATATAGCCCTCTAATTGAAAAAATGACTTTCTGCCAAGTTTCTTGCGGCGCATTCTTGGCAATGATGGTATTTCCAAATGTGTTGGTAATTTAAAAAAAACTCATGAAAAAAATGCACTTTTTGGTTTTCGATTTTGATTCCGAGAGGAGATCAGGAGACCTTTGTCTAGGCAAGAGACGACGATGATAACTGTTCATGCCTCACCACGTTGACCCTATGAACATTTTACTTACCTCGAGTAGATCTCCTGGCACTCTTCAAATGGATAAATGGGAAGAACCGCCATGGACACTTTATTCGACCACGGGTCAGAGATTTTGTTGCCGGTCTATAAAATAAATGTTTTATCTTCAATAATTAACATTCGCTAATCTAAATCACTCAAAAGAACAAAATGTGGTTTACGCAATGGCGTGCAGGGGGGTCGTCAGGGTAGAGAGCAAGGTAAAAAAAATCTAAGCGACAGTGAAAATTAGAACACAGAAAAATCCGAAAGTAAAGCTGTAGCCGGCAATCGAACCCGGCATCACCTCATCACCTCATCATTCCGTGATGCGTGGTATACCCGCTACACCACCCATAGCAGTAAGGTAACTCGCGACCCCCCCTCTGCACTCTGTAGGGTAAACGAACCGTCTTAGCTCCCCATCCAGCAATAGTGATCCCCACCGTATTGATTGGCAAGTTCCAGTCATTCCTGTCAATCTGTATCTTCCTCACGTTTCTTTTCGTCCTCCTAAATTTAATGATCCTCTCGAGCCTCATGATTGCGATATTGTCCTTAAGGGTGCGGGGGGTATAGGTGGGATGGAAGTAGACCTCGAGGACAGGGATCCTTTCGCCACCAGCGTTGTAGAAGGGACTACCAATGCGCACGGCAAGGAACGCGGGGTTCTCACGGAAGAAGCGATTGTTGTAGGCCCTGAAATAAAACAAAAATTAAAAGTGAAATAAGCTATTTTAACGACCATAATTAACGATAAAATTTATAAGCGCAAATCAAGCATCAACAGAAATAAACTACGTCGTAATGAATACTGTACCTAAAACAAAACGAAAATAAAACCGACCATTTCGACAGTGAAAAGAAATGAAACGACAGAACAGTCACCAATCGTCATTAACCCAGCATAGGATTGATTAAAATTGAGAAGAGTAGTAAAGAAAATAACGAAAAGTCTCCAAATGAGCAAACTATCCATACAATTGTAAGCAAGAAGCAGCTGTAATGACGAGGCTGTCCTCTATGATGGAACCGGCGCAAGTGAACTGGTTAAACAGATGGATGCTGGCCAGGAATGGGAAGTACTTGATCTTTGTCCTCTTTCCTTTGTAAATACGACGGGTTTCGGTCGGCGCTGAAATAAAATAATATGCTAACTTAAGATCGATAGAAGTAACGTAGCAAAATATAGGTGCAAATGAATTCAAATCGTTAAAAAAATCGTCTTGTAGACAGCTAAAGAATTGGAATATAGAATTTCATTAAGTATATCAGGTGAAACAATCTTACACCAAAATTCGAGTTCTTCCGTACTTTTATAATCGTTTGAGTGAAAGTCGTTCAATTCTGTATAATTATTATTTTCACTGATGCTGTTTCTGTAGAAATGCTCTAGCACATCAGTATTTATTGTGCTGTATGAATCATTAACTAGGTAAATGTCTTTAAGCCGTGCGAGTGTACTGAGAAAATTCTCAATATACTCATTGACGTCGTCATCATTAAGTGTTCCATTTATTTCGGCTGTATTATATTCTTCGTTCAATACATCATTTATGATGGTCGTTAAATCTGTAGTGCCGTTGTCGATTTTGCTATCGGTTGTCGTTAACTTTGTCACTGTTTGCCAACTGTCGTTTTCCAGTCGAGTCAGACCCACGAAGTGCTTGTGGATTGTCGAGTATTCACTTAATTTTGAATCTTGTTTTCTTTTGAGTTTGAGACTGGAAAATATCTGATTTACCACCTCACGGATCTCGTCAGTCGGTGCTATGTCTTTGGGGAGCTGTTCAAGGCCGTGATATGAATTTAAAAAGCACAAAGCGCTCAAATGGAAGACAATATTTGATACAAACATGAGAAGAGCACTCGTATCAGTTAATTAAGACAACGTAGCCTCTACAAGTTCAAATATGTTGTGAAATGTAACAGCTTCTTAAGGTTATCACAATAATATGTATTCGTTTTATGTGAGATTTTATTTCCAACTCCTATTTTTGTTCTAAATTGAAATATCGCAACGTTTTTACGATCGATAGGAAATCGATTCATTCCAAATCCTTGAGCAATATCAATCATCCTTATCCATAAAAATTGTAGAACAGAATTTCACAACACCGACTAATGCATACCTACTGTACCTCCTGGTGTTAACCAGTTAGATACAAGCTTCAAATGCTGAAACTATACTAAAAAATGATACAATTGCAAGAATGTTTGATAATTGTCGCTGAAGTTTCGTTGACGGTTTTAATCCAAGCATCGTTTAACGTGGCGCTGGCGCATCAGACATCAGCTAGAAAAAAGGTGAAGTCAACCAAAACAACGCCCGCGTACTTACCAGATATAATTCTCGAATTCCGTGAACCAGCTAGCAGGTATATTTCAGACTTCAGCCCTTACAATAAGAAGAAGGGTAGTAAAATTATCAACAGCAATTCTCCGAATGGAAAGTATCATAAGAAATTAGTACAGTTGCATGGAGAAAAACAGCACGAACCTCGTGATCGCCCACCTGAAATCGATGTTAATGCAAGTAAAAAATCAACGAGGGTACCTTTTGAACATGGGGACGAACCAGAGGAATCGGACAGTAGAGAAAAATTCAGCACTGAACTGACGGATCAAATGTAATCTATAGTTGCAGGGACGATAAAAACTAAGACAATACACGAACTTTATGCCTATGTACATACATTATTGATATTATTTATTTGAAACAATGTGAAGTGGTGTCTTCATTACAGTGGCGTAACTATAGGGTGGCAAAATGCCAGGGGCCCCTAGCTCTACGGGGCCGCGAACTGGCTTGGTTTAGAGCACAGAAGGGACGCTGATGCACTTCTTTATATTGAGGAAGGAGCCCCATCTGACGAATTTGCCACGGGCCCCAGACGTTATAGTTACGCCACTGCTTCATTATTTCATTCTTAAACGACTAATCGGCTTTAGTGTAAAGTTGGGCATACGACATTTTAGACTAGTACCTCTGTTCAATTAAAAATGTGATTAACTTTATTAGTCTTTTCATATATTTAATCATCAAGGGTTTTTTTATATGAATAGGAAGGCAAAGGAGCAAGTGGGTCACCTGATGGCAAGTGATCACCACTGCCCATAGACACCCGCAACCCCGGAGGGATTGCAGATGCGTTCCCAACCAAGAGGACTAAGATGAAATGCCTCTTGTGCCCGTAATTTCCCCGGCTGTCTTACTCTCCACACCGGAACACAGCAGTGCAAGCACTGCTACTTAGCGGCAGGATTAGCGAGAAAGATGGTAGTAGCGATCCGGATGGACCTTGGAATTATTTATTTTTCATCGAGGCTTTGTCCCCGTAAGGAATACATGATTTATTGTGAAAGCCCGGGGTTTTTCGGGTTCCGTATCCAAAGGGTAAAAACGGGACCGTATTACTAAGAATCCACTGTCCGTCTGTCTGTCTGTCACCAGGCTGTATCTGAGACTGTGATAGCTAGACAGTCGAAATTTTCACAGATGATGTATTTCTGTTGACGCTATAACAACAAATAATAAAAACAGAATATTTTTATGTCTGTCGGTCTATGTAGAAGACCAATATAAAATTATCTCGCACGGCCTACATTTCGCTTAGGAAGCAGGGCTCTGCTAACACTGGTTTATTTTCCCTTGCCTTTCAATGGAACTGTTGGTGCGGTCCGACTCGCACTTGGCCAGTTTTTTCGGGAATAAAAGTACTTAAAACTATTTACTTCTTTCACTATATGGATATTTTAAACTTACTCTTTGTCGGTCTCTCGCTTAATGCTCCTCTCAGTTACTCAAAGGTTAACTGGTAGAGATCACTTTTAGGGATAAGTTCGCCTTTGTGCATATATTTAAGGTCTTTTTTGTGATTTGTCTCTACTTCTCTATATTTGTACAATAAAGCATTTACTTACTTACTTACTTACTTCAATGCCCCAGCGGGCATTAACTGCGAGATTGCATGCTTGAACGAGGCCACAGATTCCCGGCTTGCTGGACCGAGCCCAAACCACATATAGACTACAAGCCCATGGACAAAAAAAAACATGTGAAATGAACCAGCGTGAATGAAGCTTAGAAGGCTGTTACTATATAAAATAACTCTGAGCGCTACGCCGTCATTTCTGGGCGGTATAGATTTTTTCTCATACATTGAAAAAAAATTGGCACTAACTTCCGGCACCACTTTAAAGCGGCACTAGGTTTTTCGACATTTATTTTTAATCACTATCACTACATAGTATAAAATAAAGTCGCTTTCTCTGTCCCTATGTTTTTTTTTTTTATATGAATAGGAAGGCAAACGACCAAGTGGGTCACCTGATGGTAAGTGATCACCACTGCCCATAGACACCTGCAACCACGGAGGGATCGCAGATGCGTTGCCAACCTAGAGGACTAAGATGAAATGCCTCTTGTGCCCGTAATTTCCCCGGCTGTCTTACTCTCCACACCGGAACACAGCAGTGCAAGCACTGCTACTTAGCGGCAGGATTAGCGAGTAAGATGTCCCTATGTATGCTTATATCTTCAAAACTACACAACGGATTTTGATGCGGTTTTTTTAATAGATAAAGTGGTTTAAGAGGAAGGTTTTATGTATAATTCTACGCAGACGAAGTCGCGGGCAGAAGCTAGTCATCTATAAGCTATAAAAACGCCGTAAATTAATAATTACTCGTATTCCTCACTTGTACCTGAGAAAATCCATAAATGTACCGCTCAGAAAAGACGGCATAGCGCTCAGAGTTATTTTTTGATATAGTAACAGCCTTCTAAGCTTCATTCACGCTGGTTCATTTCACATGTTTTTTTTCCATGGGTTTGTAGTCTAATAGCCTCCGTCACCTCCTCATTTTTTTGCTCGCCTAATATCATTTTTTTGCTTTCGGTGTCGGGACTCTAGGTCCTTGGGGTAAGGGTGCACTGGAGCTTCACAGAGAGCTCAGTAAAAGATAGAGAGAGGCAACAGGCGACCCTCGCGCCGGCAGCCATCTTGCGCAAAGAATCGCAATCGCAGTTCAGCGCGGGAATGCCTGCGTGATGGGCACCCTGCCAAGAGGCCCACCTCTCTTTTACAAGTAATTTTAAAGTGTATTTAGTTGTTTTAATTTAATAGTAGTTTTAGTTTTGTATTTACATTTTAGCTATCTGTTTTTTCATACTTACATGAAATAAAATTGTACTGTAACTTAATTAATGGTTGGTTCCCTGAATAAATAAATACCTATTTACTTAAAATGTACTTAGTTTTATATTGTTTTACTTCACTCCATGAGTCATACACGCGGAAGATTTTATCAAATAATGAACGTTCAGCTTGTCTAGTACATTAACTGTATGTTTTTACGTTAAATACCTATATTGTTTCCAACTCAGGAAAATAGGTACTTTTGTTAACACATTTGAGACGGATAACACTTGCTTTCTCATACACTCACACGCAATTGGTTTTGACGAATGTTTAATATGTAGGTACTGTTATGTAGTTTGCCGCGTTATATTTTGTTTTATTGTGTTTTTTTATACATATACAATAATTTCTTCCATGCTGGCCTGGGAGTAAAGAAAAAACATAGAATTTGCCAGTTTCTTAGCTAAATCTTTCCCCATATTTAAGTCTATGTTAAAGGAGCACTACCTTTCATCTTGGGCATGAATCTTGTAGCTGGCTTTTTTTAGGTATGTGTGTATGTGTCTATTTATATCTCCATTTATTATAAATGTGTTTCATGTATAATATATTATGTATTTACAGTTCTTAGTACATTAATATATATTCTAAATTGCACCACCTGCTCCGATCTATTCTATTATCCAGTTCATTATGATTGCCTGGTAGAGATCGCTCTGTAGCGATAAGGCCGCCTATAGTTACCTTGTAATATTCTGTATACCTGTTTCTGTTTTGGTAGTTATACGTGGTGTTCAATAAAGAGTTATTGTATTGTTGCTTCTCTTCCCACGCAGACGGTCAAAGCCCATCGAGGGAATCTCAAGTCCTAGGAATCATGTTATAGGCGATGCGGCTAGCAACCCATCACTATTTTGATTTCCCTTTCCAGCTATACGCCCTTAATCATGCTAAACGTCGCCTTATGGTTTTGTTACCCTAGGCTCTGTCTACCCCGTAAGGGATAAACACGTGATGTATGTATGTGCAATAAGCAAGGCAAACGAGCAAGTGGGCCACCTGATGGTAATTTAGCACCACCACCATGGCTACCCACAACCACAGAATATTCCAGATTTACCAGCCTACAATCATGCTAAACGTGGTCTTTAGGTCTTGTCACCTTAGGCTCTGTCTACCCCGTAAGGGATAAAGACGTGATTTATGTATGTATCAGCCTAGAGTAGCTAATGAAAACCTCGTGTCAGACACAACATTTCAAATTTTCATTAAATTTCTGTGACCTAATCGTAAAAAAAAAACAAAAATGCAACGTTGCCAGCGCAGTAGGAATAAACGCTCTACAAGACATTAGGTAACCGTAAAGCGTAGAGCGGTAGCGATACCTATCTCACTCTAGAAGCTCTCATGAAAAGTGATGGAAATAATGACATCTAAAGATAAACTTAGAATAACTCCCGCTATAGGAATCCTCATAAGTGCTTTTATGATAAGTAAGGCAGAATACGAAACAATATTTATAAAAGCAATCGATCCAATCCCGAAAGTGAACATAATAGGAATGGAAATGAAAGCAAACATGTTCCAGTCAGTGCGTGCTTAATCGTAACAGACACAAGTAAATTAAATTGCTACAAAAATGTTACAAGAATTCGACGATGTACAACCAAATAATCTAGACAAAGACTTCTCGGATATGTTGTTGCCTCTTAACATAATGCAGACAGTCCTTTTGCAGCCAAAATATAGAATTTTTCGAGGAGCAGTGAAGCAAAATAATGTTTTTACGAACGCACTCTGTCTTTTAGGCTTTACTTTTGTTATTTTAACAAATAGCATTAGATTTTTTGATGATTATAGCGCTACACCAAATATTGCTGGATTCATGTACACAGTTACTGTAATAGACGGATTACTGTACATAATATTCTGTGTACTGATATGCATTTTAAATTTCTACCAATCTAAAAGCAATGTGTTACTCGTTTTAAAGATGCAACAAGCTTACAGAAACATCGCGGCCACAGGCGACCTAAAAAAACATCGGAACTCTACCTGGTTTTGTATAACTTCAGTCGTTTGCGTATACCTTTTGTTTTTGGAGGGAAATCGTCAAATTGGTATACTAAATACGCGTTACGTCCTATACGTGATTTCTCTGGCTTACTTCGATGGAAATATCGTTCTCGCCGCGCGAATCATCAACTTTCTGATTTACGAAGTTAAACTCTGGTTGGTTGAAATGGGTCGGTTTGAAGCGAGGTGTTCGCAGACTGACCATGCTCAGCTGAGGAAGTATTTGGATGATACGAAACGGCGGCAGGAGGCTCTTTTTAAAGCATGGAAGGATATCATTGGAGCTTTTGAGCTCTGCGGAAAAGTGTTTCATCTGCAGGTATCACTGTTATGGTTTCGTTTGAAATCGATGCTCCTACTTTAGTAGTTGCTATTGCTATTTCTAGAAAGAGATCTTTTGTGGTTTCTCCACAGTATAATCATCAAAAAATTGCATAATAATTATGATAGCAATGATTATGAGCTGCATTTTGCTCTGGGGCTTAAGAAACTACAACACCACAGCATCTTGTTGCTTTACAAAGTTTCGTTGACCTCACTCTACGAATTATTAATGACCGATTCAAAGAAACTGCCATGAATATTTTGCCTGAAATGACAAGTTCGTATTTAGAGTCCCATCGATATGATTTATTAGTCTCTCTGGAATTTTAAACGTCCTCCATTAATTTTCTTCCACAGATTCTGATGCGAGTTGTTGAAATATTTGTACATCCCTTATTTAACATTCAAATGTTTATTGAAATAAGCAAAACTGCGAAGTTCTTCTTCGGTGCACCTGTAAGTCGTTCAATACCGTAAAGTGCGTGGTCGCCAGTGGGAGGTCGCCAGGGTAGGCGGCGCGTACAAAATGTGGTACCTTACCAGCACCTGCCGCTGCCTTCTTTGCGAAGCAACCTCATGACTCTCGATGCACCATCCACCAATAGCACTGGAGCTATTTTTTCCGGCTTCTCATTCTAAATAACTTGATTTCCATAAAAAAAAGTTTCTTCAAATCTAGTTTATCTTCATTTGCACAAACAGTCGCCTCTAGATGTATCGTAGCTGCCCAATTGCTCACCTACTAGCATCAATGTATCCGAAGACCAGTGACGTAGCTGGGTAACCAAGGGCCCAATAATAGTTCGATCGAGATTGTCTGGTAAGGATTCGAAGGCCCTCTGACCTTGAGGGCCCGGGCCACTGCCCCGCCTAGTCCCTAGATAGCTACGCCACTGCCGAAGACGACTGTACCTAAAATTACACGAGAGTTGGATTAAATATCGCTTGTGCTCTTGAGTGGGAAACCTGGAGGAAAAAAATCCTTTTGTATATTTGGTCAGTCATTTTTCAAAAGAGTATTTCCGTACTTTCAGCTGATTACCACTGTATCCATACTGATCCTGGTGACTATGACAGCCAAGAATCTGGCTTTACTGGTGTGTGTGTGCCTGGCGAGCGAGCAGTTTACCCTGGCCGTCGCTGAAGTGGATGTGGCCTGCACAAGACTATGCGCGGAAGGGTGCCTAAGTAGAGTATCTTTTTGCTCAGTTTGATACATAATATTGGAAGAATACAGCAAAGATTTTAAGGGACATCAGGGACCTTGTACAGGACCTCTACGCCTCACGAGGAGCCTCAATGACGCAAAGGGAAATGGAAAAGCTAACTTTCGAGTACCTTTGCGAAATTGAATTAGTTTAGTAATGAAGAAACTCGTAGAAGACCTACAAATACCGATCTAGCTCCGGATTTGCAATTGCTGTCCTCAAGCGAATTCTTTCATTTTCGCTTATTTCATAATGCCATAGTGTATTGTTTACCATAATGATAATTTGCCATATCGCTTTTTTTTCTCTAAAACCGTAATTTTTCCAGGAGCTTTGAAATGGCCATCCTCTAGACCTATAGGTGATAAGTTAGTTGTAACAGTCCTGAACAATCAATAGTTTTAAAAGAAAAAATGAGTTATGTATCAAACAATACATTTATGGCATATGAAATTATGGCAAACGGGAGGGAACCATTTTCGAAGACTCCGGCTAAAGCAAGGATCCGGCATTGATCGAAGGACCAATCCAAATCCTGGCTTAGCTAGGGTCTGAGCTGGAATTAAGAATTTGAGTTTCATTTGTTTTATACTTTGTTTGTTATCAGCGGATGTGCACTTGCTGCGCAAGAACGTGTTTCGGCTGAACGCATGCGCGCGCGACGGCGGGCTGCGCGCGGGCGGCGTGGTCGCGGTGGACGCGGCGCTGCCGCTGCGGCTGCTGGCGCTGCTCGCCACCTACACCGTCGTGCTGCTGCAGTTCGCTTTTCTACAGCCTTAAAGCATCTGTTGCCCACGACTTTGGGTGGCAGTGACTTGGACATCCCCTCCCTTACAATAGTCCTCCAGTACTTTGTACTTTGATATGCCAACCTGTTGTTTTTGAACAATTTAGTTTTTCCTCCTTCTTTAGTTACACATAAGTCGGGTTCTATCTATGTATTGCATTGTTTACGTAAAAGTTTATGGATTATGTAGTATATTTTATCTGTGTATCGTTTCGTGAGTCATAGACGGTTCTGGCTGAAAATCAGTGCTGCAGGTGTCTAACACCTCAGCGTAATGCTGAGCCAGCGACCGTTTCACTTTTGCGAAGACACACACTATGCTGATGATATATTTTTCAATTCTGTGTTTTTTTTCTTGTTTCTTTTCTATAAAATTGTGTATATTCTCTTATATTCGTGTGTCTTGCAAAAAGGAATAAATGTCTTCGTTCTTTCTTTCTTACATAGTATAAAACATAGTCGCTTTACACTGTCTGCCGTTTTGTCCCTTTGTATACTTAGATCTTGAAAACTACGCAACGATAGAGTGATTCAAAAGGAAGGTTTATATGTATAATATAATGCATAATATAGTAGAGAAACACTGATTGCACCCGTGTGAAGCCGGGGCGGGTCGCTAGTTAAGTACCTAATAAAGTTTTGTAAAAATAATTGGTTTTAATTGTTTGGCCTACATAGTAGGAATCCTGATACTTAATTCAAATTCATAATTATGAATTATGAGGTGCACAAGTCCATACATACATTATTAATTGTGTGGGTTCAGAATGATTATAGGTACATTTTGAAAATGGATTTGATGTGAATCTAAATTATTGTGGGAATTAATTTTAAATGTAACGAAGTAAAGCAAACCAACTCAACCACTAGAAACCCATCACTATTTTGATTTCCCTTTCCACATATACGCCCTTAATCATGCTAAACGTAGCCTTAAGGTTTTGTTAGCTTAGGCTCGGTCTACCCCTGCCGCAAAGAGGGAACCCCATCCCAGGGTGGTCGTGGGGCGTCGCGGTGACACCGAGTGCTCCCGTAACGCCTCACATACGACTGAATAGGGAATCCGTGTGGTTGTTAGTGGGTATGCCTGCCGTCGCGGGAGCCCCACATACCCCCGGTAAACCCGTACCGGGCGGATGCATAAGGCGCATTTTCCACACCACAAAAAAAAATGCTCGGTCTACCCCGTAAGGGATAACACGTGATTATATGTATGTATGTATGTAGTAAAGCAAATTCAAATTACGAATCCAGATAAGCGTGATTCCGGTGAAAAAGAACCTGTAACTGATTCAGTTTTCGTATTTTTTGGTGACCATGTCATGTATTAGACATTTCAAATATTTACAAATTGAGAATTAATCAAAATAAAAGGTTTATTTAAAGGTTCAAAGCATCAAATTCTCCTTAACAAGTCTTGTGAAATAGCTAGGGCTAGCCCATATAGTCAGCTTAGCTATTTCACAACATTTGTGTATCCATGCAATGTATTTTATTACTATAGAATTGAATTACCCACTTTTATATGTTTTGCTTATTGTGTGATTGTTTACTTATTGCTTGAAAATAAAAGACAAAAGTTTTATTTGACACTTTATTTCTTTAACATAACAATTATTTCTTAGAATATTTTTTTACTATATTAATAATTCGCCTTCAGTAATCTGTTTAATTTGTTTAAAGTCCCAATTTGAAATGATCAGCTTCGTTTCGCTGTTCGTCTTCATAGTTGTGTCAAATAATCAGATCGCAGCTCCGGAATCAGTAGACTTCGATCAAGAAAATGATAAAATACTAACGGTCATTGACGACGTCTTTATCACAATGAGAATCAACGAGAACTTCAAAAAATTCAAAAACGTGACCGACTACATGTTAATACACAATTACATACAAGACGCGGTGGCGAACAGAAATAAAAAATACAAAGAAATGTACAATTTAACAAGAATAACAACGGTCAGTCGTAAAATAGCTGATTACGTGTCGAATATCAATAAAGCGATTGACGAAATGATAATCGAGCATAGAGCTACGAATACTGATCTTTCCTTGGACAATAACTATTCTAGTTCCGCGACCAGTGACGATGTAGTGACAGACTTCCTCAATTTGGCCCAACAATTAAGTTTGAATTTAAATGTAACCAAAATTATTAATCCCTTCAAAGGTGAGTTCAACTTTACAAAGTAATTTACACTTTGTTTTTGTTGACTCTAATAACATGACTTCATTTTGAATAAGATCGTCTTTATTTGATTTTGTGAATAATTTATCGGAGACTAGCTTCTGCCCGCGACTTCGTCTGCGTAGAATTATACATAAAAACCTTCCTCTTGAATCACTCTATCTATTAAAATAAACCGCATCAAAATCCGTTATGTAGTTTTGAAGATATAGATGTAGATAAGCATACATAGGGACATAGGGACGTAGGGACAGAGAAAGCCACTTTATTTTATACTATCTAGTGATATTTCGAAGAGGTCAGAGAACTTTCTACGGGAAGTGCCCCGGCTTTTTTTCTCCCGAATTTAAATGCTACGAGTGACCTGAGAGATGGCAGTTCTCATGGACAGCGCATTGGTATCGCTGTCCAAAGAGGAAATGCTGGTAGTATGCCGCAGGGGCCTCTTATTTTTTATTTAAATTGTTTTTAGTGCCTATTTGTTTTATTTATCATTTAAGACCATGATATCCGGAAGAACGTTGATACCAGGAGGGTATTTGCCGGCACGAAGGCTGAGATCAGGGACTTCCCGTTCGTGGTGAGCATCAGTATCGCCGGCGAGTACGTGTGCCCCGGCAACATCCTCAGGCAGGACCTGGTGATCTCCGCAGCCACCTGCTTCAAGACGTAAGGAATATACAAGGCTTCTCAGAACTATTCCGGACTATTAAAGCAGATGGTTAGACTAGCTTCACTGAACTCCGCTGCAAATTTTTTTTCGGAAATTTTCTATTGTGCTTGACAAATGCATACATTTCTTACACTTTTATGTCCCACCGTTTAAAAAAATCCTTACTAGAGATAATAAAAGTAGTTTAGGTTCGTTAGGTATCATTAAATGGCAGAAAGGCAAACCGAATAGAGATAGGAGCCCCGCGTGGAGTGTAATTCGATTTTTTTATAACAGTGGGACAACGAATTCGTAACCTCACGCTTATCATAGTTCGGAATGAACTGAAATAGACCGCTATTTAAACTGGAGCCTTGACTGAAGGAACACAGGATACCATCGATAGACGAATAAACCTTGTCTTTCCAGATTCTATAAAAAGGATGAAAAGGCAAAAAGAATGGAGTTCAAAAAGAAGAACATCGAGATACGAGCTGGAAGCGATTTCAGCAACAGAGGAGGGGTGACGGTGCGGGTCGTCATGCTGCATTTTCATTATAAATTCGATCTGGTACAGCGGTACCATAACTTGGTCATCCTACAACTGAAGCTCAAGCTCCGATTCAAGAGGAGAGTGATAACAGCCATCAGAATTGCCAGAATTTCGAAGAAGCAATATGCCTATGTGCACATTTTGGGGTGGGGGAAAAACACAGTGAGTATATGTAAACTTAAGTAAATGGCTTGTTGTATGTAGTAGTGTACAGAACTGATGTGGGACTTAATTTTTGTAATTTCACACACACACTACATTACATTACTCATTCTCCGGTCATTTACTTAACACAGAAGTTTACAAAGTTATACAAATATTCCGTAATCTTTCAGCAAAATGGTTGCGTTGCTTTGATTATAAGTTAAGTTAAATTGTATCTTGTGGCGCATTCGTCTTGGGGATGATGGTCTTACCGAAAGAGCTGGTAGATGGTAGAGGCCCTGGTGGTCTTTTTGCAAAAAAAAAAATCTTTTCGTTTTGATTGATTTTGATTCAACGATTTTGAGTGATTGAAGATTATGTCTATAAGAGTCTATCTATCTATATCTTCAAAAGTAAGCACCACAATTCATAAAATTACTGTCTCTTCCAAAGATTTTGTTAACCTTGTCAAACAACGCAGATACAAAATACCAATTCCCACTATAAGATCAACTTTTGCTAGGCGTTTGCCACCTTATGCCCACTCGCATATCTATAATAAATCCTGTAAACACATAAAAAACATACAAAATCTGACAAGCAAAGAACTGAAAAAAGAAACTGAACGCTGGCTAATGAGTTTGAATCACGACGAAACTGAAAATATTCTTACAGCCTGTAATTAAAAGCACTAACACTCACATACTACCTACACACAACACGCACACACACACACACACACACATACACACGCACACAAATTATTTTTGATTTTTATGTTAAGCCCTTATTGTTATAACTGTCTCTAGTCTCCGCGACACAGGCCCTGAGTCTAGTGCGGAGGCTGCCGAACAAACATGTTGTAACCTTTTGCATATTATAAATAAAGACTTTTTTTTTTTTTATCTTTGATGCAGTAAGTACATTACAAGAACATCGATAAATTCTTACTATCTTCCTATTCTTCTACTAGCTTGGTATTCGTTCTCATGTTGGTGCTTATTTCTGTTCCAGGCTGAATCACAAACTGCGTCTGAATCGTCAGAATTTGTCAGAGTGGTAAGATGAAGCAATTATGGAATCTACGATTTTATATATAACTAACTGTTGCCCGCGACTCCGTCCGCGCAGAATTCGCTTATCGCAATCCCGCTAGTCTCATGCAAAGTCTCAGCCCGATCGGTTTAAAATTGACAAAGTTTCATACAAACTTTCACCCCCTATTTTATCCCCTTTGGGGTAGAATTTCAAAATTCTTTCTTAGCCGATGCCTACGTCATAACATCTACCTGCATGCCAAATTTCAGCCCGATCCGTCCAGTGGTTTGGGCTGTGCGTTGATAGATCACTATGTCAGTCAGTCAGTCAGTCACCTTTGAGTTATATATACTTAGAAGTAGTCGAATATTACTTCCGTGCTGGTCTGGGAGCTAAGATAAAACATAGAATGTACCAGTTGCTTCTTTTCCCGCGCAATGGTAAAAGCCCGTCGAGGAATTGGGCGAAAATCTTAGGGATCATTGTTATATAAGCGATGTGGCTAACAATCACTGTTTTGATTCCCCTTTCCATCCGTACACCTACAATCATGCTAAACGTGGTCTTTAGGTCTTGTCGCCTCTGTCTACCCCGTAAGGGATAATAAAAACGTCATGTATGTATGTATTTTTTATTTTGCGTGGGGTTTTAATTTTTTTTATGTATTTAGTCAGACAAACCGGGTTTGCGTGGACGCCAGAACCGCAGAAACTTGGACGGTATGGGTGTTGAAGATCGCCAACTACAACACTACATAATGGATAAGTACCGTACCAAGGATTGCAAAAGCTTTTACGGAGAGTAAGTTTAATTTAACAACCTTTTATTACGTGGTAGGGGCGAACGAGCATGCGGGTCACTTGATGGAAACAGTGCCGTAAATAGGGCGGTGCCACCGGTGCCCAGGCACAGGGCGTAGACCCTGGGGGGCGCAAGGATTAAATGGCCAGAGCATGGACTATTAATGTTTGGATTTGCTCCTGAAAAGTTCCCGCTGCGCCCCTAGTGCTCCATTCCAACACACGTACCTACGTGCCAGTATCATCAAAAACGTCTATTCAATTGGACAAAACATCGCGCTCATTTTTTTGGCAGCGCACGAGCGTATTTGTGTAAGGGCGCAGTTATAGAACCGCGCACAGGGCGCAGAAAAGGCTATTTACGGCACTGGATGGAAAGTATGCTCAGTTGGTTTGGTCACGTAGAGCGGATGGATGAAAGTAGACTAACTAAACAGATCTATATGGGGAGTGTGAATGGTAAAGTTGGGAGGGGAAGGCCTAGACGGACGTTCCGAGACCAAATAGGAGACGTTTTGGAAAAAGGTCAGGTTAGGAGCACCCGAAACCGACGAGCATGTATGAAGAGATTGATGATTAGATTAGATTAGATTAGATTATTTATTCATTCAATATAAAATTACATCATAAATTGTACAATGTCAAGTTACGAGAATTTATATTGAAATCGTCAAAAATTACACACATAAAATAAAAAATAAAAATTGAAAAATTAATGACTGTGGATAAAGCAAAAGAAATATGTCAGGATCGTAGCAAGTGGAACAAAGTAGTCTCTGCCTACCCCTATTATGGGAAAGAGGCGTGACGGTATGTATGTATGGAAAGCCATCACCCCCGCCCATAGGCATAGGGCGTTAAAAGTGTGCTGCCGACTCTTTAAGAATTAGAATAGGCTAGTTTTTTGAAGTGATAAAAAGATAAAAAAAACCCTGGCAGCCTAGTGGTTTGACCTCTGGCCTCTCAGGCAGAGGGTCGTGAGAATCCCGGGCTCGCACCTCTGAGTTTTTGGAAATTTGTGCCAAATCACATTTGAAATTGACCATGAGCTTCTCGGTGAAGGATGCACACATCTGCGAAGCAATTCAATGGTGTGTGTGAAGCTCCCAATCCGCACTGGGCCCGCGTGGGGATATATAGAGACCAGTGGCGTGGCGTCAAGTATATCAGAAGGCAAGCCGAAGGGAATTTAACTAGCCTTTTCCTCTAATTTTGCACAATAAAAGTGCCCGTCTTAAAATAGGCAAGCCTTGTCCTGACAATTACAAACAATATAAAAAGAATCAGCAAAACGACATAGGGATTCATTTTTATATGCGTATATAGGTATATTTTATACATTTTATTGTATTGATAATCTATTATTTAGTATTTGAATGTTCCAGTGTTACCGGGTACAACGTGACCAACCGACACTTTTGTGCGGGGACCCCCATGCACGGCAGTGGAGCCTGCAAGGTTAGTCCTTGTTTTTTGCCGGTACTGAAACCGAAAGCTCCGGTTTCACGTATAGTTTCGGCCGACACCAAAACAAAAACCGAACCTTTTTCTTTTGTTGTTTTTAGGGTTCCGTACCTCAAAAGGAAAAAACGGAACCCTTATAGGATCACTTTGTTGTCCGTCTGTCCGTCCGTCCGTCCGTCTGTCAAGACCCTTTTTCTCAGGAACGCGTGGAGGTATGAAGCTGAAATTTATATCAATTACTCAGGTCTACTGTCCCTTGAAGCTGTGAAAAAATCAAACTTCTAAGCCAACGCAATCAAAAGATACAGCCGTTTATGCCGCAAATTTCCGCAAATTTTCAACTCTCAAGGGAATCAAAACCTACAAGGTAGTTCCCGTGAACGCAGAATCTTGAAATTTGGTATGAAGGTAGGTCTTATAGCACAGATTAAAGAATAATTGCGAAAACCGTAAATGTGTATGTATGTCTGTATATAGCAGTGACCAATATAAAGTAACCCCACACTGCGTACATTTTGCTTTGGAGCAGGGCTCTGCTTACACTGGTTTTATATATTTATAGATAATGATACGGAACCCTCGGTGCGCGAGTCCGACTCGCACTTGACCGGTTTTTAATATGTATTAAAGTATGTACTGGCGAGCAAAATTTCGATATGATCAGCACACAGGGCAGACGTTATTAATAGTGATACGTTATAAAAGGCTTTGACACATTTTTTTTTTCAAGGGTGATGCCGGCGGTCCGGGAGCGGTACGGTACAACGATGTCGGGCTCGTGCTGGAGGGCGTGGTCAGCTATGGCCCCTCCCGCTGCGGCCTCACCAAAGCCCCCACCGTCTTCACCAGGATGTATCGATACGCCAGGTGGATCGACAAGATGTTCTGCAAGGTAAGGCCAAGAATCCTGGTCATGACCTTGAAAACAGATCCAAGTGTTTAAGGCCATGTTTGTCTGTGGGCGTGTAGGCGCAAAGGGGACTCAAAATGTTGGTTTGCTAGCCGCTTGCCTGAAACATGACTCCCAAAATCGTTGCCCATGCTTGAACAGCTCAGTCAGAAGTGTGAAGATTCGGATCGTGCTATGGGTTAGACGGTCTCTGAAATCTGTCACCGATGCCACGCATGCACACTGGCGAATCCTTAACATGTCTTTTTTTATGTTAGAGAGGCCAGACAAGAACTAGTGGGTCCCCTGATGTTAAATGGTCACCACTGTCCATGGACACCCGTAGCGCTTTACGCGATGCCAGTGCGTTGTCGGCCCTGCAGAAAATTGTACACTCGCCTCTTAAAGGCACCCAGGTCGTAACTCGATGGGAAGACCTCAGCGGGAAGCTCGTTCCAGATTTTGCAAGTTCGTGGCAAAAAAGACCGATTAAACCGCACCGTCGAAGACTGCCATTCATCAACATGATGTCGATGGAATGAACGCTTACGATGGGTGGATCTGTAATGGAACCCCGCAGCTGGAATGAGGTCAAATAGTCCCTCAGAGCATTCCCCGTTGTAGATCTTATAGAACACGCAAAGGGAGCCAACGTCTCTGCGGAGAGCAAGAGGATCGAGTTTATCGGAGAGTGAGGGGTTGCCGATGTCTGAGTTAATATAATTCACGGTCTTTTCCCCACAGCATATTATGACGTCATACCTAACTCGCCCCCATTTCCACGCAAAAGTATAAACGTCCTTGTCTTGATTCAAATTAGGTGTTCTAGTATTTCTATTAAGTAAGCGGCCGAATTAGGCAAGATAAATAAATATAGGGGTCTCAGCACCGAATATAACTTTGTCCCTTTCGGTGTTGATGCCCTTGGTCCGTGGGGTCCTAGCGCTATTAGCCTCTTCAAAGATATTTTAAGAGGCTAATAGACGCTGCGGGTGACCGCAGAGCTGGCAGCTTCCTTGGACAGCGTATTAGTAGCGCTATCCAAAGGGGGAATGCTGCCAGCGTGGTTTTAATTATTTTATTTTTAGATTAATTTTAGTTTAGTTTTTAATTTAATCATTGTTTAATTTGTTTTTAATTCCCCTTTTGTATTTTTTACATTAATAAATTTTATTCTAAACTTTAAGTAGTTATTTTTAATGAATAAAGACAAATAACGTATTTAATTTGTGTGTCATGTTTTTTTTTCAGATTAATTTGACTAATGACGAAGTGGAAGATTCTGGACAAAGGGTACTTTATTTCACTTATTTTTTTAAAAGTGCTTCCTTAAAATATGGTGCACTTCCAAGTGTCATAGAAATTAGAAATTTGGTATGAAAGTAGCTCTTATATATAGCACAACTATAGAAGTAAGTCTACACACACACACACAAATCACGTCTTTATCCCTTACGGAGTGGACAGAGCCTTTTTTTATGGTGTGGAAAATGCGCCTTATGCATCCGCCCGGTACGGGTTTACCGGGGGTATGTGGGGCTCTCCCGCGACGGCATACCCACTAAAAACCACACGGATTCCCTATTCGGTCGTATGTGAGGCGTTACGGGAGCACTCGGTGTCACCGCGACGCCCCCGACCACCCCGGGATGGGGTTCCCTCTTCGCGGCACCTGTGCAATGCAGGTTTGGGAAGACGGAGTAGGCAGAGCCTAGGGTAACAAGATCCAAAGACCACGCTTAGCATGATTATGGGCGAATAGGTGGAAAGGGGAATCAAAATAGCGATGGGTTGTTAGCCGGCGCCTATAACACGATTCCTAAGATTTTCGCACTCTCCCTCGATGGGCTTTTACTATGCGCGGGAAGAGAAGCAACCGGTACATTCTATGTTTTCTCTTTACTCCCAGACCAGCATGGAAGTAAGTCTAAAATCTAAATTGGAAGGTTGTGTGTATAAGTAGGTATGAAGTCGTGTTAGTTACACTATTTATAACTCAAGAACGGCTGAACCGATTTGGCTGAAAATTGGTGGGGAGGTAGCTTAGAACCAGGAGACGGACATAGGATAGGTACTTTTTATCCCGATTTTCCCACGGGATTGGAAAATTCCGAAATGTTGTACTAATAAAGCTACAGACATTAAATTTAGCATGCCTACACATTATTCCTTGATTAGTATAAAGATGCACTTACAAAGGAATTTTTCAAATTTCCCACGGGATAAAAACACAAGGTAAATAATTAAGACTATAATTAGTAGATAATATTCCTAGAGGATCTGTAGGTGCTCTAAGAAGGGATTTTCCGAATTTTCCACGGGATAGGCAATAAAAAACTTATACTTGGAGACATGAGTGGATGTATGGAGTGTGTCGTCACTCTGACGTTATGTGCGCGGACGAAGTCGCGGGGTAAAGCTAGTAATAATAATAAATCTTTATTTCGGACCAATAATTGTCCATAGAAATTGTTAGTAATTTACATTAAAAATTAAAAATTTAAGGTTATATAAAACGTCCTCACAATGTTTATATTTTTCTTAGGAGTGTTGCCCTGCTAACACTGGATTTTATATTTTTAGTGTTTGTACGGAACCCGCTGTCCGCGAGTCCGACTCGCACTTGGCCGGTTTTTTTATAATTACTTTGTTCCAGGAGGGGCTGCTGATGCTGGGGCGTGACGGGAAACAGGCAAGTACTTCAAGTAGCCTAAGATAATACTTATTATATTGTCATACACTTGGTATTGTATGTATGTATGGTATTTTCTACGAAATAGTCCGAAACATGTCGAGCGACACTCGACTTTTTATACGTTAGTTATCCGTTTATGTGTAACTAGCGACCCGCCCCGGCTTCGCCCGGTATATTATGCATGTATTATACATATAAACCTTCCGCTTGAATCACTCTATCTATTAAAAAAAACCGCATCAAAATCCGTTGTGTAGTTTTGAAGATATAAGCATACAAACGGACATGAGGACAGAAAAAGCGACTTTATTTTATACTATGTAGTGATGATTATGTATGGTATGTATGTATAACTCTTTATTGTACATAAAACACAAGAAAAAGATGAATACAGGACCACACACATGCACAAAAGCGAACTTATTCCTAAAAGGGATCTCTTCCAGTTAACCGTTGAACGATTGACAGGACATAGTATTAAGCAAGAGTAGACACACGAAAAAGTAAAAGAACCGATCGAAGCCTAAAATAATCCTAAATGGTTTTATGTGTATTACTTCTATCACTACATAGTATAAAAGAAAGTCACTTTCCGCTGTCTGTCCTTATGTATGCTTAGGCTGTATGATTAGACAAATAGGCCACATATGGATCTCTTTAATGACCATAGTGCTAAGAAGAAATGTCAATGGTATACTTACCTTCTATTTATACACTACTAGCGACCCGCCCCGGCTTCACACGGGTGCAATCACTGTATCTCTACTATATTATGCTGTATTATATACAATTATAAACCTTCCTCTTGAATAACTCGATATATTAAAAAAAACCGCATCAAAATCCTTTGCGTAGTTTTAAAGATCTAAGCATATACATAGGGACAGATAGACAGCGGAAAGCGACTTTGTTTTATACTGTGTAGTGATAAATTAATGAGATCCAAGATTTAAAACTTTGTTTCGGCGCCGATCTTATAAAGTCGCCTTTGACAGCTATACTTGGACCTTAGTCAACAGTGGCGCCAGCTGGTGAGAAAAGAAACGATAGTCCCCATTGAGACAGTAGGGAGAAGTTAAAAACTATAAGAGACAGAGGAATCTGTTCTTAGGAATCACGGCATCGATTTCAGATTTCATAAAAATGCCAGCTTTACGAGGCCTAGAGTACAGAAGGAATGATGCAGTCTTTTTGTTGAGAAAGGACTCCCATCTGATGGATTTGCCACGGACCTTTGATGTTCTTGTTACACCACTGATCTTATCTTAGTCTAGGGGTCCCTACGGACACACTTCGACCCATTCGTGGATCTTTTGTGTAATTACCCCTCCTTCGCACTATTCCATCGCTTTTAGGCTAAGTTCAGTAGGCCGCGCGGCGACGCGCGGTTGGCTCGGCGCGCGGTTCAAGATTGTAACAAATCTATGTTGCCGTGTATAGTTGGTTTCTTTTTAAATGACGAAAATGCAATTAGCTCGGGATTTTACAACTTCTTTTGTTGCTGAATATGAAAGGAAAAAATAACAAAGAGACGTAATAAAACTGACCGAAGTATGCACGTGTCTGGAGTAGCTCAACCCTTCTTGATCTTTGAAATTAAAGATTTTAAATTTTATTTAAAATATGACTATTGATACTTACACAAAAAATCAACACATATACATTTTACATATTACATATAGCCATGTTGTAAAAAAGAGACTATTTTTGCAAATATAACACATGTACTAAAAGAGCGAAAGCCAGTTAGACACTAACAAAATATTGCACTTAAGCCTTAAGCGCGCGCGAGTTCTTGTCCCGCGCGGAAACATAGATTTTGTTACAATCTTGAACCGCGCGCCGAGCCAACCGCGCGTCGCCGCGCGGCCATCTGAACTTAGCCTTACCACCTCATTCACTGCTTGTAGATCAGGAGGTATCCCTTCGTGGCCAGCATCTTCTGCAAGAGGCAGTACGTCTGCACCGGCGCCATCATCCGCAAAGAGCTGGTCGTCACAGTAGGATCCTGTCTTAAGCAGTAAGATTTCATCGGTCTCTCCAAAAAACAACGTTTTCAAAAAACGTGTACCTACCCTTTATTTTTTTCCAAGATGAAGAATTTTGGGTTTTTCTAAATCAGAATTAGGATTATTCATTTTTGTGAAGAAAAATAGTGTGCATTGCTTTTTTGACATAGTGAGCCTGTGTTAATAGTAAAATTGATACGAAAATGTATGGGAAATTAAGGAAATTTTCTTATAAAAAGGGTAGGTATCTATTTTATTTTTAATGCCCCTTGTAGCATAATAAAACATTAAAGCACACTCAGGTGCACTTGAATGTCCTATGACACTAACAAATTAAACGTAGAATTTAGAACACAAACATTTTATTCAGGTAATGGGTAGGTTATCACAACGGTTTAAAGCAAGTAAGGAGTCGCGCGAGTCCTAAGAAAAGTACAGTTCCTGTAAACTAATCGAGAACTAAACGTATAGTAGGAACATGATGAACCCTTTTTTAGAATTTAGAGAATTAGAAAATAACGTATAACAATTGTTCGCAAAAAGCAAGTCGTAAGTTAAAACGTACCCAGAAAAGTAGGCAATCTAACTACTCTGCAGAGTCGCTATATATATCTACCTTGTACATACATTATAAGGGAAGAGAACGATTGTTATGAGTTGAAGCTATTGAACATTCGCTAGCAAAGTTGGCCTTATATAATAGATAGACACATAATTTAACGACTAACTACAATTCGCATAGCACCGGGTAAAAAAGAACGCATATATGGGGAATTAAATATAAGAATATTGTCACGAGCGGATCGTCTTCTTGGTGTTGGTATCCAACTGAGATTTCCTGAAGAACCCGATAAAATCAGACGGCTTGAAGTCTTAACAGGAATAACTCCTTTTCTTCGTACACCGTAGGTACTGCAACGGTATCACTGGGCCCAAATCCCGGAAATAGTTGGGGTAACGGTAGGGCTGTAAATAAATTCTAACATTAAAAACCCACATGAAACACAAACCTTATCCACGCCACAACGACAGAAGCACAAGAACTTACCCGATAAAGAAAATCGGCCGAATAGAATTCACGCCCGAATAAGGGCGACTCAACACTGGAAAACCCACCGGGTTTATGAAGCACTCTGCTCTCGTGTCGTAACAATGGGCACCAAATTATTTCACCAACCAATTAAAATTATTCCTTGAGAAAATAATATAAATATGCCGGTGACACGTCTCTCACAACAAATCAATCCAAACGTCTCTCGAAACTCATCTCAAAGCGCAGGAATGTAATTTTAAAATTTGAAATACTTATTCTAAACACCTTGAATCATACGAATTAAAACGTTACGAAAAATCAGCCAGTAACGCGGAAACCAAAAAAAAGGTACGTAATGATAAAGCGGCATGATAATGCTGCGCCCTATAGTAATAATACAACACAAAACAAAGTATCTTTGACTCTTAGATTTGCATCCACTCCGAATAGCAGATTAATCAATAAAAAATATAAAAGTTGACGAAAAAAAAATATTTCGAACGCAATTTATCAATTGGAAGTACCTACTGCCCACCTTTTACTAGTATTGCTGTTTATTTTTTATAATTTGCACAACTGTGCCAAACTCCCTGTCAAGCAATGTAAGCCAAGTTCAAGCTAACAGAACTGGCGAGCTCCGTGTGTAATATAATTTCATCTTCTAAAACTACTTTACTTCCACGCTGGTCTGGGAGCAAAGAAAAAACATAGAATGTACCAGTTGCTTCTCTTCCCGCGCAAATGGTAAAAATCCATGGAGAGAATGGGCGAAAATCACAGGAATCATGTTATAGGCGATGTGACTAGCAACCCATCACTATTTTGATTCCACTTTCCACCTCTATACGCCCTCAGTGTCTTGCTAAACGTGGCGTGTAGGTCTTGTTACATTAGGCTCTGTCTACCCCGTAAGGGATAAAGACGTGATTTGTGTATGTATGTATTCTAAAACTTCTTCTTTCTTTCAAGGTTCGATTTCCTCGACATAAGGAGGAAGTTAACGTTCAGCACGAACGTCGCCGTCCGCGTCGGCAGCGACCTCCTCAACCGCGGCACGTTGATCCCCGTCATCAAGTTCCACTTCCACAACAAGTTCGACCACGACACTTTACAGTTCAATGTGGTGATCCTCGTCTTGCGCGACGAGATTGAATTCGTTAAGGGCGAAACAGCCGGCGTCCACGTGAGCAACAACATCAAACTGAAGTCCAAATACAAGCGTGTCGCGGTCGTCGGGTGGGGCACCCACTGCGTAAGTTTCCACTTTTGTGTGCTGTATTCTTACTGTCTCTCTGAAAAGGATTCGTAACGAATACATCCGACAGAGAACCAAACCGACACAGATCAAAGAATTAGCAAGCTGAACCAGTGGGCCGGCCAAATCTCGCGAGAACCGACAACCGCTGGGGTAACGCTTAAGCTCTGAAAGTCGTGAAAACTTACGATCTTATAGGTCGCGTCATTTAAAAAGAACGCTGTAAAAAGTAGAGGTCCCCCCTCTGCTCATAGTGTACCCATGCGCAAGTACCGCCACTCCACCTTCTTCCATCGTTCTTTTTACATGACCCGAGCTGTACCCCAGAACACGTACCTAATTGAAATTCGCTTTTCAGTACTGTCACATTTGTTCTATTCCAGCCGGTGTCAAAGACAGCTGCGAGAAAAGCACCAGGGTTACTCTTGCGGAGTAAGATGTTGAACGCAACTAAATACAGGAATTGCCGGACCCATTATCAGAAGTATGATTCGTTTAAACTTCTATAGGCCTACATATAAAGCGCCTATGCATCTATTCCTCGTGACTCGATATAATAAATGCGAAAATAACTCTGTCTGTCCGTCGGACTGTCTGTCTCTTTTTTTAATATTAAAACCGACAAACGGGCGTGCGGTGCGCCTGATGGTAAGTAATCACCGCTACCCATGGACAGCACCAATGGGCTAGCGCGTTGCCGGCCTAGCAAGAAATGGTACACTCGCCATATATCGTAGCCAGTTGGAAAAACCCCAGCCGTCAGCCCATTCCAAATTTTGGTCGTACGGGGCAAGAAAGCCGCTTAAATCGCACGGTGTTGGAGCACCAACTATCGAGGTGATGTTGGTGGAAATCTCTTACGCTTACACGCCTAGAACCGATTTTAATTAAATTTGGTTCGGAGATAGTTTTAGTCCCGGGCCTTCCCCGGGACATAGCAAAGAGAATATAATCACTACGTTTGTTGTTTTAATCCCGGAAACTTGCTATCAGCGATAAGCGAATTCTGCTGAGCAACCGCTAGTGTAATTTATTTGTAATTATTGGATTACCGAGTTTACTTTTGGTTTACTTAATTCAATTTGTTTTTAATTGCTTATCACTACATAAAGCAGTGGGGATATAGGCTGGAGATAATGATGATGCGTCCGTCTGTCTGTTTGCGATGGACTCAATAACTAATAAAATTTTAGTGCAGTTTTCACCAAAGCAAGTGTATGCATATTTTTTTAAGTTAAAAAAAATGACAGGATAAGCTGAGTTGTCTGGGATACAGTATGATATCAATAATACATCGTGAACTGGGGCCCGATTTTTGAAAGCACATGTGTGAAAATACCACTCGAAAGTGGTAAAAAATTGTGCTGAATTTGAAATACGAGTAGCATAGAAGATACTTACGGCTCTCATTAATCTTGTCAACTAGTCAAAAATTTGATTAGAGCTGATGTAGTTTAAAAAAAAAAACATTTATTACCAAAACATAAGCAGATAGCAGTTAAGTTGACAACAGATTCAAGACTAAAGAAGAAAGAAAAAAAAACAAGAGACTTGGCGGGCTATGTTCCGGCAACGGGTACCAGTCTCAGCGTGTGCTGGGTTGCATGAACCCAGCGCTGGTTTTCAGTCTGGTCCCTTTATCGGAGGCTAGTTGTAACAGATAGATGATTACTGAGGCGTGGTATATGCAAGTATGTACTTTTGAAGATACTTACTTTTGAAGATATCAACAGATTTACACCACTTTCGAGTGGTGTTTTCTAACACGTGCTTTCAAAAATCGGGGCCCTGTTAAGCCTGTATCTATGCGACTCTATCGGTTGATTCTTCCGTGCATCCACGCGGTCTAGCATCCGGCCGGCAATGAGCTAATTGGCATTGTTCATTTTTTTAGTATGCTCCAATTCGAAAACCATTTCGAGGAAAACCATCATTTATCCGATTTATCTTGTCCGATTTCAAAAATACTTTATGATTGCAGATATTTTTGTAAAAGTACTTTGAACCTTTGTTTGACCGAACGACCCGGTTTTTAGACAGAATCCAGCATCGAATGTTTGCTACAAAAATAAAATAAAAAAAGTTTAGGTATGGCAACTGTCACGTGTCACTGTCAAATCGACAACACCATAGACAAAGCCGTTTTTTTTAACAGCCAGCCGAACGAAGGCGATTGGGATTCTGTCTAAATTCACGAATTATCAAACAGCGAAAAAATATTTATTATTAATTAACAAAGCTACGTAAAAGCATAATATTCAAATTAGTTGCTTGAAATAGTCCATTTTATCAAATAAAGGTGTTAAAAGCACAGCTTAAAAAAAATGAACAATGCCAATTCTCGTTTTTACAGTGATGCGGGCTCAAGGTTCTATGTGTCGCGACTCCACCATTGCGTGCTGACAGGCAGCTGGGGCGTAAGTGTATTTGGGGAATTTAAAAAAATGAGGACACATTTTTTCTCGTATAAGAAATCAGTAGGGCAGTTGATTCTGAGTAGATATAATAGAAAATTTCCAAAATTGGAGAAAAACTATGGAGTATTTTTTTAAATTCCCCATTTTTCACATTACATAAACATTATCATTGTCATCTTCACTACATAGTATAAAATAAAGTCGCTTTCTCTGTCCCTATGTCCCTATGTATGCTTATATCTTCAAAAGTACACAACGGATTTTGATGCGGTTTTTTTTAATAGATGGGCAGTTCTCCGAGACAAGCTGTTTTAGGTGACTTCGGTGGCAAATTTTTCTACTAACTTTTTTAATGTATCACCTCAAAATCTAAATACAGGCCTAAATTTAAAAAATATTAGTACTAAAGGCCTTCTAGTAAACCTGTTAGTTAGTAAGATATTTAAATTTAAACAATCACCGAAATCAAACCGTATAAAAAGCATAAACAAGCGACAACTTGACTGAGAGATGGACAGACATACTTCTTTAATTTTATTATATGCGTGCAATAAGTATTCGTGCAGAAATAAAGAATATTTTAACGTTTTTCTAAAATAAATATTGATAGCTGTGGTGGCTTTATTGATTTCGGTAGCAGTTTTATTGACTTCAGTGGCAGTTTTCTTGATTTCGGTGACCCAAAACCCCACCGAATCCACTGAGATCATTGCCACCGAATTCAAAATTAAACGTTTTTTCCAAATAACAGAAAATATAGGAATAGTACTTACAAGAGCCACTTAATAATGAAATCACATACCCCTAGAGATGACTTACTTACTATCAAACTACCAATAGAACTAACACTGAAAAAAATAATTGCCTCACCGAATTCAACAAAACACGAAACCAAACCCACCGAACGACGAACATTACCTCGAAAATTTTGGCGCTGAGTTGTGAATCGACTTCCGCTCTCGCCAGCAAACACGGCACATCTGAGGCTACCTACACGCGCGTCGCGAGATTCCTGGTATGTTTCTTTGTTAGGATGCCGGCGCGTTTCGTAAACTCCACCGAGTTCAAACGTTACCCTCGGACATGGGGAAAAATTGTTTTAATTGAATGAATTTAAATGATATTTTTTATTAGTGTGTATTATATGATTTATAAACAAGTTTTGTATATAGGAACCCATTTGAGACCAGGAAATAAAATTCGTATCTTAAGATACAATTTTTTTTCTCCGCTCATCTGCGTAGGGGACACTACCACCGAATGTCAATTTTTAAATGTAATATTTTTTTCTTTAGAGTTGGAAATAACTATGGAGTATTTTAATAGTTCTCCAAGCGGGACTGAGCCTAAAGTATACGTCTGATTTTTTTCAGTATTATCTAGCGACGAAATCTATTATTTTTTGCCCCGGACACGTAAAAATGCCACTCCGGAGAACTGCCCAGATAGAGTGATTCAAGAGGAAGGTTTTTATGTATAATTCTATGCAGACGAAGTCGCGGGCAGAAGCTAGTTACTAATAAAATTCGTTATGCGAGTAAGGAAAACAACATGTACATTCCAGTCGCTTCTCTTCCCGCGCAGATGGTAAAAGCCCATCGAAATAATGGGCGAAATCTTTTGGGAATAATGTCATGCGAAGGCTTACTTGCCTGCTATGGGTGGTGTAGGGGTATAGCACGCGTCACGGAATGATGAGGATCCGGATTCGATTCCGGCCATCGCTTTACTTTTCGGATTTTTCTGTGTTCTAATTTTCAGTGTCGTTTCGAAATTTAATTTCTAACGGTAAAATCGTAAAAGTAAACATGAAAAACCAAGATGATAAAAGAAGATCGAGGGATTGGGCGAAAATCTTAGGGTCATGGTGATATAGGCGATGTGGCTAGCAACCCATCACTTATACGCCCACAGTCATGCTAAACGTGGTCTTTGGATCATGTTATCTTGGGCTCTGTCTACCCCATAAGGGATATAGGATTGTTTTAGTCCCGGAAATTTGCTATAAGCGATAAGCGAATTCTGCTGAGCAACCGCTAGTGTAATTTATTTGTAATTATTGGATTACCGAGTTTACTTTTGTTTGGTTTACTTAATTCTATTCGTTTTTTAATTGCTTACCACTACATAAAGCAGTGGGGATATAGGCTGGAGAATCTGGAGATAATGATGATGCGTCCGTCTGTCTGTTTGCGATGGACTCAATAACTAATAAAATTTTAGTGCAGTTTTCACCAATAGCAAGTGTATACATTTTTTTTTAAGTTAAAAAAATGACAGGATAAGCTGATTTATATATGTATGTATGTATGCATGTATGGATGTAAAAACCAAGAAGTAAAAATTCTTGATTATTTTTTTTTATGTTAGAGAGGCCAGACAAACGAACTATAGATAGGTAGTTAAAGTTATAGGCTATACGGCTAGCAGTACAGCGCTATTTTGAATCCACTAAGGTCTTGTTACACCAAGCTCTGACTACCCCGTAGGATTCCGTATAAAGGATAGAGACGTGTTTTATGTATACATATGTACAATTTATAATATTACTAGATAAATACATTGTGTGTCTGTGTGTGTGTGTGTGTGTGTGTGTGCGTGTGTGTGTCTGTGTGTGTGTGTGTGTGTGTGTGTGTGTGTGTGTGTGTGTGTATGTGTATGAGAATCATCGTTGTCAATGTTTTGGTACTCATTCAGGACGACAGCCTCGGAAACCTTGTCCTCGTAAAGAATCGACTGTTCGGGCTCGTCAGCGTGGGCTGTTCGCGCCGCTCCGCCAACGCCCCCACCGTCTTCATCAAGCTCGCCGTCATCACCCACTGGATGAATAGCATCATGTGCCGGGTAAGGGCTCCCATTGGCAAGGGCTACTTACTGGCTGCTCCGCTCCGCCAACGCCCCCACCGTCTTCATCAAGCTCGCCGTCATCACCCACTGGATGAACAGCATCATGTGCCGGGTAAGGGCTCCCATTGGCAAGGGCTACTTACTGGCTGCTCCGCTCCGCCAACGCCCCCACCGACCTCCCCAAGCTCGCCGTCCTCAGCCTCTGGGTCAACAGCATCATGTGCCGGGTAAGGGCTCCCATTGGCAAGGGTTACTTACTGGCTGCTCCGCTCCGCCAACGCCCCCACCGTCTTCATCAAGCTCGCCGTCATCACCCACTGGATGAACAGCATCATGTGCCGGGTAAGGGCTCCCATTGGCAAGGGCTACTTACTGGCTGCTCCGCTCCGCCAACGCCCCCACCGACCTCCCCAAGCTCGCCGTCCTCAGCCTCTGGATCAACAGCATCATGTGCCGGGTAAGGGCTCCCATTGGCAAGGGCTACTTACTGGCTGCTCCGCTCCGCCAACGCCCCCACCGTCTTCATCAAGCTCGCCGTCATCACCCACTGGATGAACAGCATCATGTGCCGGGTAAGGGCTCCCATTGGCAAGGGTTACTTACTGGCTGCTCCGCTCCGCCAACGCCCCCACCGACCTCCCCAAGCTCGTCGTCCTCAGCCTCTGGATCAACAGCATCATGTGCCGGGTAAGGGCTCCCATTGGCAAGGGCTACTTACTGGCTGCTCCGCTCCGCCAACGCCCCCACCGACCTCCCCAAGCTCGCCGTCCTTAGCCTCTGGGTCAACAGCATCATGTGCCGGGTAAGGGCTCCCATTAGCAAGGGCTACTTATTGACTGCTCCGCTCCACCAACGCCCCCACCGACCTCCCCAAGCTCGCCGATAAAACGGCTTCCGTTGCCATGGATTCTATCCGCTCAAGTACGCTCTTTTCAAGGCACGATCCTCACCCAACTCCGCATGTCCAAGCCACTAGAATCTGGACGCTTCATTCTCCCTGGTAATATTGGGCTTGGACACTAGTTCCCAATTCAATTTCCCGGTTCTTTCTGACCCTCCAACCCCCATCATCTCTCTGATTTGAATTGACACGGATTGGAATTAGACAGTAAATGTTATTGTGATGCTGGTATGTCAATATAACATCAGGGCAAAACAACCTTGGTCATGGTAAGGCCCTGGATTTGCTCACGAAGCTCTCCTTCGCCAAATTCATAGGGGAAAAGATTTTATGCGAGCCGGGTTTGAACCCACGATCATCTGTAAAAGTCAAACCACAAGGCTTGAACTGCCATGGTCATGTACAACCCGTGTATATATTTTATTGAATCAGGTGTTAGTTTTGTCTGCGGGTGGTAGGACCTCGTGCAAGATACCACCGCCATACTCGTTAATCCTGCCGCCAAGCAGTGTTCCGGCGTGGAGAGTAAGACAGCCGGTGAAATTACTGGCACAAAACTATTCTATCCTAGACCTCTAGGCTGGCCACGCGTCTGCATGTTTGTCGTGCAGTGGGTACATAATATTATTTTGACTTCCAACAGTACAAAGCACGTTCCGACCCAAGCGATATGAGTAAAGTTTCTGATTATGGATCGATTGAAAATGTAAGCAGTGCAGAAATGGTATTTTTAAAGGGACCTAAGATACAGTGCTGGCTCCGCTCAGGCGGCAGCCTCAACTGTTGGTGTATGAACATCACCACCTACTATTGTTGGAGAGCAGGACGTTATATAAAACATGGTACACCAATAGTTTGTAGCGACCTGGATAGCTACACGAAGGTGGTTTGCTCTCCAGCCAATGCGACTGAAAAGGACCGTTCAGACATATCTCTCTCGCTGGTGTGGTGGCCACGTGGCCCCGAACATAAAGGCGCTATGTACTATTGTGTATTGGAAAGCAGAAATACGTCGGTAAGAGGCTGCAACGAGACCCACCATATATTTAATCTTATTGGTAATGAGAATTGTCACGAGACAAATTGTTCAGAAAATATTTATGACAACATAATATATTGTACATATAGAAGTTGTTTCCAGCGGTGGTGGCCATTTACAGGCAAATATTGTGCCGTCAAAGATGAATACTGTCTGGACGTACAACGCAGAAGAATCCTATGTCCAATTGACGGCTATGTTTGCGGGTGGTACAGAAAGTCTTGGTACCGTACTTGTAGGTTTAAACGATGCAAACAAAAAGTAATAACTCATTACAGTAAAGAAAAATATTTGACAATTTGCTATTACGAAGTTTACTGTTACTTCTTTGCTTGGGCATTTTACGACTGCCCAGAAACTTCTGAAAAAAAATGTATAAAAATCGATGGCGTCTGGGCTTGCAAAAGGAGATTTTGTAGAATTCCGCCGCAGCGCAACCGTGTCAAACACTGTGGCGCTCCAGGCGCGACATATTGCTTAGATGACTATTATTTAAGATATATAAAATGTCCAAAATACACGGAAACAACATGTCACAGACAAAATAATTACATATATACCGCGCCCTATATTTGTAGAGACGAGTTTTGTCCAATCACGCTTTTACTTGGCGAAAGACTCAAATGTGAATCCAAAGTGTATTGCTACGCGATTATTAAAGGCAAAAAGGTAACAATAACATGTCCAAAAATAGGAAAAAATTGTAGAGAACTACCTGCTGACACTTATGTTCCCACGCCTGAAGTTGACGATTTTGATTATAGTCCTACAACTCCTGAACCTCCCAGTACTGAAATTAATTCTACTGACAATCAATTAAAGAAAACTAAAAATAAACCAATGATTTGTGCAATAGCTACCAGTTGTTCTACTCTGGAAGATATTGAAGTGGATTGTAGTTTTACAAGCCGTTATTGTCACAAAGGCGATTTGGTGTTCGAATGTCCACCACTAGATCCCTCTTCAGGTTCAATGGAAGCCTACCATTATAGTCATAGCACCAGAGGCCCGAGAACACTCCCAGCAGACTCGCCATTTCATGTCCGGGCAAATGATAATGATGCTGATGATGATTTTGACAATGATGACAACTTACAATTAACGACATTTGCAAGCCCTAGACGAATACAAAGTGACGTACCCTGGCCTGATGATGATGATGCTGAGAGTGTCCTTGAATCGATGAGATATGCAAGTCCAAAACAAATACAAACTGTCGTACCGGCACTCAGAGCACGGGTTGATAATGATGATGACAATCGTGATGAGGAAGATGACTTGGAATTGACGACATACACAAACCCGAGACAAATGCAAACTGACTTACCGGCATTCAGAGCCCGGGATGATGATGATAATGCTGATGGCAATCCTGATGAGGAAGAAGACTTTGAATTGACGACATATGCAAGCCCAAGACAAATACTAACTGACTTACCGGCACTCAGAACCCAGGATGATGATGATAATGCTGATGGCAATCCTGATGAGGAAGAAGACTTTGAATTGACGACATACACAAACCCAAGACAAATACTAACTGACTTACCGGCACTCAAAACCCAGGATGATGATGATAATGCTGATGGCAATCCTGATGAGGAAGATTACTTTGAATTGACGACATACTCAAACCCGAGACAAATACAGACTGACTTACCGGCACTCAAAACCCAGGATGATGATGATAATGCTGATGGCAATCCTGATGAGGAAGATTACTTTGAATTGACGACATATGCAAGCCCAAGACAAATACAAGCTGATGCACCGGTACTCAGAGCACGGGCTGATGATATTCATGACAATACGAATGAGGAAGATGACTTTGAATTGACGACATACACAAACCCAAGACAAATACTAACTGACTTACCGGCACTCAGAACCCAGGATGATGATGATAATGCTGATGGCAATCCTGATGAGGAAGATTACTTTGAATTGACGACATATGCAAGCCCAAGACAAATACAAGATGGTGCACCGGTACTTAGAGCACGGGCTGATGATAATCATGACAATACGAATGAGGAAGATGACTTTGAATTGACGACAAATACAAACCCAAGACAAATACAAACTGACGTACCGGCACTCAGTGCTCGGGATGGTGATGATGCTGATGACAATCCTGAAGAGGAAGAAGACTTTGAATTGACGACATATGCAAGCCCAAGACAAATACAAGCTGACGTACCGGCACTCACAGCACAGGATGATGATGATGCTGATGACAATCCGGATGAGGAAAATGACTTTGAATTGACGACATATACAAGCCCAAGACAAATACAAGCTGACGTACCGGCACTCACAGCACAGGATGATGATGATGCTGATGACAATCCCGATGAGGAATATGACTTTGAATTGACGACATATACAAGCCCAAGACAAATACAAGCTGACGTACCGGCACTCACAGCACAGGATGATGATGATGCTGATGACAATCCCGATGAGGAATATGACTTTGAATTGACGACGTATACAAGCCCAAGACAAAAACAAGCTGATGCACCGGTACTCAGAGCACGGGCTGATGATATTCATGACAATCCGGATGAGGAAGATGACTTCGAATTGAAGACATATACAAGCCCAAGACAAATACAAGCTGACGTACCGGCACTCACAGCACAGGATGATGATGATGATGCTGATGATAATCCGGATGAGGAATATGACTTTGAATTGACGACATATGCAAACCCAAGACAAATACAAACTGACGTACCGGCACTCAGTGCTCGGGATGATGATGATGCTGATGGTAATCCTAATGAGGAAAATGACTTTGAATTGACGACATATGCAAACCCAAGACAAATACAAACTGACGTACCGGCACTCAGAGCCCAGGATGATGAGGATGCTGATGACAATCCCGATGAGGAATATGACTTTGAATTGACGACGTATACAAGCCCAAGACAAATACAAGCTGACGTACCGACACTCACAGCACAGGATGATGATGATGCTGATGACAATCCCGATGAGGAATATGACTTTGAATTGACGACATATACAAGCCCAAGACAAATACAAGCTGACGTACCGGCACTCAGAGCCCAGGATGATGAGGATGCTGATGACAATCCCGATGAGGAATATGACTTTGAATTGACGACGTATACAAGCCCAAGACAAATACAAGCTGACGTACCGACACTCACAGCACAGGATGATGATGATGCTGATGACAATCCCGATGAGGAATATGACTTTGAATTGACGACATATACAAGCCCAAGACAAATAAAAGCTGACGCACCGGGACTCAGAGCCCAGGATGATGATGCTGATGACGATTCTGATAAAGATGATAAAGCACGATGAGGAAATTGATGTTATTAATTGGGTAATAATTTTACATAGATAAAGTGATTCAAGAGAAAGGTTTTATGTATAATTCTACGCAGACGAAGTGCAGAAGCTAGTATATAGATTATATACGAAGATTAGTCATAATCTGGATATGATATTACTGGAGATCTATGGGGCAGACCTATATGTCCAACAGTAGACGTCCTATGGCTGTTATTATGATGATGATGGATGATAAGTTATTATATAGATAGATTAGACTTAATCGCATATTATTTAAACTGCCTATTTGTCATTTGTAATTAGTACGTAGGTAATTTACTAACAGAGTCATTATATATAGCTTTACTTTTTGAATTGTTCTTTTAAACACTAACATTATTTTCGATGACCTTCTGTTTTATCTGAAATAAACGATTATTTATTACTATTCAATGCTATTTTATTATTTTTTACATAACGTTACTAAAGGCTCATATGCCATAACGTTTTTTTTAACAGTTGTTTGTTCGGGATGGTTATATAACTAACCTAACCTAACTACCTTTAGAGTTCTACAGAATGGCCATTTAAAGCTACTCTCCTGAAAATAAAAAAAGTTTCTGTCAAGTTAATCGGACCAACGGTTGAAGAGTTCCCTCCTGCGGAGACAGTCCTGGCTGGGTCACCAGAACTCCACTACCAGATCATTGCATTGTCATCCGACTTACTCTAGCAAAATTTAAAATCAGTAGGAAATCGCATGATTCCTCCCGAATAAACTTTTTTCTTTTTTTTTTTGCGGCGGAAAAATGCGTTACGGCGGGACGGCACGGAAGTTATGTGGGGCTCTCCTCCCCGGCCCCCCTTCCGAGTGGAAGGACGCGGAGGCCTACCCACTAAAAACCCGCCGGTATTCCCTCTCTGCCATTGGGGGGGGGGGGCGCCAGGGAGCATGAGGGTGTCACCGCGTACTCCCGAATAAACCTACAAACCAGTGGTGTGGCGTCCATAAAACACGATTCCCACTGGCTTGCCTATTTTAAGGCAGTTGAGCACTTTATTTGCAGAATTAGAAGAAAATGGCTTGACGACTTTATTGAATGTATGTACATACATTGCAAGTTAATAAACAAAAAACGCTTTTAAAAAGAGTTATGGCAAGAGATCATTATGGCAAACATTACACTATGACATTGGATTAGGCGAGTTGGCCAAGACCGGAAAGGAAGCTCATGAAGACCAATTAGAGGAAGGTTGCTCTTTTTATACAAACAAAAAAATATTTACCTTGCTACTCCGCTCGCTACTCAAAATACGACAAGGAAAACAAACGTGATAATGGGTCACTGAGCACTACCACCCATGGTCCTGATGCTGCAGATGAGTTGCCAGCGTAATGGGCTAAGATCTCCGAGGTTAAGATAAAATACCTGATGGGCCGGTAATTGCCTGGCTTACTCTGCGCGCTGGAACAAAGCACCGCACGCACTGCTGCTGCAGGATTAGCGAGTAGGACGGTGGAAGCGCGACCTGCTGCAGATAGGGTGAAGGGCTGGAAAACGTGGTGTTGACATGAGGAGGTTGTGGCTCAGAAAAATTCAAGAGCAGACAGGGGCTACAAATTGCTCCGCCTCGAAAAAGACAAGAGCAAATGTTAGGAGTTGATGGCCAACCAAGTATTGCCGAAGAACCCAAAGAAAAAGAATGGAACTCCTCAGCACCCAAAGGCCCGCAGATCAAAAGTGGTAGAGCGCTAGCTTGATCGACTGTACATTTATCTTGTCAGAACTGTGACTGTACAAAGTAGGATTCACGCGCGTAACAGGTCCGTTTGCATCGAGGTAAATTAACTGTTCCGAATTGCGATTAGGTGTATAAAAATGTTTCTTATTTTTGTTGAAACATAAGACGGGGCACGAAAATATCATTTTTGGTCCGGGGGGACTCGGCGTAAAGAAGGTTGGGAAACCCTGGTATAAAGTAGTAAAGTTCAAACTTGCGCAATACCAGTAATTCATCAGCTCTTTATCCTGAGATCGACATTCTCCTGGATCTTATCGTGACACATAGTTGAGTGGTGATCATTTGGCTGGTTAGAATAAGTATCCATTTATACATAATATCCCGTTTAGATCATTATGCTTATTCTTTAAATCATATGAAAAGTTATGTATACAAGAATAGCTTATTAAATTTCAATATACAACGACTTTATGGTCTTCGAAATGTAAAGCCCATGAAAAAACACTTAAAGTTGAAAACAATAACCATATTTTTATTTTATTCATTTATTTTGTTATAATAACACCAATATTTGTTTATTTTTAAGTTAAAAAGGATTATTTAAAAAAATGATCAGTTATCAAGTGATTTTGTTCTTCGTTGTGACTGGAAGCATTACAACCGATAAGCTCTTCATATCTTCTGATTTCAAAAACGTCTTGCGTCACACAAATGACAAATTACTTGAAATAGCCGATGAAGTATTTATGTCGCTAAAAATTAACGTAAATTTTAGTAAATCCCAAAACGTGGCCGACAGTTTGTTGCTTAACAACTTCATACGGAATGTATCAGCTAGAAACCATAAAAAATACGATGAAATCCATGATTTAAGTACATTGACTGTTGACGACAATAAAACCGCTTATTTCATTTTTATCATTAATGAAATGGTTGAAGATTTTGTTATGCTAGAAAGGATAAAACTGAAACCACAACTCAGCGTAAAATATTACAAAAATAACCTAATTAGCATTAATAACAGTAGTCTTAAGATATCCGAAACAAATTCAACATTCAAGCTGGTTAAACTGAAGAATGAATTTAGTTCGAATCTAAAAAAACGCGTAATTAAGGACATAGTTTATAAACTTCTGTTTGCGAATCCTAAAAAGTCGGTAAGAAGCCCTGACGAGCAAGATTTGAAATTGTGGGGTGAGTAGCAGAATTAAATTCTTGACTTTACCCTGACACTTGGAACACTTATCGTCATTCAACCAATTTACAAAAAACCTTGACAAACACACTCAAACCTTCCTTGTGAATCACTCTATCTTTTGATGATAACCTCATGAGTTTACCCCAATAAAACAGACAGACGCGACAAAAAACTTTGTTTTGTAATAATGTGTTGCCTGACATTTTATATCCCTTATTGCCACTCTTACTGATTACTCTATGCGTGTACCTACTTAACGTTTCCTAGAAGTCAATCTGAGCAGCTTGCAAACGCGGCGGGTGTTCAACGGGCAGGCGACTTCGGTTGAAGAGTTCCCCTTCATGGTGAGCGTCCACATCGAGGGCCACTTCTGCTGTGCCGGCTCCATCATCCGCAAGGAGCTGGTCATCACAGCGGCCTCTTGCTTAAGACCGTGAGTGTAATACTTTACGTCGCCCAGGGCCGTAAGAAGCAATTTAACGTCCGCTACGCGAGCGGAAATTTCCACACCCTGCCCAGGGAAAGACGTGAAATTGTGAACACGTCTCGGGCGGTGATAAAGAAAGCCTCAACTTTCTGCGATCTGAGACATTTTTTATTCCACCACCCTCGGGGTGTAATGTACTATATTGACACATTCACTGCCGGCAGTGCATAATGTAGATACCGGGCCTTAGAATTATTTCAGAATAAGTAATAAGTAAAATTCGAAATTCTTAGAAATCATGTTATAGACGCGGCTAACAACCCGTCACTATTTTGATTCCCCTTTCCACCTGCACGCCCGCAAACATGCTAGGCGTGGCCTTGGGGTTTTGTAACCTTGGGCTCTGTCTACCCCGTAAGATATAGACGTGATTTGTGTATGTATGTAAGTAATAAGTACGAATGGAGGAAAAGGAGAAGAAGAAGCGTCAGGACCGGTAGGCCGGTGGGCCCTGGGCAAAAACAAACCGACGTTTAGGGATGGTTAGGTAAGACTGTTTTTTAAATTTCCAGATTCCATACCGCCCAGAGAATTCCTCACTTAACTATAGAAGTGCGCGTAGCCAGCGACTTTACCGGCCAACATGGAGAGTTAATACCGGTAGCAGAAATGTACTTTCACCCACACTTCAACCATGAATCTCTAAGCAACAACCTGGCAATACTGAAGCTGAAGAAACGGTTGAAGTTCAGTGAGAAAGTGAGGAAGATAATGTTTGATAACAACGCGTACAAGATGCCCGAGAATGCGGTGAATATTCTTATATTGGGCTGGGGGTCAATAAACGTAAGTAAATATTTATTAGTATTTATAAAACACACGTGTCGTACAAAGATGGCTCTCTTGCTCGTGTGGTTGCGGACGCAGATCTATCTAGCTGAAGAGTGTAGGAAGTCTACATGGATGATATTTTAAAACAATAGGCTGGGGATTCTTAAAATCGATAAAAGAACAGAATGTCGCTGTAACGACTTGATACTCCACAAATAAGAAGAAGAAGGGAATAAGAGGATGTGCAGAAGACTTTGAGCTGTTCGACAATTTATCTACTGCTGACGCTGACTGTATATTGGATATCTATCTATGGTTACGGAGTGGAAGGTCTTGTTTGTTTCAGATGAAAGTAGCGCATCATGTCGAGACAACGCCCCTTTCGTACGATTTCGTTGACGTGTATAATCTACAGGAATGCAAGAAAGTTTATTCGAGGTAACGAATGAGCGTGGTTGGACATTAACAATCTCACATTCCCTCCCGTAGCGTTCATAATCGTCACTGTATAGGAGTTGGACTCTTGGAGTAATTGCCATTTCTCCCGTTTCCCCGCCAGCTTCTTGCCCTCTCTGTACAGCGTCATATAGTATGAGGCATCCAAGGTGACCAAAATCTTCGACACACCATACTATTTCAATGGTGTACCAAACTATTTGGCCAACCTGGATGGTTCAGACTACATGACGCTGACTGTACGACTGCGCGTTGACATGTTCTCTTATTATGTGGTGATAAACTTATTTGGGTCTACCCCTTCCTCTTCTTCCTTCAATCTACCCATAGCTTTTGCTTTTCAAATTTTCTGTGTAATGGTTTTCAGTATCGTTTAGAAAATTAACAAGAACGACAAAGGGGACCGAGAGAGGTGCGGGCGGGTAGAACATCTCTCGGTCCTCTTTGTCGTCATACCCCGCGCTCCTGTGGCCTCGCGAGCGAGGACTCAGTAAAGCGACGTCTATAGTTTTTGTGACCATGAAAAGTTTTGTGCTTATGTGTTGGAAGTTGTACATTTATAAAGCAGATAATCCTTTTTTTAGTTTCTACGTAAAAGATAAAAACTTCTGCACTGGCTACGTGTCCAAAGGCAGTGGTGCTTGCAAAGTAAGTAACTCTTCGTACGAATACTTTAACATCACAACACACATCCACACCTACACGTCTGTACACCTGTATCATTAGGATCCCACTTTAATGCTTAATTAAGTCATATCACTTCTGATCTCGTCTTCGATGTCACCCTATCTAATCCTGGTCATGTATACTCAGCTGCCGGGAAGCTGGTGACCTCCCACTGCACGTCATCACCTCGAGGCTCCTATTTCACCAATACGACATTCGTCAGCGACAAGTGACAATTCTCTTTACATTACAAACTCGACGAGAATCTACGCCGGTTGGCTTCACATAGACTACGCATTGCATTTCGAATTGTCAATAGTCACCGCCAATTATCAAGGCGGTGAAAGGGGCCAGATATGAGTATGCTTCTAGAACGACATCGGCGGCCCGGCGGTGGTAGGCAGCACGCTGGCCGGCGTCATCAGCTACGGCTCCCCGCACTGCGGGCAGCCCGACGCGCCCACCGTCTTCACCAAGCTGGGCTACTACGCCGACTGGATCCACAGCATTTTCGATAGGGTAGATTCCCATAACATCCTAAGGCGTACAGTGGGGGGTAGCCAGGTAAGCGTACAAATTGTGGTGAGTCACCGTCCCTATTATCCTGGACGCCCCACTGCACGCCACTGAAAGTATCAAATCAACTAACCTGGGGGCTACCACAATCGTTTAATGTGTGCTAAGTTCTATTCTGCGTAAGGGACACAGTTATATAGCTCTATCCCTTACACTGAATAGACCTGGCACGCATTCAGCGATTGTGGTAACCCTTGCTTTCAGTTACAAGCTTTTTTTTCGTTGACTGCCCTGTACTTGCATTGTCATCTCAACATTATGTACACCAAATTCAAGTCAATCGGCCCAACGGTTGAAGAGTTCCCAGAGGAGATCCTGCCCGGGCCAACAAAAGCTCGCTTCCATATTCCATAATGTGTGAAATTGAGTCAAAATACAAGATCTGATTTTAGAAGGACACCGGGAAATTAAATAAAAGCTTTTAATAAAAAGAAACGGATCAACTTACTTAGCAACTTAGTAACAAAATAAATTCGATGACATACACAAAATACTGTTCCAGATTCCTCAAGAAAACAACCATATTAATCCAAAGTCCAGATTAGTCTCGCGGCCCAGAAACCGGCATGAGCCGGCTTCTGGATCCGTTGAAGATCCCAACAAAATTTCAAGTGAAATCGAGTCATTAGCACAACTAATAGGAGAGTTGCAGGTAGTTAAACACATCAACTCAACAATCACTGAAATTCTAAAAGAGCAGAAAATGGAAGAAGCTAATATAAATAGCACTAAAGATAAAGACGATCTAATTTCCAAGGAAGAAGATAATGACATTATCAATGTAGTAAATGTGCTAAAGTATTTTAGTCAGGATTCTGTCAGTACAACACCAGAAAGTATAGATATTCCGGTTGGTACATCTAATGATGAATATTTACAAAACCAAGGAAGTGCTGTTGCGAGTTCAGATCTCGCGGATTCGAAAGAATCAGAAGAAGCTACTGCGCATAAAAGCATATTCATAGACGTAGATAAGCAATTTATATCAGGGCATCCTGATATAAAATCATCTCTACCAGCATTCGCTAAATCAACGACAAATTCCGTAGCAGATGAATTCACGCTAGTAGATGAATGGCCGCGCACTAGATTCGATAGTGAACTTTTAAAAGAGATGACCATTTCAAATGATTTATATATCGAAAACGATACTAATGAAGAAAACAATGCTGAAGTCACAGAACCTACTCCTAATTATGAAGAATTTGAAACGTCTTATGCACCAACTGCAAGCAGGGCAGAACAAAATGAGTTGTTACAAATTGTCTTCTTGAGAAGTTCGTCCATAACACAATTCTCGGTAAAAGACCCACCATCAGTAAAGGAAACGACTTTACCTACGAATTTACCTATTATTTACTATGAAAGCAGCCGGAAGAATTCAAAAAAAATATTGTAAGCGACTTAGCGTTTCACGAGACCACTACCTTTTCCTGTGATAAAAATACCTAGTACCTAACATACGTCAATCCAGAGACCTTAGCTTTTTATAAACGAGGGTTTTTCTGTTCAGCTTCAGATATTATCCCCTAAATTTATCTATCTTTTTAATTTATTTATCTATTTTTTATATCATCGTACCTACATAAAACTTGTTTCATCTGTGAAGAAATTGTTTTAATTACATCATTTCGCTGGAACTACGTCATTTTCCGGGGTAGCCTACTTTATATTCCAAACTTCAAGCTTATATTTTATAATTTCATCAAAATCAATGAAATGGTTCAGCCTTGATAGATAAGGTAGGTATATAATTACCAAAGAGAGAGATAATAGTTTGGTTACTTTATTATTTTAGTTATATTCGTTTTTTGTGTAAACCAACGTTTTTTTTTGTATTGAATGAATAATAAACTACACTAAACTATGGGCGTGTAGCAATGGCACTTATTTGTTTCGCCTTTCCATCTGTACGCCCACAGTCCAGCTAAACATGGCCAAGACTTGCTACCTTAGGCTCTGTCCTCCGTAAGGGATATACCACGTGATATGTGTATATAATGTGTGGCACTATCCTTTTTTTTTGCGGCGGGAAAATGCGTTACGCATACGACCGCGCCGTGGGGGGGGTCTACTCCGAAATACGAAGTTCGAAACGAAGCTCGCAACGAAGATGAAACGAAGTTCGTCAACGAATGCTACTACGAAGTAGTTTCGGATCGCATGAGTTTCGTATCGAAACCATAGACCACTTTCGAATTGAACTACGTGAATGGAAAGAGCGAATAAATAAATAAAGTACTTTTCGCACTACCGTTTAAAAACCGGTAAATAGATTATTAGCTTGAAAGTCCAATAAATAATTAATATTATTAACCTCCAACATCATGCGTGATCACAATATACTTTTCCACAAGTTTTATTGCTGCATTGGGGTTTATTTTGTGTTTTTCGGCGTTCTCACGTACCTACATCTAAACGTCAAAAAAAAGTTGACATTTCGAATCACCTTCGAATCGATAGGTTGCTACTACGAAGTTACTTCGCATTCGTTTTCGTTTTGCCACTCATTATTTATTAATTCCTGTGTTTAGAAAAAATCTTTAATAGAGTAGAAACACTGTTCCGTTAGCCATCGGAGCTTTCAAATAAAAAAAAAATAATTAAAATCACCACCCAGTCGAAAGTTATGAGGTAAAAACATTAAAAAAAAATACAGGTGAATTGAGAACCTCCTCCTTTTTTTGAAGTCGGTTAAAAACCATACTTACGTTGCGAAAAACAAAACTGAAGAAGGGATGTAAGTATAATACAACACTAAAATAGTTTTTTTATGACTCTTTTAAGTTTAAACGCGATATCGTTGACCACACAACTGTCAAAACTCAACAAACGACAGTGAAACGACATCTCTTTAGTTATCGTTTGATTCTGACATTTCAAATCGTAAATCTTTGCGAAAACACACACGAAGTTCGATTTTCAGAGTAGACAAAACGTCATCAATATCCGAAATCGTTCACGAAGTTCAATTTTCAGAGTAGACAAAAACGCGACGAAACGAACGACAAACGAACTTCGATCCGAAAACGAATGCGAAGTAACTTCGTAGTAGCAACCTATCGAATCGAAGGCGATTCGAAGCACGTAACTACGAACTTCGAATTTCGGAGTAGCCCCCCGCGGAAGTTATGTGGGACTCTCCTCCCGGCCCCCCTCCCGACTGGAAGGAGGCGGGGGAGGCCTACCGACTAAAAACCCGCCGGTATTCTCTTTCTGCCATGGGGGGTGCCGCGGGAGCATTACGGTGTCACCGCGTATGTGGCACTATCCTAACTTAACTGATTTGTGATGTTAAATGACGGCATCACCAGCATCGAAATAAAACGAAAACGACATTAAAAGTCATATAATCCGGTAAAGTATTGTGCAGTCGGCAGCAAAGTAGACAAACCGTCGAAGAGTTCTAAAACGCTCTCTACGCATACTGACCAATACGCAGAATGACCATGTAAAATTTAAGTTACTACTACGTAAAATGACATACGTGAATTAACCAATATGCTTTATAAGCATTACTTATTTAGACCAATATTATGCGGAATGACCATTTCAATATCGATACGCAGAATGACATGAGTTAATTTTCCAATAGGTACCTACGCATTAAGACTATTTTGGTTAGGGTGCGGCGTCCCTAAGCCGCGAACATATTTGTTTTATGTATAGGGCCAATTTGCGTTTAGTCATTTCACGCATTATTTATTGATATGTTATTTTGCGACCGATCGATCGTGTTGGCATTATGCGTACTGGGCAATCTGCGTGTTTTTTATTAGTCAATATGCGTAGAGGTCCAAAACTGTTTCGATTATTGTTACGCAGGTAATTTAGAGCTGTACCTACATCTGTTTATCTATTTCTGTTGACAAAGCTGACACAATATAAATAATAAAATACGTGTTCAAAGCAATCAAGGCGCTCGGCTGTCATTTCTTGGGTTTGTCCTGAAACAAATATATACATTAAACAATAAATACACCGCGTCTTTAAATTAATTCAGAATACTTCGGCAGCCGGTTGAAGGAACAAAAGTGTAACTAAAAAAATCTGTAATTTTATTTTCATGACTTTGAAATGAAAAAAAAATACAAAAGGGGAATTAAAAACAAATTAAACTATGATTAAATTAAAAACTCTTTAAAAAATCTTAAAACAAAATAATTAAAAAAGGGGGGCCTGCGTGGCATGGCCACAGACGCTGGCAGCATTCCCCTTTTGGACAGCGATACTAATACGCTGTCCAAGGAAGCGGTCACCCGTAGCGTCTATCAGCCTATTCGAAATATCTTTGAAGAGGCTAATAGCGCTAGGACCCCACGGATCAAGGGTCTCAACACCGAAAGGGACAAAGCTATATTCGGTACTGAGACCCCTATATTTATCTTGTCTAATTCGGCCGCTTCTGCACCCGCGCTTGCTCTACTCGTGGTAAGAAATTGTGTTTGACAAAAATGATTTCATACATCGGTCGTTCAATAAGAGCTTAGTACGGCGTCAAAGGGGTGCAATAATTTTGAGCAATAAATTACGATGAAAAATTTTGGATGGTCGATTAATTGTTTGATCTAAAATTATAAAATAAACCTTACCGAATCAAGACGTATTTTCAGAAACATTTCCTATTTCAGCTAGAGAAATTTTAGACCAAACGAGCATTCGATCAAACGAAAAGCACCAGCACAGCTAGTACGAGAGCGCTAGAGCTGTCCTGTGAGATACACTACTCATCTCTTTCTAGAACGAACAGTAAGAAAAAGACAAATGCCGTGCTGACGATGCAAAGCAACACTCACCACTTTCCAGCGGTCGTATTCATAGTCCCAATTCGAAGTTAAACCGTCTATCGGCTGTGCGTGAATCTCGATCATTCTGCGGAACACCGCCTTCTGTGCCATCAGCGAGTGGGATGCCGGGAGAGGTTCTTGGACTGAAAAGCAATTATACGTACAGTCAGCGTCATTTAGCATAAAACATCCAAGGTGACCAAAAAGTTCGGCACACCATAACTGTATCTATGGTGTACCGAACTATTTGGCCGACATGGATCCGTCAAACTACATGACCCTGGCTGTACCGAAGCCAGCATCGTTTTGGTTAAAGATCTGTACGAGCTTTTAACAGCCACTATTATTAAAATCCGACTGGTTCTATACACTTACCAAAGTGGTGATAGAAAATCATGCACCAGAGCGCACAAGACAAGGTGCATAAGAGGCCGCCTAGTGTCATCTTCCACATGCCGGTGGCGTGCTGGAACTCGGCGAAGGTCTGGCAGAAGGAGGCGCGGTACAGTGTCTTCTTCTCCTCACAGCAGAGCAACCTCCAGTCGCCACATTCTTTCTGCTTTAGACCCTGTGCCAACAGAATAACAAGTATTTCTCCGTTTTCCAAATACGTCACCACAAAAGATCATTTAATTTTTAACACATTGGCTGGTTTTCAAAAGAACATTCTTTCGAGATGTTTGAGCCTGATCAGTGGCGTGACTATAACGTCTGGGGCCCGCGGCAAATTCGTTAGATGGGGCTCCTTCCACAATATAAAGAAGTGCATCAGCGTCCCTTCTGTGCTCTATAGCAAGCCAGTTGGGGGCCCCGTAGAGCCACGAGCTACAAGTGAATACGAGAAACAAAATTACACCTCAAATTAACTACCTACTCTTAATCTGTTCAACAATTCTGCTCACATTGCAAACTCAACGAGAGTCTACGCCAGTTGGCTTCATATTGAATGCGCATTGCGTTTCGAATGGTCACTTGTCACCGACAATTGTCGAGTTGGTGAAATAAGGGCCTGAGATTTCATTTTGACACTAAGTTGTTTTGACATCTAGGTGTATTGATAAGGAATAACGAAATCAAGGCATCCGTCTTCCAATGTTGCAAGCGAGTCACTCAGTCACGTTGTGCTAATAAAGACAATATTTACGATGATGTCCTGTGTGTTCTCCTTAAACCTGACCGCGGGGAAGGGGTAGTGTGGGTCGTCTTTGTAGTTGGCGCTGCCGTTGACGCCGTAGCCGACGACGTCGCGGCTGCCGATGCGGCAGCGGCCGTGCACGCGCGCGTGCTGCACGGCGGCCGCCCACGGCGCGAGGGTTGATCTCAGCATCGCCATGGATGGCTCGACACTTTGCTGTGTCTGTGAGCTAGAGACACTATTTGATTTTTTAACTGTCACTTTGACTTAAGGTAAGTTTCGTGTTTCTGCTTTTTGACTGGTTTAGAACAAAGGCTAACGAAAGATGACGCTGGGAAATAGCGGCTATTAAGGCGATGCCACACTGCAGCGCACAGTCACGCTACCCCCGAGGGTAGCTCCGCATTAAAACGTACACGCTACGCACGAAATGACCAATGGACCCACGTGGGTGACGTGTATAGCGTTTTCGTGCAGCAAAGCAAAGTGGGAGCAAAGAACCGTTTCATACAACTTTCTACGGGAAGTGACGGTTTCTTTGCTCCCGAGTATACGACAAAAGAGACATTTTCCGACTCGTTTTCTTTTTGTGTAGTCATAAGGTGTCTTAGATTGTTACAGAATATTTGAGCAAGTGGTTGGGTTATTTTGCTTGAATTACTGGATCGTTGGTTTAATATTTTTTTATTCAAAATTAGGTAAGTCATTCCTTTGACTTCATACTCTTTAAAAACCAACCAACGGTTGGAAACATTTGTCATCTGCAATTTAAAAATCAGAATAACATCTACAGTCCTTGAGCTCTTAGAACGACATTTGGGTTTGTCTTTCTATCTCACTCGCTCTTATGGGTTTGATGCTTAAATCGGCCGATGGTACCCGATGAAACGCTAACGCTAATAACGCTAGCTGGGTGCCTAACTGGCTGTTGCACGCGACTTCGTCTGCAATGAATTCGTTTATCGCTATCGATTTTCCGTTATAAAAAGTATCCTAAATGTTATTCCAGACCATAATCTATCTCTGTTCCAAATTTCATCCAGATCCGTTAACCCGTTCCGGCGTGAAACGGTAACAAGCATCCATACATCCTCACAAATATTCGCATTTTATAATATTAGGTAGGTACAGTACAGTGTATAACGAAACTACGTACCTACTTCACACAGCGCGACCAATCAAAAAAAGGTTGCAACCAAAATCAAGCAGGCCACAAGCCGTGAAAAAAACAACTGACGCAATTTCAAATCGGGCCGGCAAAGTGTCACAAGCTTGTCACAACCGGCGAGGATGGCGATGCTGAGATCAACCCTCGCGCCGTGGTCGGCAGCCGTGCAGCACGCGCGCGTGCACGGCCGCTGCCGCATCGGCACCCGCGACGTCGTCGGCTACGGCCACAACGGCAGCGCCAACTACAAAGACGACCCGCACTTCCCCTTCCCCGCGATTAGGTTTAAGGAAAACTCAAAGGACATTTGCGTGAGTATTCTGTGCTGCTTTGAGAAGACCCTGAGGCTCCGTAATTGCGCAAGTGAATATAAGAATCCAGTGTGACAAAGCCCTGCTCCTAAGCAAAACGTAGGCGGTGTGATGTCATTTTAAATTAGATAATTTATAGATTGATCTTTCACTGCCCCATTTAGCTAGCCCGGTCACTTTGAAAATCCCTGCTGAGCTTTTGCTGGTGATATTTTCAGGCTCTCCGGCAAAAAGAATGTGGTGATTGGCGGTCGTTGTGCTGCGAAGAGAAGAAGGCACTGTACCGCGCCTCCTTCTGCCAGACTTTCGCCGAGTTCCAGCACGCCACCGGCATGTGGAAGCTGACACTAGGCGGCCTCTTATGCACCTTGTCTTGTGCGCTCTGGTGCATGATTTTCTATCACCACTTTGGTAAGTGTATCCAGTCGGATTTTAATAATAGTGGCTGTTAATAGCTCGTAGGTACACGTACAGATCTTTAACCACAACGATGCTGGCTTCGGTACAAATTCGCGCACCTATTCGCCATCCAATAGGATAACTTTCCCGCTTTCCCCTCTCCTCTTGCTTCAGCCACATTTGTTCTTATTAAACGCATATTTTAAACTAGCTGTTCCCGCAACTTCGTCTGCATAGAATTCGTTTATCGCTATCCCGCAGAAATTACGTAATCCGTTCTTAGAGGATGCCTACGTCATAGTAGCTTTATGCATGCAAAGTCTCAGCCCGATCGGTTTAAAATTGACAAACTTTCATCCCCTATTTTATCCCCTTGGGGATAGAATTGATCAAAATCCTTTCTTATCGGATGCCTACGTCATAACATCTACCTGCATGCCAAATTTCAGCCCGATCCGTCCAGTGATTTGATTAGATTAGATTTTGATAATGATGACATTGAGCGGGAGCGCAGGGCGCTTTCCGTTCGTTGCTATATGTTAGTATGTGAACCAGTTAAAATCACGCTTTTCAAAGCCTATTGCCAATCATTCTATACGTACAATCTGTGGGTCAGCTTTACGCGGCGGGCGTATGGTGCAGCGCGTCCAATACAATGATGCGTTCAGGACACTGTTTGGACTGCCACGCACTGCAGCGCATCAGCTATGTTTGCTGAAGCCAATGTGGATAGTTTTTATGCAATCATAAGAAAGCGATGCGCCTCGTTGCTCAGTCGGTTGCGTGACAGTTCCAACAGTGTCCTGCGCACGCTGGGGCCGGTGGGGCTCCCCGCTGGTGAGCCGCTGGCTGGGGCTGCATGCTGCCGCAGCCGCGTGACCATGGTCGACGCCGCTGGGCAGTCGAGTATTATTTATTAAAATGTTTTTTTTTATTTTTTTTACTTACTAATACTACTTGTTATTATTATTATTATCATATTTTATATTTTGGTACCTCGTGTGAATCTGATTAAAATCTGCCTCTAATCTGAAAACGATCTGGTAAATCTATAATAATAATTAAGACTTTGTCGTTATTGAAGTGAACGCATGTTAATTTGAGTCCTGTTCGACCGTAAAGCTGCAATCACTATCACTACATAGCATAAAACTAGCGACCCGCCCCGGCTTCGCACGGTATATTATGCATGTACTAGATGAAAACCCGGCTCCGCTCGGGTGAAATGTGACTCATAATACATATCTAGGTTCAAAATGTAGGTAGATATTTCTGTAGTTATCGGTTCTCAAGGAATATAAAAAGCAAAGCAAGGCATAGTTTTTTTAGCATCGTTAATTGTGATTAATAAATATAGTAAATAAAAACTGCAAGTTTTTACACAAATAATTTTATTTTAATTTTAAATCAACTTTCAAAATTTAAGGTTCATTTTCTGTAAACATCTCTGTTTTAAGCACTCAGTCTTTTTTTGTCCCTGGCTTTTATTTATTGTCATTGCGAATGCTATGCGAATGGGAAACTGAAGCCTACTAAATTTAAAAGGCAGTTGATTGTTAGATGGCGTTAGCTAACGCTCTAATAATAAGGCGGGTTCCGTTGCACAACCCAACAGTCGGGTTTAAATTTCTTAAAAGCATTACTATACAACCAATTTTTAATTTTAGAATGTGTGGTGGTAGTCCTGCTGGCGTTTCTTTAGGGGTGGAAAAAGTGGGCAAATCACGCACACATTACCATGTTGCATGACACGTTATATTAGACTATAGACACTTATCTATGCTATGTATATTCTTTCTTATAGGTACTGTTTAGCCTTTATATGGTTGTGGAGTTCTCTGCCTATAATCATAAGGCGCGCTAAATCTTTACCCATATTTAAATCTATGTTGAAGGAGCACTATCTGTCATCTTGTGTGAATCTTGTAGCTGGCTTTTTTAGGTATGTATGTGTGTGTGTCTATTTATATCTCCATCTATACTAATATTATAAAGAGGAAAGATTTGTACCTACCTATTTTTGTATGTTTGTATGTTTGTAATGAATAGGCTCAAAAAGTACTGGGCCGATCTGGATGAAATTTGGAACATAGATAGATTATAGTCTGGAATAACACATAGGCTACTTTTTATCCCGGAAAATTGCGTGATTCCCGCGAGATAGCGATAAACGAATTCTACGCAGACGAAGTTGCGGGCAACGGCTAGTTTATTATAAATGTGTGTTTCATGTATTTCAGTACTTGGTATATTAATATATATTCTAAATTGCACCACCTGCTCAGATCTCTTCTGTTCTCCAGTCTATTATAGTTGTCTGGTAGAGATCGCTCTGTAGCGATAAGACCGCCTATTGTTACCTTGTAATATCTAAATCTGAGTCGAATAATACGAATTAATAAGGCTAAGGAACAAAAAAATTCGAGTGAAACAACTGTTGTTAAAACCGAAGTTCGTCTCAACAAATTCATCATCACTATCTGAGTTCATCTGAGGGAATATTTTCCGAATTTCATTTGCCATACCACTACGACTGTTGTCATTATCAGTCTCCCGCTGCTCATCAGTGCGGTTAGAGCGTGAGGTAGCTCGTCGCACATTTGATCGACTTCGACGACCTATGTTAGGTCGTTTGCTCCTCCGTATTGTAAACAGTATCAGATAATAATGTTTTCGTGCACTAATAAAACAATGGTAACTACAATGGTGACAGAATGACAAATCAAGGTTTAGGTAAATAAAAAAGCGGTCGAATGACACATATGGATGACACATAATACCGAATTGACGGCCAAATATTTGACAGGTAACAGTTTATAGGGGAAAATAAAAGAACCTCAACTTGAACTTTTAAGGTTGGTTGTTATGGCAATCGGCCAATCTCAGGTTTAAAGAAAAAACACATGATACAGCAGAGTATATCCTATGAAAAAGTTTTCAAAGATAATATTAAAAGAAGGTTTACGGCAAGACGTTTCGTTTTACACAGTCACATGAGTCACAGTTCTTTGGCGCGACGTATTAAGTGGCGAGGCGTATCTGTGCGCTGGTATGAAACGGAACGTTTAGTAACTACTCAAGATGACAACTGCGATTTGTCTGTCATGTCAGTACCATTAGAATTTAATTTAATTTAATTTAACAAAATACTCGACAATCCGAATTTTGCGGATATATGTTGTCGACTCGAAATCATTATTTTTTTATGTTTTATTATTCAGGTGAGGTTTCGATCGAGTCTACCGTACCCCGCGACGAAATTATTAATATAGATTATACATATAAACCTTCCTCTTGAATCACTCTATCTATTAAAAAAAACCGCAACCAAATCCGTTGTGTGGTTTTGAAGATATAAGCATACATACGGACACAGGGACAGAAAAAGCGACTTTATTTTATACTATGTAGTGATAGTGATAAAGTCGCTTTCTCTGTCCCAATGTCCCTATGTCCCTATGTATGCCTATATCTTCAAAACTACACAACGGATTTTGATGCGGTTTTTTTAATAGATAGAGTTATTCAAGAGGAAGGTTTTATGTATAATTCTACGCAGACGAAGTCTCGGGCAGAAGCTAGTTGTATATAAAATCGAGCATGCTAAAAAATGTATCGCTAGGTAGTGGGTTAGCTACCTATAAAATTCCGAGCCTAACTCGTAAACACCGCTGTTGGATCACTAACTCACCTGCTATGGGTGGTGTAGGGGTAAAGGCACGCATCACGGATTGATGACGATCCTGGTTCGATTCCCGGCCACAGCTTTGCTGTTCAGATTTTTCAATATATATATTCTGGTTTTTAGCATCGTTTAGAAATTATAATGTCTAACGGATTAACCGTAAAAATACGGAAAGCGGAAAGTAAAATTTTTGATCCATTGATAGGAATAGGACCGATAACAAAAGAAATGAGCAAATCAAAATATTTTTTTTTTGCAAACAGTTCGCCAAGGGCACTTTTATATATGTTTTTTTAAAACTTTCGCAAAGACCATCATTGCCAAGAGGAATGCGCCGCAAGAAACTTGGCAGAAAGTCATTTATTCAAAACAAATACCTACATGTAGAAAATTTCATTCTACTTAACAACTAATACATAATTAATTGATCCACCCATGTGTTTGCCCTCAGTCCCAGAGCCACTGCCGGAGTCTCACTCCTTGGAGTCACAGATGGCGCAGTTCCGCAGAATGCTGGAAATCCACGCGCAGCCGATCGACGGTTTAAGCTCCAAATGGGACTACGACTTCGACCGCTGGAAAGTAAGTGTGTGAGCGAGAGCAAGAGCCACTGCCGGAGTCTCACTCCTTGCAGTCGCAGATGGCGCAGTTCCGCAGAATGCTGGAGATCCACGCGCAGCCGATCGACGGCTTAAGCTCCAAATGGGACTACGACTTCGACCGCTGGAAAGTAAGTGTGTGAGCGAGAGCGAGAGCCACTGCCGGAGTCTCACTCCTTGCAGTTGCAGATGGCGCAGTTCCGCAGAATGCTGGAGATCCACGCGCAGCCGATCGACGGTTTAAGCTCCAAATGGGACTACGACTTCGACCGCTGGAAAGTAAGTGTGTGAGCGAGAGCAAGAGCCACTGCCGGAGTCTCACTCCTTGCAGTCGCAGATGGCGCAGTTCCGCAGGGTGCTAGAGATCCACGCGCAGCCGATCGACGGTTTAAGCTCCAAATGTGACTACGACTTCGACCGCTGGAAAGTAAGTGTGTGAGCGAGAGCAAGAGCCACCGCCGGAGTCTCACTCCGTGCAGTCACAGATGGCGCAGTTCCGCAGGGTGCTAGAGATCCACGCGCAGCCGATCGACGGTTTAAGCTCCAAATGGGACTACGACTTCGACCGCTGGAAAGTAAGTGTGTGAGCGAGAGCGAGAGCCACTGCCGGAGTCTCACTCCTTGCAGTTGCAGATGGCGCAGTTCCGCAGGGTGCTAGAGATCCACGCGCAGCCGATCGACGGTTTAAGCTCCAAATGGGACTACGACTTCGACCGTTGGAAAGTAAGTGTGTGAGCGAGAGCAAAGAGAGCTAGAGAGGGAGACAGTTTTTATTATTAACGGTGCTAGAGGTCCGGGGGCTGGATCAAAATATCACCTGACGTAATTAATGGACGCCCCTTTGTCTATTTTTGCTGCATATTGCCTTAATTAGATGCTTTTGTTACAGCAATAAGTGTGTAGTGCACATATCAGCGCTGCGGAGGCCACGCCCATCACTGTCATTTTAGTTTTCATTCTAGTTTAATCTAGTTTAGGCTAGTCTCGTCTCGTGTTAGTTCACGGTTGATAAACTCACATATGTCCAGAATTAAATCACGCCCTATTTGCTATGTTAAAAATAACAGTTCCGTAAATACGTCTTTATTGAATGGAATTATAATAATATACATATGCAACAATACCATGGGCTTAATTTATTCTGGTCGGTGTTCTCTTCAATATGTTTTGGTTTTAGAAATTGGACAAATATATTTTATCACGGTTAATTTAATACATAAAACGACTTATTTGATAATGTCCTTGCTTTGTGTTTGATAACTGTTTGTATTGGATTAAAAATTGTTTTGTTAATTTCGACAGTGTTTTATTTTGTGGCTAATGCGGCCCGACTAGCACGAGAGTGGGCGAGAGTCGCCTCGCGCGCGAGATAGACTGCCCGTCTCTTTCTAGAACGGACAGTAGGAAAAGGACGGGCTATCTATTTCCCGCGCGACGCGACTGGTGCTCACTTGCTAGACGTGCAGATATAGATGTGTACTAGATTTCTTTCTAATTTTCCCCTAACACTTGAACCTTGAATTTATTTACTAACTAGCTGTTGCCCGAGACTCCGTCCGCGCAGAATTCGCTTACCGCTATCCCGCGGACACTATGCTGTTTTCTGGGATAAAAAACTATCCTATGTGCGTCCCTGTGACTGAAACTAAGTGTATACCAAATTTCAACTAATTATGTATGTATGTTTAATGTAACCGCGGCAATATAAGGTGTCAGCACGCCAATTTTACTTAATCAGATGTTTAAGTCGTGTACTAAGCTGTATAGGTAAGTTTTTTAACTATCCCACGGGAACTCTTAATTTTCCGGGATTAAAAGTATCAAAAATATTGTGTGCGTGTGAACTGAGGGACCACTTTTTTTTAAAGGTTTAATGGTTTTGAAAGTAAGTGTAATATTTAGTAGTAGTAGCGAATTAGTTTGTAAACAAATCCTGGAATTTGTAAAGAATTCACTAAAAAGTTATACAGCCAAAGGTGTGGTCCCTCAGTTCACACACTGAACCTTCCACTTCTGGGCAAGTGTTTAATATGCTGGCTTATTTTGATGTTACAGATTTAGTAAAAACATGTTTAAACGCATTCGTAATGACCGAAACGTAATTTGGCAATGATTATACACTAAAGCAGTCTTCCTTCTGTGGTCCCTGAGGGACCACCTAAAATACCTAATAAATCGGTACATTTTGTACACAAAAAAATGCATTTTGCTTTGCAAACATTAGTAAAAATCGCAAGGAACATTGTAAAAGTTAAACGAAAGCACAACTATTAACCAATTTCGACAAATTTATATTTGTTTGTGGTCCCTCAGTTCACACACTATGAATTAATAAAATATTTAAAATATCCTAAAATATAAACATTATGGAAAGGTTTGTCATACTGGGGTTTAGTAGAAAAGTTCTACTACATATATATATATTTTTTAAGTGGATTGATGGCGTATAATATAAGATAAATCGCTTTTAATGTTTTCCTAGCAGAGTGTTTATTAGGGTGTCCACACAATCAGTGCCGGATTAAGCCAGCGCAGATTTATTAGGGTGACTAGCTAACTCTGCTAGGAAAACATTAAAAGCGATTTATCTTATATTATACGCCATTAATCCACTTAAAAAATATATATATATGTAGTAGAACTTTTCTACTAAACCCCAGTATGACAAACCTTTCCATAATGTTCATATTTTAGGATATTTTAAATATTTTATTAATTCATAGTGTGTGAACTGAGGGACCACAAACAAATATAAATTTGTCGAAATTGGTTAATAGTTGTGCTTTCGTTTAACTTTTACAATGTTCCAGAGTTCCTTGCGATTTTTCTAATGTTTGCAAAGCAAAATGCATTTTTTTGTGTACAAAATGTACCGATTTATTAGGTATTTTAGGTGGTCCCTCAGGGACCACAGAAGGAAGACTGCTTTAGTGTATAATCATTGCCAAATTACGTTTCGGTCATTACGAATGCGTTTAAACATGTTTTTACTAAATCTGTAACATCAAAATAAGCCAGCATATTAAACACTTGCCCAGAAGTGGAAGGTTCAGTGTGTGAACTGAGGGACCACACCTTTGGCTGTATAACTTTTTAGTGAATTCTTTACAAATTCCAGGATTTGTTTACAAACTAATTCGCTACTACTACTAAATATTACACTTACTTTCAAAACCATTAAACCTTTAAAAAAAAGTGGTCCCTCAGTTCACACGCACACCTTTTGACCAGGGATATAAGGTACCGCCACGCAAAATTTCATTTAAATCGGTTCAACAGTTTTGGAGATTAGCGAACACAGACATGTAAAATCACATACAGACAGGCAAAAATTATAAAATCTACTTGTATAGTATAACCCATTCATCAGTTTTTGCATTGCGGCGGAGGATTATGTTTTAGATACATGTAGTTTGTAATATGTCGTACACACACACCATTCAAACAGATGACGCTTGGCGACAAAAGTTCTCATGGTAACAAGCATAAAAAAGAAGTAAAAATTCTTGATTCATGCGCTAGAGCCCTTGGCGGCAAATTTGCAAAAACAAATTTTCATTTTCATTTTCATTTTCAGTAGGTACTTGTCACATGTCACCGACAATTGTCATGTTAGGCAAATAGGGCCAGGCATCCTCAGTCAAGTATTATAAAGTCTGACGTAAGATGGGAAGCTCATTGCGCGCGCGGCGGGATGCAATTACCCATCGCCGAAAATTAATAATGCTAATTGCGCTCGCGCCGCGGACAGAGGCGCCATTTTGAATCCAGGCGCGGGAGGTGATGGCGAAATTGGTGAGTTATTTATTTAAATAGGTGTCACTTTGGAAATGTTCATAACATCAGTGGACTGAATTTTATTTAACTTGTGTAGCATATATGTATTATATGGCCTTTGCGTCTATTACTGACGAATTATGGACATACTTTTGCCAAATTTCGCAATTCTATGTCAAGGGATAATTCCCTAATCATTTGTAGGTTTCGTTTCCCATAATTTTGTATTGAAATTACAGGTTCTAATATTAGTTGTATCCTTTGATCGCATAAATTTAAAAACTCCACTTTTTACCGTTTCAACACACAGTCGCTTTAAGTGTTTCATATTATTTCGACTAAATACCTTCATGCGTACCTGAGAAACACAGTTTTGACAGACAGACAGAACACAGTGATCACATTCGAATTCTTTTTTTGACAAAACCCTAAAAAAATATGTGTGCTGATCTTCAAAAGTCCCGTTCTTAATATGTTATTATAAGATAATTCAGCAAGATTTTAAAATGGCAGCTCCCGGCCCACAGCCGTGTAGTGCTACAGGCGCATGCGCATGGGCAAAGGAAGCGTCCGTCTCCGGTCAAGCGTGAACCCGTGAACTTGTTGCTATATAACGCATCAATACCCTGCAACAGCTATCAGTCCTACATTGATTCTACAATTGCAACATGAAGTGCGCGGTGAGTTTTAAAGTAACTGTCTAAAGCGCATAGCCCATGCCGTCTAATTCCCCGAATGTCTAGCTCCCCGAATGTCTAATTAGTTCATGTTGTCTAATTCCCCGAATGTATTTCCGTGAATGTCTACCTCCCCGAATGTCTAATTAGTCCATGACGTCTAATTCCCCGAATGTGTTTCCGCGAATGTCTACCTTCCCGAATGTCTAATTAGTCCATGACGTCTATTTCCCCGAATATCTTTCCTCGCATGTCTACCTCCCCGAATGTCTAATTAGTTCATGTCATTTAATTCCCCGAATGTCTATTTCCGCGAATGTCTACCTCCCCGAACGTCTAATTAGTCCATGCCGTCTAATTCCCCGAATGTCTTTCCGCGAATGTCTACCTCCTCGAACGTCTAATTAGTCCATGCCGCCTAATTCCCCGAATGTCTTTCCGCGAATGTCTACCTCCCCGAATGTCTGATTAGTCCATGCCGTCTAATTCCCCGAATGTCTTTCCGCGAATGTCTACCTCCCCGAATGTCTAATTAGTCCATGACGTCTAATTCCCCGAATGTCTATTTCCGTGAATGTCTACCTACCTCCCCGAATGTCTAATTGGTACATGCCGTCTAATTCCCCGAATGTCTAATTCCGCTGATTTAAGTTATAGTTAAGTATATTCAAAAGACTTGATATGTCATGCTCATCGTATTCTGTGTCCAGGTGGCAATAGTCTTGGCCCTGGTCGGCATGGCGGCGGCGAACCCGGCGCCCTGGGGTGGCCTCGGTAAGACTTACTCAAAACCCTAACCCCCGTATTCATAAACGCTCTTTAGGCTTCTGCTAACTTAGCAATCGTTTGTCCTTATCTGTGAAAGGTAAATGTCAAAGTGACAGAAAAGGACAAACGATTGCTAAGTTAGCAGAAGCCTATAGTGCATTTATGAATAAGGGAGTAAGTCTATTTAAGCAGAACGAGGCGTAAGTATCCACAGTGAGGTAGTGCCTGTCACCGACAAACTGTCGTATCGGTAAAACAGGGTCCTGTTGTATGTAGTAGTGTACAACTCATATGGGACAATACAATACAAAATGCTCTTTAGTGAACACCGCAAATCAGTAAAAAACAATACAGAAACAAAGAACAAGGTAGATAATAGGCGTTCTTATCGCTTAGTAGCGATCTCTACCAGACAACCAATAAAAGAAAGAAATAAGTCGGAGACAGTATAAGTAGGCGGTGGAAACAAATAGACAGGAGACACGCAAGGATAATAAAAACAACAATACTAACATAAATATAATACATAGCTAAGTAAATAAAATATAACACATAAACACACAGATAACTTTATTGTATAATACTAAGATACTTAGGTACCTATATACAGAACATAATATATTAGAATGTAGGTAGCTACGAAAAATAAATAAATAAATAAATAAATATTATTACCTAGTATTTAACAATACAATTATGTGGAACAGGCTCCTAACGGTTCGTATTTTTGTGAGTACATACATACGTATATTAATCACATCATCCCTCACGGTGTAGACAGAGCCCAGGGTAACACGACCTAGGCCAAATTTAGTATGATTCATCATCATCATCATCATCATCATCATCAGCCTATGTTAGTCCACTGCTGGACATAGGCCTCCCCTAATGAGCGCCATAGCGCCCTGTCTTTAGCTGGACGCATCCAGCATCTGCCTGCAGCCTTTCGCAGATCGTCATCCCACCTGGCCGGAGGGCGTCCTACACTACGTAATATGATTGTTTATGTGTAATTATGATTGTGGTTTATGTAACTATGAACATATATATTACACGCGACCCGCCCCGGCTTCGCACGGTATATTATGCATGTATTATACATATAAACCTTCCTCTTGAATCACTCTATCTATTAAAAAAACCCGCATTAAAATCCGTTGTGTGGTTTTGAAGATATAAGCATACATACGGACATGAGGACAGAAAAAGCGACTATATTTTATACTATGTAGTGATGTTAAAAGTGTGAATTTGTTTGTTTATGGACACCGTTGCCCACGAGCTTGGGAATGAGCAGCTGCCCCAGCAAATATAAGAGTCGTTTTAACTTCACCCAGTATGCTAATTCTGTGTTCAACCCCACAGGATCCGTGGTGGTCCCCGGCGTGTCTGTCAGCTCTAGCATCATCAACCACGGCCTCACCGTCCCCGTGCTCAAGCCCGTCATCTCCGCGCCCATCATCACCGCGCCCATCATCAGGACCCCCATCATTCCGGCCCCAATCATCCGCGCGCCCGTCATCACCTCCCCCATAGGCTGGGGCGGTCTGCGTTGGGGAGGCTTGGGTGGCTTGGGTGGCTTGGGTGGCCTGGGCTACGGGTGGGGTGGCCTCTCGGGCTGGTCCGGCAAAGGCTGGCATTAATCATACAATATTGAAACGATATTGCTTTCTGGAACTTTGTTATTGCGAATTATAACGGTTATTTTATGATGTCGTTTTTATTGTTGAGATTGTGCTTGGAATTATAAGGTGGCTTTTTGTTTTTGAACGCATTTACAATTGTAAACGTTGGTAGTGATTAAATCGAAACCTATGAACATATTACGGTAATGCAGTTCTATCAATAATAATGTTTTGAGGAGACTCGTAACATCAGAGTGCAGGGCTTTGTCAGCATAATACGTAGGTACTGATGTACCGACAGATCACTTTTTAGTCGTTTCATCACTTTAATTCAATACAGTACATGGAAAGTGATCCTACATTTTTGCTCGTGTATTTACTCGTTTGTCAAATTACTGAGTAGTAATTTGACAAATAGGATACGTTCTTCAGGTCACTGCTGTACCTATTGACTGTAAAATTATGATAGCGGTACTGCGCGAAAGTCACGAAAACGCACTTATGCGTCGGTGGCAGTGAATGCGTTAATGGGTCTGAGGGTAGCCCATTACAAGATGGCGGTTGCATTCCAGCTGAAAACAAAATGGCGGCTCCTAACAACATGGCGCTGGTTCTGTACGTGGCGCTGCAAGTCGTGGTCGCGCATGCGAAACTGAATACCGTCGCCCTTGGGACCGACGGCGACTCTTTTGAAAACATCTCTGATAATCACAAGCACAGTAAGTTGAGGGGAAGACCTAGAAGGACGTTCCGAGATCAAATAGGAGACGTTTTGAAAACGGTCAGGTCAGGAGTACTCGAAACTGACTAGCGTGTTTGAAGATTGATGAATGTGGATGAAGCGAAAGAGGTATGTCAGGAACGTAGCCAGTGGAACAAAGTTATCCTGCCTACCCCTGTGGGAAAGAGGTGTGACGATGTGTACAGTAAGTTCTTCCATGCGGTAAAGAAAAAACATAAGTAGAAGGTACCAGTTGCTTCTCTTCCCACGGAGATTGTAAAGGCCCATCGAGGGAATGGGTGAAAATCTTAGTAACCTTGACGTTATTGGCGATAATGGCGATGCAGCTAGCAACCCATCACTATTTTGATTCCCTTTTACATCTATGCGCCACGGTATAATCACAGTAAACGTGGCCTTTAGGTCTGGTTATCCTGGGACAGATACCCCGGAATAGATAAATTTGATAAATTTGTAGGTATATTATGTAGTTACGTTACGTAGGTTCTGGATAATTCTTTCTTGCCTTTGAATGCGAGATTTTACGCCATGCACGGGAAATTTGGCCGGAGAGACCCGACCTTTAGTCCGATCCAGTTAAACAAACCTGGCCCAACCAGCCTTTATTAACCTTCAGAAAAAGGGAAGGGGAAAGTTGAAGAGAGATATCCACGACGATCCGGCCAACAGTGGGAGTATGCAGGCCGTGACGTCGAAGCATCCACTAAGTCACGTTCGCGGAAGGGTACCACACAGACATGTGAGCAAGCATTTTATTAAAAATCTCGCTATAAATGGCTACCTGATTTAGGGTCTGTTTCGCCACTCTCTGTTTGGATCCTGCTATCTTAAATGTAGTTATCTATGGTAACGTCTCTGTCTGTTTCGTAGTAATAAATAGAGACGGAATCATACATAACGACACTTAATATAGCTGGAAATTTAAAAAGATTTCGAAATATACGGTTTAACTCACATTAAGGCACTTGTCCCACCAAGAGCGAGTAAGCGATTAGCTATCGGCGATTTTCTCGCCCAAGAAACGAACAAAAGATAAGGATCCTGTGTTAGTAAAAGAGACACGTATACTAATCGTTCATCGCTGGCTGTTCACACTGCCGGCGAGAACACTCGCTCTACTAGTTTGTCGCCGCGATAAGAGCGATAAGATAAAACTAGCTCAGCGATACTCGCTCGGCGATACTCGCTTGGTAGTTAGAACTCAAGCTGCGATACCAATCAGCGGTAATAGCCCGTCGCACTCGAACACTCGCCTATAGCCGAGCGACAAAACTATTGGAGCTAACACTCGCTTCTCGCCGCTCGCCCACTCGTTTCTAGTTTATCGTTCTACTCGTTTATCGCTCATCGTCGGCGGTGGGACAAGTGCCTTATGCCCTGACCTTGCCGAACTAATCTCCTTTCCCCTCTTTGTGAACTAGCTATGAAGCTAAATTTTACGACGTTGTGGTCATTAAACCCTGACTTCATAGTCAGGAAAAGTAGTAAATTTTATCCACATTTTTATATAAAAAGGGTAATTACTCTTCACGCCGGAACACAACAGCACAAGCACCGCTGTTTCAGGAGAATTACTTAGTGACTAAAACGGTGGTAAACGATCTGGATAGCTTTTTCATTCACATTTACTCCTGCCCGTGGCGTATCTACGTCTGGGGCCCGTAACTCATCAGATGAGCTCCGTCCTCAATATAAAGAAGTGTATTATCGTCTCTTCTGTGCTCAAGGCCAAGCCAGTTCGGGGCCTAGCTAGGAGCCCGTGGCATTTTGCCAGACCTGCCACCCTATATTTACGCCGGCAGCCCTTCGGTTGGTCAAATAATTGTTTGGTCTAATGGAATGTTGGATAGAATGATCCAGCTGAAAATATTTTACACAGTCTTTGTAGAATATGTTCGATTAGGTTAGGTTTATTTTATAATTTCGCTCAAAAGTCGATGGTTCCAGTATAAATTCAGATTAAACCAAACGATCGTTCGAACAAACATTACATTAAGACCAAACAATTATTCGACCATCCGATTTAGACCTATTTACGTCACTGCTCCTGCCCCGCAGCGCTGCGGACTACGTACCCTACAACCACAACTTCGACCACGACCACAACCACGACCACGACTTCGACCACGACCACGACCACGACGCCGGCGCCGCCGGTCTTCCCGCCGCTCAGCCACCGCTACCGCCGCATCTACAACGCGGACGAGGCTGCCGATGTCAAGGATTACCCCTTCATGGCCGCAGTGCTGGTCAACCAGGAACTGTGGTGTGGCGGAGCCCTGATCAGCGGGGACTCTGTCCTGACCGCGGCGCATTGTCTGCAGCTGTAAGTGTTGTTCCATTCTCCCCTGCCCCGCCTTGGCGAGGCCCTTGGAAATTAAGTAACCTAGAAAATTTCATCCCGTGGAAGGGTTAGTTGAATTGATCCTCGTAAAAGTTTTTCAGGTAAGTTCCTATTACTATTTGAGATTGACAAATGAATTCGATAATTGGATTATTCTCTTCTGCCGGGGTGTTCTTTTGAACTTGCAAAAATGATCCGGATTTTTACAACAGCTTGCGTAGAACTGCTTGATTTGTGTGCGTGTGTGTGCTTGATCATCTTGCTCTCGAGTCTAGCCAGTTCGGGCTGGATGTCTAGAAAAACGTTATTAGTTTATACAAGGTAAATAGCCACAAAGTCTGGCTTCTTGGGTAGCGCTCACACTTTCAACTCCTATCATTTATCCAGTGCCGGCGTTAGGGGGAGGGGGGGCGCGATGGGGTGACGGCCCGGGGCGCCAAATTTGGGGGGCGCTGAGGTCTGGGGCCTCGGCCTCCTGGCTCACCGGCTGTGTACCCTCAATAGTGGGCGCCTAAATATTACTGCCCGGGGTGTCAGTGGCCCTAACGCCGCTGCTGCATTTATCTAGTGCCCACCCAAGTCCAAAGTAAAAGGAACTGGCGACGCAGCTGTGTACACAAGATTACTGTTTACTCCAGCCAATACAACAACCGCTTCTTCCGCGAATACGTGAAGATGCTGTCCGTCCGCGTGGGCTCCACCAACGCGACCGCCGGCGGCGAGGTTCTGCGCGTCACCGAACTGTACTTCCACCCCAACTACAAGCCTGACACCCTCGAGTTCAACTTCGCGGTGCTTCGGCTCCACAAGAACATCAGCTTATCGAAGCACTTGACTGTCGGCGAGGTAGAGTTTGCGCGGAACAAGGTGGTCCCCATTGACAAGACCGTGACGTTCCTAGGGTGGGGATCCGTGTTGGTGAGTTTATTCAATACTTATACACTGTCTCGTAAAATGAATAAGGAATATTGCCGCAGGTGGTGGGCTTAGTTTGTCTTAACATCTTTGCTCCTGGATTTTTTTGGTGTGATTGACAAAATGTTTGCATTAGCTGATGTTTAAAGTCCACGGCATCAAAAGTGAAGGGGTGACTTAATTTTGGATCCAAAATTATGTGTGTTCAGTTAAATTAATTCAACCACCCGTCGAAAAATTCTGAAATCTTAAGCCAGCTTATGTATGGTTACCTACAAAAGCAATTATTTTAACGCTTCTCTTACCACAAGATGGACTGGCCGAGATCATCGTTAAAATGAGATATTCGCGTTTGTATTGTATTAGTATTAATGTATTAAAAATATAAACTTTTCAGGGTATCGGAGAAAAGGGAGGAGAGGTGCTTCTCCAGAAGTTGGACCTCCCGGTCTACGATTTAGCTGATTGCCAGGAGATATACGGACGGTAAAATCAGGGAATCATCAAACTACTTAGGTGCTCCTAAATTGTTGGTGAATAATTGAATAAGTAGGTAACCACGATAGACCAGAGAGCAGACGGAGATAGGATTAACAGTTCCCTACGTCGTATCTTGGCTCGGTATTATGCGCGGGTTTGAACTGTGCGTTGGTGAGACAGTCAGTTACTACGACTTTTGTTTTTTAATATTTTTCATCACACCTTGCTCGTAAACGGTATCAAAACCTACAGGTTAACTTGGCCGCAATGCCCCATATAGAACCCTCGCGCTTTTTTCTTGTCATGAAACGCTTTCGTGGTAAGTAGTCCCCGCGCCCGCGCCCCCCGCCGCCCGCGCAGCCCAGCACACCAAAGGACAACAGCCCCCCCCCCCCCCCTACACCCGCGCGCCGCCGCCCCCCGTGGCCACGCCTGGCCAGACGCCGCATCTCCGGCACGCGGTTTTTCTGCACTATCATTTTATTTATTTACTTGTAAATTGATGAAAAACATTGTATACCTATGTTTCACGGGCGGTAGATACGGGAATTACGAGCCTCGACTCGGAAAGCCCTCAGTCTTCGACTTCGGGCTTCTACTAGAGCCTCGATTGTAATTCTTTACTTCCCGCCCTTAATACACAATGTACTAATACAGATTTTGAAGTTAGATGTCTCAGATGTCTGTTTTGTTGTAACGCGGATGGTGTTATGATATGGCAATGTTGTTTTATATAGTTGTTCTGTAGCAACACTAGGTTACCTAAGTAACTGATAAACTGTTCTGTCTAAATTGCATCTGAATAAAAATACTCGAACTATCGTTAACAGTGTCTTCAATCTCCTCGTGCACCCAGTAGTAATAATATCCACATCATATGGTAGCAGAGCGTAAAACGGGTGCGGGTGAATTGAAAGATTCATAGTACCGAGGAAAGATCGAAAAAATGGAATTCGAAATCGCCGGGTCTAGTTCAAAATTAACCGGAAGTGACAATTGGCCTACCTGGAAGTTTCAAATAAAGGTAATACTCAAAGGGAGAGGATTGTACGAATTGGTAACGGGCGAATTGGTGAAACCGGTAGAAACTGAAAAACCGGAACTGATAAAGGAATGGATGAAAAACGATGCCAAAGCCCAAGAGCTGCTAGTTACTCGAATGGATAAGGGACCGCTTTCACATCTACTATCGTGTGAAACAGCGAAAGAGATGTGGACTAAATTAAATACGGTCTACCAAAAAGAATCCGAGGTAAGCGTTCATTTGTTACAACAGAAATTCTTTTCTCTCGAGTACGAAAACGAGTCCATGTCAGATTTCTTTTCCAAACTTGAGCACATTCAGGCCAAGTTGAAAGAGTGCAAAGAGCCTGTCTCCGATAAAATGGTTATGACGAAGTTATTAATGGCACTGCCAGAGTCATATAAACACTTTAGATCGGCGTGGGAGTCCGTGCCGAGTGAGAAACAAACCCTAGCTGAGATGACCTCTAGATTGTTAATAGAGGAAGAGAGAATGCCAAAAAAGGTGGAAGAAACAGCGTTAAAAGTACAGAAACGTTTTGGTAAAGCTAGAGAAGAGCAGAGAGACAAAAGTGAAGATAGAAATTGTTTTTATTGCAAGAAATATGGACATAAGGCAAAAGACTGTTGGTTCAGGAAAGGGAAGAAGACTGAAGGTACAAATTACAACAGGAAAGAAAAATGTCACGATGCGTTCATAGGAACACAGGAGAAGGAGAAAGTCAAGAGAGAAGACTGGTGCCTGGACACCGGGGCAAGTGAGCACATGAGCTGGGACAAAAACTTGTTCGAAACCATACAGTTAAAAAGGGATCTGGGTAAAGTAACCGTAGGTGACGGTAATGAGGTATCTATAGAAGGTGTTGGTTCAATAAAAGTTTTAGCTAGAGTAGGACAGAATTTGAATGATATTACTCTAAACAATGTTTTGTTTGTTCCAGAGCTAACATTTAACTTGTTCTCAGTTGGTAGTGTACTAGACAAAGGATATTTTTTGTCGTCAGATAAAGATTCATGTAAAATTTTGAACAAAAATGGTGAAGTTAGAGCCATAGCAAACAGAAAAAATAAAATGTTTACGATGAATTTTTTAAACTTGTATCCAAAAAGCGAACCAGAAAAAAAAGTGGAATGTCACTTTGCGAAACAAAATTTGACACTGTCAAACTGCCATTCTATTTTTACTCATCAAAATTGTTCTTATGTTAAGCGTATACTCGATCAAAATAATATAAAATATACAAATGAGAGTGAGAATAAAGTATGTGAGAAATGTTTATTAGGAAAACAACATCGTGGATCGTTCGCAAGAAGCGAAAATAGAGCGTGTGAAAGGCTATCTTTGGTTCATGCTGATGTGTGCGGCCCGATGGAGGTAAGTTCGATTGGTGGCGCAAAATATTTTTTGTTGTTAAAAGACGATTACTCGTCGTATCGCTTTGTATATTTCCTGAAACAAAAGTCCGAGGTGAAACGATGTATCGAAGAATTTATTCAGTCAGCCGAACGGACGACTGGATGTAAAGTTAAGTGCTTGCGATCGGACCAAGGGTCAGAATTCGTAAATACCGAACTCGGTAACTTGTTAAAACGCACGGGCATCGTTCACCAACGGTCGGTAACGTATACAGCGGAGCAAAACGGACGCGCGGAACGCGAAATGCGAACCCTAGTCGAAGCCGCTCGCAGTATGATGCAAGGGTTCGGCAAGGAGTTTTGGGCGGAAGCCGTAAACACAGCCGCGTACGTTTTAAACCGCACGGGGCCAAGTCCTACAGTAGATAAGACTCCCTATGAGTTATTTCATGAAAAAGAAAGTGATATTTTGTCAATGCACGAATTTGGGTCTAGGGTATCTGTGCATGTTCCCAAACAAAAACGGTTAAAATGGGATCCAAAGAGTCAAGAAGGAATATTTGTAGGATATGGCGAACATACTAAAGGTTATCGGGTGTATTTTACAGGAACAAGAAAATTGGAGATAGTACAAGATGTGATATTTCTACCAACTGAAGATGAAAAGATAAAAATAACAAATGAGAACAAGAAAGAAAAAAATGAAGATGTAAAATATGTAATTGAACAAGATGACCAAACCAGTGTAAACCAGAATATAGAACCAGTTCCAGGATGTAGTGGAGAACAAGACTGCTTAGAAAATGTAGAACCAGTAAGAGAGAATGTAAGGGAAATACCAGAGAATCATGAGGTTCAGAGTCAAGAAAATGATGAGTCCGCTGTGGGTGAAGAGACAGACTACCGCGCGAGACTTAGAGATAGAAGTAAATTAAAACAACCTTCAAGATTAGACTCCTGTCATATTTATGCGGCTATAGCAGCTGCAGAGCAGATTGATCCAGAGCCTATGACATACAGTGAAGCGCTGTCAAGTCCAGAAAGAGAAAAGTGGAAAGAGGCAATTGACAAAGAAGTAACTGCACTAGAAGAAAATAAAACATGGGATCTTGTGAAACGACCAGAAGACTGCAAATTGATTGACTGTAAATGGATATTCAAAAAGAAGAAAGATGAAATTGGTAAGGTAGTAACATACAAGGCAAGGTTAGTTGCTAGAGGCTTCCAACAGAAGGATGTAGACCTGTCTGAAGTATACAGTCCAGTTGCCAGGCTGTCATCGGTGCGGTTCTTCTTAGCAATGTGTAACGAGTATAAAATGCAAGTATCACAGTTAGATGTATGTAGTGCATTTCTGAATGGTGATGTAGAAGGCGATGTATATATATCGGTGCCAGAAGGACTTAAAAGAGATAACTTACAAACTAAAGAAACCGAGTATGTGCTTAAACTTAAAAAATCTTTATATGGTTTAAAGAATTCACCTAAAAATTGGAACACAAAGTTTAATAATGTAATATTATCCTTAGGTTTTGAGAGATCTAGCTATGAGTCATGTTTATATGTCAAGTCGACCAAGACTTATAAAGTATTTCTATTACTGTTTGTTAACGATATGCTTCTTGCATCTACAGATAGTAAGGAACTTGTAAATGTAAAGAAAGGCCTAGGTAATATGTTTAAAATGAAAGACATGGGACCAGTGTCACATTATCTTGGTATGCAATATATGCATATAACTTAAGATTTAGCTAATGATACAATAACATTAAACCAAACTGTTTATTTGCAAAATGTTTTACAAAAATTTAATATACACTAATGGGATAAAGATTGTATATGTCAGTAGTGCTGAATTGGCAAGCAAGTGTTAAATTATTTAAAAGAGAAAGTTGGGTTGTGCTAAGCTAACACCATTGAGGGGGTGTGTTATGATATGGCAATGTTGTTTTATATAGTTGTTCTGTAGCAACACTAGGTTACCTAAGTAACTGATAAACTGTTCTGTCTAAATTGCATCTGAATAAAAATACTCGAACTATCGTTAACAGTGTCTTCAATCTCCTCGTGCACCCAGTAGTAATAATATCCACATCATAGATGGCTTGCCCTGTTGTAGCGATTTGGTGACGAGAAGCAACTTCTGCGCTGGCTACATCACTAAGAAGAAAAATGTCTGCAACGTAAGTGTGCCGCGTGGAATGGAACGTAAGGCGTAAATGAGACGGACGATACTATGAGTGAGACGCCGAATATTCGATTTGAAGAATGAGGTGACGTATGTAAAATGGTTAGGAATTCAGTTTGATTCAGTAAATATGTAAAATATACGAAATAAATTACTTAACGGTGACTAAATTGGTAGGTATTTTTAGTAATTTAGTCCGACATACAAATGGCATAATCAACCAGCAGGAGGAATTGAGCCCTATTCACACATCATAGGTACAATTGCGTTCCATTTTTTTGTCATCTTTACGCCCACAGCCTTGCTAAACGTGGCCTGTAGGTCTTGCCACCTTAGATTCCGTCTACCCCGTAAGAGATAAAGACGTGATTTGTGTATGTATGTGTATGTACAATAGCGTGGGGCACCGTACATTTATTCAGTATGCTCCGTAGGGTGTTCTACCTTATTCCTTAGTCATGTGACAATACTATAATCTGGTAGTAGAATTCTGGTGGGCCAGCCAGGACCGTCTTCGCAGGAGGGCACTCTTCAACGGTTGGTCTGATTGAGTTGAAATTTGGATCACATATAGGATGTAGGATGGATGACAATGCAATGCAATTTTTAGGTCAGGTTATAGTGTATTACCTATGGCACTACTACGTGGCACTACAGACCAAAATAAATATCATAAATGGGAGGTAGGTTTAGGTTATTTTATATCTTCAACAGGCACGAGGGGCCAAAAATACCCAAAGGTAGGAGCTCCGCAAAAGCGGAGCTCCGTCGACTATGATTTTGAAATAGAAATCTTTGGACAGAAGTGCCACTCAGTAGTGCCAAGGGAAATGAAGGCAGGTTATTCCTATTCTTCTTCATGTTCTTGTTCTGCCGCGGCAGCACGACGCGGGCGGGCCGGCGCTGCTGGACGGGCGGCTGGCGGGCATCCTGTCGTTCTCGTCCAGGCGCTGCGACGAGGAGGACAAGCCCGCCGTGTTCTCCAACGCCGGCGCCGCCGCCGACTGGCTGGACAGCATCGACGAGATGAGGACCAAGAGGTGACGGTTCTATTCTCCCTTAATGGCGGCCGTAAGGCTTGGGCCAATGTCAGTTTAAATGAGAGGTGACGGTTCCTTCTGCCGCTGCTTCACTACTTCAAGTTTCAAGTTTCGAATGTCCAAAATGCACCCCCGCCTGCCTCACCTCACCTACCAAACGTCATTTTTTGACACTTAAAACTTGTAGTAATGTAGGAGCGGCTTTATAGACAGACCGCTTATAGTACATTACTGTCTAGGCCAGGAAGTAGGCAATTGCTGGCTGAGTATTGGTTTGAACGGACGAGCTTGCGAGTCCGTTTAATAATACGAAGCCAGCAATGCTATTCTGGCCGAGGCAAGTATAGTGCTTTTCTCAAAAATCGAAAATAAAACAACAACAAAAATAAATGAAAACAAAATAGTGAAAATTGTTTTGCTTTGCCGCCATTTTCTATCAATGGCATTTGAAGAGAGTATTTTTCTACCTAGAACACCTAAAGCTATTTCAGACACAGATAAACACGTTGTCGTACTAGCTTTTTTTTTTTAATTTGGTGTTTTAAGTCTTGTGCCTTTATTTTATAATGGTGATTTGCATTTTTAAAAAGTTAATAACTAGTCTAGTTACTAGACAGTAATGGAATTTGTATGTAACATTACTGTCGAGTTTAGCGCGACAGTAATGTTTTTTTTTTAAATTTTGGACTGACCGGCAACAATTAACTTCCTGTTCTGATATGTAGTTAACAATGACGACTTTAACGGACATTTTTGAGAAAAATATATTATGTCCTCGCCCGCGGGGTGGGAGCTCTGTGCGGGCGGCAGGCGCACTACCCGCCCGCACCGAGACTCCCCGCGGTCGTCATACCCCGCGCCCGGCAGCCGCAAGGGCGAGGACTCATTTAAGCGGTCGGTCTATAAGCCTGGCAACTATGTTTGTATTTGACCTTCGTGTTGCGGATTTTTAGTAGTAGTTAGGTACTAATTTATTTCACTGGGAATTAATACTTTTTCATAAGGCGTTGAAAGTGAACGAACGTCATCGATGTAGACAAGAAAATATTTTGGCAACGATTTTTCCACATAAATGTGTTGTTCGTATCGCCCCTCAATCTCATTTTAACTTTTTGGCCACTTTGGGTGTCACGAACTATTTGACGCTGACTGTACTAGCTAGTATGAGTTTGAATAACATATTGAAAGATCAAAGAGAATTAAAATAAAATAAACTCGACTGTACGAAACTTTTTTTTTTACAGTGTAAAGGAAGAATACCCTGGATGGCTGCAAACACCGGAATAAAACAATAATAACGTAAACCAATATATTTGCTCTAATACTGTACAGGCCAGTTTCCATTCCACTACGCCAAAAAAAAGACCACATTTTAAACATTTTATATTTCTATTTAACATACAACATTGAACATATATGGAGTTAACGATCTTAGCGGATCTTCGAATATTTCATCATGGAATGATATCGAGCTGATTCCAATAACTACATACTTAATAATTCAATTTTTTAAATACCAAAGCGTACTTGTATATACAGCGGCGGCCATTTTGTGGCGGCTGTCAAAGTGACAGCGCCCGGAGCGCGGCAAATGGCGGGTAACATGGTGGCGTCGCAAAAAGTTAATAATAATTAATTTTATTATTTATGGGATATCGTGGCGAGCAGCTGCTTAGACGACGCGGTAGTTCACGTGCAGCTCCGGCTTGATGTCGTACACGAGACTCAGGATGTCTGTTATTACCTGCAAGGACACAAACATTTTGTTTTACTTACTAATACTACAAAACAAATCAATAAGTTCAGGCTGATCATGTGAATTTCGGTCGCAATCTGTCACTGATCAATAGGCTTATTATCTGACTCGCTCGCAATCGATATCGTTTCATTTTGACAGTTCTTGTATGAATGTGACAGCTAGCTGATTCCGATGCCAATTGTCAACCGTAGGCTTATTACTTAACTCGCTCGCAATCAACGTCGTGTTCATTTTGACAGTTCCTGTATGGGCTGACAATTGGCATCGGAATCAGCTAGCTGTCACATTCATACAAGAACTGTCAAAATGAACACGTTTTAGAAGAAGATTACGCACTTGCATCTACTTTGCGTGTCCGAACCCTGACCAAGCGTCGACGATTGTTCCTTAACTACATTTTAAAATAACGAAAACATATTGAAAGGCAGCGGCTCCAGGTGCACCGTTACAATCGTAGCGACGGAGCGGCATCGGTGTTTTATAATTTTCTTAAGGTTTTCATTTCCCGGCACTAAATTTCGGCTGTGGCGCATAGGTAAAAAGTCGTAATATAGCATAGGTAAAAAGAGGTAAAAAGTAGGCACGCTTGGTTGTAATACCAACCAACTCTAAAATAGACTGTTTTGTATTTGTTTAGAGTTCATGAGCGTTCTTGAGAATTACACAAGGTTAGCATATTACCGTGAGCATGTAATGAACAAATCCAATGGTCAACCCCTTTTGTCAGATAGACCTAACCCCTTTTACTACGAACTGACCAGTGATTGACCTCTATCTCACTTGGTGGAAGGTGCAGATGAGGCCAAAGGTGTAACTCACTGGTTCAGTAATAGCCTATTCACTCTAGCCTTGAAGAGCCCTAGATTGTATCTGTCCGGAAATACAAGCGATGGCACCCTGGTGGCCGATGGCTAACCTAACCCCTTGTTCATAAGGGTTAGGTTCGTAAGGACTAGTTTGCTTAACGACTCTATAAGCAAAACGTCTTAGTTGCATAAGGTCTTGGTAGCTAAATGTCTAATTGTACAAACGTCTTAAGAGTAGAATGCCCGGGTTTAAGATTGGACTTGGTTCTATTACGTCTTGTTTGTATAACGCCCTAATATCAAAATGTTGTAATAGCAAAACGACTAGGTAGGCATATCGTCAAACATTAATAACGTCTAAATGGCATAACGACTAGATGGTTGAATGACAAGAAAAACTCAAACGTAGTTTGTGAAGGAACTCTTTGATAAAGAAACTTCAAAGTCGAGTTGCTGGCCACTTAAAATCAAAGATAATGTACTTATTGTATTATTTAAACACTAGTTTCTGCCGGCGACTTCGTCCGAGACCTAGACAATAACTAGTCGTCCCTACAGAGATCAAATTCATCTAATATTACCTAGCCGGTATGCAATCATGACATTTTGCTACCAAGACCATATGCTATCCAGACAATTTTCCTTATGCGTCGTTTTACAATCAAGACTTATTAATAACTTGGACGTAAACTCTATTAGTCATTTTGCAACTTCGGGCGTTATGCTATAGTTGTCGATCGAACAACTAAGACATTCTGCTCACTAGGGCATTCTGCAAAAAAGACATTGTGCTTACCAAGACCTTATGCAACTAAGACGTTTTGCTTATAGAGTCGTTATGCAATCTAGTCCTTACGAACCTAACCCGTTCATAATAAGGTAGACACATACTTAATTGTGGAAGATGTAATGTTCCGTCTCTGTCTGGCAATGGTAAAAGTAGGCGTTTAAGAAAGGTTGTCAGCTGTCAGGCTTTTTAGTGCAACCAATAACCAACGATTTTGAAGTATATTTGACAGAAAACCTACGAAACATTATGTCAAAATCCTTGGTTATGGTTAGTTACTATTATAGCAAGATAGTGGATCTTACACTTAGACAAGACCATGATTTTCTTACAAGCTATGAACTGTGTACCTAAATTTGTGATACTTTTAAACGAAAATAATAAGCTTGACTCGAGTCTGTTAGAGCTAATAATTTTTAGTCTATTAGACTCCAAGTGCCTTCCAAGTACCAGCAGATGTTCCCATGCTTCAGACCCCTTGTTCCTTGTAGATAACCATGCTCAGATAACTAGTTATCTTTGAAGATTTTTTCCTCCTTTCGAAAATCCCTTATATCTGTGTTTGTATGATGTATTTTTACAAATTGTTTGTTTTTGGATTACTCAGTGCTTTGGTGTAAATGTGCACTGCTACGCTGAATAACTTTTTATGAATAAAAAAAAAAAGTAAGACTAGACAATGTGCTGTCAATATTTTGGTCTTGTCTCAGTTATTGTGGAGCTGACATTGTCCATAGGTAGTGCATTTTACGTAATACTGACCGCCTCCTGCTGGGTCTTGACCATTCGGTTCATCTCATCGATCTTGACTTTCGTCTCTGCGTCGATCTTGGCTGCCACGCCCTCCCGAGTGCCCATATGCTGTAACACCACACATAAAATTAAATTTATCAAGTCTTTGCAACCATAGTGAATTAGATACAAGCCAAGAACTACAAACAAATAACTTTAGGTTGGCTAAAATGTTTATTTAAAAAAATGACATCAGGTAAATATGCAGATTTAAAACAAATTATGTTGTTGAACGTTAATAAAGGTTCAATTTCCAGTCAACCCACTGGTGAACACAGGCTACCTCCCAGGATGAGACCTGAACAGTTTAGTTCAGTCAAGGGCATAAATATATGTATATTACCAAGCAAGAACTCAAATAAAGAGTTTACATACATACATAAATACATCTATACACCTTTATACCACAAATTACTAAAAAAAAATTAGCTACTAGCGATGATAAAAAAATGTGAATAAAGATGTGTCATACCTTGGCTTCAAATTCCTTGAACTGCCTCTCGCGCTCAGCTCTGTACTTTTCAATCTCATCTTGGGCCTCCTCCTTGGCTTGCTTTAGGCGTTTCGCTTTTCCTATAAATTTACACACAATTGTTAGCAACTATGGTGCTTCTATTTCCTTAATGACTCTGAGCACACTTCCTGTTTCGTCAGATAACAGAAACACTATGATTTAACATTTCACAAGCATAATTTGACTAAGAAAAAACATAGAATGTACCAGTTGCTTCTCTACCCGCGCAGATGGTAAAAGCCCATCGAGGGAATGGGCGAAAATCATAGGAATCATGTTATAGGCGAAGAGGCTGGCAACCCATCACTGATTCCATTTTACACCTATACACCCACAATCTCGCTAAATGTGGCTTGTAGGTACCTGTTCCCTTAGGCTCTGTCTACCCCGTAAGGGATAGAGACGTGATTTGTGTATGTATGTATGTGTGTAAACTTAAAAAAAAAAACTAAAAGTTAACTGCATGGGTTACATTATGTAACATTGAGTTAGTTTAATTTGCCTTATTAACTAAAATCAGAAATAAAAATTAAAATGATAGTAGTGATAGTAAAGTAGGTCAATAAAACTAATGGCTTTAATAAATCAAGAAGCCCTTGTGACTATCTGTGGCCGTTGATGACTTACAATTCCATTGTGTGAGAAAATTGAGTTAACTCCTACATAATGTTGATTTAAGAACTATCAGGTGTTTCTTGATACAGTGATAAGGAAATGTGATATTGCCTGCAAAGATTGGGATCAGGCATAATAGTAGCAAGATATTAATCAGAAACTGAACAAGAATGATTTAGTGGATCAGAAATAGCAGAACAAAGGCAAGACCTTTGCCCGTCCAAAGAACACCACAAGGTATATAAATTCCTGACAATATAAAAGCCCCAGTTTCACTAAGGGTGAACCAACTATATCTCCACATACAATGAGGCTGGCATAGTCATACAAGTGCCCTTAAGCCTCGTAAAATCTTGTCACTGTGTTATGGTTACATACTCCTTGGTCACTCTTTAACATACACATACACAAATCACACCTATATCCCTTATGGGGTTTACCGAGCCTAGGGTAACAAAATCTAAAGGCCACATTTAGCATGATTGTGGGTGTATAGTTGGAAAGGGGAATCAAAATAGTGACGGGTAGCTAGCCGCATCTCCTATAAGATAGTCACTCTTTAAATCATAAATTTATGGGTTTAAATTGAAATTTGTTAACATGTATTTTTGCTGTAGTTTTAAGTCTTTTCTATAATTGGTCACCTACTTAGCATGTTAGTACAATGTGACACAATATTTCTTCTAATTGTACTACTTTTGTCCCCTCGCTTATGCGACAGAATAACAGTTGACAGATTAACAGCAAGAAACAGTTGATCTACCCCTAAAACTATCTGTCTGAAACGTAACTATAAATCCGAGGAGAGTTGCTGTGTGGGGACGCTGCTGGGACAGTAACCCACCAGCTCCAACCAAGGGGAACCGGGCTGAATGATCGCCACAGAGGATCGACAGCCCACCTGACCCAGCTAGGCATCCCCACCCAACATCATCACATCATCAATTACAAATCCTTCAAAGTTGTACAGAGGATCATGTGGCTAATACCGATGTCGGTGATGTTAGATGCTCGTAATGTCTCCTGTACTTCGCAATAAGTTAGAGATCTATTGGGGCCAAACATTTCAAAGATACTTGGGGTTTCTTTCTAATAGAAAAAATTACAAAGGAGTCTGTTATACCTGATATTTCATAGGCACTGAAAACTCAGTTACCGCCATGACATTATGCAGTCAATCTCACTATGATTCATAATCCTTAGCAAACTGAACTGAACAGACCTGATTGTTTAACATTCATACAATAATGTGGTGTTTATTCAGGAGCAATTATGCCAAATAACGCGTAAGTTGATGAGTACATATGAATGAAATAATGGATTTTAGTTCTATTTCCATTAATTGCAGTCATTCAACCAATTGTTAGAGATGAGAGTCGTTATCAAGCAAGAGATCTATCACTCAGGGTCATGTAACAAGCATCCAGAAATCGACTGACATCATGTGATCACACCAATCAATTTGTGTAAACTCAACATTCCGATTTATTCAATTAATTTCAACATCTAAGAAATTCATTAACAACTGTGTAAGTTAAGTATTTCATAATTTTAAGTACGTATAGGGCACTAAGGCGGGGACGTCAGAGATATAATAAAACCCAAATACGTAGTAAAATCAGGCTTTTACACTTACGCTTTCTCGCCTCTGACACTTTCTCGGCCGCCCGCTTCTCAGCAGCCAACAATTGCTGGATCCCCTGGGTCTGACTCGCCATTTCTGCCGATTCACAAAAACTATGTCGAGCAAGAATCAAGCCCGAGACAGGAATCAATAAGCGAAGCGCAGAATAGAGTTGAGACGAAAGTCATATGATTACTTTAGTTCTACCATGTTGTCACGATTGGCGCTGTCAGCGGCTCGTGCTCTTCGATGTTTGCGTGATGCGGAACGTTATTAAACGAAAATTAGAAGTTAGGATCATTGCAAAACCCTCACATCGATATATTTTAAATTGGAATTTTATTTTTGTTTTATTTAGCTAGAAAAGTAGCTATATGTTTAGTATAAATTCACTGAAACCCACTGTTGTAAAAACTACCTCACAAATACTGTGCGTATAATGAGATGGTCCAAAAACTTCACAGTTTCACCATGATAGATGGCGCTATAAAGTGAAAAGTCAAAATGCTAAAAAAAATATTTAATAGATTATACACACTTGATATATATTTTGAACATTTCTAGAATATAAGTTTAATTTTATTTAAAAAATATTTTTATTTTCTGTATGTTGGCCAAGTCCAGGGAATCCTGTCAAACTCGATCTGACTTTAAGGTCAGAAATGTCAAAATCAGTTTAGCTATTATAAACTTTAAAGCAAGGCATTACGTTTCACTATAATTTGATAAGTTACAATACAATGACAATGGGCGCAAAACAAACCCATTATGTACAAATTTGCTTTAAATTCAGGATTCTTCAAGTATTTCAATCATCCATACACGATAATCGCCCACCATTTTATTTACAAAGCGTTTATTAAGCATGAAAACCGTTGTCAATGCGGCATAGCTCCATCTCTATCGCACCCCAGGTATTAAAATGAGATAGCGAAACAAGCCCACTCCACTCCCCGAGATTTGGTACGCCGTGTTTTGTAGGTTCAATCGTATACTGAGAATACAATGAACAGTTCAGTAAGGTATGCAAACGATTATTTCCAATTAAAGCGGCAATGGATTGCTAACGAGTTTAAGCCGCGTGCTTGTTTGGCCAAAGTCCAAGACCGCTCCCTCGTTCGCTAGGCGTCACGTCACCGATTCTTTCTTTATCATTGTGAAGGCAAACTTAACATAGTATGGCCGTCATTTGGAAGTATTCACAGTTTTACTTCCACAAAGAATACGCGATAAACATTGCACGGAGCGAATTAAAAAAGACATTTTTAAATAAATTCTTTACGCGAGTGAGATAAACATTGGAGTACAAGTGAAATAAAAGCAACAATTATAAATTCGGTCTACATTTGTTTTGTAATTTTTGACGGATTTCATAAAATTATTCAAAATGTGGCTAGTAAGTCAACCGAACGGTGTGATCCTGGAGGTCAAAGTGGACCCTAACTCCATCGGACAGCAGTGCTTGGAAAAAGTAAGTGGTTTTTAAATTCACTCGTATTATTGGAAGTTAACGTTGCATAGTGGCAAATCTTTGTTTACATTATGTTCAGTCTTATTTACACTGAATCGTTGGTCCTATTTTCTACTTTAATATTAGAATTAGAACATAATTTTTGTAATGAGATTGTAATTCGAGAATAATTCTAACCAAGATTTTTTTTAATTTTTATAAGCATTGTGTAACTAGCAAATCACGGTTACAACATTTGGAAACAGCAATAAGGGATGAATAGTTATTTCTAAGGGATTTATGACATCTTTCGTCATTAAGAAGACTTTAAACCTCAATTAAGTCAGACAAATAGTTGATGAAAAGAAACACGTTGGCGACGTCAGTTGTTTTACCTTGCGGACTTTGGACCCGGCTGTCGCACGCACTATCGCCGTGATCACAAACTCAAGCATTTTTTGTAACATTTTGTTTAACGAATAGCTTTTTAATATCTCTGAACCCAATTAGAGGTACTGATGGGATATGTATGTATGGCTAGTATGGCTACTTCTCAGCGCATTGTGTTTATTTTTATTTTGGTTTAGCCATGTTTCTTCGCGGAGCGGCTCGGGTGTGAAAAGATAGTAACTTATAAAATTGTTTTATTTTTCGTTTTGTACATAGGTACATACATACATATATCACGATTTTATCCTTTACGGGGTAGACAAGAGCCTAAGGTAACAAAACCTTAAGGCCACGTTTAGCATGATTTCGTTTTGTAACTATTAGAATAGAAAGTGTCGAATACAATTCGAAATATGAAGAGAGATTTTTTATTGCAGCATAATAATAAATAAATACTATTTAAAGTATTGTGTTCATTTGGTTTGCATCGCAACCTAGTTATTTGGTAGTAAATTCCTTAAAGTCCACTTTGGGCGCCAAAACACTTTGGCTTCGTTGGCTGACAGCCAGAAACAAAATGATATCATACCTACGCTTTGAATTTAGGCCGATTTACAGGAAAACTTTCTACATAGCTACATAGTATTAGACGTGGTTATTTAAAGTTAACTGTTTAGATACTCAGGCGTACCTACCTACTTAGCAGCAATCTTACAGACAGGAACCATTATCTGGATTCTGGACACACCTATATAATTATAGGAAGTCTAATTAAAATACTTAGGTACACACATGGCACGTGATTGAACTAAGATAAGTATGACTAGTTATCTTCTATGTGTTCTATATGTTCCCAACATTAGAAAATGAGTCGACTAAAGATTGGTGTAAAACACCTTGTACGCGTATCTTGATAAAACTAATTAATTTACTATAAATATCTGAGTAGGTACTTTAAAAATGCAACTATATCTATATGTATAAATTTAGTAAAAGTGGGTGGTTAGGAATTACTTTAGATAAGGAATAATCTAGGTTTTTATTGATGCCAAGGGGAATTTATTAATAGGCAGGTAGATCTACTAGGTATCTGATAGTGATACATGTCATGTTACCAAGGTCTGCGTCCGTGAATTTATTGATCCGTGACCACAGAGCAATCCGTGACCATCGGATATATCGATTTGAAATCATAAACTGCAAGTTATACGCTCGGATCAATGCAATCATCGGAGAGGCGTAATTCAATCCGGCTGCACCTTGCCATTCTTAAAACTCCTTCCTCATTATTTAACTACTCTGATAATACACTTTAACCATTGTAAATCTCCTTATTCAGATTTCCTTGTAACCCAAGTCCTAGCCTTACCTACACCTGCCCGAGGTCTTTCATCGTAACCGCCATCTCGCATCACGTTTGATATTTCCCTAACAGACATCCTCTCAGCAACAGAACAACATAATTGTGTAATTTTCATTTGAGTCATACGCCATTTTGTTTCTGACTCAATGCGACGCTCACCGGTGATTGTGTGCGTCGGGTCCAAAGTCCAACAGCTGTGGACTCAGCGTTGCACGCGGCCGATTCGTGCAAGATGAAAACGGTTCAAATATAACTATACATAACTAGTACATGCGCTACTATTTAGAACGACTTTCAGATTGGAAGCGATTTCGTTCAAAAGCTAATAAGCGGAGGTGTGACGTGAAAAGGTATTGACGCACGTGACCGTTGACGACAATTGACAAAGTAATTATCCATAATTGTCTGTTTTGAATACCCAATAACGTTGTTATATGGTGGAATAAAAACCTAAGGCTTAGTTTGTAAGTTCAGATTTTTATTTACCATGATCATTTTGAAGACTGTAATGTGAAATGACATAAGCACAAGTTATTGCATAATTGTAGTATGCAGCTGAACTAGCCATCTAGACCGGTAATCCATACTTAGATTGTAGATTCTGTGCCATTCGCTAACGGGTTTTATGGGATAGTGATTCTAACTGCAACTGCAGCTTTAACGGAACTAATTTCTCTCATACAATCCCATCTAACCACAAAAGGGTTTTAACAATAATTGAAACAGACTTTTAACGAGCAGCCAACTCATCATGCGACAAAGGTCGTTCTTGTGTAGAAAAATACGGTTTAAATTGCTATAATTAATGCATATAACCTTACACGAAGCTATCACGCCTAGGCGAGTCCAAAGTCCAACCCGGGTGATATAATTAACTCAATTCGACAGACATTGTCTCACCGACGTTATTAGACACCAAGGGTTAGTGGTGTATTTAATTTTACACGCTCTATTCTCTGCCCTAGTTACAGTGAGTAGGTGAATTTGGAAAACAAATGAATCGCCGGTTAGCGATTTCGCAATGGACCTACATTAGAAAATAACCGAGTAATCATTGCGAAATTGTCTAAACGTCTAAAATCTAAACTGTGCTATGCAAAGTCAGCAAACTATTCAAAACGTATAATAAACCTTGCTGATGAGCAATTCAACATTAAATTTAGGAAGTAATTTTGCTCACCATGGCAATTAGACAATTGGTAGTTGAAATCGTTTTGCTTTGTTGAACTTTCCAATTGGGTACGGCGGACTTCGTACTGTGACGTCACACGGCCTTCTGTTGTAACGAAGCACTGTTTGTCACAATATCCTTCGGCAGTTATGATTGTCCGGTATGTTATGGACGTTGTCTCGATTGTTTAGGGTACAAAGGTTACCTTAATTCAAGACTCCGCCTTGGATTTGTAAATACATGTTCAGATGTATCATAATATTCCCATTATTAACATTGCTTTCTACGAGGAACGATCCTCTTCATCTGGTTCCGTTTCTTAAACTCCGCTTGCGTGCAGAAACTTTCACTCCATCAGTCATTCCGAGCTTGCTTTTGTAAAAGCTAACTTCTTACATAACTTGTATGGAATAATGGAATCCTCGTTAAGGATGCCCAAAAGCGAAACAAAAGCTCGACTTTTGCTTCTATATGATAATGAATAAAACCAACTTACATATGGTCTATGCGAGGATGTTTAGCTTATCGAATTTTTAAATGCGCTAGCGATGAAATATCCAAAATAATACCTCGTGTGAAAACAGATAAAAGTGTTCCGCTTGCGGCAGAAAAAAACAAAATTCATTGATGTCAAGCAAGTGTTATTGAACTATAATCATCCCGATAACTTAATGAACATTGCGGTACTTGAACGGGATGTTAATAACTGTAAGGAAGCGTAATGGTTTACTTAGAAATTCCACGTAGTATGTTGCTGGCCATGTGGTCTGTAATTACAGAGCGTAATGGCTTACACGACAGCGAAGCGAACAAAATGCTTTTTGTAGCAGCTCCAATGATAGTGTTGCATTAATTAACACCTTGGTAAAACGCGATGTAGCAACGTTATTTTAGAGTTTTCACTTATGAAATGTACACCTACTTCCCTTCCGATTCTATGCCTGACGGATACAATTACGCCGTGCTTGTCTACGCTCCCATAATTTGCGTCTGGTTAACTTAGAGCCAGCCAAGGTAACATTCGTAGATAATAGTATCTATGCTATGTGAGCCAAGGTTTCTTGATCACCCAACCGCCTCGTGTTCTTAGTCACGTACCTTCGCAAACCAAAGAACTTCCACTTTTAAGGTTAAAATCACGTAAACATTGTTTGTGCCAAATGCAAGTGTTAAACAGTATGTACCAAAGTACACGTGCACCGAACTCTTTTTCAAAATAACAAAAGCCTGTAATTAATATAAGTACGATTGGCTATCATAAGTTTCCAACTTACATCAGAAATGATCTAATAAGTCACGGTGACGAGATATCAATAATGAGTGTAAACTGTAACCAAGTACTGATAGTCGATTTCGTTGTGTAAACCCTGATAACCCATCTCGGGCTTGGTTGCTACACGAGTCATTTGACACAACTCAATTCATGCGTCGAACAACGAATTCTCAATCTTACAAACTAAGAACTAATATCACGAAAACTGTTAAAAGCTGTTGCAGCTATAAAAGTCGATTCAGATGTTGTAAAAACAAGAGGTCAAAAAGCAAACAAGATATTTTTTTTATTGTACAAGTATCAGCATTATTGTAAAGATGTTTTACAAAAAAAACTAAATGTTTAACCGATAACTGGAGTCAAATGTAAGTCATCGATGTTGTGATTATGATGATGATAAAGAACACTCAAAAACGTACATTTTACTGCAAACACCGTTGTACATACGGTAACGATCTTTCTTTGTTGTTAAGGGCTGGTAATAAACAGTTTAAGAGATTCAAATAAACGTCATAAACATTTTCTAATCTAACAGAACATATTGCAATTAAGTGAATGAAATCGGACAACTCTTCCTTATTACTTGTATTCCTTTTATGCGGGATCTCTTAGGCGTCGTAATTTCGTAATTTGTGTTTTATTACACCCGGTAGTGTTAGCGTTTATAGCTTCTCTGTTTATACGTTACTTGATCACCACAAATGCATTAACCTTCTATTTCTAAAAATGGGCTAAGCCGTCCATATCCTACTTTAAATCATAATGTCACAAATAATTAATTCTGTTTTTCAGTTGTTTAATCGCTGAGGATTATAATAAATTGCGAACCGGATCTTGTTATCATTGTTTTACAATTGTGATTAGATTATAAGCAAATTCATTTGTAGGCTGGAAACTGTTATCTCAGAAGATGGAATAACCTCTAGCGTAGGTTATTAACTTTTGATAATTTTGTATCGCAGCCACCGCAGGTCAAATTAGCTTGGTGACCGAGTTCATTATCAAAAATGTCTAGTAGTTTTCCTGTTTACGAGTTCCATGCTTCTTTGTATGGGATAAGGGCAAGACCTCAGGGCAAGACCCTTCGAATTTGGTGCGCGTACGCCGCTATACGTTGAACCGATCACGTAGGCCCTCCCACTTGCGCTTGCGCCCACGTGCACCTTGAGCATGCGCCTAGCACGCGGGAAAAAAATGATTTGGCGTTTTATTGAAGTAAAGATTTTACTCATCCGTGTTTGCTCGGTGTCGTATTGGGTGCATTATCTCTAAAATAAGTAACGAAAAATAGTTGATAACAGTGCGTGATTAAATTGCCTATAAAGTCATTATCATCAATATCAATACAATAATACGGGTGACGGATACCTGAAGTGCGAAATTAAGACAGTGACTGATTTTTTTTGTTACCCTTCTTCAACTTTTCATTTGGTCATTCATCCGCCATTACTTCCCATATTTCGTATTTTTTACTGTTCAGAATGCGCTTAAAATGGATCGACCCATTTTATTAAAAACAAAGTTTTAAAAAAAAACTTTCAATTGTGCGCATTCACCAGTTGTTTAAATGTGGTAATACATGTACAGATACTGCGTAATTTAAGCGATAAAAACAAGTTTTAACTTAAACAACCGACACATAGGTATTGTTTTAATTAATTGTTGTGTTATTTTTATTTTACAATTCACTTGTTTTAACAGGCTCTGGAGCAAAACAAAATGTACAACGCGCCAAATATAAATGTTAGTTCACCGCTATCGCTTAATTTGTCATTTGTACACGAGTAGCATCAATTTCTACCAACGGCACAAAAATATTATATTTTGAACTTAGCACCTTTTACATCAGCGCACAACCAAATTTGACATCTTCGAAGTAAAGGACGTCGTTTTAATAGATTCTGTTGCCGAGGCACGAGCTGGCTGTGTGTGTTCCTGGAATGCTTCCAAATTAGAAATCCACATTGAATATAGTATAAGAATATAATTGCATAAGTAAATACAACACCTAGCTACCTACCTATCTTTTGTTAAAAGAATATCAAACCTACAAACAATGGATTTGGTACTTTCGGTTTAATCACTATTAAACCGAAAGTACCTAATCCATTGTCAGTAGGTTTGATATTCTCGCATTGAGTTATTTAGCCAAAACAGACAAAAACGTCTGTAAATAGAACCGCAACACAACACTGACCTTACACAAATGAATTTTACCAAAACATGAAAATATAGGCACTTAGATACTGGAACTCTAAAAATATGTAATTCATGTTGGCTGAAGCCCAAGTTTCCAATTTCATAAAACATTGGGTGTAAGTACACCTATACCTACTTTCTTTAGTCGAAAAACCATTATCGCATTCTAACTACATAGTTAGGTATTTTACTAATTTCAAAATAGGGAAGAGATTCTCAATATATTCTCCATTCAACAGTTTTCTTTATCCATTAATATTTGAATGCTTCATTCTTAAATTTCAGTATTCAGCCGAGCCAATAGTTTTTATTTCCGTATTAATAACCGACACTCGGAATCGGAACTTAAAATGAGGCCGAACGAGGGTCGTACCAAAAACTGATTCATGTTTTTAAAGCCCGAAATCTTAATTGATTTAAAATTAGACTTTATGTATGTGCATGAACGTATTGTCAAATGTAGAGTAGTTACAACCAGCTGTAGAAACATGTTTGTGTGGGGTTTTTCGGGTTTCAGCATGACTATAATTATTCAAATGCGTACGTACTTACAACGAGGAAGAATAATAATACGCATAATTGCCAATTAGGTTTAGTAATAAAATAATTAATGTTACATGTGTTCTTTGTTTGTAATCAGTGAACGAATATAACTATGGAAGCATTCCTGACGCTCCAAAATGACCCAACGTAAACTAGTTCGCGGCGGGCGGGGCTTGAAAACTAGTGCGGCAACGCGATCAGTGCGCAGGGCGCGCGCCTGTCAGTCGTGTCACACGGGTTTTTTATTATATAAAATCAACGTATCCATTAAAAAATGCCTTCATGTGTGGTGAGGTGGTGCAGGAATCAACAGGAGTATTGTCCCAAGAGTACTGGAATCACCTTTCACGTGTAAGTAGACTGTTTACTCAAAAAATCCAAAATCGCCTTTTCACTAGAGGGATGTCATTATGCATAATGTAGTACCTAGTACATTTTAATATAGCTATTTTTAAAGGACATAATATTTATTAATTAAGTTGCATACAGATTTGGGTTTTAATTTCGGTTTTTCATCGGATTAACAAGTCGAAGTCGTTTCTCATTTCGCTTAATTTTAATTTTAATTTAGATTCCCACAAGACCCGAGTCGTAGAAATCGATGGAAAAAATCTGTTCAATTGGAGAGACAGGAAAATGACTGGACACCGAGCAAGAATTCAAAAATATGTTCAATTTATTTTAAAGATGAACATTTTTATGTATCGAAGAAGGGACACATAATGCCTTCTAAAAGCGCAGTACCAATTTGTACTGTGCGTATTTATTTGGTTTGAATGATCACGTTTTAGTTAATGTAGTGCTACTTTGTATGATTGTTTAATAGACATGTATTTTCAGATGGTGTTTTCGAGTGAAAAACCAGTATTAATAAAAATTAAAAACAAAGAAAATATTCCGGAAACTTCACAGGAAAGTCCTCAAAAACGTCCAAATTGTCATTATAATAAATTATCTACTGATATTTCTTTTATTATTATTATCTACACCCACCTATATAATACGTTTAGAAACCGTAAACATTCGTTGCGGGTGGTAGAACCACGAGCAGGGTCCGTCCGAATCGCTACCAACATCTTAGGCTACTGTGTTTCGAAGTGGAGAGTAAAACAGCCGGTGGAATTACTGGCACATAGGTATACTAATCTTAGTACTCTAAGCCGGCAGCGCATCTACAATACTTCTGTGTTGCGGATGTCCATGAGCGGCGGTGATTATTTACCATCAGGTAACCCACTTGCTCGCTTTCCTTCCTTGTAATACAAAAATAAATAAATATGTAAACTACTATTAATACACTTATCGAACTAGGTAGTCAAGCGCGCTGACGAAGTACCTAGGCGAAAGCGAGTGAAAATTTGGCTTACTGATTTCATACGTTTGTGCATTGGGCTGCTTTGAATCTGACTGGTCCCCTTCTGCATAACATCGTCCGTGCTTCGAAGGCACACTGACAATCTGCTGACATTGCATCGAAGCCGCGAACCAATTAGCGTAAATCTGTCACGCCGAGACCCAATCGCGACATGTGACCCGACGCTTCTCAAATCGTTGAGCTTTTACGTACTTATTTTCAAAAAGTCGCAACTAGCGAAGCACATTCTAATACCGACCTAGATTCATTAGCAATAACCTATTTTCTTAAATGCATTGATAATTTTTATTTACTTTGCTTGTGTGTGTGTACCTCAAACCTATCTGTGTGAGTTTTTGGGCTAATAATGAACGGTAGGTTGTATGAAGAGACTGCTTCCATAGTTATATTCGTTCACCGGGTACCAACCTACACCTACAGTGACACAAGATGGCCGCTGGTAGTTGTTGCGCATTATTTTGCCACAGGTCTATGTGGCGCGTATGTGGCGAAGGACACAATTTGAATACTTGTATTTTACCATATTTGTTCAGGTTGATCGTACAATATGACAATTACAGTAAGTAGGTAGGTACATTGTAAAACTAAAATGAAAATGAATTCTGTTCGACTAGCAAAAAATCTTGGAAATAACTTTCTTGATAGCGTAACAGTAGTTATCTTTCGTTGCAGAATTTGTTTCATTAAACGGTGTTTATCGTAAAATCGACGATGTCATTTTTTTTGTTGAATATCAGCATGTTGCATAACAAGGCTGATAACTCGCCGGTCCGTCGTCCTTCTTATTCAATTTCAAAAAGTCCATGATTTCACTTTCCCGCCTTGCCTTACACGAATCGAAATTGGAAGCTCGCCAGCATGAGCCGTTACATTGGACTCGTTTTGCAAGGAAAGAGGTTTACTTGCTGACAAGTCCTATTCGAATGCGAATAGTGTTAAAATGAAGTCCGATTATGCATTTAAATTGTGGTTATACGTTGCACTGTTTTTACATTAAATGGTCATATCACGCGGTGACTTCATGGTTGCATTTTATACGCATTCCTACTCAATATAGCTTTATAAATATTCCTATTCTGATAATTTTAGATAAACATCTCCATTTCAGTAAAATAAAGGTGCATAAGTATGAAAAGATAATTATACCTATAATAATACATACATAGATAATTATACAATGGGATAAAAACATGTGCGAAATATCTCAAGACAATAAAGAAGCCGTAAAACTGGTTTTATCCAAGGCCAACATTCAAAGAGTCTAAAGTGTAGACTAAATAAATGCCTACTGTCAAATCTAACGCCACCTCTTCACGTCTATCACAAATCACAATTCACTTAACATTTCGTAGAACCTTCCAGAACGGTCCAAAGTCTCGTCGTCTGTTTAATATGGTTTCAAATAGACTTAATTTCTCGTGAAACGACCGCTATTTCCAATAGCGCGTGTGTCAACAATGAGTCAAAGAATACTGAAGTTTACATTATCCACCATTCAATTGAACTATATGGATTATCCACAACAATTGCCGATGATATACGAATAATAAAGGCTGGTGATGAAGCTAAAGGAAAGGCAGAAAAATATTCTGAACTACCTTATTGAATTAAATAAGATAAGTGTGTGTGTTCTAACAAAAATGTATGATTTGATTTAAGACGTTAATAGCACAAGGCCATTTTGAAGTAGGCGTAACAACGATATTAAATAATTATACCTGGTGCTTGAAACTGATTGTTTTGCAGTTTTATCAAGTGCAGCGCGAAAAACAACTGATAGTAGTTCAACTGCGCAGTTTAGAACGCATATACCACCCGCGGTTTTATGTCAGTTATCGCAAGACGAAAGACCCCATGTGACGGCTAATCTCGAAAATTGTAAACAGTAAAGATATTATATTAAATCGCTTCTGAAGTATCGTTGGAATGGGTTGTAAAACTCAGGGGCGCCGACTTTTAGAAAACCTCGTGGGTGCTCATGCTTATTTGATGACTCGAAAACGGGTCGTCAGGTAATGAAAAAACACCTATCCCTAAAAGGCGATTACTGATCTGTTTCGTGATGTCTATTCTCAGGGGTGCTCGGCACCCACTGTTTATTTCTCATGGGTGCTCGAGCCCCCGAGCACCCACGGAGTCGGCGCCCCTTGTAAAACTATCTCAATCTAGCACCTATAACTTCAATGGCTATAGCTGTGGAAGTAGTTAGTTCTCAGCATAGTTGATTACAAACAGCAGAACATTCTTTTAATTACTGCGCTTGCGGTTTGATTTGAACAACGTGACTCTGTTCTTGCTGCAGTTTAATTGAAATACCAATTAAACTCGACACTTAATTTTCTTCAACTGCTCGTTGGACTAATGTGGGATGCGATAAGTAAATCAGATTGAGCACGCTAATGCTCATGAAATGTTTGAATAATCATAGACACATTCCAAGCCATCTAACTTGTGCTGATGATGTCGTCTATGTATATGGTACAGTCGAACCATGGGAGAACCATTTCATTCCAGCCCTAACGTTGATTTTACTTCACAGACTATGCGATATCCGGAAATTCTCTGTGAAAAGGTACCACAGTGTGTCAGGAACGTCACGATTCAGTGGGTAGGATACCTACATATAATACATTAGATAATACATTAGAAGTTTCAAAAAATTATAGTGTTAGTGTTAATCAAGAAATGTACTTAAATGGGTGTGACGATTGGCGCTACCAAACACTCGGCAACGCAGTGATTATCATATAAGCAAATGTTATCAAGTTTTAGCTTCGCAAACAGCGAGGCAATAACAAGGCGTAGCAAATAGCAACATGGCGTCTAATCCTGCGCAAACACAGCCTTTGTTATTAGCATGAGATCAAAATAACACGTACAAATTACGTGATCACGACTTTGCTCCTTCGGAAGATTATTTCGCTTTATCCGTACCTTTAGGGTACTTTTAACCTTTGGAGCCAGACAAATCAGAATACTTGGGTAACCACATTATTCGTATAGCAACTGATACTGCGCAATTTTTGACAACTATACCTAGTACTACCTCGAACACGTATGGTATCGGTGTTAGTTTACAAAACATGTAGATAACAATATTTATAGGTATCTATTTCGAATAATCCAGCCAGACACCAAGTCTTTGGTGTCACCTTCGCGCGCCGGCAACTACACAAATACAAAACATATATACATACATAGTCGATGATGTAATGTCACTATGTAGGGACATAAAAACTTGCAGGGGCACTTCAAAGGCAAAAGCGAACTGTTTAAGTAGAGGTAGAGTAACACTTCGCCTCTCCGAGTCTGACTTAATTGAATCCAATGCTGAGTTTCTATGAACCCGGTTCTTTTACGCATTTGAGTTTGACCTTTTAATATGGAATGAAAAATGAAATGACGTAATTAAAAATGTTCACAGATTCGCTAAACAAGGTGGGGCTTTACCTTATCCAAAAATATTTAACCTGTTTCTTGGCCGCTTGGCGAGATTAATGGTTTTGGTCGTGCCCTAAAAACAAGTCAAACAAGTCCTATTTTGAAATAAATTTTGTTAGACAAGGAGTTCTTTGTTCTTAAACGAATCCAGCCTGCCTAAAATTCAGTGACCTCGGATTTGCATCGTAATAGCCGTCTACATCTCTGAATGTCGTTAACATCAATTGTGTTGTATCCATAATTATCCGCCACACATCGTAAAACAAGGCGTGACTGCGAATTTTGTAACGCAATGTGAAACTTCAACGTCTTTGTCGATAGGAATTTTCATTACAGGCATCGAAATAATCTTATAATTGTTCATGTTCCTCTTCATTTTTATTTATGTTTCTGGATCCTTTTATCCAGTGCGTTAAGCGGTTAGTGTCCTCATTTAGTCCTGCTCACGTGTCTGGTATTCAGTGTAAGTTGACACATCCGTCCGAAAATAGGACTCCAACACAAAGTGCGTTCAACCTCCGCGAGTTACAATGCAAGTACCTGTCATTTACTGAGATAAGGACGCTCACGAGCTTTTGTTTTCTAATCGGTAGCTCTAGGCAGCTGACAATGTATTAATGTTGTGTTTATTCTTTCCGTTTTAAAGATGCTAACCATTACGTGTTCTTTTGTTTCTTTGAAATCAATTTGGTCATGAACCGTAGATTGAATAATAATATCGAATCGATCGAATTCAAATTTAGGTACTTAAATAGTGATGTCGGATGCTTTTGTTGTTTGCGTAGGTATTACTTTTGAATTTATTTCTCGTCCATGACATCTTCGAAACCAGTTCTTTTGGATATACGTACAAGTAACAGTTATTTAAAGATTTTATGAGTTTCAAAACCAAGGCAATCTTCTCAAATAAACCTAAAATGGTATGTTACAACAGTTTTTTTTTACGTTTGAGGGTCGTCGGAGCGCAACATAGTTCCCACTTTCGAGTTTGATCTTAGACCCGCCTTGCCGCCTTGTTTCTCAACAATGCTAAAAGTCATTACACAGCAAAACATTCAAGCGCTTATACAATACAAATACAAGATACATGTGTGTATATATAGATACATTTGGCAGCCGTTCTAATACTTGCAATGTTTTGCTTCGCCAGCTGAAGCGGACTGATCGCCAGACTGGTTCAGTGCGGCTATGTGAATGGCATACAAAGAGGCGTGTTGCCCGATTTGTTGCTCGACTGATCTCACTCTCGAGCACGTGGTGAGGACGTGATGGGCGAGAAAGAGGACGCTATATGCGAAAGCGAGACGGAGGGAAAACATCTGGGACGCTTTGCTTGATTTAGAGTTATCGAGGTCTTTTCGCCGTTTGTTTTTTGTTCAGCTTTTTTGAGCGTTTCTAAAATAGAGATACCTTCAACGGTAGGGTGATATACTAATGGGGAACCATTAAAATCGTATCAGCTGTCAAGTAGTTAGGTCATTACATGAACATTACCTATTGAAAATTGCTTTAGTCATTACGTCTGTAGGGTTTATCTGTTTTTGTTCCATATTCCAAGGCGAGGCTGACGGTTTATCTTTGTGCCAATCCCAAATATGTCACCGCATACTATAAAACAAAGTCGCTTTCCACTGTCTGTCTGTCAGTCCCTATGTATGCTTAGATCTTAAAACTACGCAATGGATTATGATGCGGTTTTTTTTAATAGATAAAGTGTTACGATAGGACGGTTTATATGTAGATATAATACTTAGACGAAGTTAGTTAGACATTAAAAATAACTGGACAAGTTGACTGTTGCCAAAGCCGGGTCCTTATTTTACCAGCTCGATAATTGTCGGTGACGATGACATATGAGAAATTCGTGGTGAAATAGGAGCTATACCTACTACTGGGGTTGTCATGACACTGACGAAACTCTTGTATTAAGATGTAGCAGGATCAAATTATGATCGTGACTTGCATACCTATAGTGTACCAATATCCGAATGCAGGCTAATTTTACCCAAAGATTATGCCCTGGCTTGCCCAAGTCTAAAAATAGATGAAGTGGAGCTTACACTTGTGGAGTACAGTACGTATTATATGATTTGCGTAGGGTTAAATTGGCAACCAGTCCAGCTAGAGTCTTACGAATGGCTACAAGGTATAGCAGAGGGTCAACGAACGCCTGTCGAGGGTACAGCACGTGTGGTGCCTACAGATACGATTCGAAACAAAATGGCGGATGAATTTTCACTTTTTAATAATGGAGATGGCGTCATTATTTCGCGTGGACAATGGTTATTTTTTAAACTGCCAGGTCTAATAATTTAAAATCAGGTCGTTGGGTTTTGAGTTCAGACAAGCGAACTAGATTAAAAATACTTTAATCTAAATAAAACGATCAATCGTTTTCCTTAATATACCGGTTTGACTCCGAAACTCCGAACACATTAACACATACCGTCTATATCATGCAAAATTTTCGTAGTTAGCTAATTTTGTTTTATTTCTGCATAAATATTATTTCTGAGACTCAATACGTTTTCCAATATAACAAAAACTGCGTTTTCGTACTGTACGTTTCACATTGTTCTTGTTCTTCTCCGATCTTCCACGTACAATCGAGCTAATTGAAATGTTTTGGAATGTTCTATTCTGTTCAATTACGTTACATTTTAGATGTTAAGTGAACATTTTTAATTTAAAACTCGATTGGCCCAAAACCTGTATTCTGGTTTCGTTTCGCCGCCATTTTGTTTTTCCGATAATAACGATATGGCATAAATTTGCGAGAGTCGGTGTCAAGAAGGTTAGGTACATTTTAATTTATAGATTAATTCCGAACTGAGTCATTTGTTCGTAATTCTAAAACGTAATTATTTGTCCAACTTCAATCTATTTAAATATTTTTCTTTTTATCGAAATATATTTGTAGGTAACGATCGACACTCTGTAGGCATTAAATTGTGTGTCAGTTGTAACTTGAGAATCAATTGAGACCAAATAAAAATACTGTCAATTTTTTTCTTTTTCTTTTTTGAACACTTAATAAATAGAAAATCAACTGTAACTAAATGATTAAAAGGCTAGACTCAAACAGCGCTGCACCACGCAGTAGGTCGTATTAGTTGCCTACATATTGCTAGACTCGCCAGCTACCCTAGTTATTAAATTATGTACAATAAATTAAAATCATGCCACGGACGCATGTTCTCTTCAATGTATGCAGTTCACTAAATTTATTCACAGATGTCGCTAAGATACTTATTTGCTTCTAGCGACATCTAGTGCTTTGCAGGGTAAACTAATAGCCGGTTTATTACAACGTGATCTTACTTAAGGAAGTTGGATTGAATTTACATGCAATATCTATTAAGCGCATGCTAGGTAATAAATAAGTATTGTAACGTTTTCAATTGTAAATTTAATCCAGCAATATATTAAATAATATTTTCAATTACAAACGGCGACAGCTCCCAGTTACTTGTGTCGTAACCTGTTTTCCTTGGCGTTACATATATGTTTCTAGATAAATTATGTTTCAACACAATCAGTCATTACATTGATGCGTTCAATGCTAAGGATTGTTTACTATTTCGCGGGTCATTCTCTGATAAACGTTGTTTCTTCACAAGAGTCATTACGTTGATAGTATTCTCAATATCACAATGTACTATGTCACACTCTGCGTGGAATTGCACTCTGTTGTTGATATGGTAGAGTAGATAAATCGTAAACAACGAAACTCTTAGTCACTTTCAAATCAGCTCAGAAACCCAGCATCTTAAACTTCCGTGAAAATTGAAGACATGTGCTTTGCCCATGACGTCATGAAGTAACACGACAAGCTTGACCATTTAAAGTAATGTTAGTGATTGATTTCTAGAATAATAAAGTTTCTGGGTAAATCCTACATGCAATCAAAAGCATGACTGTCATGAATTTCCACTTTAACAAAAATATCATGGCATCCAAGCATGTATAGTCTTGTCTTGCCTTCTAAGTGACACTCGCCTTGAACAATATCTCTCCATTGACACCTAATCTTAATCTCAGGCTCTCCAGTAACCGGCTACTGCGCATTCGGTAGTCATAGTAAATATTTGCCACCTAAGCCTCAGTATTTGTTTACATTGTTCGCAATTGCTTAGTATTTCCTTGTACCTTACACCCAACGCGTTGTAAAATTAATGTCCTTCAACTATACTGATTTTACTTTGGCCTCCCACATGCCACCGAAAATGAACTCTGCAGGAGGAGACAACATGATTGTTTAGTCGACATTTCTTACTAACTAGTGCATTTGCTTTATTTCTTGTATACTTAGTGCTGCTAAAGTAGGTACCAACAATGCAACAATATTTATTTTACTGCATGCTTAATCCACGCCCACCGGTCGAGTTTAACAGTTGGCTTAGCGCGCGACGAAGTTAGTTAATAGTATTTTTTTGGTTGCGTTTCTAAATAATTAGGGCCAGTTAATTCAAATCAACAGGTTTGTTTCTTTCCAACGTGCAAAAGACGGCTTTATTTTTAGCGAATTTAACACGTTTGGTACGGTAAAGTAACTCATCCTAATGCGTAGGTATTTGTAGATAAGTTATAACAAGTTACGATGAAACTTGATAGATGTCTTTATTATAACGTATTGTTGTTTTACAGTCGTCGAAAAATGGCGGCTAATCTGATGACTATTTATAAATGCTAATTCAACATGTCTGCCATAGACGTAAAAACGCAAAATGTAGACTAATAATAGGTTAGGTTAAGAGTGCTTTCACTTCTCGCTCGCGTGGTATCGTCGGAATAATTTGCTATAACACCCGTTTGGTATTTATTGCCTATTTCACAACTTGTTCATTTCGTAAGAACTAAAATCCAAATTGGCGACGCCTGAAGGTCCAAGCGAATGGATGACGCAAGCCAGCTCAAGACTCGGTTTTAATGTTACTTCCGTTGTTCTAGGTATGTGAGAAGTTGGAGATTGGCGCAGAGTCTGACTACTTCGGGCTCCGAGTGTGCCCCGCGTCGGGCCCGAGCCGTTGGCTGAACCTGCGCAACCCGCTGGACCCGCACCGCATCCCCGGCCGCCGCCTCGACCTGCGCATCAAGTTCTGGGTGCCCCCGCATCTCCTCATCAACGAACCCACCCGCCACCAGTTCTATCTCCACGCCAAACTAGACCTGATCGAGGGAAGACTGATCGTTGCCGTTCAGGAAGTCGCTAGAAAAATCATAGCGTACATAGCGCAAGCGGAGACCGGAGACTGCGATGTCGACGTGCCTCCCACTCAGATCTACGAGGAGTGCGACAAGATCGGCCCTCAGGGCGAGAAGCCCGAAGACCACATGGAGAAGATCATCGATAACCATTGCCAGATAGCCGGTATGCGCGCTTCGCAAGCGGAGTACAGGTTGCTGAAGGAGATATCGAAGCTAGAGTCGTTCGGAGAGGAGCTGTTCTTCTGCAAACCAGTGACACAGACGAACAACGCTCACAACCTGTACAGCCACTTGTTGTACCACGCGCAGCAAGTAGAAGAGCCGTCGCGCGAAGACGTGGATATAGATGGCAGCGGCACGGTCGGCTGCCTCGCGACCGGGCAGAGCGGCGCCGGCTGCGGCTGCCGCCTCAGCACCAGCGTCGGCGTGGGCCCGCACGGCATCGTCGTCTACAGACCTGCCTGCAATGGTGATCAAGAAATCGGGGTCGAAAAACAAAGGTAAGCTTGCTTCTCACATTCTTCAGATTATTCGAGAAAACTATAGTTACTTACCTAGTAAGACATTCTTAGGTAGGACCGTTAATGTCAAACATTCGACATTTTTAAAATTAATTTCACATCTGCCATTTAACCTTAGGTGAGCTCAAAGTCATCCTTGAACATCTTTATGGAAATTTTGCTGTTGACCTCTGCTAATGATTGTTAAAGTACCTACTAAGAGAAGAGAGTGCGATCACGATCACGCCTAGTGATGGTTGTCACCGGAAAGTTCCGAGTTCTCTAAGTCGACGACACATTGAATCCTTAAGTTTTTACGTCAATACGCATATGCAAATGATGGTTTCAAACTTGTATTGAATTCATATTCAATCATATTTTTTATGCCTCGACGAAAGCGTCAACCGGTTTTGTGTTTTCTAGGTTTGCACGTTATTCTGTAGATAATTCTAATACTCAGATAAGATAAAGTGAAAAACGGTTGTGCTCGAAATTTGCAATGAACAAAGAACATCGCGTGTTTATTCTGACGTTTGCGCTAAATACATGTTACAGCTTCCATTTTATTTTAAACAGAAAATATCTTAGTAGCACTATCACTAGCACAACATTCCCATTTCCACCTCCCACAAAATGATAGTAAAAATTAATTAGAACAATAATACCGATTATACAGAGTTCATAATCTAGTTTATTGCATAGATTAATGATAACATAAATACTAAGTAGAAGACGCAAATTAGGCGCAATAAAATGTCGTGAATAACAAAGCAATAAATTAAGGATAATCACCATTCGTTAATTGTACTAGATCAAAATGAAAGTAAACGTTACCAACTGCAAAAGGCTCTTAAAGTTTGACCAATAGCCGGTTCCATGTACTGTTGTATTTGCTTTTCATCTTGTAATACCGTAGTTGCAGCGAATACATGAATTATAAATTGATTTTCTCCTATTCTCTTCCAGCATCCCATACACGGCGATCCACCGCGCGCAGCCACTCCGGCGCAACTTCCAGCTGTCATACGTCACGGGCGAGGGCAACGAGGCGACGTTGCACGTCAAGATGGCCACGTCCGGGCAGGCCGGCGCCGTCTACCGGGCCGTCACCGAGCGACACGCCTTCTACTGCTGCGAGACTGTCCGCAGCGATGTCACGGAGCAATTCATCAGAGATCTGAAGGTGATTATAACGATACACATCAAAAAATACTTAAAGAGAGCTCACGAAGACTACGATTTTCAATTTTCGAAGTTTGTATCATATTATACCTCTCACTCTGAATTGTTAATGTGAGGGGAATGGCGAGAAACGAACTTCAAAATTCGAATTTTGGAGTACAGGCCAGTTAGTTAAGTTCTACTGATAGCTCTGCGGTGCCGTTTGTTTGAAGATCACATCGTTTTATAGACGACTAGCTATATGTTTGTCATTGTAATTCTTTGCGCTACTCATTTGTATGACGGGAGTGACTTGAATAGAGCTTGACTGATTATAACATAGACAATGGTGGTCAGTACATTGTATCATTAGTTAGCTGCTATTAGGAGTAAATAGCACGTAGTCATTAACGTCTTAGTTGGTCCTGATGAGATCATAAATAACTGTGCGTTGCAAAAGTGTTTATAATAAACAGAACAGCTTATACAATAGCTCTGTCGTGTAAAGACAGCATCTATAAATATTTATTATCTCTATTTTATCTTCATAGCTGATACGTCGGTTGCCAAGCGTGTTAGAATTGGGAGGATAAGTTAACGTAGTCCATATAACTCGGGTGTAAGCATGTACGCATAAAAGCCATGAGTAATTTTAACTTCACTGTAAATAAGTCGCAAATAACTGAATTATTAACGTTTTCCCGCGACTGTGATGTTAATTATGGCATGTTAAATGTCACATTAAAATTTATAATTGATCGAACTTTGTATCGCCTCATCAGTATGCTGCGGGGGCGTGCCGGTGTTAATACTTTACCCTTTTCTTATTGTTCGTGGCAAATACGAAATTTTATGTAACGAGAGTACTCGATAGGTGTTCCTAAATGCAAATGCATGTTTAGAAACTTCAACAGCGCATTTTACGCAACGCATACATACAGTCCGTGCGGGTTTGTCTTGCTGTGTTCCTTACTCGACCGGTTCAAGTATCAAACACGTAAGAGTAAGTGAGACAACAAGGCAAATCCGAAAGGCATGTCTCTTTTCGATGAGAGGTACGAGACTATACGCGTATCTATTGGCTATCACGCTGAGAGTTTGAGGGTCTGGTTAGTCGCAGCTAATATGGGGGTGTATTTTCAGGGAACGATAGCTTCGATCTTCAACGACGCGACGACGCTAGGGCGGCGCTACGTGTTCGACATCCGGCGAACGTGCCGCGAGGTGCACGACCGCGCGCGCCGCGCCGCGCACGCCGCCGGCCGGGACCCGCGCCCGCGCCGCCGCTCCAGCGCGGGGGCTGAACACACGGTGAGCACGCACGCAACACCACTAATCACACACAATACACCACACCACACCACAAACACACCGTACCACAAACCACAAACGCCACAAACCGCACATACTTACATGCCACAAACCACGTACACCCGTACACCACACCACTAACCTCACACACCCTAGACATAATCTAGAATCATTTTCTTGAGGACTTCGGGAAACGATCAAACGGCTTACCTGCTCGAGTCAAGCATCTCTTGCTTGGTCTAAATTAGATCGTCTAATCAATTTGAAAATAGTTCTAATTTCATTATTAGAAATCAGAACTATTTAAAGTAACGGAAATAGTCTCGAATGACACAGATCTGAAGACTGTATTCATTTAAATATGAGCATTCCTCCACTAAAAGGGAATCTAGACAAATTTTAACGAAGTCGTTTGTCGTTGTGCAGGAGCCCCGAGCGCGGTCGGTGAGCGGCGGCAGCTCGATGGCGTGCCGCGTCTGCATGGACTGCCCCATGGACACGCTGTTCCTGCCGTGCCGCCACGTCGTCTGCTGCGCCGAGTGCGCGCCACGGTACGTACCATACACAAAGACTGACTCGACAAACTGACAAAGAAATCAAGCCTGCTGGATTTTGAACAAATAGATGAGCTTTGGCAACTTTGGCAGGACTTCCTTCAACTTTTAGGGTGCGCTCATGCGCTGCCACAATCGAAACGAACTATGTGATTAGTTGGATTCGACGCTCCTCTGCTCCACCGGCAAAGGGAGACTTCGGAGTCGGAACAGTAGGACTCATTGCGCAAGTTGGAATGAGAGTTAGAACTTTGATAGTGGGCAATTGCTTCCTCGACTATAAGCCCAATGCATTAAGATTAAAGGATAGAACTTAATGCATTCGCCAGAGACTTCCTCAGCGACAATAGCGTGACGCGTTCAAGCCTTCTGAACTATGATAACCATAAAAAGGCTTGAAGGCGTTCCCGGCAAAGCTTGCCTTGGAAACAAGACATCCTTAAACTTACTAAATATTGTTTTTTTTTCTTTGCAGATGCGAGCGCTGCCCTCTGTGCCGCGGTGAAATAGAGAAGTCACTGCACATCTTCCTGCCAATTGAATACGAGAAGAGTCCGCTCCTCATCGACAAATGAGCGCCGGTAACCAGCATTTTAGCGATAAAATGTGACAATTATCGAACTTGAACCGAAGCCGGGACCCGATGGAGTCAGTACGGACAATAAGTGTGTGTGTGTCTAGTCAGAGCCACGCTGTGGCAGGCTATTTCCGAATGCCGTCTACTTACACTATGCTATTTTAATGCCCTAGGTGTTAATTAACATTTTTAATGCGTAGAAGAGTACGTGACGATAAAGTAGACGGCATACGGTGCTAGCCATACGCGCGTGTGAGCGGTATGCAGGTGCGGATTGTCTGATGGAGGTTGTTTGTTAATTTGTGGTGTTGACGATAATGTAAAAGTGCATTTGTTTAAGTCTAGTTTGAAAGTGGAAAACCTCGGAAAGGTACTTAAGATAATGTTTATATAATATCTTGATTAAGTTCCTTCGTTTTAGAAGGTTAGTGGTAATAAAAAAGGAAAAACTATTCTCGAAATTTCTGTGGAAAATTATTGTTTTGGTAAATTAAACTATGTGATAATTCGTTAGATTCAATTTCTTTACTTTCTTTTTTCTATTTTTGGCACTGACTGGGAAAGTGGATAATTATTAATGGCTGGCTAGATTTTAAAAATATTTTAAGATGGTCGCTGTTTTAAATATTTTGTTGGATAATTCTTTTGTAAGTGAACAACACGCTGTCGTAACCATTATGTTTAAAGTTATTGGATATAGCTAGGTACTTCTTTATTTTTAGTTGACTACTTATGTTGACAATGTAACAGCTGACTCTGAATTTGTGGAATTACCGAGCAAACCTGCATTTTGTATTTTCTTGCCTTTACATCATTTGGACTGTATTTTAAGATCTTTAAAAATTTTCCTTACCTTAAGATTTTAATTGTTTAAGTTAAAAACGTAAGACCCGTGGTCTGTAAGCTAACAAAATAAAAATAACGTGAATAAACAATAATTATGTTTAAACTAGTATGTCGTTTTATTTTGAATGCACCTGAAACTATTTTTTATTATCTCGTTTGGATTGGATTTTGTACTTTGCGATTTTATTGTTTTTCTACACTGAAAATATTTACATAATAGGCACTTGTTGACTATCGGACTGACCGACTCACTTCCTCGATTGAAATAATACTTACAGATCTGATAACCTATACCACTCCAAGAAGGTCCTAAAGAAATCGTGGATTCCAACAAAAACATAAATGAGTTAGGATCAGTTTCATTGGCCGATAACTCGGTCGATATACAACTTGCGGCAACTCCCCACAGGCGGTATAACGACTAGTGAAACTTATAAGTCGATATAATATAAGCCCGCGTTCGGGCCCTATCGACCAATGAAAACAGTTCCTTGAAGGCGGACCCAATGGCATGCGTTTTGAAAATCTAACGCATCCCGCAGTCGGGCCCTATTGACCAATAGATGCCGCATTGATACAAAACGATAAGCAACCATTATCTACCTGGAACTTCTGATGTAGCATGGAAACCGTTCTGCGAAAGAAAAACTTCTTGCAATGTTATAAATTCGAAAGGCGGTAGGTAGGTAGTGTAGAAATAATCCACTGCTTGGAAAAAAAAATATACTTAGAGCCAAAATAAATGTCCTTTTTCCAGGTCTTATGTATGTAGGTCGTAGGGCTATAGGTACCATGTTTTATTTAGTTAAACTACATACTTAGGAAAAATAAAATCATTTCAGTCAGTCATTCTGACCAAATAAATGGATATAGTCAAGATGGAGAAGGTACCTATTTATCACGAACTGCAAAGTGAGGCCGCTTCAAAGTTTCAAACTACCTACGCTTTACCGGGGAGCATGTGAGTGTTCAACCAGTTTGCTTGCAGTGTATGTGTGTGTGTGTGACTGTACGGACAAGGCAAGGTGTAGTTTTAATCTAATAATATAGTTCAGCTAGCTTGCTTGCCGAAATTTATGTAGTTTTTAAACCAGCCGCACCTCAGCGCTCGCAGAACTCCGTCTTGTCTTTTAATTTGGTCTGCATAAATAAATAATAAGTAATAAATCTGCAGCCCTCACCCAAGAATTTCTGTCGGGACGTCGGGACGTCACGTCACGTAATAACAAATCTACAGCGTTGAGGCCGACGCCTCGCCAATGTTTGATCAAAATCGTTCATGTTCGTTGCATGTAGTCAGTGGACTCAAGTGGAGGACATTTTGTGAAGGCCTAAACTTATCTTGTAACTATACCCGTTGTCTTGTTTCAATTTAGCACCGCAGACTGTGATGGCGCTAATGTAGCCATTTACTTTATGGTGACAACTTGACCGAAACTTACTATATAAGAGCTGATGAAAAAAACTAATTGTCAAAGAAAAAGTTTACGTATTATTGACCTATTCTGAAATAATTTCGTGTTAGTAATTGAAATAGTTTTTTAACTTTTTTTTTGTTGATGAGGATGAATGCCTTGTTCCGCCATTGCTTAAAAAAATACAAATTACTTTATGGTTTTGGATGATGTTACCAAGCAGGTAAATGTTACCCTATTTTAAGGAAAAGTTTAGGATACAGTGCCGGTAAACTCAATTTGAGACAAAATTATTAGCTATTTTTGACAACAACGTAAAATTAGAGTTTGGAAATAAAATTAGAAATTTAAAATTGTAGTTATTAGCGTGGTAAATTGAAATCACACAGATACATGAATATTAGAAATAATTGCATGTAGCTACTATGCAACTAACCAAATTTAATAAAATTTAATATTTAAATGTAAAATTCTTGTCTTGGTTTTCCCGTTATGACAGCTCCTTATTTTCTTTTTAAATTTTTTTTAAGACTTCACCGTCCTATTTTTCTATCTGTAATTTCAAATGTCATACAAAATTATTTCAAATCGATATTACAAAATTAATGTTATACCTACCTACATAGTTTCTAGTTAAGCTCCTAGTAAATCTTATGCTTCTAAAATAATTGAAAGTGCGCTTAATTTAAGTTTTAAACTATCCCACTTTTTGGATTTAACATGTTTACGTCTACTACTATAATTAAAAAATAAAGAGGATTAAAGTATATTAAATCGTTCTAGTTGTGAGATCCTATAATTGGCTTCATTGTTAATATAAAAGTAATCTACTCTGTAATTTACAGCTGTTGGTTCTCCAAAAATAAACAAATAAATAAATAAATGAACACGCAGCATTTATGAAGTAAACGTATTTTCAATCAATCAATCATACGATTCTTGTTGTAAATTGTAAACATTATAAAAAATATAATTCACACAGGTTTGACTAACTTGAACCTGTGGTAGCGGAAGCGGAGTATAGCAAGTAAATTGAAATGGACCTCTGCAAAGTAACACCTGATTCAAGAAATTATTTAAACGTATTTTGATCACTAATTGTCACTTGTCAAAGAAAATTAGATAATGTTTGCTAGTGATTTTGGGGTGAGCACTCATTGGGACTTTAATTATTTATTTTGTTACATTGTTAGAAGACAAACAATACTTAAAGATATAGCTATCTTTAAGTATCGTTTGTCTTCTAACTCTTTATTAAATGTACTCTTTATTACTGACTGGGCCACAATTAAGTTTTTTGTATTATCATTCATTCTGAAGTCTACCTGTACCTACAAACAAAGATAAAAAAAACGAATAAAAAAAAAAAGAAATTTAATACCTAAAAAAATATTGTAATGCACATAATAACAACCTGTTCAACTTTTAGCATGGGTATGCGATATTAAAATGCCTTGTTGTTAGATTAGATATATATAAGCTATATCTAGTATTAAATCACTTTTTATTTCACTGCAAGTGCTAAAAGGTTAACTAATTTATGATTTTAATTTGATTTTATTACAGATTGGAAACTTTAAAGTGGTGATGTTTATTTAATAGTATTCGGTGATCATACATACATTCATAAATCACGTCTTTATCCCTTACGGGATAGACAGAACATAAGGTAACAATACCTAAAGACCGCGTTTAGCATAATTGTGGGTGGAAAGGGGAATCAAAATAGTGATGGGTTACTGCTGCATCGCCAATAACATGATTCCTAAGAATTTTACCCATTCCCTTGGGCTTTTACCATCTGCGCGGGAAGAGAAGCAACTGGTACATTCTATGTTTTTTTTACTTAGTAACAATACCTAAAGACCGCGTTTAGCATAATTGTGGGTGGAAAGGGGAATCAAAATAGTGATGGGTTACTGCTGCATCGCCAATAACATGATTCCTAAGAATTTTACCCATTCCCTTGGGCTTTTACCATCTGCGCGGGAAGAGAAGCAACTGGTACATTCTATGTTTTTTTTACTCCCAGACCAGCATAAAAGTAGGACTATCCTGTGGAATAAAACTACCTGAATCATGCCGACCATTGTTCACGAGACTTAACATATTACCGCTACCTTGTCTTTATATTTATGAGACAGCTTTTTTGTTAAAAATAATCTAGAACTCTTTAATTCTGCAGACAAAGTGACAACTAGGCCTCATAGACGACATCGGTTAGTTATATCTCATCATAAAGCTCATGTTATGAAAAAAGCGCTTTTGCAATGTCTTGTGTGTAATAATATTTAATAAAATTCCGGTGACATTAAAGACATTGCCTACATCCCAGTTCAAAAATAAACTGCGCAATCTGCTGTCATTTCTGCTTTTATAGTATTGACGATTTTATGAATCACAAGTTCTAATGTAAGTTCATAATTTGATGTTATATTACTATCACTTAATACTTAGATTGACAATTACATAATACTTAGTAGTTACCTAATATTGACTCCTATACCTTATAATTATTAGTTTTCTTTTTAATTTGATTTAATGTAATGTATTGTAAGTTAATTGATAATTGATGAATCTGATAATTTGTCATTGTATAATTAAATTTTATTTTAACTTATTAAGTTACTAGGTAAATTTAATTTATAATTGAATGAGTAATTTAGACATTTCAATTTTATTGTTTTCTAATAGTATCAATTAAACTATATACAATTTGACTGTTTAATGTTAGGGCAAAACACTTCACGCGCCTCAAATGGCTGAATATATTAAGGGACTGATACTTGCTAACAATACCATCTATGTAAACCATAATGTTCCTGTGAATAAATGATTGATTGATTGATGAGGAGTATAAAATATCTCAATTGATGATAGTTTGTCCAAAATTTAGCATAAAATGCTCCAATTGAAAGTATTATTTTCCTGAAGTACGGGGAGAATAAAATTATAAGCTGGCAACATTTATTTTCCATTCCATTTCGCACGAACGCAAGATGGCTGCCAATTTATGTGAATGCAAGGACATGTAGAAAAGTGATATTCTCGACTGGTGTGTTTTTCACTACAAATGTGATTTTTCATTAGTAATATACTAATAGTATAGTGTTAACGCTTCGTTAATGGTTTTGTGCAATTTTTTATAAGTTATCTATGTTAATTCGTGAGTGCAATACTGCGTTAAGATTTGTGGCATTTATAATGTTCTGTGTTGATTCGTGATTATTTATGCAGTGATAGTCCTTTTGGGCTGAAATGATGCTTATTATTGGATGATACAGGGAGTTCTATGTAAGTATCATCAGTTACGTACTTAGTTTATGAATTCTTTTGATGTTTGTGGGAAGTGTTCGTCAGTAACCTATTTGACTATATCGGGGTTTTGGAGTTTATTGTGGCGTGGCTGGCGCCGGGCTGCCGGCTCCGCGAGCAGCTGTTGGCTTCTCACGAGCCGCCTCTTTCGGCTCAATTAGGATAACCCAGCCCTAGTAATTTCCGAGCAAACTTATGTTGAAAGTTATCTAAGAACAGATGTTTTACTTCTTTGTTTGACTTTGTCAAGCGATTGTGTTTCTGACAGGAGTATTATGTCGCGCTGGTTTTTTCCGTTTTTAAGGCGCTCTGTGCAAAGAATTTTTTCAATCGATGTCGCCGTCGCCGACGAGCGTAAGCCTCGACGCCGGGGATTGGTACAAATTCCGAAAGATCCTGTTTACGCTTCAATACATCGACTTCGTCGTAACGAATTAGAATTTAGTACATCTGTCATGTAAATGTATCCAGTAATCAACCAAAATTTAGTGTTGTCCAACTGCAAGTCAGCTTCTAATTAGTTTTATTGCCTTCTAGAACTGTCAGAGCAGCAAAAGTGGGCTGGGCGACTGCCGTATGCCATTAATAACTCATTCTGATATTAATATCTTGAACACACACCACAGCATTACAAATATGTAATTATTGTTATCTTATCATTCTAACCCTAGCAGTTTCCAGTTGAACCCCATTTTATTTGAACATAAAAAGTTTGAGCACACTCAGTGTTAATATTATTGTATTTAAACACAAAATACTATATTATAAGTATACCTAAATGTATTGTCTAGTCATGAAACTGACAAATGCGTTTACTGGCTAAAGTTTGATCTTTTAACTGTAAGATCATAGGTCTTTGTTGAATTTTAGCATGCTTGCCTAGTGACTTCAAATGTAGCTATGAAACACTTAAATTGTGCTTTTTGATTTTGTTGAGCAGTGTAGGATGTTCCTGTTTCCAAGATCTGTAGAGTGAATCTAATTGATTCATATTTTGAATAATATAATGTTTGTCTGTCAAACATTCTCGAAACTAGAGGCAATCCATCATTACCACCATGTTTACTGCCACAACAGGTAATGGGAAAATTTATAACCACATAAAAGTGCTCTTATGTAAAAACTGCAATTAGGTGCAATCTGGCTTAACTGGTTTCAGTTTAATGCTTTCAATGTTAATAGTGGTTTGACACAGATTCTGATGCATAGAGAGGATGGATGAAAGAAGATCTAACTAAAGAGATTTATAGGGGGAGTGTGAATGGGTGCGCTGCAAGGGGAAGGCCTAGATGGAAGTTCTGTGACCAAATTGGGCATGTTTTGAAAATGATCAGGTCAAGAGCACCTGAAACTGACGAGATTGATGAGTGTGGATACAGCAAAAGATACCTCATTCAGGTCAGGATAGTAGCAAGTGGAACAAAGTATTCTGCCTACCCCTTCGGTTAAGAGGTATGACGGTATGTATGTACTTATTAATTCATACTATTTATTAAAAGCTGACTCATGTGGCTGCATATTAATAATATTCAATTGTTTTCCATTGTTTTATGATGTTTTATACACTTTTTGCTGCATAGTTTCAGTCAGTAACAAGTACTCAAGTACACTGTTTTTATCAACATCACAACCAGCTACTTGTTTAGAATTTGACATGTGTCACTGACATTTTGCATGGGTTGTGTCCTCCACCCAATAGATACACCAGACATAATGTTTAGCATATTTACTGGTTGTAATTAGTTTCGTAAAAGTCTGGTAGTAAACAGAAGACTGAAGGAAGAAGTTGTAACTTGAATGTATATGATTGTGCAAATTGGTTTTTGGTCTGATATTAATTTCCATAGCTTCTTGACTGGCATAAAATTTTGGCTATCCCCATTTTGTAGATCCGTGTAATTCAACAGGCACATAGAGAAAGATTTAGTAAAATGTTCATTCAAGTGGACCTCCGCTAACACCTGATTCAATACATTTAAAATGTTCAAGTCCAGAATATTGTTAGACAGCATTATTTGAAGAGGCAATGTCAATATAACACTCTGCATACTTAAAAATCAAGTTTGATGTCTCTCTTGTTCAAAAGAATTTGCAATGTCCACAGTTTGGAGTTTGTTTTGCATTGTCTGACGGCTTATAGGTGGTTTGGGTCAATATACAGTTTTTTATGTTATTCTAAACTTGACTTAAGGTTACTTGTTAATGTGTTTGAAAAGGTAATGCCTATGAATATATGTGTATTATGTATATTAGGAGTTTTGAAACAAAACTACTATGTATCTAGAATAAATAAATCTGGTCCCTTTTTGTCCAATATTTTTCATTACCTAGTTAAGTTTTTACGCTTTATGATTAACGAAAATTATGGCAAACCGTAAATTCGTCACTTCAATTTTAGGGGACAAAATATAGACCCTAAATAAATAAATATCTTGAGATAATTCACACCAACCTCCCTCCCCTTCTGACCGATTTCGGCCATGGCGACCACTTGGACCTTTACCAGTGTGACACGCCCGAAGCTTATGTAGCCGAATCTTAGCGGTGAGACCTCGCGCACAATGAATGCACGTGAGCACACCATTGACATAATGGTAGCAAATGGCAACAGGCTGGCGAGTCTTCAGTTCATCGCGTTTAGCGTCGACGTCAACTAAACGCTGCTCCTCGAACTCGCGAAATGTTTTATGAACACCAACCAACATAGTCCCAAACTAAGCAAAAGACCTAAACAGATAAATACATTCAGCATCCATGAATCCGAGAACATACACTATTATCATACTCATACCTGACCGTACTGGAATTAGAAGGTGGGACCTCTAGTTCCATATGATAGTCAGAGTTACTAACCATTGGGTTATTTGATCGTAAATAACAAATAACCCAATGTACTTTCAGGCCAATATTGGTGAATGAAAATTAGATAATTACATGTGGTAATAATAATAGTGATAATTACTAAAATATTGCTTCCACATTACAGCCACTGGTGAACTGAATTATCACATCATACTGAAACCCAAAAAGCATAGTTGCTCTTCTATTGAAATGGAGGGGGGCGGAAATAACATCATATCAACATCTAATCATACTACAAGAGGAACAAAGCAATCTGTGGGTTTCCACTAATGCGGTTCGACGCTGAACATCGCCGCTCCGCGTTTTTGAAAGCATTGAAAGCCCACCCTTGTTCAGTGGTATTGTTCATGCAGTACTGACCTACCTCAAACAATTACCTAAATTGGAATATTTTACAATAAATCTTTTTTGATACACGTTCCATTAAGAAAGCGGTCCGTATCGCGAATTTGTTTATTTGTTATTCAGAATTAATGATAACAGATAAATAAATATTTACTGAGAATGCTTATCTTGTCCATAATAAAAAAGGATGTTGAGGGTGTGATTAATGAGGTATGTGTATGTTTGAATTACTGAAGTCTAATTTTTGTGTGTGGTATACCAGTGCCACTACTTGGCAAAGGCGTCTCCTCTCGACTGCCACGACTCGTTTCGGCGCAATATCAGGCTCATCCGTATGCTTCGAAATCATCCCACCATCTGATTCTTGGTGTGCCTCGTCGCTGGCCATTCTCCACGCCAGGGATGTTGCGGATCCACTTTTTCCACATCTGCGGATGCGGATGCGGATCTGTATAAAAAACTTAAAGTGTTGGGTTGGTAGAGTTAAAAAAACAGTAGATCTTGTCAGTTGTCAGTCAACAAAACAGTAGCGAGCCGCGTCACCGTCACCGATTCACCGAAGTCCGAAACAAAATTACCGCTTTCCTATTGGTCAATCAGCACGCGCGGTCGACACGTGCCACTCGCCGGGCCCTCCCCTTTCTTTCATGTCGCGACCTGCTACACATCCGCATCCGCTTCAGCTCCGCATCTATGCATTTATGCGGATTTATGCAGATGCGGATGTCGAAATTGATGCGAATGTTCCGCATGTGCGGATGCGGATGCGAATATTCGCAACATCCCTGCTCCACGCCCAGCACCTACCAGATAGCTGAGTGAGTCCACCTCTGTTCAGTTCTATCTCAGGCCAAAATTAAAAAAAGTAAAGACGAAATGGGCAAGCTGGGAAAAACTACGCCTCGTCGTGTGTTTGCTTGACGAAGTTTGATTGGATGTGAGTGCGACTGTATGCACGCTGCGAGGACAGTTTTACCGGCCTCACTTTCCGTATTTGCTTTATACTTGGTCTGAGAGCTCAATAGGATATTTGTAAAATTTCATGAGTTTCGAACTTTTCATTCCCATAGTCGCTATATTAAACAGTTCTTCAAATAATTACGTCCTTTTTTGTTCTTTACCGGTGCAAATGGTGTGTCACCGACCATCAAATACTACTCGCAAACTTTTAGTGCAGGAATGAAGGCTCGGACCAAATAAAAAAGTAAAAACAATGTTTTGCGAACAACAAATAAAAGCTTGGTAACGGTGCGCCTGGCGTCGTGGGTTTGTGCGTGTCTCAGCCAGTCGGCACACGGCCACGTCGGCCTCAATGCGCGTTTTATTAACCCCCGGCGCAAAAAGAGGTGTTATAAGTTTGACGTCGATGTCTGTTTGTGTGTCTATGTGTGTCTGTGGCATCGTAGCTCTCAAACGGATGGACCGATTTCAATGCGGTTTTTTTCATTCGAAAGCCAGTTTCCTTGCGGTGGTTCTTAGCCATGTTTATTAAAAATTGGTCCTGCAGTTGAGTATCAACTCTTTTCCAAAAGGTTATCGGCATTATTTTTTTTTTAGTTTTTATTTAGATACGTATGATTACTCGATTATTGGGTGGGGTTTTTTTTAATTCTGAATTTAATGTTTATTTGGTCTTAACCTGAACGTAGATAACTATCTTGCAGTTACCCTAATTTTAATTAAAATTCCTTTCAGCCACGTAATTAATTAGTCACATCATGATCATGACCACCAAATATTAATCAGTAAAACCAACATACCAGCAAAATGCTTCGGCTCTGTTAACAATCCCGACTGTCAATATTTACACAGCGATGATACTTAGGGGGTAATGAGATAGCCTGCGAGCTCTATTATGTTACCAATAACGTTCGTAGGGCATCGAGTTTCTTTGAAGGAATCGTTGTAAGAGCAAGTCATTGTTTTCAGAGTTAACTGTCTTTGGGGGTTTCCCCAAACGAGAGATTTTGCGTAGCTGATTAACTAGACCACTTGTACAGTCAAGAAATTTAATTTCCTAGCCACCATGGAACCTTTTTTTACTAAGCGTCGTAACGATTTTCCTTGTTAAGTAATGCGATGTCACTATGACGTTTTATGTGCGGAGGTTCCATGGTGGGTAGGGAGTTAAATTCCTTGACTCCACAGTCAAGAGCAAAAGTAAATGATCATCTTTTGCCTTGTCACAATGGAATAAGGGAATAAAAATGATTGCTGTTGATAAAACCAGGTATCTCTATAAAAAAAGATATGGAGTTATCTCGTTGGTCTTTTTTAATTAAGAATCCTTGGTAGGCAGATGCAGTCGCGAAGTCGTCAATACTCTCCTCAGCAGAGATATGCTTAGGAAGTGGAGCGGTGTGCGAGAAAAAACTCGTTAGAGGAAAAGCAGCGCTGATCGAGGCTAGGAGAATAAAGTTATTGTTGGAAAGTCTGACGTCAAAATAACATCAAAATGAATAAAGTTAGACTTCTGAAAATACACTTTTCGAACGAGTTTTAACACTATAGGCATGTTTGCTGTAGCCGTCGAAAAGGCTTATTTATAGCGTTGCAGCTGACGCAAATCTCGTATTAGTACAAGTTACCGCTTAAGCATTTCTCGAAAAACTCTAACAGATTCTGCGAATTTGAGTCGGATTCGTTTTTTCTCGAGCGCCGTCACTTGCAACATTCTTGTCGTGCCACGGCATTCCTCGCATAGCAAGCCGCCGCTAGCTATTCGATCCGGTTACAGTTTTTTATCACTGCAATTAAAAAAGGGTTGCTAGTGTTAATTAAGTTTTCTTTAAGTAGAGTAGACAAGGAAAATTAATCATTAAATCACTCTAATCGTACATAAAAGTAATCAAATCATAATTAAGTAATATAACGTGTTTTCCAGTTAAGAGGCAGGTTAAGCAAATGTCTAAACTTAATGTCGCTCCTAATCTAACCGACCATTCGTGAGGGTCAACGTACGAGTCTGATAATTCGTGTACTGCATTGAAATCAAAGGGGGGACACGAATTTTCAGGTTGTCCAGATGCCTAACCTACAATCAAGAGTCAGTAAACCTACGTCACAAGTCATAAATTAATAGCCAGTCATCTATGACGCAGACTTTAATTGTCACTGTTCACGCAATAAAAAGATAGTTGAAACAGGCCAGGTGTATAGCAGGTGAGCGCACCCCTTTGGGCCACGTGGCTGTCGTTAGGGGAATGTTGCACACCGACCATTAATGTCGATGCTCGTTTTATGAGCCCCTTTCATGCTTTTACTTACAAGAGTTACTTAGTAACAAGTATCCGTCGAGAAACTTGGATCACAGCGAACTTAGTGCAGTGGGCGTTGGAGTCGACTCATTTGAATATCTTTGGCTCTGAAAGGCATGCACGCCTATACCGTAACCCTCGCCTAGAAAATGGCCGCATGCTCAAACAGCGAGCCATCTACAAGACAGTTTTAAGAGTCGCTGTTTCAAGACAAGTGGTGAGTGCGTTTGGATATGAGTCTAAATTCGAATACACGAAGAAGTATCCTAACGGCACGAAAACCCACTGTTTTGTCCCACTTACCCCTAAGCTCGTCTCACTGTGCTCTTCTATCTACTCATCGCGTTGCCGCTATATGCATTGTAGCAGCGACACTGCGTTCAAGCTCAACTCTTCTGTCTTGCCGGTCATGACGAAAGAGAGAGAGAGAGAGAGACATGACGAGTTACAGCCACGCAGAGGGCTCTGTCTCTTTCCCTCGACAGTTCTAATGCCAGTCGTCGATTGCGTGATGCTGATGCGGACATTGTGTCCCATGCATCATACAGCACGGCATATCATCTATTGAAAAGTCGGCCTAAAAGTACCATACAAAAATTAAAACAGTCTGCATATCACACAGACTAGAGGTAATTACGGTTGTAGTAGCGTGTAGTCGGCGCTGAGTGGGAGCGTGTAATGTTCGCATGCTCCTAATCTCCGAGGTTCTGGCGCACCCCTTCAACGTAACGTCCGACCCTAATTTAAATACCTGCCTACGTAGCTCCGACCTGTTATTATAAGCCAAACAATGCAGGGAATGCAGAATGCCAGGCGTCCTAAAAATTTTTCGAAATTGTGTATTGCGTGACATACAGGAAGTCACAATACGGACTGTTGGGAACGTGCGAAGCGTATGGTGGGGGTATAGAAAACGATCACAGCGTATGCCGTGGCATAAATGTACAACTGTAGGGGAAACTTGTCAATGTTGCTTTGAAAATGATGAGTTAATTTTATATAAAGTAAATAAGAGACCACATCGCCGCGTATACGCAGTGACGTGACGTGTCGTAGGCGTCACGATCTCTTACCGTATTTCCATACATTTTGTTGCGTAAACGCACGGTCCACGTCTTTTACACACCGGTTTGGTTGCACCTTAATAAGGACTTGTCATTCACTATTTGAAAAAATCCTCTAAAACTGCGTTTGCGAGATGGCGCTACTGTCTTGCACAGAGCCAATACCGTGTAGGATAGGTACGATAGCGTACATTAAATGGCCAGTATTATCGTGATACTGTTATGACAATATAAGAGCGTGGATTTCAAAACAACCGGATTCGCTGCGATACGCATCAATATTTCGTGATAATATAGATCACACGACAATATCCGTCTAACCCATTCCATTAGGTACCATTAGTCATGCCTTGCGTGAAATAGTAGCGAGGAGTTCTTTAATATTACATTGCATCAGTCGTTAGATTATTTCTCCGTGATGCCTAATCCCCTAATCCCCTAATCCGTAATAAGCCGCGGTGTGGTACCGCGCAATGCAATTTGCCACATTATTTGATGTAGCGAGCGTCGCCGGCCGCCGATTCATCAAACGCAGACACTGACGGATTGCCCGTTGCCGCCGGCGCAGTGTCCGGCAGGATCCAGCCAGGATGTCGCTTATTGTTCAGTCGTACATCATCAAATCATCAGACACTACATAAGATAACATAGCGGAGCGGAAGGTCCAAATGTGTATTTAAACAAGTCTTCTGTGATTAATCAAAATGAAGTAGAAAGGAAGAGTGCTATGCGGTTGCGTCGGTATCCTAGGACGATACTTAATTACACACATGCCAGCTACATGTATTAAAACTGAGGGATTTTTGAATGGTAGAACGCGCTGAACTCTGTCAGTACCAGTCTGATTTCACAAAATATTTTTTCATGTGATAACCGATTCTTGACGAAGGTTTGGGCTATTTGTTTTAGCTACGGGGCCGATTTCTTTCAAAATGAAATATGTGAGAACGCGGGACTGCTTGTATAACTGCCATGACTAAAAATTCTTAAGTCTGAGTAAAATTGAGTTTCTTTTATTCAATTAAAATAGAGTAGTCGAAAGTAAACATCCAAAATCAAACAGAAGGGGTCGGCATCCTTTTCATATCACATTTGAACAAACATACGTCTTTAACTAGACCTAGACCATTGAGTCTCACGATGCCTGGCACGTTTAAAAATAAATGACAACAAATTTGAAGCACTCTTCTAGATAAATCAATACAATCAATCATGAATAAAGTTTACAGCTATCTAGTTTGATTTTGTTAGAGTCCAGCCCGCCGTATAAACAAACTTCTCGGTTAATTTGTTTGCCACAAACGGAAAAATATTTTTGTTTTTAGGACTAAATTGTGGTTTTAGTTGTTTATGCCGTTTATAGTCTAGTTAGTTCCAAAAGGAAAGTTGATTTTGGACTGTTCACTGTTCATTTTGTGTTGCTAATAGTTCTGGTCGATATACATAGTCTCCTTAAGTTAGGACGGAAATAAAATTATAATTTGTAATTAAGAGAAAAAATGGCGCAGTTTTTATCAGGCTCGTATAACTCTCGTCCGTTTATAAAATAGAATGACAGAACCCTTAAGGTGTTAAAGCAATTATATGGTTACCATTATCAAGCTATAAATAAATCAAAATGAAACTGTTACAATAATAAAAACGATTAAACATAAACTACAACAGTATTATCATATTCCGATCGTAACTTATTTCTAATGGCATGCTCAGCCCATCGCTAATGATTAAAACGACATGTTTTAATTGGTTATTTAATAGAAATCGTATTTTGTTTGTTAATCCATTAATTATTGACGTGTTATCTTTTTATAGCGTTCAATTTTTCTATTTTTATCGCTCCTAGACACGAAGATCGTGATTTTAGCACTGAGTATAGCAATAACGTGACAGCAGTTATCTCTACTACACTCTTAAACCCGAGTAATAAATAAACAATAAGTTTGCAATGAACAGAACAACGAACGGCGATTTATAGTTTTTACCGAAATATTGTAGAGCTGCTGTGAACTGATATTGTGTATTGTTTTTAGTACAAACTAGCTTCTGCCCGCGACTTCGTCCGCGTAATGGTAGGCTAGAGTAGCTGCTAAGATATCATCGTTCCTAATTTTATCCAAATCAAGTCGTTTTAGCGTGAAGAAGGAACAAACGTAAACACTCACTCACTCGCATCGTCACAAACTTTCGCATTCATAATATTAGTCGGATCTGTATTATTATTATTATTATATATTAATAAATTAATTAGTTTTCACGTTCGCCCCATAGACGACGGATGTGGTTTCCGTACATGATACCGCCCGCCTATTTCGCCACCTGTGAACCTATTTCAATATTTTTTTGTTCCATGACGGTTTCATGTTTTATTGTTAGTGCTTGTGCGTTCATTTCAAAGCATTTAGATTAGATACATCTGTCTAATGTACAAGTTAGAGGATTCATACGAATTCAAAGGACACACTTTTCGCTACCGCTTCCGTACCACACCACCAGCTCGGAACAAATATTATTTTGCTTCCGTTGAAAATGTTGAAAACATGCCTTATTCACTCCATTAAACAACCAGCGAGTAACATCCACTCTCACGCTCACGAGTACATCACAGGTTTTGTGCATAATTTATATGTCCTTTGAAATAATGCGTGTACGGTTTGCGAGTAAAAATTACAACACGGCTACCGGCTTCAGGGATTTGCAATAAAGGGCCCGGCATCGTTATTATTTCAGCCTGCTTTTGTGCTGAACCCGAGCCGGTATTAAGGCTGCGGGGTATGGGCTGAGTATCTTAAAATAGTATGTCCTGTGGTTAGAGTAGAGTGCTCTATTTTCCATAGGGACCCGCTGCTGCTGTTACAGGTTACTTGCGAATAAAGTGTCAAAGGGAATAAGAATTATGCAAGCAGAGTTAAGCAAGATGATGGCGACTGTCAATTAATTAAAATGATGTTCATTTTTAAAATGGCCAAGTGAGGTGTATTTGCTTGACTTGACCATTGTTTCCCAAAACCTGTTCTACTTGGGTCGCGTTGGTGCGTTAATAGAAGCTGACAGAAATATTATTTCTTTGACCGGCACTCATCTGTAAATGGTAATGTTTGAACGTTTTTGCCACTAATTCACGTCTACTTTTCGTCCATTACCTATCCGTTTTGTCTTGCCCATTATCCATCAATCGGAGTTGGCCCTCCGAGCGCCCATATCTGACCGTTCGCTGAATAATTAATTTGATTTGTGCCATTACAATGTGGAATGGGGCCACACGTACAGATTTATAGACCTAGCTTCTAAGAATACGATACCGCTTCGCTTAAATAACATTCCCTTACCTCCTAGGCCCATGTAGAATTTGTATTAGGTATGTTAAAGACGTTTGATCCTGGTTTCGAAGACACGGAACTTCTGACAGTTGTCACAACTTCGTCTCTGACTTCTATTCCGACACATATCGGAGGTTATCATTGTAGGTTGAAGCGTAACTTTCAAATAGTTTATGACCTATTATTTGAATAATAAATGTCGTTCATTATTCAATTAGACCTGCCCTTAACCATCTTTCTGTGCCTCCATAGCTCCACTTCTGACTCCGATTCTAACAAAATATTTATAAATTCCGATTCCAACTATGGTTCCAAAATCCTTCCGTTATATTCGTAATTTGTATGTATTTATAATCAATTTATAAGGCAACGACAACATGAACAGCGCCCCTTGCTGCGGGTACTCGCAATAACACGTTCCCATAGCATTATGTAAAATCTGCGAGATATTTGTGTTGGCAACACTGTACACGGCAATCGTTTCTGCAATGTTCTTTAATCACTAGAGAGCGGATTTGAAGTAGCGATCTCAATATTTTATATGGATATGACTAGTGCAATTTTTATTTTTTCATTTTTTGAGTCGTAATTTAAAAAATACAACGAACAATACAATACAAATACTCTGTATTGAACACCACAAATCAGTACAAAACAATACAGAAGCAAAGAACAAAGTAGACAATAGGCGGTCTTGTCGCTTAATAGCGATCTCTACCAGACAACCAATCAGAGAAATATTGGGCATTGTGCAGAAGATATATTAAAGAAGAACTGAAAAAAATAAACTATTTAAAAAATGAACAAACGATGTTTTTATTTATTATCATCTTAATTTTTGCCCAATATTTACATAATTTTACAAAAAGGTTATTCTTTTTGTACCGATAAGTTCATTATTTTTTATTGTATTGAATTTTATTAGAATTATTTTTGTGTGTAGAAAAAATAATGAATTATACCGGTCATATCCATATAGATATTGAGATCGCTACTTCAAATCCGCTTTCTGTTAATCACTGACAGAAATCTTGGTTGTTCATTTAAGTTCTGTTATCGTCTTGAATTTGTAACTGTTTGGCTGCTAGGATCATTATCATATCTTCATGCAACAAGGGTGTTGGTGACGTTAACGCAGTTATGTTTTATTTATGCAACCAAATTTATGACGAAAGTATAATGTTTGATAAGTAAATATTGCCGCGGTAATACATTGACATGAAACAATACAACACAATAACTCTTTATTGAACACCACATATAACAACCAAAACAGAAAAAAGGTATACATAATATTACAAACTTATCGATTATCCGTTAAGATTTGTACTTTTCTTTTTATGTGTCAAACTAAAGGTTCGAGAACTAGTAAATCGTCAATATAAATTGATTTCCATTACTAAAGTTTTCAACTGCTGATTGAAAGCTCGTGTACCTCCACCGCATTCAGCTAGTACCTATCAAGCTTTTAAATGTGGTCGTGCTTTTGAAAGTACACGATCCTCTGCGTAAGCTCGCTTTATTCGGTGACACGCCGATCCGAATGTGTAATGAGACAGTTGGTTTATTATTCATTGATTATTTGTGTTGGCTGTGCTGTGGTGATATGATTCGTTTTTGTCTTTTGAATATTTGATGAGGTAAGCGCGTCTCGTGGTATCGAGAATTAAGGACGTACGTGGCTCAAGGCACGGCGGATACAAATAGATATAATGTTCGGGATATCAATACTACAATAATAAAAACTAACACGCACACATGTTACCAGTCGCCTATTTCACCAACTCGACAATTGTCGGTGACAAGTGAAAATTCGAAATTCAGTGCGTCGTCAATGTAAAGCGAAATGGCGTTGATTGTTGTCGAGTTTATAATGTGAAGCGGATTGTCACATGTCACCGACAGTTGTCTCGTCGGTGGAATAGGCGGTTACATTGTCTTCCATAGGTGTTGTTGGCAAACACAAGCGTATCTTATCTCTTTGGCCCTGTCAAGTAGGCACATGGCAAATTGAACCCATACAAAAAAATACATACTCATACTCAAATCACGTCTTTATCCCTTATGGGGTAGATAGAGCCTAAGGTAACAAGTACATATGGGCCACATGTAGCAAGATTGAGGGCGTATAGGTGGAAAATGAAATAAAAATAGTGATGGGTTGCTAGCCGCATCGCCTATAACATGATTCCTATGATTTTCGCCCATTCCCTCGATGGGCTTTTACCACCTGCGCGGGAAGAGAGCCAGCTGGTACATTCTGTATTTTCTTTGCTCCCAGACCATAGAATTAGTTTATTCGTCTGCATAGAATTAGTTTATCGCTATCCCGCAGGAATTACGCAATTTTCCGGGATAAAAAGTAGCCTATGTGTTATTCCAGACTATAATCTATCTATGTTCTAAATTTCATTAGATAGCCGTGTCCAGCCGTTCTGGCGTGAAAGAGTAACATACATCCATCCATCCTTACAAAACTTTCGCGTTTATAATATTAGTAGGGCGTAGGATTGTCTGTAAACTCAAGTTATCGGACATTAACAGAAGCTTATTGTTTCAGTTTCAGTTTCTTATAGACAGTTTTATGTATCGTACGAGCGAACGTTTGACATAACAAAATTGCGCGTTATCGTGCGCAAAATTGAAAACATCGCTTTGTTTGTCCACGACGAATCAATATTTTCGCCGACCGGCTTGAACTCTGACAACCATGTGTTATGTTATGTGCTATCCGCGTATCAGTGTTGGCGACCACGCCTTCGTGTTTTAAAATAAATATTGCTCGTTCATGTACCGGAGTAAAATAACAATGCCCTTACAATTGACAGTTTCCGAATCTCAAATAATACATTTTTTACGTTTGAAACTAGCTGTTACCCGCGACTTAGACCGCGAAAGTTTCTATCCCAAGCAATTTGACTTTTCCCGACTTTTCCCGACTTTTCCAATAGTTACCGTTATATTAAACCTATTACACAAAACCTTGACAAATTATAATATACTCGTCAATCATTATCTGTTGGTAAAAACCGCCGAAAAAGCGTTCCGTAGTTTTGAGTTATCGCGAACAGATAGACAAACAGACGCGCTGTAGTTCTTTGTATAATATGTAGTGAGCTGGTGTACCTATATGCTGATGTTAAAGTGACAGTTCCTTTGCAGTTCCCGAATCTCAAACAACATTTTTACGTTTGAATTGTTGTCGTACGGTCACTAACTTTAATTGTTGAGCCAAACTTTAGCAACGTGTTTTAAACACTAACAAGCAATCATATCACTATGACAACGCTCCATGTATGCTCAACAATTAAAGTGGTTGATTGTTCTGTACAGGCCACACCCTTTTATTTTGTTACAATTAGTAACACTCATAACCACGTCCAGCAGCTTTGAATATATCCTTCATGCTAACTGCCTATGTAACGTAATGTACTGAAGTCATGCCTATTCGTCGTTTCGGTAGGTGTGTCTAATTCGTAACGTCATTTCATATATTTACCTGGTGTCATCGTAACTTGCGAAATTCTTACGCAATTCATGAGCGAATAGCCTATTGAATATTTTTTATTTGGCAACTAAAACGGTTGCAATGTTTCAGACGTCCTTGGTTTTGCAGAAAAACACACAAAAAATACATGAATTTATGAATGATGTATACCGATGCGATTGTGAATAAGGCCGTTACTGGAGGTGAAAACAATCGTGAAGGTTGTACCATTGCTTTTGGGATTGCAATAAAGTGATTTTGTTCATTTTGTACACCGTATTCGATACGCCCACTTTCATTAGTCTATTGTAAACTTTAAACTATCTCCGCACGGGTACAATCAGTGTCTCTCTGCTATATTATGCATGTATAATACATATAAACCTTCCTCTTGAATCACTATCTATTAAAAAAAACGGCATCAAAATCCGTTTTGTAGTTTTAAAGATCTAAGCATACATAGGGCCAGACAGACAGCGGAAAGCGACTTTGTTTTATACTACGTAGCAGGGATGTTGCGGATCCACTTTTTTCCACATCCGCGGATGCGGATCTGTATAAAAAACTTAAGTGTTGGGTTGGTAGAGTTAAGAAAACACAGTAGCGCGAGTCAGATCTTGTCAGTTGTCACAACAAAACAGTAGCGAGCCGCGTCACCATCACCGAGTCCGAAACAAAATTACCGCTTTCCTATTGGTCAATCAGCACGCGCGGTTGACACGTGCCACTCGCCTCTTTCTTTCATGTCGCGACCTGCTACACATCTGCATCCGCTTCAGCTACGCATCCATTTATGCGGATGCGGATGCAGATGCGGATGTCGAAATTGATGCGGATGTTCCGCATGTGCGGATGCGGATGCGAATATTCGCAACATCCCTGCTACGTAGTGAAGCTATCAAAGCCCTTAATAAGTACGCGCCAGTCACCGTTCGTTTGTTGCTTGCTCGTGATTTTTTTGGCTATATTAAAGGTCATTGAATATTTGCAACGCAATTGGTTTACAAGATCTTTGTGTTGCATTCTTGTGGCGTCTAATGAGCGAAAAGTTTAACGTCGACCGAATCAAGCTTCGCATTAAATCCTCATTTCCACATGGACGTGGCAGAACTTTGCGCTTATAGGCTAGCTTTGTGATGAAAAGTTAAAATTATATTTTAGAAATGTGTGCCCGCTATCGTCTGTGACTCGTCACGGTAGCAGTAATTTTCACGGCGCGCAAATGGATTGCATAGTGGCACCAATATATTTAGCAAATATAAAACGACCTCAACGCGTCCGCCGTAAGGGCCCAATGCCAGCTCTGTCCGTCTGATGTAATCCAGCTTATCACTCCGCTTATTGTGCGATTCGTGCTAAATGTCTCGGTATGTTGGCTTTCGCTAATGTTGCTCAAGGAGCTAACACTTAGTGCAAAATATCTGTTACTGTATGCGTTTGCGAGATGAGATCGTCACGAGTGTTCTCCTCGTGGTTGGTATTCGATTCTAATTTCACTGACGTGACTCGCAACGGAAGATTACCATTTTGTTTTCTTCGACTCAATAAACTGAATCAATGTTCTGCCGATTGTGTACTTACAAGTACTTACAAGTGCGGACGTGTCCTTCGATCAAACTTAGTTGAAATTTCAAACTCCGGCCCTTCGTTTATTCGACTTTGAGAACAACTTGGTCGATAACCAATAACCCACTTCGCCTATTAGCTCACTTTACCCATCTCATAAAAGAACGAGTGGGATGCGGCGAGTATTACAAATTCATCCGAGTGCCAGTCCAATGAGTCCTAAACTCTCTACTTTGGTTTATCTCTTCCATCATACATAGATAGACATAATATAGTGCTTACTAACCATTTATAATTTATTTGTACAATTGATTATTTTAATAAATCATTTGAATTTGATTTTGATTTGATCATGCGCTTATATGAGATACTATCTTCTGCCCGCGATTTCGTCTGCGCAGAATTCGACTTGAGAACAGATGTAGAAAGTATATTCTGGAATAGTTATTAACGTTACGACTCTGCAGCTACGACTTTTGACATGTTTATCGCTATCCAGCTAGAACTACGCAATTTTCCGGGATAAAAAGTATTCTTTTTTTAATCTAGGGTACCACCTATCTTTGTTCCAAATTTGATCCAAATCCGTATAGTCGTTTCACTCACTCACTCACATCGTCACATCCTCACAAACTTTCGCATTTATAATATTAGTAGGATATGTGTATGAGATGACATATGTATGTATGAAAACTAAATTGGTTGAATACAGCCTTTGAACTCTTGACATCTGGTTGCCCAATTGGACAGGAGAGTTCCGCAGTCCAAGCTTTGCGCAACCGCCAAATATAACAGCTGGCAATCAGGCACTACAAACATCACATCAATAACAAATAACCGCGTTGCCCACGAGACTGGACGAATGAAATGAAACGAACGCTTGTGATTGGTCAGTTTTAAATGTGACCAATACCTGTACTGAGACATGGAATAAACCTTCAAGGGACAGGTATGATTGTTAATTTTCATGAGTATATAACTTCCTTAGTATATGTTTCAGAAATAACTGTCACTTGTCATTGTTCGTTTTTTGTGTGTTATCATCATCGTTGATAAGCAGGGCCGTCTTCAACTAGGTTGGGGCCCTTGGGCACACAAGAATTTGGGGCCCTTTTGGAAAGTAAAAAAGAAGAAAAAAGTGTAATGTGCCCGACAAAAATGTTTTGAGAAAAATGTGTGAGAGGAATTGTCGGTCCTACGGGACCCCCAGAGAATGGGGGCCCTGGGAACGGGCCCGTGTGCCCTTATGGTAAGACGGTATTGTTGATAAGGCGTGGTGTAGTTCGGCCCCCATTAAGGCGAAGTATTACTAGGCCTCCTGCCAAGTAGATTGAATAGATGCAGTCATTGGCTACGGATGGCCACAAAACCTATCGTGCTGATTCCTCTGTGTGGCAGTTAGATTAATAACAAAGTGGAAACATGAAAAGGGATCTTTAAAGTGCGTCCAGTATTTTTTTTTTGGATACGCATGACATAAATTCAATCGCACAAAGCAAACAGTGACGGGCGATGCGCAATATTTATACTTTATACCGCGCGCTGTTAAAACATTGTCTAAAGTAAATCAATAACCAATCACAGTGGGCCTGCGTAGTTTTCGTTCAGGCTCCGATTTGGGTCAGCGGATAAAATTTAAATTCCCCGGTTTTTGTTTTAATTTGCATGTCCGGTCTATTAATTAATTTAAATATTTGCATAATTAATATTTTGCCGCAGAACATTTTAAATCACGTAACATCTGAACGCAATCAATGCGAATACACCGAAATCATATTAATCCATGCTGTGTTACGTGCGAAATTACTTTTTGATCTGCTTTAATTTTATATATGCGCTATGCAGAGATGTTGGAATGCAATTATTGTCCGTTGACACAGAATTACGGAGTTGTCGAAAACGACACGCGACTCTTCGATATGTAATAAAGATCATGACATGACAGTAATTTGCCCATTAGCGTGGCACTTGAATGACAGGCCTGGGGCCGGGTAATACATAGTAGACCAGAGGCTTTATTATCCAACGCACTTGTAATTTTACAATCGTATTCAACATCATCACATCAGTGTCAATTTTTACACAGCAAAAGGTCTCGAACGTTTTTTTTCCCTCTACATGTCGTATGACATCGCGAGAAACGATGTAAGTGTATGAAACAGCCATAACAAAGTTTGATACTAATTTTATACTCGAATGCTTCTTAATGAAACCCTTATTTGGATAGTAAGCAAGTAGTGACGTAGCTGTTCGCAATACACAGCCGGCAATTAGTCGGGAAGGCCTCAATGGGCCGTCTCACGGGGCTTGCCCGGCCTTGACCATCAACCTTGCCTCGAACTTAACTACAGAATATCACATTAACTTTAAGTACCTTAACAATATGGTAACACGGTCGTTACGCGTTCGTTTTCCACAACTTATGCAATATTCAATTTTCTTTTGGATTTCACAATCACGACGTCCAACGCTGGGGGGCTACTTCGAAATTTGAAGTTAGTATCATTCTGTTCCGCCTCGCACTCAAGTTAATGACTTAGTGTGTGCGAAACGAATTTCGAAAATCAAATACCTATCGGAGTACATATAAAGCCTATTCGCTTCACGCAACTTTAAAATGTGATGCGACATTCGTGTCCTGTTTCCTGCGCATTCCTGATTTCGGTATCCGACGGTCATGCTCCGTATAGTTTTTTTGGCTATAGGCTTTTAGGTCTACGGAAATATAACTACTGTTATAAATACGGATGTCGGTTGGATATTTCGAACTCAATCACGTCAGAATGGTTGAACAGAGATATTATAGTCTTGATAGCACATGGGCTACTTCTTATCACGTAACATTACTTAGTTCCCGTCGGAATTCTTGCTGGTAACAGTACTTCATATTTCGTTCGTTACAAGTATTCATTACTTCTAACGCATGTGTTGTGTGTTGTTTGTTCTTGCCTAGTGCCTTGAACGCGTTAGTGCGTTCAATCGTGACAGAAATGCTCCAATTTTATCCTTTTGAACTTAACCTGTTGACATTTTGCCAATAAAAAGATTGGCTGCTCATCCACCAGAGATGTGCAAGGAAGCGGAGCGGTTTGCGAGGACAAAAAAAGCTTTTTATTTTCCTTAATTGGCATTGTTCATTTTTTTTAAGCTGTGCTTTTAACACCTTTATTTGATAAAATGGACTATTTCAAGCAACTAATTTGAATATTATGCTTTTACGTAGCTTTGTTAATTAATAATAAATATTTTTTCGCTGTTTGATAATTCGTGAATTTAGACAGAATCCCAATCGCCTTCGTTCGGCTGGCTATAAAAAAAAACGGCTTTGTCTATGGTTTGGTCGATTTGACAGTGACACGTGACAGTTGCCATAGCTAAACTTTTTTTTTTCATTTTTGTGGCAAACATTCGATGCTGGATTCTGTCTAAAAACCGGGTCGTTCGGTCAAACAAAGGTTCAAAGTACTTTTACAAAAATATCTGCAATCATAAAGTATTTTTGAAATCGGACAAGATAAATCGGATAAATGATGGTTTTCCTCGAAATGGTATTCGAATTGGAGCATACTAAAAAAAATGAAAAATGCCAATTGTCGTTGCTTCGCTCCGCTATTGGTGGATATCTTCCTCGCACATCTCTGGCGGGTAAGCGCCTGAGACCTTCATTGGTTAAAAGGGTAAGCCTTATTCTAGTACTAAGGACTCGTTGCGTACGAGAACAGTTAATAAAGGTTCAACAAACACTATGGCTTATGCCTACAGTCGACCCGTTTGATTCTTGACCCGCAAGAAAGTTCTCTCAGTGGATATCATGATTGCTGTCAGACTCGTTTTTAACCTCATTTTTTTTTTTATATGAAATTATCTCTGAGGAATTATCTCTCTCTCTCTAGTCTTGCATTTGATATTGAATAATAATAATTTCACCAAACCAAGCCAGTGTAGAGAATGGCCGTTATTGAGGTAAAATATTCCGTGGGTCAGTTTTTTTATTGTGCATTTTGAAGAATGTTTCTTTTGAAAATATCGATTGATTTAATGCAACGCCGTTAACTTTGGTTAGCGTGCGAATGCGCTGATAAATGCATATCGCGGGACGTCTTGACCCTATGGAGACCAATGCACTCTGGACATGTGACACCGCTCTATCACGCCATTGTAAAAACCAAGTACCTATACCTATATGTACAGTCAAGGGCAAAGATATGTATACACCACAGAGTGACAAAAAGCATGGTCATCTAAATGGTCATAAATTTAGCAACATATAAAAGTACATAAATTAGTTTACATGATTGGAGAGATAACTATGTATACAACATTTGCAATAATATGTCCTCATGTATTAGGCCATAAACTTAGAAACACAGTAAAGTTCAAAAATATGTATACACTATTTAACCATAATTATATATCTAATATGATAACCAAAAATATGTAAGCAATCCAAAATTCTATTAACACAACTCTATTGTCAGGAGCATATGAACGTATTTGCGTAACATCGAACTCTGTAGTCTTAATGTAACCAGCCAGCCACTTGAAGCTTCAAGTCGTACCTATACAACAACTGCTATTCCAAACTTTTTGACTGATAACTGCTCTATTTATTTTAAATCATGTCATGTGCCCACAATCTTGCTAAATGTGGCCTGTAGGTACCTGTTGCCATAAACTCTGTCCACCCCGTAAGGGATAAAGACGTGATTTGTGCATGTGCATGTGTCACTTTTGGATTTTTTAATTCCATTTGACTTACCGTTTCTTATGGTTTTTCTTGCGGCTTTTCATTAATTTTGAAGGAGAAATGTATAGTATAAACGATCATTTAAAACATAGGATTGTTGCCTTATGCGAGGAAGGTATATCCGTGTCTGATATAGCTCTGCTGACGAATTAGGCATCACGGTAAGAAATATTAACATAGGTACATATACATACATACATACACAAATCTCGTCTTTATCCCTTACGGGGTAGACAGAGCCTAAGGTAACAAGAACTACAGGCCACGTTTAGCAAGACACTGAGGGCGTAGAGGTGGAAAGTGAAATCAAAATACATAGTGAAATATTAAACATGTTAATAATAACGTACAATAGAAAATGTTACTCAATGCACTTTGTCTTAAGTTTAAGGAGTTGTTTTCTTTATTATACAGTTATTTTAAGTATACCTTTGCCTTTTATTACATAAATAAAAAATAGAAAATAGTGTAAATCGCGTAAAAAGGATAGGTATTTTTTTTTTTAGACAATCCCAATTACTGTTTGATTTCATATTGACGACACGGATGGCTCAGTGGTGAAGCAACCGCCTTCTGAGTCGAAGGTCCCGGGTTCGAAACCCGGCCAGGGCAATGTTTGTGTGATCAACTCGAATATTTGTGCTTGGGTCATGGATGTTCTATATATTTAAGTATGTATTTATATATATAAGTATGTATATCGTCATCTACTCGTAACTAGTACCCATAACACAAACCTTCCATAATATTTCGATACTTTGGGTATATATTTATTTATGTCAAAATCAACGAAATCTGAATCTGTAAAATCTGTTAAACATGCGGATTGATAACGTCGTGGTGACAGGTCAAAACATGCGACAAACATATGCAATGACAAGTCTGTACTGTTTTCGTGAATTGTCAAAACATACTTTACAAATTTGTTTCTTGTGACTAGGCCGTAAAGTTGATATTCGCAGATTACATTTTGTATACATATTTTCGTTGCAATTACTGAATCTATATTTAACGACATAAGTATGACTATAATATTTTGCATTATTTGCAGGATACTAATAATGGAACTTTGATTGAATACAAGTTTTTGGACTTGCCAGGTACATATTTATGTTGCCAGTGTAGTTTGCATATTTATTACCATTTGAATGAGTATATACCTTTTTAACTTTATATGATTACTTATTTTCTTTCACATTACTTGCATATATATCTTTGCCCTTGACTGTACCTATAGTAAGTTAAATCTATGTGTTATTGTGAGTTGTATTGTATGTAATTGAACTGATACTCATGGCTTGTAACCCTCAACGTCCTGCCAGGAAGACAGAAAGGAAAAGGTTTGCTTCTTTCTCTAACTTGAGATCTTGCAAAGGGCCATCTTATCCGTTGAAATCAAACCACGGATTTAAACATCACAATATTAATGCAGCTCTACATAATCGGATCCCGCCATCAACTCGTTAATTACAAAAAGTATCACACATAAAATTATCTCGAGCGAGCAACGGCTAGTAAACAATAAAAATAAACAATTTTACGACCGTGACATTTTTATGGGACAATGAAATTTATCGCAACGAAGTTTGTACTTTATTTATGTCCTACACACAGGACATAAACATATACACAGCTATGTATGTTTCTGCCACATGTGAATGTATCAAATGTAATGTCCCCTTGTGACGTTAATTTGTCGTTTTTTTTAGAACTTTATTTTGTGCGACAATTTATTGTTCGAATGTTATCTTTCAAAAACCGTTTACAGAATTTGCACCACATACCTAAGTCACAGAATGTGAGTGATTCATATTGTGAATAACATTAAGATATTTTCATATAATGTCGCTCGCTTTTTAAACGAGTGTATACTCTTATGAGTAAAATATTTATTTTAATTAGTGTGGCGTATCATGTCGTTCTAGTCTGTGCCTACGAGTATCTCAGACGGTGACTCGGCCTTTTGTTTACGACGACCAAGAACCCATATAGCACCTGTCTGGACAAGCATTTGCCACTTTTGCAGTGATGTAATTCGAGTGTGTTGATACAATGCTACTACACCTAGGCTGCTTTCACCACTTTTTAACAACGGATACCAGTATGCTTTATGCGATGGGTTAACCTTTATATGGCAACGTCTGTTCATTTCATTTCATTTCATTTCATTTATTCCATAACAAAATACATTTGTGTTGGACATCAATATAAACTAAACTAAACATTATTATAATCACTTATTTCTAATATATTGACATTGGAGAAAAATAATAATAATAATAATAATAACAATAAATTAAGTAGAACCATTAACAATAAAATCATTTATGTCATAAAAGCACATTTCAATCAAAAAGTCTCTTAGTCTACGCTTGAATGAGTTCACATTATTGATACACTTTAGGTCATTTGGTAAACTATTGTACAATTTAACAGTTTGATGTCTCGTGCTATGCTTTACTACTCTGAGAGTGGGGACAATAGATTTTACCAAGTCTTTTCTACGTGTGCCTTGCCTAATAATTCTTTCTTCGCATGTTTCGTATTTTTCTGGGTGTTTAACAACGTCAGTCAATATTATAAATATGTAAAGGCACGGCACTGTAAGAATGTCAAATTTAATAAAATGTTCCCTACATGATAAATGTTGGTTAAATTTTAGTGATTCTGTTTTTTTGCATATATGGTTGCGCTGTTTTGTTTTGCTATGCGCTCACATGACGCGAGCGGCGTTTAGGTATGTACTGTACTATCCGCTTGCCTATCGTGTTTGATGGGCGTGTGTGATAACATCGCTTGCTGGTAAATACCTAAAGATTGGTTAGGTTTTAAAATACAAGCGAAAGTATGTATGTATGTGTATGTAAACTCTTTATTGCACAAAACTTTTAAAAATACAGAAATACAGAGAAAATATTAGTTATATTGGGTATTAAATGGAAGAACAGCTTCGTAGACTGTTTATTTTAAAGTACAATACAATACCTCTTATTATTGAACACCACATATTACAACAAAAACAGAAAAAAGGTATACAGAATATTACAAGGTAACAATAGGCAAAGTAGTATACAGGTATTGTAAAAACCCGTCATAATACCTAATTACATGGGAATGGGAGTGTAACAGGACGTAAATGGCTGGTAAATGATTAATGGAAATAAATGGTTGTAAGGCGAGAATGATGTCAAGTCCTATGCTTGTGATTTTTTGATTTTAATTTGAATTATGTACTTAATTTCTTATCATTATAATCTAGTATCTTTGATAAACTACTTTTTTTAATCTAAAATATATTTAAACGCTTTTGTAAACAAACTGATTTCACCTAAATTCCCACGCAATCACTCGTACGCAGTTATTACATATCTCGCCATATTTTATGACAATTATACTATGATTATTTTGAATTTCGGGGGGGGGGGGGGGGGGCAGTTTCGGAGATTAGCAAACACAGACAGGTAAATGAACGCATCCATACATAAATACAGACAGACAAAAATTATAAAATCTACTTTTTTGTGTTTTGGGTATTATTACTCTTCCCTAATCGATAGCATTATTTTTGATGAATTTATTGAATGTACAGACACGAACTTTCTACTGATTTATAATATGAATTTCTCTTGAAAATTCAGATAATACCGCGCCTTAACTCAGCCAGCAGCTCACAACTAGCGGCTATTTTCTAAGAACTTTTAAAACGTCGTAAACCGGCGTACAGCTGTACTGTACCGTTTACTCAGAAAATCAATTCCGGCCCAGCTCTGAGAATAGGACGCTGCTCGAAAGTGCTATATAAAAGTTTTAGCGCTAAAACCTTTGTGTGGCGGTTTTATTAAAGGCTTCGCCAACTTTCTGCCTTCAGTTTTGTAGCCTACTAAAAATATAAGTTAGCCGTTCATAAAATTATAACCATAATTAACTAGCTAATTTTATCTTGATATGTTGATAGCTAAACTCCCGTGAGTAGCATTAGGCCGGCGATACATACATTTGAAGCTTGCACACTTTTGTGCTAGTACCTTGCGTTCTTGTCATATTTGCATGACGTTTAAATAAATAAAATAAATAAATATCTTGGGACAAATTACACCAATTGACCCAGCCCCAAACTAAGCAAAGCTTGTACTATGCATACCAGGCAACGGATAAACATACTTATATAATGTAGATAAATACATACGACATCCATGACTCGGGCACAAACATTCGTATTTATCAGTCTGCCCCTACCGGGATTCGAACCCAGGACCTCTAGCTTCATAGTCAGGGTCACTAACCACTGGGCTATCTGGTCGTCTGTTTGACATACATGTTCCGGTTATTTACAGAAAAACGTGCTAGCTACAGTGTATTCTCTTTATGTTGATGAAGTACTGGGTCCGTGAGGCGAAGGCGAATTTAAGCCAAGGATGCAGCACGCAGATTTTTTGAATGGTCGCTATTGTCATCTTTCGTCACATAATCTAGTCGGCGTATGGACAGTGTTGATACTCGCTTCGTTTACCCTATCGATCCTTATACAAGAAAGAACGTGTCGCAAAATTTACATTCCAGTTCGTCACTTATTTCATATAGGTATGTTTGGAACGTGAAGAGCAGAAAGAAAAATCCCATAGTAAAATATGGGACACATTTTTTCTTGTATGAGAATCGATAGGGTAAACGATTCCGAGTAAGAAAAACGCAAAATAGTTAAATTCTGGAAAAAATGATCATGTCGACTTTTTTTTTTAAATCGCTCAGTAATTGAAGCACTCCTCTACTAGGCGGTTTCGTAATGGTTATATTTTGTATACTTTTATTGCACCATTTTCCTGCCTGCGTTTGACAGATCGCTTGTTCAAGACCGATGTTAACAAATTGTTTTCTAATGTCGCAAAAACAGAGCTTTAGAATGATTTGCAAAACAGTCTTGATGGTGGTTTTTCTATCGTCGTTAGTCATTATATGGCTTTTTAAGTGATACATACATACATAAATAACCTCTTTATCCCTTATGGTGTGGAAAATGCGAGCTATGTGAACTTAGCACCCAACATTGAGAAATATTTTTTTTATATTTTATTCTCATAGATTTGGGTATGTAGTTGATTGTAGTAACATTTTTTTTGTTTGTAGTAGCTTTAAAAAAAAATTAGAGGACTTTGAAAAAAACTCATCCCCCCGTTTCGTTGTCACTCAAGTTTAGTAATTGATTCTTAAACAGAGTCGTTAGTAGTTGATTGTAGTGGAAAACATTTTGTTTGTAGTTCAAAAAAAAAATTTTTTTTTTTCAATTTTATCGTAGCACCCGAACTTGGCACCCGACATTGAAAAATCCACTTTTTTCTTCCTGATTCTCATAGCTTTTGGTATGTAGTTGATTGTAGTAATAGTTTTTTTCGATTGCGTTAGCTGTAAAAGAAATTAGAGGGCTTTGAAAAAAAAAAAAAAGTTTTTTTTTTTCTTCTTGATTCTCATAAGTTTCGGTATGTAGTTGTTTGTAGTAACTTCATTTCGTTTATGGTGTCTTTATTTCGTTTGTAGCAGCGTACATTTCGTTTGTAGTAGGCTTAATTTCGTTTGTACTAACTTCATTTCGTTTGTAGTGACTTTATTTCCTTTGTAGTGACTTTATTTCGTTTGTAGTCGCGTTTATTTCGTTTGTAGTGACTTAATTTCGTTTGTAGTAGGCTTAATTTCGTTTGTAGTAACTTCATTTCGTTTGTAGTAGCGTTAATTTCGTTTGTAGTGAGTTCATTTTGTTTGTAGTGACTTTACCTCGTTTGTAGCAGCGTACATTTCGTTTGTAGTAACTTTGATTCGTTTGTAGTAGCGTTTATTTCGTTTGTAGTAACTTCATTTCGTTTGTAGTGAATTTATTTCGTTCGTAGTCGCGTTTATTTTGTTTGTAGTAACTTTATTTCGTTTGTAGTAGCCTTAATTTCGTTTGTAAAGACTTTATTTCGTTTGTATCAGGCTTAATTTCGTTTGTAGTAACTTTGTTTCGTTTGTAGTAGCGTTTATTTCGTTTGTAGTAACTTCATTTCGTTTGTAGTGAATTTATTTCGTTCGTAGTCGCGTTTATTTTGTTTGTAGTAACTTTATTTCGTTTGTAGTAGGCTTAATTTCGTTTGTAAAGACTTTATTTCGTTTGTATCAGGCTTAATTTCGTTTGTAGTAACTTTGTTTCGTTTGTAGTAGCGTTTATTTCGTTTGTAGTAACTTCATTTCGTTTGTAGTGACTTTATTTCGTTCGTAGTCGCGTTTTTTTCGTTTGTAGTAACTTAATTTCGTTTGTAGTGACTTTATTTCAATCGTAGTCGCGTTTTTTTCGTTTGTAGTAACTTCATTTCGTTTGTAGTAGGTTTAATTTCGTTTGTAGTAACTTTGTTTCGTTTGTAGTAGCGTTTATTTCGTTTGTAGTAACTTCATTTCGTTTGTAGTAACTTCATTTCGTTTGTAGCGACTTTATTTCGTTTGTAGTGACTTTACCTCGTTTGTAGCAGCGTACATTTCGTTTGTAGTAACTTGGTTTAGTTCGTAGTAGCGTTTATTTCGTTTGTAGTGACTTTATTTCGTTTGTAGTAGGCTTAATTGCGTTTGTAGTAACTTCATTTCGTTTGTAGTATGCTTAATTTCGTTTGTAGTAACTTCATTTCGTTTGTAGTGACTTAATTTCGTATGTAGTAGCGTTTATTTCGTTTGTAGTAACTTCATTTCGTTTGTAGTGACTTAATTTCGTTTGTAGTAGCGTTTATTTCGTTTGTAGTAACTTCATTTCGTTTGTAGTGACTTTTTTGCGTTCGTAGTAGCATTTATTTCGTTTGTAGTGACTGTATTTCGTTCGTAGTCGCATTTTTTTCGTTTGTAGTAACTTCATTTCGTTTGTAGTGACTTTATTTCGTTTGTAGTAGCGTTTTTTTCGTTTGTAGTGACTTTGTTGCGTTCGTAGTAGCATTTATTTCGTTTGTAGTAACTTCATTTCGTTTGTAGTGACTTCATTTCGTTCGTAGTCGCGTTTTTTTCGTTTGTAGTAACTTCATTTCGTTTGTAGTGACTTTACTTCGTTTGTAGTAGGCTTAATTTCGTTTGTAGTAACTTCATTTCGTTTGTAGTGACTTAATTTCGTTTGTAGTAGCGTTTTTTTCGTTTGTAGTGACTTTGTTGCGTTCGTAGTAGCATTTATTTCGTTTGTAGTAACTTCATTTCGTTTGTAGTGACTTCATTTCATTCGTAGTCGCGTTTTTTTCGTTTGTAGTAACTTAATTTCGTTTGTAGCGACTTTATTTCGTTTGTAGTGACTTTACCTCGTTTGTAGCAGCGTACATTTCGTTTGTAGTAACTTGGTTTAGTTCATAGTAGCGTTTATTTCGTTTGTAGTGACTTTATTTCGTTTGTAGTAGGCTTAATTGCGTTTGTAGTAACTTCATTTCGTTTGTAGTATGCTTAATTTCGTTTGTAGTAACTTCATTTCGTTTGTAGTGACTTAATTTCGTGTGTAGTAGCGTTTATTTCGTTTGTAGTGACTTAATTTCGTTTGTAGTAGGCTTAATTTCGTTTGTAGTAACTTCATTTCGTTTGTAGTGACTTAATTTCGTTTGTAGTAGGCTTAATTTCGTTTGTAGTAGCTTCATTTCGTTTGTAGTAACTTCATTTCGTTTGTAGTGACTTAATTTCGTTTGTAGTAGGCTTAATTTCGTTTGTAGTAGCCTCATTTTGTTTGTAGTAACTTCATTTCGTTTGTAGTGACTTAATTTCGTTTATAGTAGCGTTTATTTCGTTTGTAGTAACTTCATTTCGTTTGTAGTGACTTTATTTCGTTCGTAGTGACTTTATTTCGTTCGTAGTTGCGTTTTTTTCGTTTGTAGTAACTTCATTTCGTTTGTAGTGACTTTATTTCGTTTGTAGTGACTTTATTTCGTTTGTAGTAGGCTTAAATTCGTTTGTAGTAACTTCATTTCGTTTGTAGTATGCTTAATTTCGTTTGTAGTAACTTCATTTCGTTTGTAGTGACTTAATTTCGTGTGTAGTAGCGTTTATTTCGTTTGTAGTGACTTAATTTCGTTTGTAGTAGGCTTAATTTCGTTTGTAGTAACTTCATTTCGTTTGTAGTGACTTAATTTCGTTTGTAGTAGGCTGATTTCGTTTGTAGTAGCTTCATTTCGTTTGTAGTAACTTCATTTCGTTTGTAGTGACTTAATTTCGTTTGTAGTAGGCTTAATTTCGTTTGTAGTAGCTTCATTTTGTTTGTAGTAACTTCATTTCGTTTGTAGTGACTTAATTTCGTTTGTAGTAGCGTTTATTTCGTTTGTAGTAACTTCATTTCGTTTGTAGTGACTTTATTTCGTTCGTAGTTGCGTTTTTTTCGTTTGTAGTAACTTCATTTCGTTTGTAGTGACTTTATTTCGTTTGTAGTAGGCTTAAATTCGTTTGTAGTAACTTTTTTCGTCCGTAGTCGCGTTTATTCTGTTTGTAGTGACTTCATTTCGTTTGTAGTGACTTTATTTCGTTTTTAGTAGGCTAAATTTTGTTTGTAGTAACTTCATTTCGTTTGTGGTGTCTTTATTTCGTTTGTAGTAGGCTTAATTTCGTTTGTAGTAAGTTTATTTCGTTCGTAGTCGCGTTTTTTTCGTTTGTAGTTAGTTTATTTCATCGCAGTAGGCTTAATTTCGTTCGTAGTAACTTGATTTCGTTTGTAGCGACTTTATTTCCTTTGTAGTGGGCTTAATTTCGTTTGTAGTAATTTCATTTCGTTTGTAATGAATCCATTTTGTTTGTAGTGACTTTACCTCGTTTGTAGCAGTGTACATTTTGTTTGTAGTAACTTTGTTTCGTTTGTAGAAGCGTTTATGTCGTTTATAGCGACTTAAAATGAGATGCAAACTTCTCACTAGTCACTACGCAATTCAGCATCTCAAGAGTTCTCAGTTTCTAGACGTTTAAAATGTATAAAAATGCATAATCGTTCTATCGTTTACAGGCAACACGCAAAAACACGAAAAAAAACTCAAATATGTCGAAATACTATGTTATTTGAACAGTCCTACCCAGCATCTCAGCTGATTTTGATAGGAACAGGTCAAGTAAGCATAAAACAACAAAGAACTATCGTTTTAACGCGACCTAGCAATAGTTCTGGCTAAAAACTAAAAAAAAACTCATATATGTCGAAATACTATGTTATTTGAACAGTTCCCCAGCATCTCAGCTGATTTCGATAGGAACAGGTCAAGTAAGCATAAATCAACAAAGATCTATCTCCGACTCCTCTGGGAGGTAATCCTGCTCCCCTGCGTACGGGAGCGCAGCGCTGGAAATTCCAGGCGATAAGACTTGTCCTTATTCGCCTGGTACTCATAGTCATCATCATCATTGTAGGCCCTCAATTTTGCCTTTGTTGCGGCCAACCCAGCGTGTGCGCCTATGCCCATGGGCTTACGCCCTCTGCACGATGTATTAACTTTTGGGGAAGTAGCGCCTTCCCCAGAGATCAATCCCTCCAAATGGCCCCTCTCCAAAGGATCGGACACCATCTCCATGGCGTCCGCAAAGTTTTCTCCTCCTCCTTCGGCCATTTCCCGTTCTTCCCCCCCCCCCCCCCCCCCGTGGGAGAACGGAAAACGCTCAGAGATGATTGCCCCGTGGTGGGGCAGACTCTCTTAAGCCGATCAATTCCTGAACTTACCAAGTTTCAGAAATTGGGGCCAATACAGACCCGAAAATTTGGTCCACAACGGTTCGGCAGGCCCCCCCCCCCCCCTCCTCCCTCCCGACCGTTTGGGACCTTTGGGAAAAATTTCAGGCAAAATCCGAATTTTCCACCTTTTTCACCAACCAAAGGTAAACAAATTTATGTATGCGAGCTCCCATACACCACCCTTAAAATACGCCTTTTTTTAGAAAATTCGTATTTTTGCTAGGTCGCGTTAAAATGATAGCTCTTTGTTGCTCTATGCTTACTCTTCCTGTTCCTATCGAAATCAGCTGAGATGCTGGGTAGAACTGTTCCAATAACATAGCATTTGGACATATGTGAGTTTTTTTGTCGTGTTTTAGCTAGAACTATTGCAAGGTCGCGTTAAAAAGGTTGCGTTTGGTTCTTAATGTTAACTCTTCCTGTTCCTATCGAAATCAGCTGAGATGCTGGGTAGAACTGTTCAAATAACATAGCATTTCGACATATATGAGTTTTTTTTTAGTTATTTAGCCAGAACTATTGCTAGGTCGCGTTAAAATGATAGTTCTTTGTTGCTTTATGCTTACTTGACCTGTCCCTATCGAAATCAGCTGAGATGCTGGGTAGAACTGTTCAAATAACATAGCATTTCGACATATATGAGTTTTTTTTTAGTTATTTAGCCAGAACTATTGCTAGGTCGCGTTAAAATGATAGTTCTTAGTTGCTTTATGCTAACTTGACCTGTTCCTATCGAAATCAGCTGAGATGCTGGGTAGAACTGTTCAAATAACATAGCATTTCGACATATATGAGTTTTTTTTTAGTTTTTTAGCCAGAACTATTGCTAGGTCGCGTTAAAATGATAGTTCTTTGTTGCTTTATGCTAACTTGACCTGTTCCTATCGAAATCAGCTGAGATGCTGGGTATAGTCCGGGAGGCTTTTTAAACAAGTCATTTTAAGCCTGCTGATGTTAATATAGAAAAGAAATTGCATGTGGCTCATGACGAAATCGATCGTCAGCTGGTCCAGTTGCGGTGGATGCGAGAGTGGGAAGCTGCGGAATACGTTAAAAAAAAAAACCGAAAAATATTCATTACACATAAACGGATAACTCACGTATAAAAAGTCGAGTGATGCTCGACATGTTTCGGACTATTTCCTAGTCCTTTTTCACCAGCGCTCTGCTCGCGCGGCTGTTCGACGCAACTGACAGCGGCGCACAACTACCCTCGTTTTCATCCTCATTTTTATTATTGTCGAATGTCGGGCAGCACACAACACTGAACACGTCACTCCGTAAAGGTTCGCTCACACTCACCGTTTGGTCAATATTTAAAACAGTTTTCCAACTCTTGGAAAAAGGACTACGAAATAGTCCGAAACATGTCGAGCATCACTCGACTTTTTATACGTGAGTTATCCGTTTATGTGTAATGATGATTAAGTCTCACGGTAGTTTCATGTTGAAAGCCGAAAAATATTTTATACCACATGAAATTTTTTTCATGTGTAATTGACATTGATTAGAATTAAAAAAAAATAGTGAGCTGCGCGACAGACGGGGGATTGTGCGTCAGCTGAGCGTGCGAACTTGCAAAAAAAATTAGGAAATAAAGTTATTTTATGCCGATTGAAATTTTTTTACATGATTTTAGACATACAGGGTGAAATTTTGAACGTGATACAAAGTCGATGTTTTCGATACATCTCTGAAGGACTTAAAGGCTCTGCTAAGTCTTGAGTTACCAAAGTAATTAATTAGAACTTAATTAACGATTTTATTTATCCCATTTTTAATTGGCATGTGTGGTTACCCCACCCTTTAAATGATAGAGCAAAAAGTTTAAATTTGTTTTATAATAGGCACTCGCCTCTTTGGTTCACTTTGACATAAAAATAAAATAATACTGCTAATTCGTGACGTGAGTTGTCATAACAAATATCTCTCGGCTTATTAAAATTTTTCTGAAAAATGCCGCCTGCTTATCCTTTTACGCATGTTGAGCGTTTAGATATGGTTATTTTTTATCACACATCAAGTAGTACGGTGCGGACACAGACATTGTTTCACGAAAAGTATCCACTCTCCAATTTCGTCTCGTCGTTTAATAAACCACACTGTCCAAAACTTGAGGGATTATGGACAATTGTCCGTTCCATCACATGCACAAGGTAGAGGATCTCGAGCACGCTACTCGGATGCGTTTCGTACTCGAGTACTTCGTTATTTCAACCGCCACCCTCAAGCAAGCACAAAGGGATGCAGCCGCACGTTTTGGAACAACACAATTTTTTATGTGGAAGCTATTGAATGCTGAAGGTCTCGGCATGTCTCAGTGCAAGCCGTATTAAGGCGATACCCACCCACCCTGAAGTGCCCTAAATGAAAGTTATGCTTAAGTCTCTGAAGAGAATGAGGTGACTATCATGGCGGCAAGCTAGGAAAGGGTAAACCGGAAATTGTTTTGACGTCATTAGTCAGAAAGTGTCTTTTAAAGTGTGCGATGGTTGCCTGTAGGTTTAAGGGACTACCTGGTTATTAATTATATCTTCGAATGAAGCGACTCATATAATAATGATCGAATTTCACTTGTGAAGTTCGTTTGATCACTTATATTACTCGTATTATTTGACATTATCCACTAGATGTTAATTACAGTGATAAAACTTTTCAACTGTCAAATGTAGGGTAGCAATACTTTCAGTTTCTGAATTATTTTTTTGTTAGGAAATTATCAATATTTAATTAAGACAAATTTTAACAAATGAGTTCATGCATCTAATTATACAGCATCTGCTGAGCAGGAAACATGTAATTTGTATCACGTTCAAAATTTCATCCTGTATACAGAAATGTGATATTGATAATCAGCTGCATATATAGTGGGGGAAAGACCGTCAGCTGGAGCAGGAATGTATCACTGCGCGCATACATCTCTACGACGCGCGGAATTTTCAATGCTCCGACTGACGACTTTCCCCCCAACGTTCAATCAGCTGACGAATATTTTCTTTTTTATATATATTAACACTATAATATTTATAAATTTCATATGGTCTTTCAACAATTTACCCAAGGTATAACTTATACTTCCATGCTGGTCTGGGAGCAAAGGAAAAACATAGAATGTACCAGTTGCTTCTCTTCCCGCGTAGATGGTATAAGCCCATCGAGGGATTGGGTGAAAATCTTAGGGATCATGTTATAATAGGCGATGTGGCTAGCAACCAATCAATCACTGTTTTGATTCCCCTTTCCATCCATACGCCCACAATCATGCTAAACGTGGTCTTTAGGTCTTGTCACCCTAGGCTCTGTCTACCCCGTAAGGGATAAAGACGTCATTTATGTATGTATGTATACCTTATATAGTACACATTATATACATGCATCTTCAGTACAGTGGTATTTTATATTTCAATGGCTCGACTGATGACTTTTCCACCAACGGGCAATTAGCTGACGAATATATTCTCGTTTCTATATATATATATATATTAACACTACAATACTGTCAGAGATCGCAGGAATATCCATGTTCTGTCATTTCTTTTACTTTTCAACATTATTTTTAATCCTTCTGCTCCTATGTATCTTTTCGAGCGATTCAGCTATTTGGCTGCCGGTAGCCAGCATCGGCTGTTTTATTATTTTTATTATTTTTATTACAATTAACATAAAAATCTTAATATACATCGAACAAATATTTTTTATGAATCATCTTCATTTGCATCACTGTCGTCATCACAGTTATCGATGCTTATGTCGCACACTCCATCGTTTTCGGTTTCGTCGTCTTCCGTAAAAATATCAATCAATTAATTAACAAAAACATGTAGGTAAATATTATTTGTCAAAAATCAAGAGAAGATAATTTTTTTCATACCATGTCGAGATTAGTGATGCTAGTGATGGATGGCGGCAATTGATCACCCATAAACCATTTAAAACAATATTTTTCACCAGATTCTTCCCATTCATACTCAGTTGGCAACAGGTCAGTTCAGTTGGCATGGAGTCGCAATCCTTACTAATCCTTACTAATATTATAAATGCGAAAGTAACTCTGTCTGTCTGTCTGTCTGTTTGTTACCTTTTCACGCTTAAACCGCTGGGCCGATTTAGTTGAAATTTGGTATACAGATAGTTTGAGTCCCGGGAAAGGACATAGGATAGTTTTTATCCCGGAAAATTGCATAGTTCCGCGGGATAGCACAGCCCAAACCACTGGAATTTTTCAAATTTAAGGCGGAACAAAGTTCGCCGGGTCAGGTAGTATTATAAATGCGAAAGTAACTCTGTCTGTCTGTCTGTTACCTTTTCACGCTTAAACCGCTGGGCCGATTTAGTTGAAATTTGGTATACAGATAGTTTGAGTCCCGGGAAAGGACATAGGATAGTTTTTATCCCGGAAAATGGCATAGTTCCCGCGGGATAGCACAGCCCAAACCACTGGAATTTTTCAAATTTAAGGCGAAACAAAAATCGCCGGGTCAGCTAGTTAAGTATAAAACTCAGTTTTTTTTTTAATTGACAGATATTTACAAATACAAATATTAAAATGATTTTTAATAATTAAGCCCATCTGCGTTCCACTGCTGGGCACAGGCTTGCTTTAATAACGAGAGGGATTGGGCCATAGTCCCACGCAGGCCCAGCCAGGCAACAGCCGTAGTAGCGTAGTTGTTCGACCTTACCGCCTCTCAAGCAGAAAGTCGTGGTTTCAAACCAGGCCTCGCATCTCCTGAGTTTTTCGGAATTTATGTGCAAAATTTAATTTGAAATTTACTATAAGCTAATGGTGAAGGAAAACATCGTGAGGAAACCAGCACAGATCGGCGAAGAACTTAAATGACGGCTATGAAATTATCCGTTTATTAATTACCCTTAAATAAATTTAGTTAGTTTGTTATATAGCTGTCTTTTAGGAGCAGTTTTTTGCCTGAGAGGATTCTTTTTTACATAGGTACATAATGCAAACGTATATCAATATACTTTTCTATTATTAATGTAAGCAAATTTATTTTGTGATTATGTTCCCTTTCTCTCGCGACATAGTTATCCATTCCGCACAGCAAAAAGGATCACTAGGAAATCTACAAAAAATCCTACTAATATTATAAATGTGAAAGTTTGTGAGAATGTTTGGATGTTTGTTACTCTTTCACACCAGAACGGCTGGACAGATCTGGATGAAATTTGGAACATAGATAGATTTATAGTCTGGAATAACACATAGGCTACTTTTTATTCCGGAAAATTGCGTAATTCCTGCGGGATAGCGATAAACGAATTCTATGCAGACGAAGTTGCGGGCAACTGCTAGTACAATATATGTTTTATTTTAAAACGAGAACTACTACTCTATGAATTTCTTGTTCTAAAACCACCGATTATTGTCAAGATGGTGGGCCAACATTGAAAATTTTTACGTACTTAATGAAATACTGACTTGTACTTACTTAAAGAAAGATATTCCTTCCGAAACCTTAGTGTTTCGGTGGCTGTTTTCGCAATTTTTGAACGCACATTGTGTGATTTTGACACGTCTTCACGTTGACCGAGGTTGGCGCATACTGTCAAAAATAAGGCCACAAATTTATTTTGGGGCCTTATTTCTCGAGCCGTTTTCAGATCTATCACGGTGAATCTAGTTGTATTGTTGATCGAAGTGAATAACAAACAAAGCCGAAAAGCAGCTGTCCCTTCCGGGGAGAGGGGCGCAGGGATGCAGGTATAATGTACGGAAGACTATGTATCTATATAGAATATAATAATGTATACTGTATAAGGTATAAACTATGAGCGTATAAGCTGTAAGGTAAATCTTGGGTAACTTGTTGAATGATCATTTGAAATTTATAAATATTGTAGTGTTAATATATATATATATATATATATATATATTCGTCAGTTAATTCCCCGTTGGTGGAAAAGTCATTAGTCGAGCCATTGAAATATAAAATACCACTGTACTGAAGATGCTTGTATATAATGTGTAGGTACTATATAAGGTATACCTTGGGTAAATTGTTGAAAGACCATATGAAATTTATAAATTTTATAGTGTTAATATATAGAAAAAACCGGTCAAGTGCGAGTCGGACTCGCGCACCGAGGGTTCCGTATCATTATCTATAAATATCTAAAACCAGTGTAAGCAGAGCCCTGTTCCAAAGCAAAATGTACGCAGTGTGGGGTTACTTTATATTGGTCACTGCTATATACAGACATACATACACATTTACGGTTTTCGCAATTATTCTTTAATCTGTGCTATAAGACCTACCTTCATACCAAATTTCAAGATTCTGCGTTCACGGGAACTACCTTGTAGGTTTTGATTCCCTTGAGAGTTGAAAATTTGCGGAAATTTGCGGCATAAACGGCTGTATCTTTTGATTGCGTTGGCTTAGAAGTTTGATTTTTTCACAGCTTCAAGGGACAGTAGACCTGAGTAATTGATATAAATTTCAGCTTCATACCTCCACGCGTTCCTGAGAAAAAGGGTCTTGACAGACGGACGGACGGACGGACAACAAAGTGATCCTATAAGGGTTCCGTTTTTTCCTTTTGAGGTACGGAACCCTAAAAAGAAAATATGCATAATTACACATAAACGGATCACTCACGTATAAAAAGTCGAGTGATGCTCGACATGTTTCGGACTATTTCGTAGTCCTTTTTTTGTTTATGTGTAATTATGATTGAGTCTCACGGTAGTTTCATGTTGAAAGAAAATATTCGTCAGCTGATTGAACGTTGGGGGGAAAGTCGTCAGTCGGAGCATTGAAAATTCCGCGCGTCGTAGAGATGTATGCGCGCAGTGATACATTCTTGCTCCAGCTGACGGTCTTTCCCCCACTATATATGCAGCTGATTATCAATATCACATTTATTTTGTGTATATATCTAAAATCATGTAAAAAAAAATTCAATCGGAATAAAATAATTTTATTTTCTTATTTTTTTTGCAAGTTCGCACGCTCAGCTGACGCATAATCCCCCGTCTGTCGCGCAGCTGACTACTTTTTTTAAATTCTAATCAATGTCAATTACACATGAAAAAAATTTCATGCGGTATGAAATATTTTTCGGATTATTTTTTTTTGACGTGTTCTATGGGGTCTCATAGCAAGCGCCCCTGCGGGTGCGTCAGCTGACCTTCACTTTCATTATTAGGGACAGCTTCTTTACTTAAATTGTGAAGTAACGATCGGTATAAAAACACTAATCAAAATAGCCTCTGCCTCCCGGACAGTAGAACTGTTCAAATAACATAGCATTTGGACATATATGACTTTTTTTTCGTTTTTTAGCTAGAATTTTTGCTAGGTCGCGTTAAAAAGGTTGCTTTTTAGTTCTTAATGCTTACTGGTCCTGTTCCTATCGAAATCAGCTGAGATGATGGGTAGAACTGTTCAAATAACATAGCATTTCGACATATATCCTCCTCATATATATCCTCAGCGTAATGCTGAGCCAGCGACCGTTTCACTTTTGCGAAGACACACACAACGGTGATGATCTATTTTACGTCTCTATGTTTTTTATTGTTATACCTTGTTTATTTTCTATAAAATTGTGTATATTGTCTTATATTTGTGTGTCTTGCAAAAAGGAATAAATGTCTTCTTTCTTTCTTTCTTTCTTTCTTATATATGAGTTTTTTTTTGTGTTTTAGCTAGAACTTTTGCTAGGTCTACAAACGAAAAAAACGCGCCTACGAACGAAATAAAGTCACTACAAACGAAATGAAGTTACTACAAACAAAAAAAACGCTACTACAAACGAAACAAAGTTACTACAAACGAAATTAAGCCTGATACAAACGAAATAAAGTCACTACAAACGAAATGAAGTTACTACAAACAAAAAAAACGCGACTACGAACGAAATAAATTCACTACAAACGAAATGAAGTTACTACAAACGAAATAAACGCTACTACAAACGAAACAAAGTTACTACAAACGAAATGTACGCTGCTACAAACGAGGTAAAGTCACTACAAACAAAATGAACTCACTACAAACGAAATGAAGTCGCTACAAACGAAATGAAGTTACTACAAACGAAAAAAACGCGACTACAAACGAAATAAAGTCACTACAAACGAAATGAAGTTACTACAAACGAAATAAACGCTACTACAAACGAAACAAAGTTACTACAAACGAAATTAAGCCAACTACAAACGAAATAAAGTCACTACAAACGAAATTAAGTCACTACAAACGAAATGAAGTTACTACAAACGAAATTAAGCCTACTACAAACGAAATAAAGTCACTACAAACGAAATGAAGTTACTACAAACGAAAAAAACGCGACTACGAACGAAATAAAGTCACTACAAACGAAATCAAGTTACTACAAACGAAATAAATGCTACTACGAACGCAACAAAGTCACTACAAACGAAATGAAGTTACTACAAACGAAAAAAACGCTACTACAAACGAAACAAAGTTACTACAAACGAAATTAAGCCTGATACAAACGAAATAAAGTCACTACAAACGAAATGAAGTTACTACAAACAAAATAAACGCGACTACGAACGAAATAAATTCACTACAAACGAAATGAAGTTACTACAAACGAAATAAACGCTACTACAAACGAAACAAAGTTACTACAAACGAAATGTACGCTGCTACAAACGAGGTAAAGTCACTACAAATAAAATGAACTCACTACAAACGAAATAAAGTTACTACAAACGAAATTAAACCTACTACAAACGAAATTAAGTCACTACAAACGAAATGAAGTTACTACAAACGAAATTTAGCCTACTACAAACGAAATTAAGCCTACTACAAACGAAATAAAGTCACTTCAAACGAAATTAAATTACTACAAACGAAATAAAGTCACTACAAACGAAATAAACGCTACTACGAACTAAACCAAGTTACTACAAACGAAATGTACGCTGCTACAAACGAGGTAAAGTCACTACAAACAAAATGAACACACTACAAACGAAATAAAGTCGCTACAAACGAAATGAAGTTACTACAAACGAAAAAAACGCGACTACAAACGAAATAAAGTCACTACAAACGAAATGAAGTTACTACAAACGAAATAAACGCTACTACAAACGAAACAAAGTTACTACAAACGAAATTAAGCCAACTACAAACGAAATAAAGTCACTACAAACGAAGTTAAGTTACTACAAACGAAAAAAACGCGCCTACGAACGAAATAAAGTCACTACAAACGAAATGAAGTTACTACAAACAAAAAAAACGCTACTACAAACGAAACAAAGTTACTACAAACGAAATTAAGCCTGATACAAACGAAATAAAGTCACTACAAACGAAATGAAGTTACTACAAACGAAATAAACGCTACTACAAACGAAACAAAGTTACTACAAACGAAATGTACGCTGCTACAAACGAGGTAAAGTCACTACAAACAAAATGAACTCACTACAAACGAAATGAAGTCGCTACAAACGAAATGAAGTTACTACAAACGAAAAAAACGCGACTACAAACGAAATAAAGTCACTACAAACGAAATGAAGTTACTACAAACGAAATAAACGCTACTACAAACGAAACAAAGTTACTACAAACGAAATTAAGCCAACTACAAACGAAATAAAGTCACTACAAACGAAATTAAGTTACTACAAACGAAAAAAACGCGCCTACGAACGAAATAAAGTCACTACAAACGAAATCAAGTTACTACAAACGAAATGTACGCTGCTACAAACGAGTTAAAGATACTACATACAAAATGAACTCACTACAAACGAAATTAAGTCACTACAAACGAAATGAAGTTACTACAAACGAAATTTTGCCTACTACAAACGAAATTAAATCACTACAAACGAAATGAAGTTACTACAAACGAAATTAAGCCTACTACAAACGAAATAAAGTCACTACAAATAAAATGAACTCACTACAAACGAAATAAAGTTACTACAAACGAAATTAAACCTACTACAAACGAAATTAAGTCACTACAAACGAAATAAAGTTACTACAAACGAAATTTAGCCTACTACAAACGAAATTAAGCCTACTACAAACGAAATAAAGTCACTTCAAACGAAATTAAATTACTACAAACGAAATAAAGTCACTACAAACGAAATAAACGCTACTACGAACTAAACCAAGTTACTACAAACGAAATGTACGCTGCTACAAACGAGGTAAAGTCACTACAAACAAAATGAACACACTACAAACGAAATAAAGTCGCTACAAACGAAATGAAGTTACTACAAACGAAAAAAATGCGACTACAAACGAAATAAAGTCACTACAAACGAAATGAAGTTACTACAAACGAAATAAACGCTACTACAAACGAAACAAAGTTACTACAAACGAAATTAAGCCAACTACAAACGAAATAAAGTCACTACAAACGAAGTTAAGTTACTACAAACGAAAAAAACGCGCCTACGAACGAAATAAAGTCACTACAAACGAAATGAAGTTACTACAAACAAAAAAAACGCTACTACAAACGAAACAAAGTTACTACAAACGAAATTAAGCCTGATACAAACGAAATAAAGTCACTACAAACGAAATGAAGTTACTACAAACAAAAAAAAACGCGACTACGAACGAAATAAATTCACTACAAACGAAATGAAGTTACTACAAACGAAATAAACGCTACTACAAACGAAACAAAGTTACTACAAACGAAATGTACGCTGCTACAAACGAGGTAAAGTCACTACAAACAAAATGAACTCACTACAAACGAAATGAAGTCGCTACAAACGAAATGAAGTTACTACAAACGAAAAAAACGCGACTACAAACGAAATAAAGTCACTACAAACGAAATGAAGTTACTACAAACGAAATAAACGCTACTACAAACGAAACAAAGTTACTACAAACGAAATTAAGCCAACTACAAACGAAATAAAGTCACTACAAACGAAATTAAGTCACTACAAACGAAATGAAGTTACTACAAACGAAATTAAGCCTACTACAAACGAAATAAAGTCACTACAAACGAAATGAAGTTACTACAAACGAAAAAAACGCGACTACGAACGAAATAAAGTCACTACAAACGAAATCAAGTTACTACAAACGAAATAAATGCTACTACGAACGCAACAAAGTCACTACAAACGAAATGAAGTTACTACAAACGAAAAAAACGCTACTACAAACGAAACAAAGTTACTACAAACGAAATTAAGCCTGATACAAACGAAATAAAGTCACTACAAACGAAATGAAGTTACTACAAACAAAATAAACGCGACTACGAACGAAATAAATTCACTACAAACGAAATGAAGTTACTACAAACGAAATAAACGCTACTACAAACGAAACAAAGTTACTACAAACGAAATGTACGCTGCTACAAACGAGGTAAAGTCACTACAAATAAAATGAACTCACTACAAACGAAATAAAGTTACTACAAACGAAATTAAACCTACTACAAACGAAATTAAGTCACTACAAACGAAATGAAGTTACTACAAACGAAATTTAGCCTACTACAAACGAAATTAAGCCTACTACAAACGAAATAAAGTCACTTCAAACGAAATTAAATTACTACAAACGAAATAAAGTCACTACAAACGAAATAAACGCTACTACGAACTAAACCAAGTTACTACAAACGAAATGTACGCTGCTACAAACGAGGTAAAGTCACTACAAACAAAATGAACACACTACAAACGAAATGTACGCTGCTACAAACGAGGTAAAGTCACTACAAACAAAATGAACTCACTACAAACGAAATGAAGTCGCTACAAACGAAATGAAGTTACTACAAACGAAAAAAACGCGACTACAAACGAAATAAAGTCACTACAAACGAAATGAAGTTACTACAAACGAAATAAACGCTACTACAAACGAAACAAAGTTACTACAAACGAAATTAAGCCAACTACAAACGAAATAAAGTCACTACAAACGAAATTAAGTTACTACAAACGAAAAAAACGCGCCTACGAACGAAATAAAGTCACTACAAACGAAATCAAGTTACTACAAACGAAATGTACGCTGCTACAAACGAGTTAAAGATACTACATACAAAATGAACTCACTACAAACGAAATTAAGTCACTACAAACGAAATGAAGTTACTACAAACGAAATTTTGCCTACTACAAACGAAATTAAATCACTACAAACGAAATGAAGTTACTACAAACGAAATTAAGCCTACTACAAACGAAATAAAGTCACTACAAACAAAATAAACGCTACTACGAACGAAATAAAGTCGCTACAAACGAAATGAAGTTACTACAAACGAAATAAACGCTACTATAACCGAAACGAAGTTACTACAAACGAAATTAAGCCTGATACAAACGAAATAAAGTCACTACAAACGAAATGAACTCACTACAAACGAAATGAAATTACTACAAACGAAATTAAGCCTACTACAAACGAAATAAAGTCGCTACAAACGAAATGAAGTTACTACAAACGAAATTAAGCCTGATACAAACGAAATAAAGTCACTACAAACGAAATTAAGCCTACTACAAACGAAATGTACGCTGCTACAAACGAAATAACGACACCATAAACGAAATGAAGTTACTACAAACAACTACATACCGAAACTTATGAGAATCAAGAAAAAAAAAAACTGTGATTTTTTTTTTCAAAGCCCTCTAATTTCTTTTAGAGCTAACGCAAACGAAAAAAACTATTACTACAATCAACTACATACCAAAATCTATGAGAATCAGGAAGAAAAAATTGGATTTTTCGATGTCGGGTGCCAAGTTCGGGTGCTATGATAAAATTGAAAAAAAAAAATTTTTTTTTTGAACTACAAACAAAATGTTTTCCACTACAATCAACTACTAACGACTCTGTTTAAGAATCAATTACTAAACTTGAGTGACAACGAAACGGGGGGATGAGTTTTTTTCAAAGTCCTCTAATTTTTTTTTAAAGCTACTACAAACAAAAAAAATGTTACTACAATCAACTACATACCCAAATCTATGAGAATAAAATATAAAAAAAATATTTTTCAATGTTGGGTGCTAAGTTCACACAGCTGAAAATGCGCCTTATGCATCCGCCCGGTACGGATTTACCGGGGGTATGTGGGGCTCTCCCGCGGCGGCAGGCATATCCACTAAAAACCACACGGATTCCCTATTCGGTCGTATGTGAGGCGTTACGGGAGCACTCGGTGTCACCGCGACGCCCCACGACCACCCCGGGACGGGGTTCCCTCTTCGCGGCACCTGTGCAATGCAGGTTTGGGAATTTTCGCCCCCCACGGGGTAGATAGAACCTAGGATTACAAGACCCTAGGGTCACGCTTAAGTGAGCGTATAGGTGGAAGTGGAAAGGGGAATCAAAATAGTGATGGGTTGCTACCCGCCCATAACATGTATCCATGATTTTGAGTGTTATTTATGTAGAATAACTGAAAACGATTGATAAAATAAGCAGTAGTTACTATTTTAGTATTTCACTAGCGACCCGCCCCGGCGTAGCACGGGTGCAATACTACATACTAACGGCTCTACCACAATTTTAGTATCGTCATGATTCAAACAATTTACAAAAAAGTTTAACAGATTTATACCCTTCCTCGTGATCTCATGAATCACTCTTATCTATTGGCGAAATCCGGATGAAAATCTGTTCACTAGTTTTTGAGTTTCTTGTGTACAAGCAGACAGACTATATAATATGTAGTGATAAATGCGAGCTACATTTATTAATCGGTAATCTTTATTGAAATTTAAATATCTCATTATCGCAAGGTAAATCTATTTATCGATAAACTTTATTTAAATCTGTTTGTAATTATTTTTTAATCTATAGGCTCGTTTGAGTGCTATCTGCATTGAGTAGTATTTATAATCGAGCTATTATATCGTATCCGAAAGATAATTAGTCAATATGTTTGCCTTCCCCGTGTAAACAATGTGGACACCAATCTTAATTATACGCAATTGGGAGAGAGAGAGAGAAACATTTATTTACACACATTCGATACACGTAGATATATAATAGGAAGAAATACAATTGGCATCATATCTATCTATGGACTGATAAAGGACGGCGTGGTATTGACTTTACTGTTATTAATTAACTAGCTTTTGCCCGCGACTTCGTACGCGCTAAGATGTAAAACGAAAAATTTTTTTCATTATCCCGTGGGAATTTCCAAAAATCCTGTAATTAGTTTCTTAGTTTTCTAATCACCTACTTTTGTATCAATGATGTCACTCGGAATAGAATATATAATTCCCGTTTTTTCCTTATCCCGTGGGAATTTCCAAAAATCCTTTCTTAGCAGATACCTACGTCATAACATCTACCTGCATGCCAAATTTCAGCCCGATCCGTCCAGTGGTTTGGGCTGTGCGTTGATAGATCACTATGTCAGTCAGTCAGTCACCTTTGAGTTATATATATTTAGATTCCATACTGGTCTGGGAGCAAGTAAATAACATAGAACGTAGCAGTTGCATCTCTTCCCGCGCTGATGGAAGCCCATCGAGGGAATGGGCGAAAATCTTAGGAATCATGTTATAGGCGATGCGGTTAGCAACCCATCACTATTATGATTCCCCTTTCCACTTATATGCCTACAATTATGCTAACCGTGACTTTTTGGTCTTGTTACCACAGGCTCTGCCTTGCTAATTATAAAAGTACTTAGCTTATATTAAATTATAACTTGAATTAGTCTTCTATTACTTGTAATTGGAGTAATATTCCGTATATACACATACATGCTAACACAAATCACGTCTATATCCCTTACGGGGTACAGAGTCTAAGGTAACAATATTAAATGCCGCGTTTGGCATGATAGAAGCATACTGGAAAGGGGGAATCAAAATTATTCCGTATCACTTGTGCTCTAACTCTTTCCTTTTAAACCATTGCAATAGGAAACTTCTGACTAGTCTAGACGGCGGTAGTCTGATACATTTAATTGGCAGTTACATTATTTTTTTCTAATATAGATTTAGATACTAATTAGTGTCTCTATGTTCCTTTCATCCTAAGGTTCAATGTCACTAGATCGGCTTGAATCATCAAATACTATTTTAATTGAATGTTAATATGACAAATCCGCCTTATTGTAATATCAAAAGGAAGAAGGGAGCCGTATAATATGATCATTGCCTTGTCCGTCTGTATCTTTTGTTAATACCCGTTTATTTAGGAACACGTAAAAGGAATCAAGTTGAAATTTATATGAATCGTGCTCCCTTCCACCAGTAAAAACTTACTACATACGTACATACATACATACCGTCACGCCTCTTTCCCACGGGTAGGCAGATACTACTTTGTTCTACTTGCTACGATCCTACTTCTTTCGCTTCATCCACACTCATCAATCTCTTCATACATGCTCGTCGGTTTCGGGTAGGTACTCCTGACCTGACCTTTTTCCAAAACGTCTCCTATTTGGTCTCGGAATGTCCGTCTACGTGTCCTCTCAACGTTACCATTCACACTCCCCATATAGATCTGTTTAGTTAGTCTACTTTCATCCATCCGCTCTACGTAACCAAACCAACTAAGCATACTTTTTTCTATCTTAGTCACTATATCCTCTTTCGTACCAGCACGTTCCCTTGTCACTATTCCTTATTCTATCTTTCGGTGATACACCTTCCATACTTCTTAACGCTCTCATTTCTACTGCATTTATTCTACTTTCATGCTTCTTTTGCCATAACCTTACCTACTATACTATGCTAACTTACTATACATACCAAAAAACGGGGGGATTAAAACTTATAAGTAGAAATATGAGCAAAGAAGTAATGCCTCACTACATTGGTTAAAGCAAAAACCCAATGAATTCTGATGACTATTTGCAAGGTCGGCAACGCACCAGCAGCCCTGAATGCTACTGTACCTACACACACCTGTCTATGAGCGGCGGTAATCACTTAACATCAGGTGAACCGCATGCCCGTTGGTCGGGTTTAATGATAAACAAAATCTGGATCTGTGAGATCTGCCATAAAAAACGCTGAAGTCTTACGTACCTACGTTGTTGTTGTTGTACTTGGATAATTATAAGAACGTTGAAGCCAAACGATAACTTTGTGAAAATTCTGGCCGAACCTCTGCTTTTCAATTTAAATTATTTTTCTTTAGGCGAGCTTATACGACTACCGCAACCATACTACGTCGAACCTTTACCGGCCTCAAAGTTGGAGTCGTGTTTTAAAACTTTATTTTTTATTCTTTTGCTCGGAATTTTGCGTAATTTCCACTTGCCCCGAACAAAAAGTTATTTGGCAACCGAAACGAAACCGTTGCAATGTCGAGTTGCCCGGCGAAGCCATTCAGGGCTTCCTAGTCAAATAAAGCAATTTCCCCGCGCTCTGTTCATTTTTACTAAAAAAGCAAGGGATTTTATCCGAGACATTGTACATTTTTAACATTTCACTAGGTATTGTTAACGGCCCCATTTTTATTGGCTTCAGAAAGGCATGGCATTTTTGGAACGCTTTTCTCTAGGTTTTGTCACAAAGTATTTTATTGAGTCAGAGCTTATCCATGGCGCGTGGCACCAAACATACTATTCTGCTACAGGTCTTCAACTTCAAGCAGAATGATCTTCAAATTTTGATATGTAATTCAGCGGTAATAACACTGATAGATCGAGGCATTCTAAAACATGTAACGCAACGGGCCTCTAGCTCTTAGAACGGGTCAGATATTATATTATATTATATTATATTCTATGAAATTCAATAAGTTATTTGGTTGAAACATTAAGAACAACCCAGAATACGAAAGACCTAAAGACCACGTTTGGCATGATTGTGGGCGTATAGGTGGAAAGAGAATCAAAATAGTGATGGGTTGCTAGCCGCATCGCCGCGGGAAGAGAAGCGACTGGTACATTCTATGTTTTTTCTTTGCTCCCAGACCAGCGTGGAAGGGATCAATTATTCACTTATTACAGTTTACTTTGCTATGGATTATTAGTCAGTCTCTCTGGGTTGATTACGAAAATCACAGTTATTCAAAACGAAGCCTCAATCAGCCACTCATACAACGTTCAGACACCACATGAAAGCCAAGTAACTAACGAAATACAGCGTTCATTTGCGACCAATCAACTCACAATGCACTTTATTTCAAACGAACATGTGGAAATGTTGAAAAACCGGCTAGAAGGAAAAGGAAAATACACATTCATTGGACATTAATAACTCAAAACCGTTCCGAATCGACGTCCCCGTCAAATAATACCGGCACTCCCCCTCCGGGCGGCGCCTCCTCCAAACACCCCATTTATCCGAAACGTTGAGAGGCTTCGTCCAATATTATTTCTGTCAATACCCATTTAATGCTGGAGGTTATCAAAATTTATGTTGTTTTTAGCCTACTTCAAGGGGAAAGGGAATTTAACTACGTGTGGAATGTTGGATCGTTTTTGCTGCGCTCCCGTCTGCTTTTGTTTCCGCCAATTGTGCCGCTTCATGTTTCCACATTGTATTGTTCGTATCTTTCTAAGTACAGCAAAATCGTGACCGTAGTCAAATCTTCCATGGAATAAAATACGTGAACAGATATTATGTTTTTCTTTAATCAGGCTGTCATAATGAGATCCTACTCCATTCCTAGGTTAATAGTGATTTTACAATATCTCCTGTTCGTAGCCTTATCTTGGTAGCAAACTAACTTTATTTATCATTAAATCGTAATAACGATTAGTTTACTTTTTACCTTTATAGCAGCAGGTGTCATTCACGAAGACACTCACTGTGGTTCTGTTTACTAAATTCTTTTTAACGGTTAATTTTGATATATCCACGCGTTTTCGTGGCTGTCCTTATCCATATCTTGAATCATAGTAAAATCCTCGTAAACAACTGTTTCTGCTACCTCGTCCAGAGGTCCGCCACTGTACCAGCGTACCCATGCGTATGCAACAACACCAACCAACAATACAATGCCCTAACAATGCCCTAACACACTAGCATTAATCGCGCATCAAGCGTCCATCCTTTTTGTGCACGCTTACCTGTTAGAAAGGGACATGTATATTGTCCACGCTAAAAATTAACGTCGTAAACATTCACCGCAAGATAGTAATGTTGATACTGTTATCAATTTATCGCTATGTAAATTGGGCAGGGATACAATAGATCACGCGGTCGGCTCGTTACGTTTCGGTTGAACTAGACGCGACCGGTTTCGCTTTCGACGGGTGTCTGCCACACCGTGCCGAGTGGCTCGCCGCTCGGCCGGTCGTCTGGCGAGCCTCGTGAGTCTGTGAATCAGTTTTGTTAATTAGTTAAGAGCACGGTGGGAAAGTTTGAGAGGCGCCGCTGTATGTTAAGCGGTAACCTACGTGGTGTATGGTAGCTGTGTGAAGGCAGTAGCATTGAGATGGTCGCTTCGGCATGGTTTGTAGCCTGTAAAAGGCGTTGTGGTTTGAGATCTTAAGAGTTGGACAAACGCCCGTAATTAAAAAAAATATTTCTTGCAATAAATGCTTCTTTGTAATATTTAGATGTGCCCAAATCACTTCAGTAAACTGAATGAACTCGTTTGACTTATGTGTGAGGCAAGTGCTAATCGTTAAGCAATCGCAAGTACATTCATTGCCGTTTTTATAAATGTGGCACGGGTCCATTTTTCAAGCCCAAAACATTACATTGCGGTGTTAGAGAATCCTTCCTTATTATTGTAATGTATGCAAATAAAAGCGGTTTGAATTGATTTATATTTAAATTGTATACGTCCTCTGTGGTTTTTGCTATTTCTGAAATGCCCGTATGTTGACTTCTGACACCACGATGGTCTAAACAAAAATTTAATTTGTTTCTATTTACATTTAAATATTTTATCTTTAGGTCACAACCTCAGGCCACAACTGGTCGTTGTAAAATAATGCAAAGGAATATTTATAAATTTTATCATACGTAAATATGTATAACCAAGACACAAATATTAATAAATATTGATACCGGGGCGACCAGACAAAGCTTGGTGTTTTCCCGAGAGATGAGAGATGAGACTTAGCTTGATCGATTTTTCTCCCCCAAAAACCCCTACATAGCAAATTTCTTCGAAACCGTCAGAGCCGTTTGTGTCGTAAGGATATTACAGGAGAGTCCTAAAATAAATAAATATGCCTTTACAAGATTTGTTTTTGCCGTGAGGTGTAACATTTTACAAACGCTCTTATCCAACTGACGACTTGACGACTATTCTGTTACTAAGAAGCTACGATCTACACGGCTAGCACCAGAGCGCGCGAGATAGGCTACCCGTCTTTTTCTTACTGTTCGTTCTGGAAAGAGACGGGTCTATCTCGCGCGCGACACAGTCCTCGCGTGCTCTCGTGCTAGCGGTGCTAGAAATACTTACACTTCTGTCATTATTGATTAGCCTATAGAACAAAATACCCCTTACTCAGGCACAGCACAGTGCCAGAGTTGGGCTTTATCTAGATAATTTCTTATCTAGATAATTATTTCAAATAAATTTAATCGACGATAATTCAATCACAAATAGTGCGTTGACAACTTTTTCATTTAGATAAATTATCTAGATGAAGATAACCGACCTCGTTTGTTATTGAAGTAAGCTTATAATATTTTATTGAATCAGGCGTTACTTTGCGGAGGTCCATTTCAATGAACAAAAAATTTTTACCTTGCTACTCCGCTACTCAACGTAGCGTAGCGTTGAGTAGCGGAGTAGCAAGGTAAAAATTTTTTGTTCATTTTAAGCTTATAATAATAAATGCATACAGAATGTCATATCGGGTCAAACCGTCACACTGACATTCATATTTTATTTAAAATCCCAACTAATTTATCTAGATAAAAATGAAACTGATCTAGATAAATTCAAAATAACAAATGACGGTTTATTTAGTTACTTCAAATAAAAGATGATTTAGTTATCTTCCCGGTTTTTCGTAAATAGATAATTCTTGCCCAACTCTGCACAGTGCATACATTAATGTATATATGTATACATATAAGTATGGTACGTGTATGCTCTACGCACAAGTACGTACATACGGTACGGGCAGCACAAAGGCCGTCAATTAGGGCCCGCACACGACACATTGCGTAACGCACTTGCGTTGCGGTGACTGTGCGGAACCCGGCGATGTGGTTCGTGCCCAATCAAGCTAATAATAAGTAGTTACGAATTACTTTTGAAAGCCATAACACAAACCAATCTCGTCTATATCCCTTACGGGGTAGACAGAGTCTAGGCTAACAAGACCTAAAGGCCACGTTTAGCATGATTATGGGCGTATAGGTGGAAAAGGGAATATAACAATGATTCCTAAGATTTTCGCCCATTCCCTCGATGGGCTTTAATCATCTGCGCGGGAAGAGAAGCAACTGGTACATTCTATGTTTTTTCTTTACTCCCAGACCGGCATGGAAGAAAGATTGACGGTTAATTACTAAACATTATCTAGGGTAAGTGGATCGCGATTACCTTTGACGTGCTTTTGATATTTCAATTTGCAATCTTCAGACAGAGCGTGGAAGCTCGTTCACATCCCAGTTGCTAAAGAGGGGTTAGAGCCTACACTCGTTTAGACAGACTACACGGCGTATGGGTGCCGGGGGTGGTATGGGTGTGAGTTAGTCCTCATCTTATTAGGATTAGGTAGGTATGGGTGTCAAAAACTGTTATAGGTACCTACTTAATCGCCGACTTTCTTTGATACGGATAACTTTGTTCAGCGACTAAAAGCTATCAGCACACTGGCCTTCATCCGTAATTTATTCCTCTTGGGAATTTTATCAACAGATCCAAACCGCACTTACGCCGCGACATGTATACAATATTGATTGGTGTCTGTCCGTCATGTCTAACTGTAACTGTACACGATTATAGTCTACATCCCGGATTTGCATGGTGGGGGAGGCTTTCCACATATGTATGAGCCTTCAGCCTATGTACGTATGTAATGCTATTAGGCCGTACAAAGGAATAATGCGAGGAATAAACCGGCAGGCCGACGACACTGATTCTATACCTATTGATACGGAATTCTGTTTTCCTAAGCTGCTGACAGACCAAAACAAAAACCGGAAAAATTCACTGCCTCTTTTCTCCTATCGAGTTTTTGATTCGACGAATGACGACCCTTACTATAAAAGTATGTATGTAAATGGTATGTAAATAAAATAAACTTTAATATCATCAGAACTGGTTTTATTGGTATCAAACGCGATGTCCTATAAACTGTAAGTCGGGCAGCCGTGGCGTGCGGGCTACGAAATAAATCAATATCTAAACTATGTAAATCCTTATCAGCCATAATCTGTCACACGCGTACTGGACCCGGATTGAAAAACTATCGATTTTACCCCGAAGCGTATTGTGAGTCGTATCACGGTGGCGCAAGGCACATGGACTAGGGCAAGTCTGACGGAGCATCGCTGGGCTGGAATAATTTAGGCTGAACAGAATGAGGACGACGGACGTTTTGATTTGTGATCGTGATCGAGCTCTAAAACAGTGTCCTTTTTTCTTTGGTATTGCGAAAGTATCTACGATGGGATGTATGAATTTGCGTCGATATTTTCACGTATGACAGAGGATATTAATGGGGTTTAAACATTTATTGTTGTATCCAGACCTGGAGGCTTATTACCTAACTCGCTCGCAGTCGCCATCGTGTTCATTTTGACGGTTCGTGTATGGGCTGACAATTGGAATAGGAATCAGCTAGCTGTCACATTCATACAAGAACTGTCAAAATGAACACGATGGCGATTGCGAGCGAGTTAAGTAATTTAATTAGCCTACAGGACCTGTTGGATACCATCAACCTGTTTGCCGTATTGCATCCGATCCAACAGAAGTCCTCCTCTACTATAAAAAATTATATGTAGATGTAATATCTAAGTTCTAAATTTTTTTTTTTTTTTTTTATGTGAATACGAAGGCAAACGAGCAAGTGGGTAAGTGATCACCACTGCCCATAGACACCCGTAACCCCGGAGGGATTGCAGATGCGTTGCCAACCTAGAGGACTAAGATGAAATGCCTCTTGTGCCCGTAATTTCCCCGGCTGAATGTTTAGAGATGACAAAGAACTTCAACTTTAAACGAATATTTGCGTTTTAATTCGCATTAATATGGTAAATGTACGCTTCAACAAGCTTCTCTATTGGTGGTAATCCTAGAGCCTTGTAATCTGATTACGAGTATCAAATGTTTTTGCTGGAATTAGTCGCTTGTTATACATATTAAAGAATGCGTTGTTTTTACCTGAGTTTCTGTATTGTTCACTATATACGATTACAATAGGCGCTGTTATAAACATCGTCAAATCTTGGACAGTCTAAGCAAACGTGTGTATTTACTTTATTGATTGATATCAAAAAAAATACATGGGTCTTACGAAGTCATACATAATTGCCTCAAGTTTTATGTGGTTATAATATTTATTTTCGAATAGTTCAGAAACAGAGCTACGGAATAGAACAGAAGTCAAGATAATGTCGTTTGAACGAATTCAGTGTGATCGAAGTAATAGTATTAATTATTCAGGAAATCGTAAATGCACGCACGTTGTGTATGTTTATCTTTATACGTATGTGACGCATCATGCTATTATCTTTTCTATGGCACGTGAGCGCGCTGTGCTAGGCACGTACGTTTATTAAGTAAATGGACCCGTATCTGTGTAAGGTTTCGTATCCTTGCGGAATTGCAACCAGGAAAATCAGAAAAAGTAGTTCAAATTACCGAATTCCAATGTACTCAAAATTATATCTCAAATACGTAACTAGTGCAATAAATCTACGTATGTTTTAGACACTACTAGACTTAAGTTAACTATATATTTAGGGCCTGTACCATTCAATAAGTTCCTAATATCAGTCAGTTATTTATGATTGCCTCTCTATTTATTACTACGAAATAGACAGAGACGACACTATAGATAACTGACAATTAAATATCAGGGTCTTAACCTTAACTGAGAGTGGTGAAACAGGCCCTTAGTTTAGAATCTATTTGAATTTTGAACTGCTCGCTAAATGTCTGGCTCGTAGCCGCTGTTAACGTGACATAAATTGAACCCCACATTTATAGCTGACATACGCTCGCCATGACATCACCCGGTTTAAAACTCCCGACCAACCCCGTTTAGGCTAACAACACGCTGGCACCCTTCCATTTCGCCGCATAAGGCTGACATGCATGGGGTTACCAGATTTAAAACTGAAAAGACCTAACAGAGCATCATTTATACAAACAACATAAAAAAACACGAAAGTGTCAATATACATTCTGTGTGTCGAGAAATTTGGGTACAAGCACCCTTTGCTCCGTAGCCTCCACCTTATTTTTGATTTCCATAATATTTTTATAAACACTGGATATTTAATCAAACTATGTTTCTAAAATTTTCTAATGATTTCCAAGAGTGACTGGAATGCTGACAAGTGCTTAAAAAAGTTTGTCAAATCACGGTAGATCTTGACGTTTGGTAACCCTAGAATGACTAATGTCCAACAACCTAACGCCCAACAACACGCGATAACAGGCGCATTAGCCTAATCACGCTGTAGCTTCGTATTGCAATTAAATATTCATTAAATGCAGCGCCCGCGGGGTTTGAGGCTTTAACCGTTTCTCGCATGATTACTTGGGCTCTGATGAGGAAGTTGTGGAAGACGTGGATTTATTCGATTCTTTTTAATTTGTTGAGAATATGAAGGGCCTTTAACACCACGAAAGCAATACCTACAGTTGGTGTACAATTGGTGTCTTAGATGTGTTTGCAGTTGACATAATGCGTAGGTGTTTGTAATTAATTTATCTTTAACTTTGCCTCCTTCATTGATCCTTCATGATGCAGTGCCAAATGCTACTTCTGAAGATTTTGTACCTCTTAGCTAACCAACATCTTCTCCCACAGCACCAAGGATGGAGAAGGCGAAGGCGTACATAAAGAGTTCTCTGAGCGCGTCGCGGCCCTCCTCGCCGCGCGAGAAAACGACGCCCGCGCCCGCCGACGACGTACGCGTTTGCTTCGTCTGCGGCGGCGCAGGTTTCAACGACCAGTTCACCGTACGGGTGAAGGCTGATCCCCAGGTGAGAGTGAGACCCCACAAATATGATAAAGGTTCTTCTTTTGACGGAAATATACCATCGGGGTGTCTGAATGTGTGTATTCGTGATGTGTTGGTGACTTTTCGAGTCTAAGAATCTACGAATACTCCAATGTCTGATGGTTCGGCTGACGAAATGGGTAAGAGAGAAATGAAGAAGAAACTCTTGTTTCTAGATACTGTCACTAAACGCTGTATGGAGCTAGTACAAAAAGTTGCCTTCTCATATCACGTGGAGTAGAGGTAGGTATTCGAGTTTTTCTTTACAATTGCAGCTCCAATCACTTTGTTTTCAACACCCAACTATTTTCCGATCACTCAATCAATTGACCACTTAACCATTCAATGTCATCATCCCAAAGTAAATGGTCGTCAGCTATCCCCGAACCGGTTTCGAGCGGTTATCAATTGACGAGACACGTAAAACGATTGACTTTAGACACGGCCCAATTGACATCGATGATGACGGTCGCCTGACAACATTGGTTTTGGACACGTGCTGGCGGGATGCTGTTTTAAAAACCTTGGTCATCTTCATCTAGGCTCGATGTTACAAATATTACAAGGTATTTCATCACTCGAGATTTTGACTATATTTGACAGTAAATCGATATTGTCATCATTAAATTATCTTGTACGACTAGCGCAAGAGTCTCTTTCTAGAACGAACAGTAAGAAAAAACGGGTAGTCTATCTACCGCGCGCGACATAGCACTCACGCGCACTCGTGCTAGTAGTGCTGGTGCAACTCTTAGAGAGGATCGAAGTAAAACTAAAATATATTATTAAACATTTAAAGTCCTTTCAAGAACTTTGTTGTTTCGATAATAATGACGGATTGTTTTCTCTACAGCTGCGTCGGCTCAGGCAGGATCTCGGGAAAAGTTCGACCTTCCATGCCCTGAGGGTCCAGTTTTATACCTGTGTTAATATTTTTGTAACTAGCTAACGAACTCGTGTTTGGTTAGGATACGGGGGTGTTTGCGAATTGGACGGTTGATTGATGAATTTTATTTAGGAAATATATAATTCCGTTTGAACAAATTACTTTGCCGCCTCGTGAACAGTTTTCTGCGATGCGTGTTTAAGTGTTCTTGCTTTTGTGGATCCTCTATTTCGCGTAAAATGAAAACCTATGACGTTGGTGTTTTAAACTAAGGCACAACTAAAAAAAACCTTTGGCTAACAATATAACAAAGTTACGTTTGTGTCTGTTAGATTATACAGTTCCTCATTTTTTGTAGCTTGTTGTTCACTCGCAGAGATGTAGTACCATAAAAGGTGCTAACTAGTTATCACCTGTGTTTGAAATTAATTAGTGAAGTTTTCGTATGAATAAAATGTTTACGGTTTGTATTCATGGTTTTGATTAACAGAGATTTAAAATTGCAAACAGCCTCTTTAATTTTCGTTCAATGGGATACTTTAAAAATATTCCGCTCAGTTCAATCAATTGTTAGGCAGAAAATGCGATGATTGCTGACAGTACCTACTGGTGACGTGACGTTACAAGCATAGCCTATCTTTTGTGGAAATATTGTGTTCATATATATATAATCACTAGTTCCGTGGGATCGATGTATCGGTAACTGCCGCTCCTGGGAGAAAAAAGTAATAACGTCATCGCGTCGAAGAAACCTATTACTGAGTGGGTTTTCCCATAAAGTTTTCTCATGGCTCGCTTGGATTATCATAATGTGTATGGAACAGGGCCTTTCAGCTATAATACACACATTAGCCATCAGTTCTTAGTAAATACCGATGTTAGGAAGTTTGTATGATAATTGTATGACAATACAATAAAAATGGAAGTTCTGATGCCATATTGTCTAACCCACCCTATAGGCCGTTTTATAACGTTTGATCGTATTACACAACATGGCCTCTGCTGGCCTCAGGCTGACTGACTCGTCAACAGCCAAGCCCAAACCCTAGGACATAGAACGCTGAAGTTTTGCTCAAAGGTCATGACGTACCTACACAGGAAAGACTGATTGTTTTAAATTTTCTCGGGAGAGGACCCGTGATATTATTTGTGTGGCTTCATTTGATATGAACTGATTTTTAACAGCTAATTATGTATGAAGCCTTCTTCTTCTATAAATGCAGGCGTTGAAAGTCTTTCATCATACAGGTTTTTCATTAATTACCTAACGTTTTGCAAAAGTTAAATGATTCACACCGGTTTCCTTGTAGCCGTTCGTTGAAATAGCGATTGCAATGACGTGTGACGGGTCAGTCACCACACTGCGCGACTAGCATCGCTGTAAGCGGTATATCTCTGTCCATTGCGCGGTCGACATGCGCACCGCTAAGCGGTCTTCTGATCATAGCATGCAATGTATTTAGAAAAATGCTCCTCGCGCCGCAGGTCGCGCATAGTCGTCGCCACTGATCCACAGGATATGCTTTGTTCACGAAAAATGTAAACTGATAGTTTTGCCGTTTTTGAAGTAAAATGGAATTCCAGATGTAATAAATAAGCGAATCTGTCATTCGGTGGTTGTACCTATTGGACTAGCTTTTGCTCGTGGCTTCACTCCCGTGAAAAAATATAAAAACCTTTTATAGAAATCTCTTCTCAGTTCAACGCTATGATCCTCTAGGAATATTCCATATCTGACAATTTTCAAGTCTCTAGTTCGATTTAGGCTGTGCGCTGTCTGTTGTAACAGGTTATAAAAAGACTAACGGAGTATAACTTCTGTCCACCTTCTGTCAGTCATATTAATAATTGAAATTGGGATGAATGCCTTGTATTGGAAGCGCCATATTTAAATTTATAACGTACTTGAGTACGTTTTTTTGCCTTTGCGTATTACAAGTAGCCAGTGAGGTTCTGTTTATTTGCAAAAAATATCATTGTTTGATGCTAATGCATTGGGACATGAAAATAAGTTACCATTTTGTCTATTCATAATAGTAGCAGTGCGACCGACTTAGACAAACTTAAGTTTCCGAAAACGCTGACACGTCGCGCCAAACTGACCATAACTTAGTCCCGTATTACCGTGTCAATATACTTAAGGGTACGTTCACGTACACCCGGGCACGTTGACCGCTCGATACACCCGATGTGACGTGTTTATGTATTTGTATACCTAGGTTCGTGACATGATCAACGCGACGATTAGAACTGCCGATGGGTCTCGAACGTGCGATAATGATAACTCGGGGTTCTCTTATCCGATTATCTGATCTCGTTAATACAACCAACACACGTCATAAAAATCCAACATTGTTTGCTCAAATACCGGTTTTGTTCTATTATGCAGCTAAATATCGTCTTAGAATTCAGACAATGAAGTAAAATACTATTGTTTCGGTTTTTAAATCGCCCTCGCAGCATTCGCAGTTTGTGCCCGAGGGCGTTCAACTCGAAGGCAATTAAATTGTCCCAGTGCCTACCGGTGTAATAAAAGTATGAGTCCGTTTAACAAAAACTGGGGACCAAAATTGGAGTGTGATGGCGGGATTCATACGACCGCTTTCATATTATGCGAGCCTATTACATCGCAAATTGTCTGCAATTATGGTGCCTGTGTTTTTTGAATGTTCATAAACATTCTTTTAAACCCGTCCGAGTATCAGTGCTGCTTGAAAGATCTCACTAGTACTCGCAAAAATGTGGACTTGTCAATGCTTTTTAAGAGGAAGACGTTGTCCAAAACGATATTTTACCACGAGTCGATTCGGCCCATTTTTTGAAGGTACAATTACCTCTTAAAGTTGCGCCATATAAATTCTGCCACTGTCATCGTTAATCTGGTGTATCAATTTGTTATTCGTTTAAAAATTCTTTAAATCAGACCAATATTTGGTGCTGGTTATGTTTGTGTGATAAAAAGTTGTCACCGATGTTCGTTCCTTTCGGAAAATTCGCAGCCCGTTTAACTGTTTCACTGGAGTCTAAAAAAGCTCCTCAATTCTTGTGTTACTCGAGTGACTCACACGCGCTTCCCGGTGGTCTTTACCGCTACGTTGTCCTTCAGTTACTGGAGTCAGATCTGATAATACGTACTGAGTAATGACCGCCTGCTTTGGGTTCAGTTTGTTGTTCTATATATAGACTCGAGGAGTTCCCTGTTCCAAATGCCCTTGGCTTTGATTCAATCGACTTTAATCGTTTGATAATTGTAGCCAACTTGTGAATCACAGAGGAAATCGAACTTATTAGCAATGTTAGGATAACCTAAATTAACTATATTTTTGCACAAAGGAGACTCACATACCAAGTGCCTAATGTTTCACAGCGATAAGAGCTTTATCTATTCAGTGACCTCAATAGTGATGTTTGTAAACTAGCGACAGCACTTTGACCTATGCTAGACCGGACTTGGGAAAAATTCGTGAAATTCAGGGCCATGACATAAAGCCCTGGCTGATTGATCCATCGATACCCATTCGTCCATCTGCTGCAATTTTGCATTTATGATGCAAACTAAGTATGTAGACGGACAATATCCATGGGGTAGGAAGTTCTGAAACGATATAAGAAGATTATGTCTTTGTATAAGGAGAAGTAACTAACATATTTATTTACATCCACGTTTAATCAAATTCTCCATTGCAGAGCACCGAGCCTTACTTCCCATTCCTGGGTGCGCATGCCCCGCCGAGCGGCTACCGAGCTGAGAGCACGGACGAGGAGGGCACCGTCCGCTGCTGCTGCGTCTGCTACACCTTTCTGCGCCAACAGTGGGAGCAGTACGACCGCGAGAACAAGCCGCATAGTCAGAGGTTCTACTGGATGAAGAGGCTCGATGGGAAACCTTTTATTGGTGAGTTTAAATCTACATGCATCTCTAGCAGCGCTAGCAGTTCTCGCGGACTAAAACGTCCGTCTCTTACGCCCATGCTTACTGATAAAGATAAGAAAGGGTATTCATACTATTCATCAGTGTAGTAGATCGACTGTTTTGCGGGAAAACGTCTTAAGTGTATTCTACCATAGGAATTATATCCTTTTACAACCAAGTGAAACGTAGGTTTGTCGAATGACAGTATGTTTTAACTGTTTCTAATTAACTCACAATTCCGCTTGCCTTGTTATGTGAGCTCAGCGAAGCTCAATAACCTCTCGTTCGGATCCAAATAGGTTTATCTTTGGCTGGTTCAGACTTCAGTGTCAGTTCCACAAACAAGTAGGTAGGTACAAAAACTATCCGGGCATTACAAACACTGTCCCTTACCCGTCCCCCCAAATTTGCTGTGAACTATTTAATTCGGAACCGGACGAATTTATCGTCGCCCTAGTTTAGTCCGCTACAATAACTTGGCACGTAGTTTTCGCGTTTATCGTATGTAGCTTTAGCGAAATGGTACTGTGTCTAACTGCCAATTTTTTTTGTTGTTTTGTATGCTAGTTAGTGCATTCTGCATTACACTTTCATCATACTCACTGTGACCATCTCTCATCATCTGTCTTTCATTTGATGATTTCGATTTTGAACAACAAAGAGGCATGTTGTTTTAGTACTGAGTGTGGTCGTAAGACGTGTTCTCCTATCTAATTAAAGGTCGATACTTCCACATAATGTAATTGCGATTATAAGTGAGAAATAAATGAGTATACTATTATCAAGAACGAAAGCCAGTTTACTCTGCCCCCAGGACGAAAACTGTTGTACTTCCCGCGCTGCCGAAATCGTAACCCGCTTTCACTTTGAAAAGTAATGCAGTAGGACTGGCCTTAACTGTATGACCTCATTATTCATTTTTATTAAAGGCGTAGCAAGGCTTTCGCATGTTCCGCTCACTGCGCCACGAAGGCAACTTTTCGCTACCAATTTACAGCCAAAGGTGAAAATCGACCAGAAAATGTTTTGCCTGTGTACCGTGTGTCACAAGAACTCCGAAAACAATATGATTATCCGTTCTTATTGGATTTACTTACTTAGCCGAATTGCTTGGAAACTTGCGACGTTACATAAAACAGTAGATACACACGTTCTCTGAGAAAATAGGCGCACTAAGGCTTTGCAGGGATTATTAGGATCGCGTTTGAGCCCGCCAGCGGGGTCGCACGATAATCCGGAACGAACAATTGAACGGAAACTTTATTAACTACCCTAGTTTTCTTCTCTTCTACAATGTAACTTATCTAGATATATATTGGTTTGAGGTCAGTCCGTACGTTCAGGTCATCTTAAAGATAAAGGTTGACTATGAAAGTACTTATCTGACTTAGGATTCGCTTTTACTTTATTATTGCGCTTTCGAAGCTCGTGTCGAAACCTTCAATCAGTAAAGGAACTTGCAGTTCTGCTTTCATAACTTACTTTGTTGCAAACTATATTATCCGATTTCCAATAACGCCCTTTCATCGCCGACGTCGCGGACTACAAATCGCCGGCGTTGTGTTGCCAGGTCTCAGTTCTTAAAACCTGTGGGCGAGGCTGCATAATCTGGAGAAAAATGCCGGAGTTTCACGTTCAGAAAATTCTTACCCGACCATAAAGATTGCATTTCGGTCTTTGGGAAGAGACAGTTGGCGTCACGTAAGTTAAAGCGAGACAACCGCAATTAGCCGAGAAGACCGATGTGCAATTTTTATGACTGGGTACTGCATTAGGTACAGTAGGTACAGTAGGTACAACAAAGAAGGCCGTAACGTCGGAATTTGTCATTTTAAGCTCTTCTCAATTATCGGGCGGCGCTTGATCGTGTTTTGCTCGAAAGTATTTTTGCTCAATGATACCGACGAAACGCTACACAGCGCACGTGCTGCATCTCACGTAACGCGACGCAATACAACATGTGATACGTTTCTAGAGCTACGTGTTGTACTATCTAGAAAGTGCACTCTGTGTTTGCACTACTTGAATTGTGTTCATAATTCGAAGGCAATTACAAACGTCGACGCTTGGAGACCTTTTCAAGACACGGGTAGACTTTAATTTCTCAAAAATGCTAGGATCTGATGTTTTTACCTGCAACCTGGCAACGCCGCGTCCGCGTTTATCGGTCGCGTCACCGGTTGGGGCCGACATTGTTGCGTTCCGGTTTGTTATGCCGAGTGGATGTCGTAAATCCCGCGCATCGATCCCCCGGGATAAATATTGCAGTGGAACGTCTAGGTTGTGCCGCACGGCCCTGTTCTGGGTGTGCTGTTATTCTTTTTGAGATTTAACGCGATAGCTTAACGTCGGCCTTTGTCTAAATTATGTGTAGGTACGAGTTGCACTTAGGAAAACTATTTTTTGGCTAGTTAGTTCTGCTGAATTTTACAATCTCAAAGACCACATAGTGTTTTTAAGAAGTTAGAATTTATGAAGAGAGTGAAATCCATTCACTCTTATTTATTAGTCCACAGCAATTGTATGTATGTATGTATGTAAACTCTTTATTGTGCAAAATAAACAAGACAAAATACAATTGACAAACACTGAGATACATGCACAAAGGCGGACTTATCCCTTTAAGGGATCTCTTCCAGTCAACCTTTGAGTGGATGAAAGGAGTATTATATTAGGGATGGACGAGTGAGTTTAAAAATTGCAAACACTGAGAGCCACAATACATAACTGATACATTGTATCAAAATAAAGCTGCTTTCACCTTTGGGGTGCGGTTTGTATATCCACAAGCGTTCACAAAAATAGACGCACTTATCACCTACTCCAAACCCGTCCATTATGATGAACTAAACCGAATGGGTCGTGTAAATAAAGTGTTTGAATAAATCCGACAGCAGCGATTGCGCCGGCGCGTGGGCGATTGCTGTTTGTGGCACTCGTGCTGTGCTGAATTATCGTCTCGATATCGCTGTCCACGTTTGCTCAGGATTTGTCATTTTCGCATAAGATTGTAAACGGAATTTATTTCTTAGCCGGGATTTATAGTGTCAAGCTTCAAGGGGTATTTTTTGGATTGTGTTGCGCGTCGCGTAATTTCGGCCGTGTAATTTTTGCTGCATACTGAAGTCCAACTCATTTTGCGTCGCCGTGTGAACGAAACAAGAGTTTTTTTTATAAAATGGACTGTAGACAAAATTACGCGACCGAGTTTATGCGATTTACGATCACAACTCACAAAATTACTCTCGTCTGGCCTCACCCATAAGCTTCGGGTCGAGCATATCACATTATCAATCTATGTGGCTTTCCATTTGGGAAACTAAATTTAATATTGTGTGCAGAATTTGTTGGACAAAACCCGCCACAAAAAACAAGGGGTTGTTGCTCATAAAAAAACTTAATATATGCAGTGTGTAAGCCTGCCCAGTCGGAACATTTCTCGTTTTTCCTGCGTAGCTCAGCGCGTGCGGTTTCTTCTGGGTTATAGAAATGGAACATGGCAACTAAGCTGTTTGAGTTGTAAGGATTATAGGCCAAGGAGAATCCTAAATAACGGCGTTAGTCAGACAATGCCTCCGCCGACAATGCCGTGCAATCAAACGCTAACGCATTTTTTTCGTGCCGCGACACACATACATTGTTCTGGCACTAACACTGGTAATTGATGAAGTATGATAATGTCCTGCTCTGAAAAAGGTGAGCTATAGTGCGCAAAGGTTTCACGCCGACCTAGTCGGCCCCGCATCGCCGGGCGAGCGGAACGGCAACGACAGATTGAGAGTGGAAGGATCGAGATGGACAGTTTTCCTTCAATGATTCCAAGTGCTGCCTTTATTCAGTTGTGACGACAAAAGGAAATGGATGCTTATAATATAAATCCTTGTTAATTGATGTAGTTATACGTATAACTTTATTGCAGGAATCAGGGGGCCGACAACCATACAGTCGTATTCTTACCAATAATCCCGCATTTAGTTCTTTGTGGTATACGCGAGATTTCACCGAAATAGCAAAAATAACCCCCTTCAAAGTATCGCCGCTATTGTGTCTCAACTATCCTCGTAACAGGAACTATGATCACCCCCAGATTACGCGAAACGTATTATCCCCTAAAAGCCTCGGTCGGCTGATTGACAAAAATAACCTTTTTACTCAGTTTTAGTGTTTCTTGTACTGGGGTTTTGGGCCGTGGGTCCCGAACTGAAGTTAGGCAGAAATTATTGTTGTTGTGAAATCGGATTAATTTATTTCGTAAAAAATTTACAACTATACGTTTATACAGAGTTCGAAAGATATCAAAGAGGATTTACCCAACAAAGCTTTGTCTTTTACAACAAACAGCGTTCTGTTTCATTTCATTCGACAAATTTCGCTGCCGAGTTTGTTTTCATGACCAGGTTTCCCGTTTATTTTTCAATAATTGTCTGGTGTCCATTTTGTATTAGAAATACAAGTGGTGAATTAGACTTGCCGGAAATGTAGGTTTTTGTTTGGCTACGGAACACTAAAAATGCTGGACGCTTTGTTTAAAACAATTACGTAAAATTAGTTTCCTTTTGTTAGAAAATCATCGATTTGGCTGTGATCCGCTAGGAAGGAAGGAATGTAGTGTAACTAATGTATGACACGTCCGGCGATTAGGGTTATCGTCGTGATTAGGGCCCATAAATTACGTCACACATTTGGGTTCTGGTGATTTGTAATCTAACACGAGAACGAAATATTTGCGATTTTCCCAGTAAAAAGTGTGACGTTGGGTCGGCGGGGGTTCTGAAAATTGGCGATGTAATTTATCGATGTCTCCTTAAGGTATTTGTCGTTTTGAGGAAATTGCGTTACGGTAGATGACATATGTATTATTCATTTTGCTCTTTTTATACTTCGATTGGTGCTTGGAACCGAAGATAAAACGGACGCTTACCACCAAGACGAATGGGTGTAGTTTATCATCCCACAAGGTGCGAAGAGCGTTTCCAATTCTATCTTTAGATTCTGCTATTCCGGAAGGAAAGTTATGATCGTTTCTAATCCCAATGTTTAGTTTGATTCCAAAAGTATCCTCGTAATTTTTGATGAAATTAATGAGATTTTATCATTTATAACGTCACGTTGAACTAAAACATCTAGTGCTACAGCTGTAGAATTGAATACAATGTTTTTAATTAAACCTTTGGCAAACAACATTTTATAAACACCCTTCTGAGGACACAGATAAGAACATCTACTACTTTGAGTACCAGCCTCGCCTAACTTCTTCAGATGCTACTTCACCTTATCGGCCCACTTCTAATCTGACGTATGTAATGCTTTGTGATGTAAACAGTAGCTGCTTTGATGCGACGAGATAGTACTTGTCATGTTTCACTTGATAGCGATTATAGCAAAACCTAGAAAAAGACTTGTATACTCGATTGGTTCTTACAGGCAAATAATGTAAGACGACATTCTATTTTTGAAAATGCAAATCACATGAAAAGAGTGCGTATTTACACATCGATACGATAGATATGGATAGCAGATCGATTTTGTGGTTCAGTCCTTTCTCGGAATGGTGGGTGGTTTTCTTCAGTTGGTCTTGAATACTTTCGCACTTTGAGTTTTAGCAGGTGCTTTTGAGAAAAATCGGAATCAACCAACTATAAATTATAACTGGCGCATTCGGTGGCCGAAAGCAGGATGGGAAAGAGCGTGGCGTGTGTATATCTGTGATAAGTGATAAATTATAGTTATTCGTGCTGCAACCAGATCGATAGCAAAGCCCCTGTTTAAAGCAGACGTTTATTTGTGCTGTCAGTCATCTGCGGGCATGGATTGTGACGAGGCATCCTCTCCGCATTTCAAATGCCCATTACCGCCGCGTCCATCACCGGGTTCAGAATTTTCCGCCGCCCCAATGTTTAGGCAAACGTTCGCGGAACCCGTTTGTTTTCAATGCACCGAACAATGGATCTTGTTTTGTGACGCGCAACGTCGATAATGTCGTAACGGCGGCTCTGGATTGATTTGTGGCTTTGTTATGACAAGTAGCAGCGAATATGCGAGCTCTTTACGTTCGCGTTTTTTCCTTGTACCTAAATATTTACGCTTTGGTATTTTAAAGAGATTTTTTTTGTATTACGGTGGGCTTCTTCGCGAATCTGCATAATGTAATGACCTCAAATTCCTTGTTTCGGTCATTACGGGTTTTGCTTTACAAAGCCTTTTTGCCTTCTTTTCTTTCACAGTAATTTAAAAAGGCCTGCAAAATGTTGCTACAGGCCAAAAGGTGTTATTTAAACGATCACAGCATTCAAATAGTGTACTACGGCTGTACGGGATCAGATTTTCTCTGCAGAGAAAGGATTTTTAGACCGCTTATATGTAAAAATTCTGTAGCTTTTGCTATAGTCTTACAAAGTAGTTGAAATATGTTGCTGCCTTGGTACAATCCTAATGCGATCTCGCGCTGCTTATTGACATGCGCATAATCTGCGCCGGCGCCGACGGCGTCGCTACACAGGCCTCTGACCCAGCGGCTTTGGGCTGGCATCCGCCCAACCACTTTGGGACAACATTACGTTGCTTATTCCTTGGAGGTAGTTCATTAGTCCTTAGTTATGTCGGATAAGTGATGAAAATTTCTAAGCCGTACAATCTAAGGTGCATGCTTTTTGAGAAGCTAGACTCCAGAGTTCTTCCCAGGCCTTATTTGACAAGTATAATGTAGTAACATTGTGGTCAACTTTAGCGTGTTTACAACAGTAACCTGAGCTCAAATTATGTAGTGATGTGGACCGTTACAGCACAGCTGGCACCGGCAGCTGCAACCTGCTTTTACGCTCGTGTCTAGTTCATTTATTTATTCACTACCTGTCAAATAGTATGTTTCGGTGCATTGGATAGAAACAGCACTCTTGCTAACTGTCCTGTCTTCTTTAGCTGCCAAAAAATACTAATGAACTGCTGAGTACTCTAAGTACTATTACTTGTTTTATAGTCTAGAGACTTGTATAAAATTGCAAGTTGTAGTTGGTGAAGCTCGTCCCAGGCTGTGTGTATCAACTCGTGATTCATTCACATGCATATAATCGCGCCGGCAACTGGGTCGGTTACATCAGCGCTTAACCCTGTGAACTGCGAACCCGTATTGTTGGCGCAGGCCTGGTGTTGCGAGAGCGTGCGATCCGAGCTAGGCAAGAGCAGCTCGCTGAAGGCGTTGAGAATTCTGCGTTGGTGTAGCGATGGCGAAATGTTACACGAAGATTGACAGTTAGAATTCAATAGACATAATTGCCAATTCAAGAGACATACGCGGCGGAGGACTTTGTTATATTTATAATATGTAATGATACAATCATGCTGACGAATCGTATGACACCGCTGTGACACAAGATACTTAGTAACAATACAGCCAAGCAATCGGCGAGACATAAACATTATTTACAGCAGGCATTGTTGACATCTCGTTTCGTCTTGATTTTTCAATAGGTACCGTGATTAATCAATGGTTGTTTGAATGTAAATAATAGTTGGTCTTGCGAGGCTCTACGGCTCGCCACCGGCGTCGTATTAAATAGCCGCCGTGTAATGACTGTAGACGCAACAGTCTCGAGTCAGTGTGTCACGTACCACGCGCGACCCTTGCCCCTCCAGACCGGCTGCAGCTCTTTGATGTTATAAATAGCGGGATGCGGCGAGCGCCGGACTTCGGCCAGGGTTGATTCATGATTACGATCGTGATCAAAAAATGTGTGTGATAACAATCGAGTACCTACGTAAAGGAATGCTATTAAAAGAACTATTAGAAAAGTCTGAATTACAATCACTTTGTTTCGAGTTATTCTTCTCCATCTAAGTAGTGTAGGTCTTCCGTGTGGTCTTGTGTCACATCTTCTTGTTCACTTTCACAAACTTCGTATCGTATTAGTTGTTTTCGGAATGATTGCAAACTGATTCCACTACATGTGTGAAAAAAGACATACTTAAGAATACCGTATCGTCTGTATTTATACCACAGCGTTTATAAGCGTTTGCTTTTTTTCCATTTTTTAAACACGTTTTTGATCAGCCCTACATACTGTCTGATGTTGACAGCATCAACAAACCGTTTTACGTTCTATCTGGAAATCGCGAGCGTTGACTCCCGATGGACAGCGAGACCTATTTCAGGATCGGGTTCATGTGAAAAGGTTTGTTTAGACATCAACATCACTGTCCAAAGTCGGCTAGTTATTGGAACACGCAAAAGAACAGACGTGCAACTGATGATAGGAAAACTCTGTAGTGTTAGCATGATGTAATGCAGCAACTGAATCCTGAGCTCTTTGTAGCGACATTGCAGTTCCCGACAAGGAAAATCGTTGACATATATTGAGAAAACGTTCTACGGTGGGTTACAATTCAAACAGGTCGACTGTACCAAGTCATGTTCATGTTACTGTCAAACATTTAATGAGGAATGAGTCATTAACAATTTAGCACTACAAAAACGTCTAGCTAGCAAACTCAAAGGAAGTTCCCCGTAGATACACGTGTAGAAGTTTCTGTTAACCTTAAACTCTTGCACAATATCTGACAACACACTGGGTCAGTGTGCCAGGGTCCAGACGCAGCCAAAAAGCACGGACGGCTACGCCTCTGCTCCGCCCAGTTCCGCCTCTGTGCACTCCGCTTCAAAGATATGCTCACGTGTGTTAGTGCTTTTCTTTTATACGGGGGGTTGTAATACCTCACACTATTGACAGTTATTTAAAGAATGCCTATTGTGTTATGATTGTTGTCATTACGCTATTCCTTTAGATCATATCATAGGTCACGGTCTTGTTTGCGAAAGCGAAATTTTTTTTTGGTTATTGTCGGTTACTTCATTCATTATTCACACGTCTTTAAGGTTATCCAATTCTACAGTATTTTGTTTGTTTGTTGATTTTTAACAATATTCTAGATCCGGTTTGTTATTTGTTATACTTTGGCTGTACTAAATATGTATACTCATCAAGATTTTGAATAAACTTATGTAATTTGTTGATAGAAGCCTCCAATATAAAGGGTAATCTCGTTAAATGACTCGATAGATCTTGCCGAGGCTGTAATTTGATACTCCCTAAACAGATCTTAGTTATTGGCCTTGCTTTTACGTCGTATCGATGAACTATCAACACTTACGTCAGAGACGTCGGTTAAGGGAGCGGCGTATGTTTGTTGACTAACCGCGACATGACATATATAATTTCACACCGAGTAACCTGTACCGCTTATTTTTACAAAGAAACCTATGTGATACAATTAGTTAAGTGGCTGATGTCAATTGGCATTTTTAATTTTTTTAGCCTGTGCCTTTATTTGATAAAATGATTTAAGTATTATGCTTTTACGTAGCTTTGTTTATTAATAATATTTAAATATTTTTTCGCTGCTTGATAATTTGTTAATTTTGGCACGATCCCAATCGCCTTCGTTCAGCAATAAAAAGAAAACGTTTTTGTCTATGGTTTTGTCTATAGGTCGTGCAATCGTAAAGTATTTTTTAAATCGGATAATTTATTGGTTTTCTTTAAATGGTTTTCGAATTGGAGCGTACTAAAAAAATGAACAATGCCAATTGCGATAAATGGAATGTTTGTTCTTGCCATTTTTCGTGTTGGTATGACATTGGATGATGGTGCGAGGAAGTGTCCCTTTAACTGTCTTGTCCTTATTGTCAGACAGCGGGTAAGGTCCCCGATCCCGCTGGTCATAGCAAAGCCTAGCAACAACCACTGTAGCATAATAACCCACAGCATTAGGTACGTTTGGTCTGCATCTGGTAAAAACTAAATTCGGTTTTGGCAGCCATTTTCGCTTTCACCTCCTGAGCTAGCTAGATTCTCCGTTGGCGGATCTGGTACGTCAAGGAGGGCGTGATGATGATGACGATTTGGTAAAGGCAAATGTCAAAGAGACAGCTAAAGCCAAATGGATTTTTAAGTTAACATAATCTTTATACAAGCGTTTATGCCGTTGCCGTTGCCGAATTTTAATTGAATACCGATTGGAAATTGGAGGGCCATGACCTTGGTTATTAACATTATAATTGCTCGTACCGGGCGGTGTTTAGATATCTTTAATACGATCAACATTAAAATTTACGTTGGCGTAGTTAGAGCTCAATTCGGATTACACCTAAATGGTTTGACTACGTAATGCAAGTGTGGGCTGCAGGCGCGTCAAATCAGCTGTTCGTCCACTTTCACTGCGGCGGGGCCGTGAATGGGCGCTAGATGCGCCCGCGCAGCTGACCCGGTGCCCCCGTTCTGCGAGTGACGCGCGGTACTGACCTACTGGAGGGGTTGCCCGTGCTTCGCTGCTCTTTCACTTGGACTTGGCTCGAAGTGACGCACTCTGCTGCAAACTATAATCGACAAGCCGAGCAAACGCATAAATGCGTTTTCGTTGCATGACAACTTGGCCATTTGCGATACCTTATGAAATTTAAGGGGATAGCCAGATTGTGTTGAGCTCGTCTACTAGAGATGTGCATGTAGCATATGTGTGTGTATTAGTATATTATACCCCCGAGGGTGATGAAATAATGTCTCAGATCGCAGGAACTTGACGCACGAGCCAAAGGCGAGGGTGATAATCATGTAACCTGTCTTCCCCTGGCCAGGAAGTGGAAATTTCCGCTCGCGTAGGGGGCGGTAAATTGCTACTTTTGGCCCGGGGCGATGTGGATTGTATGATGAACATTATTGGGATCTTTTATTAAAATATCTGCGGGTAGTAGGTCAGGATCGCTAGGCTACGTGTGCGTGCAAGCAGCAGTGCAATTACTGGCAGATCAGATATTTTTTCTTAGCCATCCAGGCTGGCCACGCGTCTACAATCCTCTGGTGTTGCGTTTGTCCATGGGTGCTGATTACTTAAATGACCCACTTGATAGTTTTCCTTTCGTTTCGTAATTATAAAAAAATATATCTTAGCATAGCATAGCACTCGTGGAAACGTGCCTTTTCGCTACGCTCACCACTTATCTTTAGCTAAATCGATTATTTTCGATGGAAGAACGGCCTTATCCATTTCGACGTCATTATCGGTATGCTCCTTTTTTATTATCGCACGGAGGATAGCACCCGCGTATGAGTCAAGGTGTCAAGGTGTCAAGCTCTGTGACCCCCTCGGCGGGCGTCGTGTAGTGTTTTGTTTTAACATGAATGGGGGCTGGCTGCCACGTTGTAAGCGCGACCCGGTGACCCCGTTACGAGTGCGCAGGAGTTTGAACTGTGCGCGCTAAGCTGGTTGTCGCGAACATTTACACATACACCATTTTTGATTGTTTATGAACTGGAAGTTTATCTGTCACGGAATGTCTGATTTTGAATATCATATAATGTAGAAGTGGAAAGACGTTACTGGGGAAGCCTTGCAAATTGTAATAGACAGAGACGGGTGGAAAGAGAAAGGGGAGGCTTTTGCCCAGCAGTGAGACACCAGATAGGCTACAAAGAATATGTAGAAGTAGAGTCTTGCATTGAGTAGTATTAGTTCTTTGGATAAATATATGTTACAAGCGCCGTTTCAAATCTATAGGTGTGACGCGCGAAGTGATGACGTTAACAGTGGCTTTCCCAGGTTATTGTGTGGTGAAGTGGTTCATGAGCCGGTGCTCGAAAACGCAATGCCTTTTTGCAAAAAGCGCTCCTAGACTATAAACAATATTCCAAACTAATCCTTTCTTCACAATATTTTCTTAAAGAGGCCCATTTTACATTATTGTGTGAGATATTGAGGCTTAACTAAGCGGGAGGTATGCGCTAACGCACTAGTCGATAAGAATAAGAAATAGCAGACAAAGATTTTGATTACTTACGTCTACTGAGCGAGAAGCCAGGGAACCGAATGAGGAAATATTTTGTTTAAGTCTTAAATTGAAGTTACTATGGCTATCTCGCGAGGCGGCTCGTTGGTTGCGAATTTGGCTGTTAGCGTACTATGATCCGGGAATGTGAACAATCGGGTTTACCTAGACACTTACCCCCTTATTCATAAACGCTCTATAGGCTTCTGCTAACTTAGCAATCGTTTGTCCTTATCTGTGAAAGGCAAAAGTCAAAGTGACAGATAAGGACAAACGATTGCTAAGTTAACAGAAGCCTACGGAGCGTTTATGAATAAGGGGTTTAATGTATTTTGACTGTAACAGTCTGGGTGTAGGCACTATTTGTGTTTTGTGTCGCTTGAGTAGGCTTATTACCGGTCATTTGAGCCCTTTTCTCATTACCAACCAACACGACTGGTTAACTGATAGATGTTGATTGTCAAGGACCTATAGGCGATGTGACTAGCAATCCATCGCTATTTTGAGATCGCTTTCGACACGCACACAATGATGCTAAATGTGCCCTTTGTCTTGTTACCGTACGTTCTGTCTACCTCGTATGGGATAAAGACATGATTTACGTGTAGCTCTATGAACCTAATCCAATTCGATTGTTATGTGATATTCAAAGCAACCCATCGCTATTTTGAGATCCCTTTCCACTCGCTCACAATGATGCTAAACGTGGCCTTTAGGTCTCGTTACCTTAGCTCTTAAGGGATAAAGACGTGATTTATGTACTACGTATCTATGTACCTATGTATGTGATGTTGAAAAGAGTTGTCTTGGACCGTAAAGCTAATTAGTCGGTGATGTTTTTTGCAGGCGCGGACATGTCGTTCCAGGGCGAGTACGCGGCGTCGGTGCTAGGGCTGGGCGGGGAGGCGCGCGACGAGCCGGCGCCCTCGCCGCGCCCCGAGCGCGCGCCCTACCCGCCCGACGCGCCCGCGCCGCCCGCGCCGCCCAACGACAAGTGCAGCAACAACGTGAGCACCCACACACACAGCACACGTTAACCCACGCACACAAACACACACGCACGTACACAGCACACGTTACTCAACTCGTAACGCGAAATAATCAGAGAAATGATTGACCTCGTACCATCTCGAACTTGACATTAGTACCTGCTCATGGTTCTCTCTGTCTGACTATGTTGATCCCTAAGGGCTCACGGCGTGAAGTCCCGGGAACTCCAGGGATGTATTCGGCTTCTTTGTCTTCTCGTTCTAGCGCCTCGGTGCACCCCTATCGGTGGCGGTTATAGATATGACCTTTTTGAAAGAGATTTCCCGTGACTGAGTTTACGACAGTTTGCTGAACCTTGTCTTAAATCTATAAGAGGCTGCTGCGATACGATACGACATAACCTCTAGGGTCTGATGTGAGAAGATTCTTTGAGAGTTAATGAACTCGCTCTCTCAAGTTCTCAGCCGTGAAATCTTTTTAAAGCGGGCAAAATTCCGACATCGACCGGAAAACATCTGAGCTTTAGACGAAAAGATGACCGTCGTCATATTCTCGCTTCTTGAGTAGTACAAACTTACGAACAGTAAGACGTGTCCCGTGTTATGAGACACTAGTTTTATAGACCGACGGCTTAAATGAGTCCTCCTCCGCGCGACACAGGGGCGCTGGGTGCTTTCTCAGTACGAGCGGGTAGTGCGTCTGCGCATAGAGCTCCCGCCCCGCGCGTCTGCACCGCAAGGGCGAGGACTCATTTAAGCGGTCGGTCTATAGCTAGTCCGTGGAGTCACCTCTCCACTGCACGCCATGGCATGGATTAGACGGTCAATATTATAGTGATACTGGTAAGTCGATATAGGAAAAACAACCGGATTCAATACACATACACACAAATCACGTCTTTATCCCTTACGGGGTAGACAGAGCCTAAGGTAACAAGACCTACAGGCCACGTTTAGCAAGACTGTTACCGGATTCAATCGCATCAATATATCACACGATAATTGACCGTCTAATCCATATGGATTTTATTCATTCATTTAATCATTCAAGTCATGTTCATTACATAAATATCAAGATGTTACTGTGCAAAATGGAGGTAGGTACATGACACCCTGTCAGGGTATAAAATGTCAACAATGCTTTATCTAAAGGTATCCCATTCTAATAATATTGTAAATAGTCATCCTTAATTATACAGTTTAGGTACAAGTGTAATAATATGTATCTAGAGAACGTTTCAAAAATAAGTATCAGTATAATGGAATGTCAATTAAATCTAGGAATCAATACAATGGTTTATAAATAATGTCAAATAAATTTAAAAAATATCAATAGGTAGCTTTAAATGTCATATAATTACTTCACAGTTTCGTCATTTAGGAACTCGTTAACAGAATAGTAGCATTTTTTTATTAGGAATATCTTTAAGTTATTTTTAAATATATTGTTTCGGGATTCTTGTCTAATGTATTCAGGGATTTTATTCGCTATTTGCGTATGTTTGATTACGTGTCGTGTTTGACCTTGCGTTGTGTGCAGACGCGGTTCGACGGCGCGCGCGCGGGCGCCGAGGAGGACGGCGTGCTGGACCTGCGCGCGCGCGACCCGTCCGTCATCTCCGTCGGCTCGCAGCACTCGGGCGCCTCCGAGGCCGCCGGCTACCTCGACGCCGTCAGGTGACTACGCGCCCCGATACGCTACCCATCTCTTTCTAGACGAACAGTAGGAAGGAGACGGGGAATCTACCCCGCGCGCACTCGTGAGAGCCGTGCAGACAGAGACGCGGCGGAAGGCTTTGTTTATGATATGGGGGTGGATCGACTATTTCTTGTTGTTATCATAACTGGTACAGTTTGTTAAAAAAATGTTGAACATGCTTTTGTGTGTGAGCGGAACAGCACGAAACGAACCGCGAAAATCTATGTATGTGTACATATAAGGCCTGATATTGCCAATTTGTAAATAACGTCTGTTTTTTGATGTTAAAACTTCTTTAGCGGCGTTGTGCACTTTTTTGGGATGGGTAAAAAATGTTAAACTCGCGTCAGATTCTGACGGTCACGTGGTTCGTTTAGCGGCGCCGGGCGCTTGCGCGAGTGTGCGTGTGTGTAGTTTTCACTTCTGTCGGCTCTGCCGGAGTGCTACCCGTCGTTTTTCTGTTGAGAAAAGACAAAAGGATACGTGTGTATGTAACCGTAGTTACGACCTTTTAGAATAAGCACAAATTAATAAATTAAACACATGCCCTAGCGAAAAAAATTATCAGCATATTCCTCTTTTCAAACAAAAAATAGAGAACCAATAAAATTATAGGCTCAGAAATATGCGATGTTGTCAATGGGGGCTATCGTTTCTTTGCTCACCAGTTGGCGCCACTGTTGAGTAAGGTCCAGAGGTATAGCTGTCAAAGGCGACTTTGTAAGATCGGCGACGAAACAAAGTTTTTAAATCTTGAATCTCATTAGCTTCATTAATTATAAATAACTCATGTTGAGTGGCTATGCCGCAATGTTGTGCAGTTCCGTTTTTTTCGGAAAAATAACCGCTTTCAAATTACATTCACCACCAAATAACCCATATTTGCGATAATTTCACGAAGGATATCACTTTTCAACGGGCAAATGAAAGAAATTATACTTTATGTCACAAAGTCCGCCAAAACCAGTGACAAGTGAATGTAATTGGACCTCACGCGACACTAGCGCCTCTAGTGGCAAATTCACACGCGATAGCCCCCATTATGGAAGAGGCTTAAAACTACCGCAAAAATAAATGTTTGACAAATTTTAAACCTAAAAACTTATTTTTTAAAGAGCAAAAGAGAAGAACTTAACCAATAGAGAAGTGATGAGTATCAATAAAAAGTTGATCCGGCCGTGTAGTGAAATGTAAAATGTTATAATAATAAAGCATTGTGCGAGTTTCCAGGTCGACGGTGTCGGTGTACTCCGGCAACTCCAACTCGAGCTCGGACCGCGACATCCTGGACCTGTCGATGCCGGACAAGAACTCCGTCACCGAGGTGTGCTACGTGTGCGGGGACGAGTACAAGCGCGGCACGCTCTACAACCTGCACACCAAGGAGCCTAAGGACAAGAACGTGAGTCCACTCACACGACCTGTATGCCTAGCACGAAGGTCGCGTCGCGCGCGAGATGGATTACCCATCTCTTTCTAAAACGAATAGTAAGAAAAAGACGGGCAATCTGACTCGCGCGCGACGCGACTTTGTACGATTTCGTGCTAGACGTACTGATGCTCGCCAGGCAGCGGGAACGCCCCATTGCACGCCATTACATACATATATCACGTCTTTATCCCTTACGGGGTAGACGGAGCCTAAGGTAGCAAAAGCTGGCCACGTTTAGCATGATTAAGGGCGTGTAGGTGGAAAGGGAAATCAAAATAGTGATGGGTTGCTAACGGCATCGCCTATAACAGGGGTGGCCAACGGGTCGATCGCGATCGACCGGTCAATCGCGACTGTTCTGCCGTGATTTTTTAAAAGGCAGTCTTCTGACAATGCACCGAACGAGTAAAATATAAAGCAAAATATAGGTTATAAGATTAAACAGACACCCCTCCGCCGAAAATAAAAAAACGTAAATCTTATTCTCTTAAACGAATGAATTATAATAAAAAAACCTAAAAAAAGACTGCTATTGCGTTTCTCTCAAAAATTAATTTTGTCAGAAGACTGCCTTTTAAAAAATCACGGCAGTGTTAGTCCAGTCGATCGTGGCAAGGCAAAAAATATAAATACGTAGACCAGACTACGCAACGTAATCACTAACTGCTGATTTAAGGTTTCATAAAGTATGTAATTGGTAGATTGCACAGTGTTTAGTTAGTGAACAGGAGATCTTGGGTCTATCAAGTTGGCCACCCATGGCCTAGACGATGCCCCATTGCACGCCATTACATACATGCATACATACATATATCACGTCTTTATCCCTTACGGGGTAGACAGAGCCTAAGCTAACAAAACATTAAGGCCACGTTTAGCATGATTAAGGGCGTGTAGGTGGAAAGGGAAATCAAAATAGTGATGGGTTGCTAGCCGCTTTCGCCCATTCCCTCGATGGGCTTTTACCATATGCGCGGGAAGAGAAGCAAGCTGGTGCATTCTATGTTTTTTCTTTACTCCCAGACCCTTAGTTTGAATCTATAGTGACGAGCAAAAATATCGGATACCTTTTCCTACGACTTTGTTTTGCAAGTGACCTGTGATTTCTGATATTCAGTGTAGTTTATCTTGAGACACGGCATGCACATGAGTACGAACTCTAAATTGCGTTAATTAGTACATAAAATCTAACCTCGTAATTTATTAAATTAATTCAAATTACTTAAGACAAAGAATTCGTAAAAGTTCCATTGGTCGTGTTAAGATGGCGCTAGTTGCTTCATAAACGGCGGCGCAAAAGTTAGTTCATCTGTTACTTTGTGATGATGGTTACTGTGTTAAAAACTCCAATAAAAGCTTGCAGTGATAATACTAAATGCTGTACGAGGTACAGCTTCTGTCTGTTAGAATAGTGCGCATGCGTTGTCACAAATACACTGCTGTTTCTATCCAAACTGGGAGTTGAAACAGGTTTCTTCGTAACAGCTATGTAGACTATTTGAGCGAACGAACCGTGAATTACCGAGTACGCTTAACCGGGTTTCTGGTATGAAATGTGTATCAACCGATACACATCGTTCGTCCTTCTGTCCATTATCGAACGCTGTAATCTCAAACGAAGTAGAATTAATACATTTTTAACTAGCTATTGTTTCTTGTTATACTTACAATACTGCCCTTCAATGCTGGCCTGGGAGCAAAGGAGAAACATAGAATGTACCAGTTGCTTCTCTTCTCGCGCATATGGTAAAAGCCCATCGAGGGAATGGGCGAGTCTTAGGAATCATGTTATAGGCGATGCGGCTCGCAACCCATCACTATTTTGATTTCCCTTTCCACCTATACGTCCGCAATCATGCTAAACGTGGCCTTTAGGTTTTGTTACCTTAGGCTCTGTCTACCCTGTAAGGGATAAAGACGTGATTTATGTATGTATGTATGTGTACTTACAAGTTTAATTTCACACGCACCGCATAGACAGAGAAAAAACCAATTCAACATCTTCATTGACATAGAAAGAAAGAAAAAAGAAATTTATTCCTTTTTGCAAGACGCACAAAATATAAGATAATATACACAATTTTATAGAAAAAATAGATCATCAGCGTTGTGTGTCTTCGCAAAAGTGAAACGGTCGCTGGCTCAGCATTACGCTGAGGTGTTAGACACCTGCAGCACTACACATGTCAATATGACAGTGATACAATGTGGGCGTTTGTCTGTTGATGTCGGAGCGCGGCCCGGCGGCCCTCGCCCGTAACTGCCGCGATAACCCCCGCCCTTACGGCGACCTGTGAACTACCGTCCAGCTCTGCGCATGCGCACACGGAAGCAAGTCGTGCCGGTATCACGTTGCGCGGCTACGGCACTTACGGGTTCATCATCACCATCATCACCAGCTCATATACGTCTACTGCTGGGCATAGGCCGTCTCTCAGTAGAGAGTTTGGGCTATAGTTCCCACGCGGGCCCAGTGCGGATTGGGAACTTCACACACACCATTGAATAGGTTTCCTTCGCCGAAAAGCTCATGGTAAATTTCAAATGTAATTTCGCACGTTTATTCCGAAAAACAGAGGTGCGAGCCCGGGGTTCGAACCCATGACCTTTGCTTGAGAGGCCACAGGTCAAACCACTAGGCGACCACGGCTTTTTTTTTTATTAACTGGTTATGAGCGGTGAATATCAGCAATGTAACGCTATCCTTTGTGTCTGGGCACAGGCCTGTCCTCTAAACCTCCACAACCCTCGGACTGGCGCAAGGTCAAACCAGTCCTCCATATACGCATCCCATTTTTCTTGTCTGGCTCGTCGTCGCTGGCCACTCCCCGGCACCCACCAAGTGAGGAGTGAGCCACCTCTGGGTGCATGCGGCGACACGTCCACCTGATCTGAACCAACTTCCTGCTGCAACATTCCCTGAGCGGTACAATTTAGGGATCTTTAAAAAACGAGCCTTCCTGTTCTTGAAAGGGCCGGCAACTCACCTGTGATTCTCCAAGTCTTGCCGTGTCCCTGGGCGATGGTGATCACTTTCCATCAGATGACCCGTCTGCTCGTTTGCCCCCTCTTATATACAGGGTGTTAGGTAATGAGTGGATAATCCTTGAACTAGGGATAGAGGGCACTTAGGACGTTATAATAAAGCTAAAATAGGTTTAGTAAAAGTTGCACGGTTTTCGAGATATTCCGACTTTTAGGTTTTTTTCGAAAATGAACACCCTTGTTCAATGTTTTGATCATAGCACCATTTTAAGCTAACTTTTTCAATTTTTTATTTTTGCTCAATATTCTTGAGTAGTTGTATTTTCAGATTGGCATTACTTTTTTTGTGAGACTACATGGGATTTTAAAAAAAAAAATCGCAAACTTAATTTTTGCCTTTTCAATCGACCATTGATCGAATTTTCAGCTCTCACGGTGAAAAAAAAATACACTACCGCCTAGTTGCCGATAAGCTTAAAAACATGCCGGTTTATTGACAATTTAAAAATGGTACTTACCTTTTGAATTTAAATTCAAAATGACAAAATAATAATAAAAAATACACGCTCACCCACATTTTTCCCGATTTACTTTTTGTATCACGGGCGTAGAACTCAAATTTTTTTTTTGCAAAAATAACATTATTGGCCACTTATTTAAATGCAAATGGAATTTAAATAATTCCAAATTTAAAAAACATGCCAACTGCCTTTTGTTTTTTTTTCGAATTCGATTTTGAATTTCGCTATTATTTTTGCGTAATGAACGGTTAATTTTGCGTTTAGATCGTTGTGTTGAAGTTTTTTACTTTAATACTGCTACGAACATAATACACACTGATAGAATATGCCCAAATGCATTACATTGATGGTGAGTGCCAAGGCACAATTTCACCATTCATTATGCAATAATAGCGAAATTCAAAATCGAAGTCGAAAAAAAAAACAAAAGGCAGTCAGCATGTTTTTTAAATTTGGAATTATTTAAATGCCATTTGCATTTAAATAAGTGGCCAATAATGTTATTTTTGCAACAAAAAAATTTGAGTTCTACGCCCGTGATACAAAAAGTGAATCGGGAAAAATGTGGGTGAGCGTGTATTTTTTTTTATTATTTTGTCATTTTGAATTTAAATTCAAAAGGTAATTACCATTTTTAAATTGTCAATAAACCGGCATGTTTTTAAGCTTATTGGCAACTAGGCGGTAGTGTATTTTTTTTTCACCGTGAGAGCTGAAAATTCGATCAATGTACGATTGAAAAGGCAAAAATTAAGTTTGCGATTTAAAAAAAAAAAAACCCATGTAGTCTCACAAAAAAAGTAATGCCTATCTGAAAATACAACTACTCAAGAATATTGAGCAAAAATAAAAAATTTAAAAAGTTAGCTTAAAATGGTGCTATGATCAAAACATTGAACAAGGGTGTTCATTTTCGAAAAAAACCTAAAAGTCCGAATATCTCGAAAACCGTGCAACTTTTACTAAACCTATTTTAGCTTTATTATAACGTCCTAAGTGCCCTCTATCCATAGTTCAAGGATTATCCACTCATTACCTAACACCCTGTATATAAAAAAAAATGTCCAGCACGGTCTCATTTTAACTTAGCAGTCTTTCAGTCGGTTAATATAAATAGTACATTACTGCAGAGGCCGTGAAGTAAGGGATTGCTGGACGAGTTTGGGGTAGGTGGCCGAGTCGAAGACGAGGCCAGATAGAACGAGTCCTGCAATCCCTGTTCCGGCCAAAGCTTGTATAGTGCTTTTCTCAAACAATGTGAGGAAATATTAAAATTAAAATAACTACTAGACAATCAAGTAAATCTCTTTACTTTTTTCCGGTAGCATATTTTGCATAGCTAAATTTGCCTCCTCTTTTAAATGAGGCGGAGTACAGTTCATAAGTTCCCCGTCACTTTCATCACTAGAAGTCATTTTTATTTCTGTTAAATTATAATAACAATCACTACGAAATACGCATAAGCAGAAAAAAAGATTTTCGTTTTGCCACCTTTTTTATTTTTTAAAAATGTACTAATTTGATCCAGCTATTTGAGCACCATGTTTAACCGCACATAAATATAGTACCATAGATTTTTTTTTTATGTCGCAATTATGCTTAGGTACAGATTGTGGTGGTGGTTGGCTGTATGTAATTTTTTCCTTTGCCAATTTAATTTTAGTATAGAAATTTAAAAAATTAGAGCAGCGGACAAAAATGGATTTTCATACTAACTTTTGTGGCCTAAGCCAAGAAGTAATGTAGGGAGCCATAAACGAGAAACTTCATGTCCTCATATCGGGACATTAACGCATACATTTCCGAGCATGTTTGAGAAAACGGAATATAAAGAAATGGATAAGCTCTTCGCTACTCCAGTGTCAAATTTATTGGTGGTGGTCGTATTGTTTTGTTTGCGTTTGCTTTGATTATTTAATATTCTAAAGGACTGGTTAACTGTATGAATGAAAAATGTTTAACGCGCGGCTATTTTGCATGACTTGACCTCACTATTTCAATGGCAAAGTAAGAAAATAAACAAAAAATATAAATATACACACGGATAACTCAGTATTCGTTCCGCTGCCGCTGGGGCGAGCGCTAGTCCGAACTAGTCCGAAACATGTCGAGCGTCACTCGACTTCTATACGTGAGTTATCCGATTGTGTAATTATACTTTTATCTGGTCTGGTTCTTGTAGCTTGTAGGTATTACTGTTGCACCGAAGCTGTAATCAAGTAAATAATCTGTCTATGAAGAAATAATTTGTAAAGTTTGGATTGGAAGGCCTCTTGGCTGCCGCAGCGCGCTCGCCGCGTGATCGACGTGAGCTGAACTCGCGACCTTCTTTGTTTTTGTTAATTTGCCATAAATTACGACAAAGTGATCGTTATCATTTAACTAATCGTTCGGTGTAGACGTTCCGTCTAATTTATTTATAGCAAGTAATTTTGCATCTTTGTCAAACAAATGGTACAATCTTTCTATATATATAAAACTCAAAGGTGACTGACTGACATAGTGATCTATCAACGCACAGCCCAAACCACTGGACGGATCGGGCTGAAATTTGGCATGCAGGTAGATGTTATGACGTAGGCATCCGCTAAGGATTTTTGGAAATTCCCACGGGATAAGGAAAAAACGGGAATTATATATTCGATTCCGAGTGACGCTATCTCAGTAACTATAATAACTAGACTCTTCAAATTTGATACAAAAGTAGGTGATTACAAAACTAAGAAACTAATTTCAAGATTTTTGGAAATTCCCGCGGGATAAGGAAAAAAACGGTATTTATATATTCAGTTCTACGGGATCGAGTTTTACATGGCAATTGCTGATTCTACGCGGACGAAGTCGCGGGCATAAGCTAGTGTTATATAAAATACTGTCTTTTAACATTTATCCGGGATACTTTGAGCAGCCGGTTCAGTAAGCAAGTTTGAATGATAGCGTGCGTAAATATTTTTCAGGCTGTTTTTATCGTGTGTGTTGTTCAGAGTGTTCGACGTCAATAGGGGGAATTCATTTTTGATTCCAAATGACTATGGAAAATATTTACATGAGTGTTCAATTAAAGTAACTCGAAGGCTCCACTGTTTAAGAAAAACATAAGGAGGGGATCCAAATAGCGGCGCCTAGAACCCGCTGAAGTATTCCGTTATACGTACATGCATACATACCGTCACGCCTCTTTCCCACAGGGGTAGGCAGAGACTACTTTGTTCCACTTGCTACGATCCTGACATACTTCTTTCGCTTCATCCACATTCATCAATCTCTTCATACATGCTCGTCGGTTTCGGGTACTCCTGATCTGACCTTTTTCCAAAACGTCTCCTATTTGGTCTCGAAACGTCCGTCTAGGCCTTCCCCTCCCAACGTTACCATTCACACTCCCCATATAGATCTGTTTTGTTAATCTACTTTCATCCATCCGCTCTACGTGACCAAACCAACTCCTCCGTTATAATTATAAGAAATGTTTTAACGTGAAAACTTACTCTACTATACTGGCCAGTATAACCGTGTCCACCGCCTTTATCGGCGTCGGTGCGCGCGGAGATAACCGCGTGCTCTATAATAATGGTTATTATTAAATCTCACCAACAATATTGAGACAATAAATCGTTAATTGTCAGATTTGTCCGGTTTTCGGTGGTTCTGTTCCGTGTGGAGTGTAGTGCGGGCTTAAGACGTGTCGGTATGTGAATGATTAGTTATATTGTTACACCCTTATTCATAAAGGCTATAGGCTTCTGCTAACTTAGCAATCGTTTGTCCTTATCTGTGAAAGGTAAATGTCGAAGTGTTAGGTTGTGGTTTTGTGAATTGAAACGATTGGATGTCGCCGTATTTATTGGTATGTGTTTTTTTATTTCATAAAAAAAATCGGAGACAGAACATTTTCCTAAGTCCTAAGTAGTAATATTGTAAATGCGAATGTCTGTTAGTTAGTCGTGCTTTCACGTGTAAAGTACTTAAACGATTGATAAAATTTGGTATGGGGATAGTTTGAAGGCCCTATGAAGGACGTAGGATAGTTTTCATCCCGGAAAATTGTATAGTTTCCGCGGGGTGAACTTGAATTACCATGGTTTTTATGTGAGTACTGCAATAGACCGTGGTTTGTCAATGGGCATGGGACTCCTCACGTGATTATCAGGTCATCAGATCATATCCTGCCTAAGTCCCTCAGATCTCTGAAAATAAGATGGTTTGGGTTACAGTTCCCATGCGGATTCAGTGTGCATTGGGAACTTAACACACACCATTGAGTTGTTTTTGATTCGCACGTGTATGCAGGCTTTCTCTTTCTCTCTCTCTTTCTGATGGTAAATTGTAAATGTAGTTCACACATGAATTCCGAAGAACTCAGTGGTGGCAGCCCGGGGTCGAACTCGCGACCTGCTGAAGAAGCCATAATTCTCGCTACTGGGCTACCGTGGCTTTTTCTTTTAACTGTCAGATGTGATACGTTTATGTCTAATTACTAGCTGTCGCCCGCGACTTCGTGCGCGTGTGATTAAAAATTGTAAACTGCTTGAGATTTTCCCAACACTTTTATGAATTGTTAAAATAACGTCTGTATCGTTATATTTCAAACAAATTTACACTAAATCTTGACAAATTAAATTATACAACGCGTTATAAAATACCCCGTAAAAAAGTTAAGTCAGATCTTTTAAAATCTCCCAAACTCGACTTGTAATCAAATTGTAGGTACGTCTTGTTATGTATATTTATCGTTCCGCGAATTAGATGTAAATGTAGGTACATTCTCCGTAGTTTTCTTTGATTTTACTGAAATAGGGTTTGCACGTCAATGAAAGAAATAATGTTTTTTTTTCTTTTTGGGGTAAGTTATACAGCGATACTAGGGTTCTTAAATATTGTAAATGGACTTGTTGTATGGCCACATTTAACCTCCTTCCGGCTTTAAGAGTAGTTTTGTAACACCCTGTATGCCTAAACCTTCTTCGTGAATCACTGTATCGATTGATGAAAACTGCTCGAGTTAAAAATAAATTTATCCCGAACTTGCTTTACAATGTACCAGTTGCTTCTCTTCCCGCGCAGATGGTATAAGTCCATCGAGGGAATGATCGAAAATCTTAGGAATCATTTTTAGGCGATGTGGCTAGCAACCCATCACTATTTTTATTCCCCTCCCCACCTATACGCCCACAATCATGCTAAGCGTGGCCTTTGGGTCTTGTTACCTTAGGCTCTGTCAAACCCGTAGGGGATAATGACGTGATTTATGTATGTATGTATGTATTGCTTTACACAACATATGTATAGTGACCGACACGCATAGTACTCGTACGGCCGAAGTAACTGAATCACGCATCTCTGTGGAACTTTTTCTTATACAATTTTACTATCATTTCTTTGGCAGGTGTACGGTAAGTCATTGTAACGTTTGCAGTGAAAAGGTTCCACAGTGGTGCGCGATTCATTTTTCACTGTACGTATACACGTGTAGTTAGATTGATAAGTTAAATTATAAATTGATGTCATTCATAAATATGAAACTTAACCATCAGAGTTCGTTGTCATTCTCTAATAGAATAGGACCGAAGTGAAAAACAAACAGTTTAAACTCTGACTTGTATCGCGTCACCATAAGATTGAAAATTAAACGGAGCTACATTATCGCCTAACACCATTTATATAAAAACGGGGTCTGTAGTTAACACAAAGTCACTTTGATAGTATTATCTGTAAGATTAAATACATTTTGTTACGGGAAGCGGTGACGCGTTGCGTTGTACGGAACTGGTGTGATTCGGTTCTGGCGATAACGCCTACAAGCGGAAGCTGTAGTGACGTCACGCCGAATGTGCTGAACAAGCCGCGCCTACGTTTGACCTCAGAATTAGTCATAGATCTAAAGATAAAGCTACTGTAGTAGATGTATTTACTACGAGATGACCGCGGTTGCCTTTAACCAGCTCCTGATGCGATGCAGTTGCATGCATCTTGGTGGGAGATATCGAGTGCTTGTTAAAGACGGTCTCGGTCTTTATTCCGTTTGGAATATGTTAACTCAACACTAATCATTTTCAACATGAAACTACCGTGAGACTAAATCATAATTACACATAAACGGATAACTCACGTATAAAAAGTCGAGTGATGCTCATTTGACAGTAATAAAAATGACGATGAAAACGAGGGTAGTTGTGCGCCGCTGTCAGTTGCGTCGAGCAGCCGCGCGAACAGAGCGTTGGCGCGCAGTGTTCGTTTCGCTGCCGCCGGGGCGAGCGCTCCGAAACTGTCGAGCATCCCTAATACTATAAAGCTTAAATATCCAAGACTAGAGAACAAAATACCCGTATTATAAGTTTGACGTCGTGTCTCTCTGTGTGTATCTCTCTGTGGCATTGTAGCTCTCAAGCGGATGGACCGATTCGGATGCGGTGTTTTTCATTCGAAAACCAGTTTCCTTGCGGTGGTTCTTAGTCATGTTTAGCTCTTTACTAAAATGATGTAAGGTGTATTCGGGTAAGTAATTCCCAAAATCATTAAAGTCAGTCATATTCCGTTATAATACGAGTCCTATTTTGGAAGTAATTGATTACCGAAATGGGACTCTTATTACAAAGAAATATGACTAATTTTAATGATTTTCGGAATTACTTATCTGATTCCTGGAATGACCCGAATACACCTTCTAGCATTTTTGGCATATTTTTTTTTTATTTACATATAATTACTCGATTAATGCGTGGGGATTTCTATTTTTTTAAATTTAATGCTAGAATGACAGCTTAGGTACAGCTTTCGCACTGACAGCTACAGTTATTTTGTTATATATATGTTTTGTTACCTATTTAGAGTGTTGAGGTCATACCAAATCCTGAGGTTTAAGATGATGCGCCGCCCCCGAATGTGAGTGATTATTGTAGGTAGCCACTTGGAACAGATGAGGCGACACAGATTCCACGAGATCACGACCTGACCTCGTTGAAGGTTGAAAAGTCGAGATGATGCAATACTCTCATCATGTTACACTATATTATACCTAATCAGTTTTGTTTGTATAGATACGAGTATCGGTAATTATTTGTACCTATTCTTTCTTATTTCATGGAACTTAGATCATTACACAATTGCATAACGAACATATTCGCACTGCAAGCGGAGGGTGTGGTCCCTCCGGGCGACCTCGTACACTTCCTAACTTGTCTTATTCCTGTAACTGGCATTAATTTTTACTCCGACGACTTAACGAGCTGTAACTGTTACTGTATCCGTTACGAGGTCTGTTCTTTGCGCTTTGTCCGCTTTCATTCACTTGGACTTAACAGCGGGTTTTCTGGAATTTTCGTTCTAACGGTCCGGCTACGACTGTGAGCCAGCGGCTCTCGAATCACTCTATCTATAAAAAAAACCGCATCAAAATCCGTTGCGTAGTTTTAAAGATCTAAGCATACAAAAGGACAGACAGACAGACAGCGGCAAGCGACTTTGTTTTATACTGAAAAACCACTAGCTAGCTAACAAAGTGTCCCCATAGTATTTGTTGTTGCGACGAAAAACTACCACACACCGGTTACTCAGACGTGATGAAAAGACTAGAAAATCGCTGGCTGCGCTGATCGCACGAATTCGTGTCCTGGCCGTGAGCACACTATGAAAGACTTGTATCGTGTTACTATTACGGAATAAGACGACCCATCTCTTCTCGTGGGTGTAAAAGGCGACTATAAGGATCTGATGTTGACGCAGAAACGCTCTCGGTTGCCGACAGTCAACTCTTACCGTCAGACATGTCAACGGTGTGCTCACGTGCATTCATTGTGCGCGACGTTTCACCGCTAAGATCGTCTATACAAGCCATCTTCGGGCGCGTCGTACTAACTAGGAGTCGAAGTGGCCGCCATGTCAAGAGTATACCGTCTTAGAAGAATAAGGAGAAGAGTAGGATATAACGAAGACAAGCAAAGCCATGCAACGCGCCGCGTCGCCCGCTAACGGGGGTAACGACTGCGATAGCCGAGTCGCAAGGTCGCCATGTTTTCCACCCGATATCGCGCCCCGACCCGGCCCGAGATACAGACGCGTATTCAATTTAACCTTATGTGGACATACTGTGTCGCGTCACGTATCGAGCGGCAGATAACATTGATAGGTTGCACTCGATACCAGGATGCCAGGGTGTTTTGTGAAGGCATATTACGTCAGAGCCTAAGGTAACAAGACTTAAAAGCCACGTTTACCATGATTCTGAGCATATACATATATACTTGCTAGCCGCATCGCCTATAACAAATGATTTCTAATATTTTCACCCATTCCCTCGATGGGCTCTTACGATTTGCGCGAGAATAGAAGCAACTAATAAATTCTATGTTTTTTCTTTACTCTCAAGCCAGCATGTATTTACTCGTATACCTATTACACCAGCGAGTTTACCCGTAAGGGATACTTGATTTATGTATGTATGTGCTGGCAAGTTTATGATCGGAATTATTAAGCATTAACACCTTAAAATGATTCGTGACGTGTAAAAACCACATTGCGTGAGATGTATTTATTTGCGCGGCCATTATATATCGTGCGATTGACTCAATGTTGACATTCATATCCACTACGCCCTGTTATGTTATTACTACAGTATTTTCCACATATACTGTAATTAAAAGGATAAATACTCAAATTTTCACTTTAGCGTGGGTTGGTGTTGAAATATCGTGACAAGCCAATATGACTGACTGTACTAATATTTAGAATACAGTACATATTGGAAGATTGACCATCTTGTTTTATTTTATTAATGATAACTACAAACTGTTTGTGCTTATAATATACAAACAATGTTAATTAAGTGGATTCGAGATTGATCTGGTTATTCTGATACCTATTTGAATGTGGTTAGATTCGATGCGTAGTGAGCTAGGAACCGGCGTGCTCTCCTTTCAGAAACCTTGGCCAAGATAAGCAAAGTCTAGGCAGTGTTGCCCAAAGTTCTGCGCGCTTCTGAATCTGTCGCATTGATTATCTACATACATCGACCGACCTCCGACCGATTAATCATTGGAACTCCACTGTTGGACATATACCTCCCCCGTAGATCTCCAGTTGCCTCGGTTGGAAGTGGCTTGCATCGACCGTAAACCTGAGACTTAAACCAAGTAATCCGTCTATATGCTGCGCTTGCCGATCCGCGGTATCCACTCGAGAACCTTTGGCCCCCAACGACCATCTGTTCTCCGTGCTATATGGCCTGCCCATTGCCACTTCAACGAGCTAATTTGCTTGGCTATGTTAGTCATCCTTGTTCTTCTACGCATCTCCTCATTTCTGATTCGATCCCGTAGAGAAACCCCAAGCATAGCTCTCTCCATAGCTCGCTGAGCAACTCTTGAGCCTATTTATAAAGCCTCGGATTCTATTAGAGGCTGTATAGCGCCTGATTATATAATGGCTGTAATTGTAATCTATTTACATGTATGTAAGTGTTTAAACGGTTGTCTAAGCTACACCGAATGTTGTGCTTAGACATGACAACAATAATATTGTTTGTTGATTCAGAGACTGACTGACGTGCGTGAACACGTCGGGGCCTGTTTTTATACTTTTGCTTTAATATACATCATTTACCGTTAAATCTGGCTGCTCATTTCCACATAATCTCATTTGATTCGTATGTTTAAAAGTTGATCATTATTAATTATTGACTGTTTACAGTTGATATAATATAAATGTTAGTATTAGTAGTGACCCCGGCGTTGCGGCTGCGGCGGGCGGGTCGCTATCGCTAGTCACATGATGCCTTGTTGTTGTTGACTTTTGACACTTGCTGCACACTGTGGACTGATTTTGTTGCGCACGCTGGTTACGTGTCCCTTTTTAACGGATTTCAAAAAGGAGGTTCTTTTTTCATGTACTATGTTCAGCTATTTCCTCGGAGTCTTTTTTACCGATTACCGATTGCTACTGGATAGTGTAGATAGTGACTATGAAGTTAGAGGTCCTGTCGAAACTTGTTAGGGACCGACATTTGATGAATAAGAATGTGAAAGGTACCTAATGAAACTACCTATATATGTCTGAATAAGTGTTCTCCAATCTAGCTCCAGTAGTTTAGACTATTCGTTGCCTATCAGTCAGTCATTCACAATAGCTTACTTTCTACTAGTATGACAGCAAAAAGTTGAAAAATAAACTAAATTTACTTTAAAAAATTGTTGCCGTGGCAAGTATGTATTTTACGACAAAAAGGTGACAATTAGGAACAGTCATGAACATCATTATCATTTTGAACACGATGATCGGATAATTAATAGTCTGGCTTATGATAAATGTTTAATTTGATGTTGATATTAAGATTTTGAATGTGTTTACTGAACATTGGTGTCGATGTTTCCAGAACAAGCAGCCTTACTTCCCGATCTTCGGCGAGCAGCACCCGCGGCCGCCGCGCTCGCGACCCAAGGACGCGCTCGGCACCGTCCGCGCATGCGCCGCCTGCCACCAGCACCTGCTGCAGCAGTGGGCCGGCTACCAGGTGACACACGTACGCACACCGACACACACACACACACGCACACCATCGGCTGGTTAGATCATTTCCCCAGAATCGCTATTAACCGGATTATACATTCGCGTTTTTCCTCATTCGTGAAAATTGCCACACGTATTTATTATTTTCTTTCTTTTTCCATTCGCAGATTTTTTCCAAATGGTTTTTTTCCCTCTATGGTTTTTTACTGAAGTTTATTTTCACATTAGCATTTTTCATCAATTTGAATTGACTCAGAAACATAGGTCGACTTAGGATAGGTTAAGTTTTAGGTAAGTTAAGAACAGCACGCAGAAGTAGGAGCTCCGCGTACTTAAATAAAACGGTTTGTCGTCGCTTCACTGCAGAACCTCTCAAATTCTCATTTCACAAACTAATCAATTTGAAAATATCTCTTTCCTTCTAAAACACATAAGGCACTTGAATCTTTTTATAGCTTACATTGCAAATTATCAAGTAATTTCGTATTAAGTCCAACAGGTGTTAAAGTTGTACGTCCACGTAATTAGATATCTTTTAAAGTACATCGATTTCAAATCGTTGCGTGCTAAGATAACATCCGTCTGACGTCACAATTGACTTGCCAAAGTTTGCCGAAAGAAATCCTCTTCGCAACAAACATCCAAAATTTCCGAGAGAAAGTACCAACACGTGCTTTGTTGAATCCTTGTCGGGCACGGAACGTGGTAGTCTGCGTTTGGCGTCCATTAGCTCGGATTATCGTCATTATCACCGTAGCCGGTTCCGCCAGGCGACTCGTGTTTGTTATTTATAGACACCCAGCCGCGGCGAGTGTTGTGTGCATGCTAATTATTGTGATACGGTCACCTTTGGTAACGGTGGAAGAGGGGTGTGGCCGAGAGCAGAGATGTGTCGAGTGGGCTGATTGGTGCGCCAATATTTGACGCTAGTGTCTGTTAACTAACCCGCCCCCGCGTCGCACGGGTGCGACTAACACGGCGCTGCCACATTTATCGTCATTTCTCAACGAATTTACAAAGAACCTTGACAAATTATATGTATACCTAAAACTTACCTCATGACTCATTAATCACTCTATCGGTTAGTGAAAACCGCATGGAAATCCGTCTGGAGTTTGTAAGAACAGACAGATACTGTCATAAATATAATAGTGAGAAAGTCTGCGGCTTAGCTCAGAGACTTTTAGCAATATACACTTTGTATCTGTAATTTGACATGGGTGTGCGAAATAATCACGACAAAGCATTATTGAGTAATACTGATTTGAGAAACATTAGGTTTTTACAAATTTTTGTTAGAGTCAAGTGTCCAGCTAAAGGGGGATTTTTGAAAACTAAAAGCAAATTTTTTAAATTCGCTTTTTAAAACCGTCATTCTGTCGTTTACTATTGCGATTATATCCCCAATTGTCTGCTATGAATCCAACAATTTTCACATCATTACTCAAGCTAACAATTTAAATGCTTTTTAATAGAACCATTAAAAATATATCAACGAACGTACATATGAGTTAACCTATCTGTAGCGATTCCAACCCGTTTTTACACATTAAGATAGGTAAACCTAATTGCTATATCTATCTATTTATCGCTTTGTTTTGTGATGCAACAAGATAAAGTAAATTTGGATGCAATACGGAGTGTGTTGGTTGAGTAAACGTTTGAATTTGGAACGTGCGGTGTGCACAGCTGCCGCCGGCCGTGACGTAAATGGACATTTCTAAAAAGTTCGTTTCATTTACGGTAACGATTTGCCATAGAAATTGTAGGTACCTAAATTTAACTGAGTCTGAACAACACAGTCTCCCAGAATGTCTTGATTTGACAGATTTCTGGACTTGAAATGTGGGCTCAATTTACTTGCATTTTTTTTTTAATTCAGAGTCGTAAATAAAATGTACAAAGTTTTTTTTTAATTGTCAAATAACGGGACTTACGTATGCGATCGTTGTTTATTGAAGTTGTTGTATCATATCCAATCAGCGTCGCTACAGGCGTCGTCTACTTTTCCATATGAAGGGTAATTAAAGTTGAGAATACATAAACACTTGATTGTGTTTCAGTTGACCTGCAGCACTGATTTATTTTTATATAGTACCTTGATTCAATTATTATTAAAATTAACTATATATATATTAATTTAGGTTATTTGTGTTGCGAATTTATCGAACCTGCACGTCTAGTGCGAGAGCGCGCAAGAGTCACGTCGCGCGTGAGATAGATTGCCCGTCTTTTTCTTACTGTTCGTTCTAGAAAGAGATGGGTAGTCTATGTCGTGCGCGACGCGAATCTCGTGCGTTCTCGCTCTAGCCGGGCAGTATGCGTAACACCAGTATGTGAAAGCTTTGTGTACTTTAGAAATAACTCTGTAAGAGTTTTATGACATACGCGTTTGTCGTATTGCCTGAGCTTAGACAAAATCGGCTTTAGTTTAATCAGCACTGATAATGATAACGGCGAGTGGATTCATCATTCAAAGAACTGAACGTTATCTCCAAGTTCACACAAGATTAAGACACTACGACTGTTATACGTAAGCGACGCTCTCCATCCGCTTCAAACTAGACCTTATCTGTTTAGTTGTAACATTAAAAGTTGTACGGAAGAAGTCATTGTTAAAAAACACCTGTTAAAATACTGTAATTATTTACATATAGAGTCTTTTAACGATCGTTGTTTTTGTCGACGATGATGCGCACGCGCAAAGGAGTTAACCATAAGAGAATTAGCGATTCGCCGCTCATACCATACTATCTAGTACTCATTTATGGGAATAGTTTTTCTATTAAGGCAGAGGGAACAAAATAATTTTAGTTATTAGTTATGAATTATGACTAGGCATTTACTGAGAATAGCGGTCTATATCTGGTTGTTCGATTCTAGTGCCCTACTTGAGCTTGGATGGGCAAAGCAGAGTGCAACAATCGTTGCAATGTTTTGGCGATTTTGTTTTCTTGTACATTGAAAACTACAGCGAGACTGACTATGATATAATTAATGCAATCAGACTCAAGTGAGACTGCGAGTTTTATCGAGATACCTTTTCTTGTAGTGCGTCACGGGTAACAGCCGGGGTACATTCTTTTTTTATAAAAATAATCTGATAAAATATCTACTCTATTGGGGAATTAGTGTATGCGCGCACGCTGCCGCGTGCCGGTCACGTATCTACTCGATGCGAGCGTCGTCACCGCGATACGCGATGTGGCGGAGCGGAGCGAGCTCGCGCTTGCCCAGAGTTCACACCTGCCTGTCTTTCTCCGCTTATCTGGAACAGACTCCGAAATTTATCCACTTTCAACGTAAAATTAATTTGACTAGAAGAGATCCCTTTTTACTACTTTCTGTATTTTTTTGATTTATTTCTAATTTTGTGTGCAATCATAGAGCAGTGTTTCCCAGCTTTATTTTTACGTTATTTTCATGTCCCCCCTTATGCAATTCGGAACACTTTTCGAAATGCAAACGTACCTATCATGCCACCTCTTTCTCTACTCCCCCCCCTGTAGAGTTTGGATGCGTGTGCCAAGGTCACGAAGCTGTAAATGGGATTGGGCTGGTCACGTCTGCCGATTGATCGATTGGCAGACCAAAGAGGAGATGACGGGACGACTTAGACGCCTATATAAAATAGTAAGCGTCCATAAACACGATAGGTACGCCGAATGACACCAGTGTGGAGGAAGCTTTACGGGTCGCGGTCCCGCTGAGCCGACTCCAACCTTGTGTACATAGGTAAAGGGGGCAGTTTTGTTTGTATTTGTCATATAAGTTTATCTCGAGTCTGGGGTCGCTTTGTGTAAGGGCAGGATCAGAGTTAACTGTCGCGATATCGCTTATTGATGTTGCATGCGCGGTCAGGGGTTATCTGCTTTATTTTCTTAAGCGTAAGGTCCCAAGTTGAATGGAGCTATTAATTAAGTTGTTGTTTTTGTTTATTTTTAAACTGTGTCGAGCAATAAGTTGTTAACGGGGTCCTGGTGGTCGTTTTGTTTTAATTTATTAATATGTTATTACTGTGGGAGTAAATTAATAAAAATGCCAATTTAGTCACCGTTTAAGTATATATTTCTTTCTTTACATCATGTTACATTGAAATCGTACGGTAGACTGAATCTAAATTGAATCTAAATCCCTAAAGATCTTACATACGTCACCTCATTCTTCAAATCGAATATTCGTCGTCTCACTCCTAATATCGTCCGTCACCTTCACACCCTCTTACGTTCCATTCCACATTACTGTTATTTTAATTTTATTTACCAGTAAAGCTTTGTCAACCACAGTGAAACACAGTTGAACATTCCAATACTGATAACTATGAAAACCAAAATTAATTGTTTTTTAAGTAATTACCTGCATTCGTCGATAATTGAAACGATATGTTCTCGAAGCTGTCCGCTTAAATATTTCGTTTTTTTATCTTTATTGAGGCAATTAAAATAAACGCAAAGCGTGGTCAACGCACGATAAATGAGTCGATACTTGTACCGTCGGCAAGAACACTGAGACGATCGCCGCGGCGTCCGCGCTGCTAATGGAACCTAACCTAGCCTAAACCTGTCGGCATTACCGCGCTAATAAGTGCGCGTGAGATATATGACAAATAACTACTGTAATGCTAATTTTATACCGGTTCTAGCGATCAACCAATCGACACCTATTTACCATAACAAACTAGGTACTCTAACGCTCTTCAACGAGCAATTTATAAAACCTGTCCGCTCATTATGTACACGTTAAAATACTTTGATTTTATTTGACTGCGAAGTGATTTTAAATTGATTTAATAAGCGTATCGTTTTGTATTTTTATTTCGATATTTTGCGTCGTTGACACCTTATTACTATTTTACTAAGTTTAAAATGTGGTAGACAAGTTTAGGAATAATAATATCAAGTATGATATATCATGTAGTCATGCTGTCAGAATCTGACATCATATTTATATTTGCATTTGATAATGTAAGTCAAATATTTATAATTGATATAGGTGGTAGGTACATCGTTAATTTATTATCTTTTCAAACTACCAAAGACACATTATAATGTGGTTTGATATTTAAATACAATGACTTATTGGTACCTACGATTTATTACTTAAATTAACGGAAGCAGCTGGTTTATTCATAAAAAAAAAGTTTCGTCTGAACAAGCGTTATTCAATAAAATCGTGATTAAATAAAAAGTTATTAAAAATAATTGTAAGAACAGTCCAAAAACCGCGCGAATCGCTCGATCTGGGTTCAGCGTACTGTAGTGGTGTAGTGTAGAGCCAGAGCACATGTCGTACTCGGGCCTCCGGCCGGGCGGTCAGTAGGACGCGAGTGGCCGCGCAGCCGGCCGGGCATTAGCGCTGTCGCGCCGCGATGCCGCAGTCCTTGTGCCGCGCCGCCGTGCCGTCCGCCGCGCCGCCCTCGCGCCGCAAAGTAAGTCACGATACGTTATCAGCGATAAGATAACCGCCCGCCCCGCGGCATAGAGCCGTCGCCCGTGACGATGCCACGTCGTGCCAAATTATGTGGTACAACGGCAAGTTCATGATACCGATGCTGAGTGAGGTATATATCCGTAGTGTGAAGTGAAGTGCCTAATGCCGTCCCGTGTAATCCCGATTTTGGTTTTAAAGCAGGTTGAGAAACGGAATGAGGAAGCGGAGCTGTGCGCCGACGAGGACAAGCCTACGGCCAATGGCAAGGTATTTGAGTGTTTCTATTTATTTACAATTATCATTAGTGTTCATTCATTCGTTGATTATCGATATTGTAAATCAATGCTTTGAGGGGATTTAGAAACTTTGTTTACCTTGCCGTTTCTATTGTATTACAACAGCCCTCGCTAACAGATTGAGTGGTCGACGATCTGTTCGTGACAGCGCGCGGTAATCGCAATATGGTGCTCCCGAGTTACTTTTTTGTCTCGCTTTTACTGCGGTACCAGTTAATACGCCGGTAATTAGTTCTCGCTATTTGAAATAACTCATTAGCGCGATAATACATAATAATATGTAGATACATTCAACGGTTATGTTGAAACTAGAGCCTCCCGGCGTCATTCATGATTAGTTGTTTTTAAAGTGTTCCGATCGAGGAAACAAGGGCAACTCAATGTTGACACAAATGACACTTGATTTCGGAAGATATTGGGAAACTATAGCCATATGTATCAAACAGCAAAATTTGCAAAAATACTAGCCGCTTCCGACCGAGGCAACTGGTCTACAGGGGAGGTATACGCCTTTGTCCAACAGTAGATAGCATGATGATGATGATGATGAAACTTTCCTACAGTAAGAAAGGAATCCTTTTTTCCTTTTTTAATAAGTTGTAAATGTTATAACACGCCTCAAGAGTAAGGTACAAAGTGTTAAGGTTAGCTTCAAGTCTGACGTATAAAAAATAAATAAGAAATGCCATATAAGTCAAGAAAAACATTGGCTTAATTTAAATCCGGTCATATCTTATTTGTTTATAATGTTTGTTTGCTCGGAAATCAAGACGTCATCGTACTGATACGAAGTCACGTGGATCCCGAACTCAAGTGTCTCTAAACTATTCGCGGGTGTTGGGCCGATGCAGCAGACGTTGCATAGGGCATGAGGGTTAGTTTATGACTTTCTCAATGTTGTTTTAATTAAGATTTATTGATTATTTTTATTGCTCCCAATGATTATTTTGTATATCTTATCAGTTTGGATCACGTCGGTGGCGTGGTTTCATAATATTTACCGTTGTATTTGACAACGCGCTACCGTCTCGTTTGAGGAGCTGTGTGCGAGAGGGATAGATGCCATATTTACCTGTTGTTTGTTTGTTTGTTTGAGATTTACTTGGATTACAGATAGTTAAAAAAATACTTTTGATTAGGAACGTTTGGAAACGTTGACCTGATCAAGTATTTTATTTAGGCCGTTTTAAAATCAAAAGTAAATTTCAACTTTTAAAATAATTAAAAAGCAATTTCGGTTTGAGAGAAGTTTTCAAATGTATTTTTAATAAGTCAATGAAAAATACATTAAACAACTATGATTTTGTCATCTTAAGCCAGTTATCAGGTGGTCAGAAACTAATGTTAGGTAGGTATCTACTTCGGAAGTTAATTAGACGAAAGTTATGTATATTTGAATTTAATTAGATGGACAATGAAACGCGTTTGCTAACTTTACCGGTCACACAATAGTTAGAAAATTCGTCTTGGAAATAATCGCTAAATGACCTCCGGCGTAGAGTATTTTAGTACCTACTAAGTATTTTTTACAGTAGGTAGATTATTTTGATTGCACAAACATACAGATTATTTCTTGCGATCTATCCAGATAACACTAAATAAATGACTGAAATAAAACTACATCATTCGGAATTTACTGATAAAGTGACGCGTGTAAATCCGTGAAGATTAGGCAAAGTACTTCACCGATCTTGTGGAATTTATAATAAACATAAATTAAATATCAAGAAAGTACCTATTAGTAATACACCGCATTTGTGGTATCTACAAATAATTGTTGATCTTTTTGGCGCAGGGTACACGTGTTTACCGTTCAGTGTTAGCTTATCCTTAGTTTCTGTCAGATTTTTGACAGGAATTTGTGCCTTTAGATTATTTAACTTTTTTTTTCATAAACTACTAGACTAGCTTCTGCCCACGACTTCGTCTGCGTAGAATTATACATAAAAACCTTCCTTTTGAATCACTCTATCTATTAAAAAAAAACGCATCAAAATCCGTTGTGTAGTTTTGAAGATATAAGCATACATAGGGACATAGGGACAGAGAAAGCGACTTTGTTTTATACTATGTAGTGAAGCGTACATAGGGATATAGGGACAGAGAAAGCGACTTTGTTTTATACTATGTAGTGATAGTATAATTGAAGCTACCGTTTAATTTACTCCCCTTTTTTTTTAATTCCCATTTCCACCCATACGCCCACATTCATGCTAAGCGTGGCCTTTAGCTCTTATTACCCTAAGGTAATAAGCCTAAGCTCCGTCTAGTATCTACCCCGTAAGGGATGAAGACGTGATTTATGTTTGTTTTGTTTTGGTTTTGTACCGTTTGACATCGGCGCTGAAATCACTAAAACGAGACCTGAAACTTGGCGGCTGTCGGCGCGTGTCAAGGGAAAATAAACTTTACTCCTTTCACTTACTAGTATCATTGGGATCTCTTACACCAAGAGAAGTTGTCTCATCTGTCTATCCACCTAACTTACATATATTATCGCTCTCTCTCTACCATTATCGATCTATTACTATATATTTTATATCTATGCTCTGTCCTACCTCCGGCGCTAACCAAACCTTGCCTCGCTCAGCAACGGCACGCAGTCCCTTCCAAGTAACGCAAGACAATTGAGACCGCCCCCGTGTGCTCAGGTGACGCCGCCGTGACGCACGTGCCGAACCATTACTTGTGTATTGACAAAGGTGTCTGCCCGATGTTTACCCAAACGGTGGCTGTCGTGTACTACACGCTCCTGCCGAGATACCGCGTTGAGTCGTATGCTCAAGCAGTAAGGCGTACGGTGTTCCAATTAGAGTTGGGTTGGAGCCGAATGCAATGCCACTGTTTGTCCAGTTAAACACATTTATACCCTATTTGCTATAACTGGTTATAACTAGTTCTCTGCGAGTGACGTAGTTCGTAAAACTGCCGCAGTGTTTTGAGAATCTGTGAAGAGCGTTATTTTTTTGGATTTCTTGCTGGTTTGGTCATGCTTAGATTTTTATGTGATAAAAAGTAGTTTTTAAAAATCGAAATCCAGTTCAATCCGGTGTGCTGTGCTTTATCAAAATCCGTTATGCCGTCACTCGATATCGAATGCGATGTTATAGATTGTAGAACGAGATTAGGGCGGTTGAAAACTAAACTCATGGACAGCGACTGATATTTTTCATGTATAACGACTTGATAAACCTACTCCACAGCAGGACAAATCGAGCACATTTTATTATTAATTTGAACAAAATCACGACTGAAGGTAAGCGAAGATGTCGTCCTAAGACGAAGCACGCTTGCCTAGTTGATGACTCATCCGATTTGAAGCCGGCCAGATTGTGGCATTCATGAAACATACGCAGGCAAGGAATACCACTCCTCAGCTGTCCGGATAATTAAGGACAGGCGAAATCGCTTTACATTTAATAAAACAGAGGCAGTCGTCCGTATTCTAGTCTATAAAGGTATTTTTTCATTTGTACCGCGCAGTGGGGTAAATTGGTTTGAAGGGATCATTCATTCGTTATCTATTCAACCAGCTTACTTGATAATCGTCCTATTTGTTAGCATTATTTTGATACCGCGTCGCACCTTCTGCTCGTAAGCCGCGTGTTATCAGCACGATCACAACACGCTCTGTCCTCCAAATTGGTCGCATTATCTTTGTGCTAAATAAATAGTTATCGCTTTATCGGCAGCATCGCCGCTATCGAGCCATTGACCTGCGCGTGATGCGTTAGGATTTGGGACTCGTGTTGTTAGGTTTCGGCCCGTTGCGACTATCAATGGCTTTTTTGCGGAGATCAGTCATGTCATCGTTTGAAATAGATACACGGGTAGCTGTTTTATTTGGAAAGTTTACCAGAGGTGTCGTTTTATGTTCTTTTCCGCCAGTTCCCTCGTCTCTTACCAGTTCACGATGCACGACTAACACCCAGACTCGGTTTCAGGGATTATGTTATTATTTTTGTAACGTAAGATACGTATAATTGTTTTGAATTGCACTATAATTGAGTTTGATTATATTTCCAAATTATATGAAATCGTTATTTATCACTAAAGCATTAACAATGGTTTCATTTCAATGCTTACAACCACTTAAAACAAAACTTTGCGATTTTTCAATGCCTTACTATCGCGAAATTCTTCTATCTTAATAAAATAAAACGTTAAGATCTATTTTCACACTTCACCGTCAAACATATTGAGATTTTCATTTGTTTACATTTTTATGACCACTTCAAAGTCGCGCTTACATTAAGTTTCGACTCTCATTGTCATGTCGTTGTTTGCTTCTACACGTCGCCGCGTTGGCGCTGTCTTAGTGAAAGTGCGGCCTAATGATCCGATATTGCTACTGTATAATCTGTCTACCCTATCACCTGAGAGCCATGCGTGACAAAAGAGTGGGTGTGGATTATAACGTGCCGATATATTTAGTTTAAAAATAATTTCCCAGAACTGATATGATCTCGAGGACGGCTTGTACTTTTGGACTTGCACTATCTATGATTGTTTCCATGCTCCACGGCAATACCTACCATATACTTTTATAGCCTACTCGGATAATTGTAAATCAGTCGTGGGGATTATTAAATCATCATTATTTTACGTTTCATGTTAGAGATAAAGAATTGCGAAAGATACATTAAAAATTGCAATGTTATATCTGTCGCTAATATCTGCCGTACGGTGTTTCAAATTATTTACAGAAGTTCGGTGATTTCTTCCGGTCTTAGATTGGCTTATTTGTTTGTAGAAAGAGAGAGAGAGTTGTACGAACCGAACCGTAGGTTTAAGCTCGATCTCACCTAATATGACATGTGTAGTGCGGTCTTAGATGGACCACCCTTGTTTAGCAAAACTGCGTAATACGCCTTTAAAAAATCGTTTCACGTTTTATTCTACGATGTTGTTTTTTTATTGGCTCGGTTAAATTAATGTTCTTTGTAAAAACTAAATTATGACAGTGTATTGGTAGAATCCGTTGCTCAATAACCGTGTCAGCGTTAACGGCGGAGTGATAAAAGTCACGAGTTTTTGTTGTAAGTACGTTATATTCGGACGAACGGACGCGCATGACGTAAGGAGCTGAAAAATTATTGATATGTTACAGATTTTATTAGTGCCATAATGCAAAAAATACTGAATTAATTGCTTAACCTTATTCAGGTTATTTTTTAATAAATAAAGAAAGTAACTGTTCTTATAAACCAGCGCCGTCATGCAACGACTGCCTTAGTGTAACAACGTCCTAAAGTCGCGGTATATTAATTCGGGAGCAAAGTTTTATTATTGTAATTTTTTCATACATCCATAGGGGTCATATTGGGTTGGCTCAGCAGCGATTACGGCTGGGCTACACATGTACTGACCCTGTGTTTGTGTTCGGGGTTTCGTCAAATTTGCCGATGACTCCCCGACCTCGCGCCCGCGGGTTATCGCTAGGTTTTGACGTGAATAAATATCGTTATAATCATTGTGTAAGAACGATAGCTGGTTTAAACTAAATTTAGTCCGCGCGTATCTGTCCTTAAATAAATTATACATGTTGGGAAATCGCAGTGCACTCGGCGGCGTTTCTCGGTTTGAGCACGTTTTAGTGCTGCCTGGCAGAATTATACAATGTTCACTGAAGATAGTTTTGCTACTATGTATGAAAACTGCTTTTTGCTTTGTACCAGGCATGTAGTAATTACGCCCTTTTGACTGTAAAACAAATCATTATCTGTTTGTAGTTTAAATCGCTAATAAATCTCGCGTCCTGAAACGAAATACGGTATTTGTTCCTCGCGTCACCTGACCCAGGGATTTTATTTAGTTTGTCACAATCCCCCTACACTGACCAGTAGAGACTTTATACATCTCTACTATAGACTGATATAATTTAAGGTACCTACATAACTTGGGGACCTTATACTTCCCTTTTATAAATGTATTATGAGTTAAATAGAATTTAAGTATTGTTGTAAATTTATTTTATTATGAAAAAATGACTCTCTGACAAGTTTCTTTCGGCGCATTCTTCTTGGCAATGATGATCTTTCCGAATGCGCAGTTAGTTTAAAAAAAAGACGTGTAAAAGAGCCCTTGGTGGTCTATGTGCAATATAGTTTTTGAATTTTGAATTCCTAATTATAAAATCGGATCACGTATCTGTTAGTTGTATTAAAAACACGCACACAGATACCACTGTTGACTCCGTGTACGATTCCTCGCGCCCTCGACGGTTTCTTTCCACTCGTTCAGATAAACCCTAGGGGCAATCGCGGCTGGCCGTTGCGTATCGTATTATTTGTGTAGAGATAAACAGGCAGTGGCCGGCGACTCATGAGATGCCGGTTGTGATTAGTCAATTAGGTGATACGCTATCGCTTTCAGCTGCCCGTTTAATTAAGCGTATGACAGTAGCGTTTGCCCACGGCTGTGTGTTCTGTTACTGATGTCGTAACTCCTTATACAAGTCAACTAAATCTGGCGAGGTCATAAGAAAATAATAACCGTGATATGTGGCACCGCCAAGTGCAAAACATAAAGCGAACTTGAAATAGAATATTACAAAAAAGTGACGTCATCGTTATATCTCTGTCTCTACTAGCAATGAAAACATTAAATGTATAAGGTATTATTTCTTTCAATACAAACATAACATTGAGCATCATGACACATGTTGTTTTTTAGAAGATATGCCGACCTGCGTGTTAACGATGTGGATAACCTTATTTGTGACATTGGCGAGTACTAAACCATTCGAACTATAGCCCGCCGTGGCCACTGCACGACGCTGCTATCACAGTAAATGCCACAATTACACAATTCGCTTGGCACAATATATTACAATTCGATGTTAAAAGGGTCCATTCACGACTGATCACCAATCATTTGGCTCGATAGTATTAAATCCTATATAAAATTTGCTTTCTACATGCATACATACATACATACCGTCACGCCTCTTTCCCACAGGGGTAGGCAGAGACTACTTTGTTCCACTTGCTACGATCCTGACATACTTCTTTCGCTTCATCCACACTCATCAATCTCTTCATACATGCTCTTCGGTTTCGGGTACTCCTGACCTGACCTTTTTCCAAAACGTCTCCTATTTGGTCTCGAAACGTCCGTCTAGCTAGGCCTTCCCCTCCCAACGTTACCATTCACACTCCCCCTATAGATCTGTTTAGTTAGTCTACTTTCATCCATCCAAATTTGCTTTCTGCTTTCTTTAAAATTAACTTAGGAGGCTGCACCGATATGTTCACGATACGAGACTTGTAATATGTCCAAAACTGCGATAGTTAGATAAGCAACAGCATAGATATGATAAAAATGAAACAGTCGCGAGTGCATAAGCAGCGAATCCTACTCGCGTATTATCTAGCCCCCCGCGCGCGGGCGGCGTATCTCCGCAATAGCAATAGGTCAGAATCTGCTGCACATGTTATAATGCCCGTAGGTATATCGTGGCCGGGTCGGGGTTATCCGGGGCTAAGAGGCTATCGCGTTGACGGCTCCGGCGAGCACATGTAGTGCGGTAGGACTCCGCCTATTTGTAGCTGCCACTATTTTAGTTGCATTCCGGAGGTCGTCCGTCTAAAGCTTCGTGTGCACTTAAGCAAATAGGGTGTTCGATCTGAGGCACGATGCGAATCAGAATGATCAAAGTTTTGGCTTTGTCCGCTACTTTTTTGTTCGCCTCATGGCTAGGCGTATCTACGTCAGGTTGAGGCAACGTCTCCACCTGCGCTTCCATGAGTCGAGGCAGCCGCCACGGGTGCAAATGTTGGTACCAAGCAGTTTGACATGCTGTTTCTCTTATACACTGCCTCAACGTCTTAGGCAGCGTGTCCACTTGCGCGACCTCGGAGCCAGGCAGCCGCTCGACCCGAGGCTGCCTCTAGTGGATAAGCACCTTAAGAGGCACTTGGTGTAAGAGAAACAGCATGGCAAACTGCCTTGGTGCCAACATTTGCAAGCGTTGCTTTTCATTTTTTTTTAAACTACAACTTTTGCGAATACTATAATTCACCGCAGAGCCGTTGCCGGTAGCTTTATAGCTCATGGCTTTAAACGTGACATTGATACGTGATCGTGAAACATGTTGAAACAAGACTCGCGACTGAGTCATGACGCAGCTCGTGTCGGTCTCGGTGACGTAGTTCGACGGACGTACCACGCGATAAACCCTAATTATCCAATTGGTAATTGGAAAACGACTGCAGACAAGTCGGAGGGGCGCAGGTGTACAAAAACCTGCCAAAGGACGTAAAAGAATGTGATTCGTTAATCTCGTACAAAACTTCACTAAAAATCATTAAAAGTACACTGAAATCTGATAATTTGCTGTTTTTTTTAATTAAATTTAAGTAAACATTTGTAGAGATCATTTTAAGTGACCTATAAATATTGGATGTTCTTTTGTGAGTAAATAAATATTTTCTAAACTTAATCCAACTTGTTAGAAAACAGTTTTGAAAATAATTATAGTGTTAATTTTGAAACTGTTGTCAATTAGAACTGTTACTGTAATTTTTAGAAAGGAATATACAAAAATTGTATGTAAATAAGAGTGGCGTGGCGTCCATAGAACTCGATTCCCACCGGCTTCCTTATTTTAAGGCAGTTGGGCACTTTTTTTGTGGAGAATTAGAGAAAAAGCTAGTTAAATTTCATTTGGCTTGCCTTCTGACATACTTGACGCCACGCGACTGGTAAGTAAGTGCTGGATTAAAAATTAGATAAAAAAATTCACGCTTACGTCGGTTCCGATTGTCGTATTAAATGAATAGATAGAGAGAATAATTAAGTGATAAGAACATGCGCGGTCACCGAACGACCGCGAAGACCTAGAGTGGGCAGCGTTGGGGCTTTACACCAAATACACTGACGAGCAAAGATAAAGGCCGACTTTTCATACATAGCTCCATACATGTTGAAGTGACTCTGACTAAGGTAGCAATTTAGATTAAAACAACATTTTTAAACAAGGTACAAATTGTAATAAAGACATTAACAATATAAGGTCATTATCAAAAAAATAAACAAATTTAGATCCGCAATACGCTTCCTCATGAAAACCTTAATCTATCTCTTCACTATCACTACATAGTATAAAACAAAGTCGCTTTCTCTGTCCCTATATCCCTATGTGCATACAAGATTTAAGCATTTAAATCTTTAAAACTACGCAACGGATTTTGATGCGGTTTTTTTTAATAGATAGAGTGATTCAAGAGGAAGGTTTATATGTATAATACATGCATAATATACTGTGCGAGGCCGGGGCGGGTCGCTTTAAGTTTATAAATCAAAACTACTTCAAACTAAAACTATCTATCTTATCCATTCACTTCCAATATATAAACAATATGGCTTTTTTAAACCGATCAGTGATCCCTACCGATCCGTACCGTGCTTGGGCCAAGCATACCCATCCCGGCATGCCTCGCTGTAAGGATTTGGCTGCCGAGAGCTGCGGAACCAAGCGCGTCCCGGGCGGGGGTCCGGGGGTCAGCGCCTCTCCCGCAATCAATTCGTTCCAAATTGGGCGATCCCACTATCGGTGTCTGGCGGTGTCGCAACGCTTATCAAACGTTAATACATCAGATTGCCGCCTATCTAAATAGCGTTATCTACTGGAAGGAAATCCTCGAGAATTGTCCAACCAAACACCAGGTTTGGCAGGGTTTGGTTGTTGTTGTGAAAAAAAAAATGCGTTTTATTTTATTCTTGGGTTTTCGGTGTAGTATGTTTAGGTAAAAGAAAACAAAGAGAAAGTTTGTTTATCCGTGGTCTGGTGCCCTTGGTATAAGCTACGTTTACGTAGTTTGATACTGGGTTAAAATTGGTGGCCTTTTCCTTGTGGTATTTTTTTTTAATGCGAAATCTCAGAAGTAGGGAATACAATTTGAAAAGTTTTCTGGTTTTGTCTTGACGTAGCAATCAGCATTTAATTTTTAACTGGCTCCATTGAAACGGCAGATATTGAAGTCGTAAGTCATCCGTTTATTTCTAAAAATTACCATAATTTATCGTATGATTGCGATTTAATTTACCGAATCGAGCCCGCGGCACTGCACGCTGTGCCTACCTGATAGCCCTAATCCCCGACATGTGTCTGTTCCGATACCGACATTTCGCCGGTAACTATGAGTCATCTATTTTTAATCAATTATTTGTACATTTCTTTTGAGCTTTTAATCGTTGGATAATATCGCGACCATCATGTCTGCACGTCATCACGCGTGCAGATTATGATTGGAAAAAAAGTGTAGGCGACACTGTATTCGGCTGTTTGTGAAATACTGTAATGTTTGTCTTATTTTTGAGTAATACTTTCGGAATTCCCATCATTATCAGGACGTAGGGGGTCCGGTGATACGTATTTAGTAACATGTTTATCATCATTAACTGCTTGGCTGCTATCAGATCTATTGTTGCCCAACGTTTTTGTATTACACACACACACACACACACACACACACACACACACACACACACACACACACACACATACACACACACACACACTACATATCACCTTTGTGGTTTAAGTTTTAGTATTTAATTTAAATTCGTGATCTACGTATATGTAATCCACTAAGGACGTTTTGGACTTGTTTGACCATCTTTTGTCCGCGATTCCGATTCCGTCTGGATAAAAACTATTCTATGTAAAACCCTGGGAATAACTATCTCTAGGAATCGTGTTATAGGCGATGCGGCTAGCAACGCCTCACCATTTTGACTACCTTTTCCACCTAGACGTCTAACATGCCAGACATGGTCTCTGGCTGTCTCAGTGTACCCTATAAGGGATAAAGACGTGTTCTATAATGGTGTGTGTGTCGTTTGCAGATGCGCGGCGTGGCGGCGAGCGAGCGCGTGTACACGCTGCGCACGCGGCCGGTGTCGCTGCTGCCGCCGTCGCCGCTGAGCCTGGCCAGCTCGGGGGACAAGTCGCTGGCGGCGCACACGTCGCCGTCGCTGGAGCGGCCCGCCAGCCAGCCCGCCAGCACGGCCAGCTTCGTGTGCTACGTGTGCGGCGTGTCCGCGCCCTCCTCCATGCTGCGCCTCGTGTACTGCTGCGCCAACCCCGAGCGGGAGCCCTACTACCCGTTCATCACGGCGCTCAAGCCGCATCCCGACGCGAGCCCCATCAGTCCGCAAGGTGACGCCTAATATTTACTTAAATGTAGATACACCCCCTTGCAAAAAAAACGGGCACCCATGGTTTTTGTATTTTATGTGCACAAAAGCTGACTTTCTAAACTTTAATGCCTAAAAATCTGAAAAATTGCCCGTTTTTTTTTTTTGCAAGGGGGTGTAGTAGATCGTTGATAGAGTCGCAAACTGTGCATGTTTCGTAGAAATCTATAAATCGAATTGAAGTAACAATACAATACATAAATCACGTCTTTATCCCTTCCGGGGTAGACAGAGCTTAAGGAGACAAGACCTACAGGCCACGTTTAGCAAGATGGTGGGGCTAGGTATAAATGGAAAATGGAATCAAAATAGCAATGGGTTGCTAGCCGCATCGCCTATAACATGACTCCTATGATTGTCGTCCATTCCCTCGATGGGCTTTTACCATCTGCGCGGGTAGAGAAGCAACTGGTACATTCTATGTTTTTCTTTGCTCCCAGACCAGCATGGAAAATCGACCTCGTAATTATTCCTAAAAAAGTTGAAGTTGGATGTGAGCCTAAAATTAATACCTACTTGAGTGGATTTTACCCATGCAAAAATCCATAGTCCGACGTTCGTTCTAGACTGAATTTATTGATCTGCCGATCGACATTCTGCCATCATTTATTTTACTATTTGTTTTTTGCCTTATTAATATTGTACTTGGTGACGGTTCCAGGCATGGTGCAGATCTGCGCGTCGTGCAACAAGAACATCCCCCACAAGTACCCCACGTACGGCGACGCCGAGCCGCGCGACGCGCACGCGCAGCACAACAACAACAACAACGCGCACGCCAACAACATCAGGTACGGCACGCAACATTTTTTTTTATATATATAAGAGGGGGAAAACGAGCAGACGGGTCACCTGATGGAAAGTAATCACCATCGCCCAGGGACACCTGCAAGACTTGGGGAATCACAGGTGCGTTGCCGGCCCTTTCACAACGGCAAAAATGCATATCAGAGCAACTAGTTTAAAAATGTAGGTACGTAACAAATGACACTCTCAGACGGGTGGGGCAGCTGTCAAATACTTCAGATAGCTAACACGATTGCTGTTCCATTAATTAAATCTATAAACCATGCATGGTTAGGGTGATACGATTACGATTTTGCACGAGCTATGTCAATATTATGTTACACGACGTTGACTTTCGGCCCGTTTTCGGACCAACGAACTTTGAGCTCGATCGTGGAAGCGTTATCTTATCTCTGCAGGTGAAGGATTAACTGTGAAACTGTGAAACGTAAAAGTGTCAGGTCGACAGTTGGAGCTCCGGGATCATGGGGGGGAAGGGGGGGGGGGGTGCACTCCCCGCACGAGTCCTATACGATTTTTCATCCTTCTCATTAGAGATATCGCTGTCTATTTGTGGCCGCGTCTCTTTATCGCTATCTCGAGGGAACTATGCGATTTTCTGAGATAGAAACCCTAAATCGGTTCCGCGGTTTAAGCGTGAAAATGTAACTGAAAGACAGACAGACACGCTTCAGCATTTATAATATTAGTATGGGTTTAATTCCTCGGAGCTCCCGCGCGGTGCATGCATGTAAAAGTTGAGGCATAAAATTTATGTACGTTCCATAACGTCAAAAACATCTATACACCTTTATACATACATACATAAATCACGTCTTTATCCCTTACGGGGTAGATAGAGGCTAAGGTAACAAGACCTAAAGACCACGTTCAGCATGATTGTGGGAGTACCTATGGATGGAAAGGGGAGTCAAAACAGTGATGGGTTGCTAGCCACATCGCCTATAAAACATGATTCCTAAGGTTTTCGCCCAATCCCTCCATGGCCTTTTACCATCTGCACGGGAAGAGAAGCAACTGGTACATTCTATGTTTTTTCTTTGCTCCCAGACCAGAGTGGAAGAACACCTTTATACCACAAACAATAAGTGCTCTCGGCTGTACATTCGAGAAGAATCAAATATTTTTTTAAATTAGTAAAGTGTGTTAAAACATCATTGTAATTAACAACAGTCGGTCGCGTCTGGTTATCTCGGCGTTACGGGCTTGTTCCGGAATGCGACCAGCTAATTATAAACATCATTATACGAGTCAAACATTTGCCTAAAGTCGGTTGTTGCCGGTTATTACCGGTTCGAGATTTTACACGCTCTTTATGACTGTGGCTATTATTGTTTAATTATCTAAAGTCATTTATTAAATATGCAACTGTTTGCGATACAAATAGACATTTGGTTGTGCGCATTTACCCCCTTATTCATAAACGCTCTGTAGGCCTCTGCTGTATTAGCAATCGTTTGTCCTTATCTATCACTTTGACATTTACCGTTCACAGATAAAGACAAACGATTGCTACGTTAGCAGAAGCCTATAGAGCGTTTATGAATAAGGGGGTATGTCTGCAGTGACAATGCATCTAAATTTAAATCTAATTTGTATTTAATTACTCTGTGGTCATGACATTAGAGTTGGAGATTTAAGTGTATTTGCCTTCTGTTGTATTTTTTATAGATTGTAAAAAATATTAATGGAGGTATAATAGCTTTGCGTACCTTGTATTTGTAGGAATTCGCTTGGGAAAATGGTATAAAGCCTCTTATTTACTCAACAAGTAATCAACGGCGCAAAAACTGAACAAGTTCGTTAGTAAATATTTAAAATTAGTTCAAACATTTCTAATTACAAATTACAGTGTACTGTAGCATTTATTACAGCACTCGTACGTAATAATGCTTGCTATTCAAACGACAAGAGAAACTATTGGAGCAAAGATTACCCGTGCGTGGTAACTACTAGGTTTTGGACTACCAACTGTTGAGGTGGTGAATTTGAAATAAAAGTCGGTTCTATTCTTTTCTTAAAGGGCCGGCGATACGCTGTTTACGCCCCCCCATATTATGAGTGACTATGAGCAGCCACAGTTACCTATTCTAAAACGCTTCGTATTTCTAAATACCAAATGGAATTAAATGAACCATTTGAAGCTGTCGCGTTAGATCGCTTGTCGCTCGTATCGTTACACTGTGACTGCTGTCATTTATCAAGTTGGTGCTGTGAAGGGCCGACCGATCTAGTGTCTCGTCCCCCGCTCCTTGTGTGTGTAGTAACGCGGCGTGTGTGTGCGTGCAGGTTCAAGCCGTACGACATGAAGACGAACGCGAGCCGCGCCAGCAAGCGCGCGCTGCCGCTGCCCACCTCGCCGCACTCGCAGCAGGGCGCCGGCGAGAACGGGATGGGGCTATACAGGTGAGGAGTAACACTGTCTGCTTACACTTGCAATACCGCACGAGATGCCAACATTTTTAGTTGTCTCTGTATCTGGTTCCAAGTGAGTGATCAGTATTGATTTGATGTCCCTATTTAAAATGAATTAATAACTTTACTTGGCTACTCCGTGAAATGGGGATGGTAGTCTTGCGAAGTAGCTGCATTCGCGTTGAATATTTTTACTGATGCAGTTATTTAATTTACTTGTCGACAAGATTTTTGAATACTGTATTTATTACTTTGACATTGGCGAAATCATCGCATCGATCGATGGGGCCATATTAGAAAAGAAGTAATTTACTCTTCCTGTGTAATCTTTAGAAATTACATAAACTAGCTAAATCCTCAGTGGTGGTTGTCCTTCCCATGGATCTGTCTAAAAAAATTAAAATAATACTCTTCGACCGGCTTGTATGACTCGATTTTATTATTTTGAGGAGTTCCATTAGTAACAATGTAAAAGTAAAGTTTAGCCCCTTATTCATAAACGCTCTGTAGGCTTCTGTTAACTTAGCAATTGTTTGTCCTTATCTGTGAAAGGTAAATGTCAAAGTGACAAACGATTGCTATTAGTAACGTAAAATTAGCAGAAGCCTACAGAGCGTTTATGAATAAGGGGGTATGTCTGCAGTATGATTTTAAAATTATACTCGCGCGAATTAGGGTTGAGAAATGCTTAAAATGAATTTAATTTTAATCCGTGCAAGCGGCCTCGAACAGATGTTACACGGTGTACTGGTATTTCATTAGTCGGATGACTGTATCGCGACTGAGCGGCTTGTGCCGGCGCAGGTGCTACGTGTGCGCGGGGCTCTTCCCGCAGCAGTCCATGGAGTGGCTGTCCACCACGGCCGACTACATGAACTCGCACGCCATGCACTTCCCGTGCCTGGCGGGAGCGGGCGCGGGCGCGGGAGCGGGCGCGGGCGCGGGCGCGGGCGCGGGCGCGGGCGCGGGCGCGGGCGCGGGCAGCCGCGGCGGGCGCGTGCTGGCGTGCTCGCGCTGCGTGCGCCACCTCGCCAAGCAGTGGGAGCTGCTCGACGCCGAGCGGGTGCCGCTCGAGCACAGGAGGTAACGGCCCCGCTTTATATTCTACTAGCTTCTGCCCGCGACTTCGTCTGCGTAGAATTATGCATAAAAACCTTTCTCTTGAATCACTCTATCTACTAAAAAAAATCGCATCAAAATCCGTTGTTTAGATATAAGCTTACATAGGGACATAGGGACAGAGAAAGCGACTTTGTTTTATACTATGTAGTGAAGTGATGCAGCGTGCCATAAGAACATCGAGTGCTGATTCATTGAAAAATACGCCAAAGGCGAGACTTGGATACTGGTTAAGTTTCCAGATAGCTAAATGGTCTTTAACCTTTTTTTTTTAAACTCCTTTTTAGCAACGTTCTTGTCAGATTAATCGAACACTAAAAATCGATTTGTTCCGACGCATTATAATCGAACGCTGCTTGTCTCGTTACTCGTTGAAAGAATTATAAAGTTTTTCTTAGAAAAAAAAAAATATTTACCACTATTTTTGACTAGCTCCGAACATTTTCTAAAGGTAGCTTTAACTATTACGACACGGTTGGTGACGAGAGCTCTGCTGACGCTTGCGCTTGCTGCAGGTACAACATCCCGTCGCCGCTGCCGAGCAACTCGTCGCTGAACGGCGAGCGCGTCATCCCCACGCCGCCCTCCACCACGTCCGAGCGCACCGTGGCCAGCAACAGCGGTCAGCACACAACTCTCTTCCTAGTACATACACTAAACAAGGCGTGCTAGCCGTGACCACGCCACACAGTTCTCACTCTATCAGACGGCATCAGGGAGTAACTTACCGATTCCGCAACTTGTGTTTAGACCCGTGCCGTTTGGTTCTTTGTTCGTCTAATGAGTAGACTCCCCTTCCGCCAGTTTCCTCGTTTGTCCACTGGCCATTAGCCACTGTTAGATACGACGACGAGCGAAAGAGTGAGGATGTTAGGTGGAACTGCGACCGAAAAGTGTCGAGCGCCAGAACTGAACCTGAATTAGATTATATTGATGAACTGGGAAATTGACAAACGGAAATTGACTACACAACGGGGAATCGAAGTTGTATAATTTTAGAAAAAGGGGAGTCATCGGTGATGCGTTGCCACGTTGTGAATGAGGGTGTGTTATTGTTGCAGCATGTACGTCGATCTACTGCTTCCTGTGCGGGCTGCACTCGGACTTCACGCTCGCGCGCATCCTGTACGGGCAGCCGCAAGGCAACGCGCCCTACTTCCCCTGCCTGCTCACGCATCAGGTGACACTCACTCTATACTTCGTCCGCGCAACTTCAAATATAGCCTGTGACACTCATAATGTGGTTTTCTATTGATAAAAAGTGTTGTCAAAATCGATTCAGAGTATATACAGAGATTATCTCGTACAATGATTTACCCTCTATATAATATTAGTATAGCGCTGAGTCGGCGACTTGTAACCGATTCTCGTCACGTCCTGCCTTACGGAAGGGCGGGTTACTATGACCCAACGGAGAGTAACTTTGGCCTATATGAAACCATTCAATAGAAGGGTTTGTCAAAAATCATAAAGACTTAGGTTAACTAATCATATGGAAATGTGAATAATTCCAACGTAATGATAAAACCTGGAAAAAGTTAAGCCCAAAAGCCAAAGTGACCCTCCAGGGACAAGGTACGACCTTCGGTAATGAAACTTGCAGGACTTTTCTTGCAAGTCTAAATTGGGCTTGTAAGCATTGATTGAAACTTACGCGTCTGTGTCCTTTGATAATATTGGTTTGCATAGCTGGCAGTGGCGTGGCGTCAAGTATATCAGAAGGCAAACCGAACGGCATTTAATATGTATTTTCCTCTAATGCTGCACATTGAAAGTGCCCAATCGAGTTCTATGGACGCCATGCCACTGATAGCTGGTGCGTTCTGCTGCGTTCGTGAAGTTACTTGCTACGCTGGCAGGGTCGCCATGTAGGATAAAGCGATCAGAGTTGTAAAGAATCAGCTAGTTCGATAAACATATGATTTAACACTGGCTCATTTAGCTAGGTTACATCGTTACTGCCTCTATACCACAGCAGCGCCAATAGCCAGGTCCACTGAGCGAGCCGCCTCCCCTGTGGCCATTTTGTTGTACCTATCAAACGAAATCGTCCTTAGTGCTGGTGGCTCGACAATTTGTTCAATGCGAAGCCGATTGATCGGCAACACTATCTCGTGCGCTCACCATGGGTAGCAAGAGTAATAATAAATAATAATAATAAAAATCTTTATTGCTAGTGACAAGGTACATATAGAAACAAAAAAGGACATGCTATAAACTTAAAAGTAACAGTACACAAGTTTAGCAACGGGTACCAATCTCAGCGTCTGCTGGGCTCGAGAGCTCAGCGCTGGTTTACAGAAAGGCCCCTTGATGTGGTACATCGCAGCCCCTGCGTGAATACAAAACAAGAAAAAAAAACTGGAAAGGAAAATAAAATAAAATGTGTATGCGCGAGAGCTGTGTCACGCGCGATATAGACTGGTGGTCTCTTTCTAACACGAACAATAAGAAAAGTAGTCTAACTCGCGCGCGACATAGCTCTCGCCATATAGGGTGGCAGGACTGACTAAAGTGCCACAGGCCCCTAACTCTAAAAGGCCTAGAACAGGCTGATTTTTGAGAATAGACAGGTGGCCGTCGGTGGTGTCGTGAGTGTGCTAATGGCGCGTGTGTGCGTGTGTGCAGAGCCTGTCCAACGCGGAGCAGCTGCGGGAGAACGGCTCGGCGCTGGTGTGCACGTTCTGCTACCACTCGCTGCTCAGCCAGTGGAGGAGGTAAGCGCTCCTATGCTCTATAACAGTGTTTCTTCAACTTTTTGCGGCCATTTCCAAAAGTCCATGGAACGCTGTCTAAGCTATAGATATAAAACAAAGTCTATTGTTACGAAAAATCTAAGTAAAATATCTTAAAGATTAACCATGTTGCTGCGGACCCCTGGCACTTATCTTACGGACCCCTAAGTGGGTTATGGATCACATTAAGAAATCGGTTAGCGGTTTATGTCCACCGTTTTGTAGCTCGTAGTCGGGACCGTAATTTACTTTTGTTGACACATAGATACATACATATATCACGGCTTTATCCATTATGGGGTAGACAGAGCCTAAGGTAACAAAACCGCAAAAAAAGGTGGAATCAGCATCGCCTATAACATTGTTCCTAAGATTTTCGCCCATTCTATGGATTTATATCTGCGCGGGAACAGATGCTTCTGGTACATTCTATGTTTTTTCTTTACTCCCAGACCAGCATGGAAAAATTAGCATGGATTTGTTGAAAAAAAGTTTTAAATTTTTCATTAATTTCGTTCAGTACCCGGCCATAAAGATTGCACACCGGTCTTCTCGGCTAATGTCGGCTTCATAGAGCGTTGTCTCGCTCTAACTCACTCTTTCCAAAGACCGAAGTGCAATCTTTATGGCCCGGTACTGTGCATTCGTTTTCTGAGAGCGCGATCACCTTTGACGAGCTTCCAATGTTTTAGCGCGGTTGATTTCAAAGTGTCTGCAGTTTATCATAGGTTGTTTATTGGTTGTTCCCTGTGTATCGGTGTGTGAGCCGTCTGCCGTGCGCAGGTACGAGGCGCTGGGCGGCTGCAGCGCGGAGCGGCGCGTGTACAACACGCACGACTACCACTGCCACCTGTGCGGGATCAAGACCTACCGGAAGCGCGTGCGCGCGCTGCCCATTAAGGTACCCCCTGCTGGGTGGATCAACTTTTTCCTGTCACTCGTTGCGATCAAGCACCAAAAGATACAAGGAAAGACTGCAAACCCATATAAACGAGCTCGCCAGAGACCTGTCGAGCTGCAAGAATGATTTGACAAGTGTAGTCCTTATGGAAGAAAAAGTTTGTCCCAAAATTTCCAGTCCAGTTCGTCACTTCTTTTAATATAGTACCTAAGTGCGGAAAGTAACTAACAGCAAAGATAATTCCGTAGTAAAATCTGGGACACATTTTTTCTTGTACGAGGATCGGTAGGGTAATCGATTCTGAGTAAGAAAAACCCAAAATATTTAAATTCTGCAAGAAAAAAACATGTGGACTTTTTTTTTGGAAAACGCCCTATAGCGTTGGCAAATAATCTGGACAAGAGAGAATAAATCTACTTTTTAAGAGAGAGGAGTGCTCTGTGGAATAACCCTTTAAAAATCACTTCGTTAACACCATCTGATTATGGTTAAAAGGAACAGTAAAGAAAAACTGGCAATCGGTCTCGCGCGCGCTCGTGCTAGACGTGCATAACCTTAGGTTTAAAAACTACCAAAAATGTATTAGTGTTAGACCTCTTCTATAATTGTTCATGTGCTAAACATGTTAATTTAATGAAACACAACATTTCTTCTATCAAAATGTACTAGTTTTGTCCCCTTGCTGATGGGACAGAATATCAACAACAAATAATTGATCCGCCAACGGACTAGCTAGGCAGTCGATGGAACGCCTGAAATGGGTTTCGAAGTAAAAGAAAGAAAGAGAAATAGCTTATTGGGAAAAATATAGTTAGTAACAGGGCTTAAAGATAGTATTTTAAGACCTGCAAGCCAGTGTCCAATCACTGGTGTCCCTTGTGGGACCTTCTGATTCTCGACAATTCGCGCTATTCTAACTTCATCAGACTTTTACCCTGTTGTGGGCATCCATCGCTGTTTTTAAATATTTTCCTAATTATAACGATTTGTGTTTCTGTTGCAGGAATTCCCATTTTTAGTGCAAAGGCGGACTGAAAATTCATTACTATTAGAAAATGGCGATTATGCCGTAGTATGTTTAGACTGCTATGAGAGTTTAAGGTAAGATCTCGCTTGTACGTCTTTATAAATATACCAACGATTTTTTGGAACCTTGTACTTTGAACATAGGGGAATTAAAATACCTGAAAAACTAAAACCGTTTCATTAGAGATAACAAAATAGTGATGATCGTAGAAGATAACGAGAAAGAGACAAGATATGAAACTACCAATTTTTTTATTTCAATCTACGTATACGGAGTGAGTACGGATTACATTGAGCTAAACACACAAATACTGCGGAGAACTCGCACGAATAAATGAGAATGTAAATGCTACGCGGTCAGTTGACGCGAGCCATGGGCGCCGCCATATTGGCTGCTGCCGAGCGCCTGTCACTTTATCCTCGCCCCGCGTCCGGCTGTAATGCGACAGGCGATAGGTGGACGAAAAAATTGAGGCAATTGAAATAGTTTCACTTTAACAGATGGGCGGTTTAAATGAGCATTTTTCAAAAAGTTTGTACAATTTATTAGCGACTCCGATTTTCGATTCCATACAAATAAATGAGGACATTTTGGGAGACTATTTTATTTAGGCTCGGTTTCAGTCACTCTACTAAAAATTTTTTTTGCAAATCGGAGTTGCTAATAAAACGTACAAACTTTTTGAGAATTTCTTAAATATTTCGCGCGCATTCTTGCTAGCCGTGCTGGTGGAAGTTTTAGGGGTTGTCAAACGCCCGCGACGAATCTATTAGAGAGTAACTGTAGAATAGATATAACGTGTTGCGGTGTGTTCCCAGAACGCAGGCGCAGGACTACGAGAGGCGCGGCGTGCCGGTGGACAAGCGCGAGTACAACTGGCTGCAGCAGCCGCCGCCGCCCGAGGACAGCGTCGACGTCACCATCGCGCGCCTGCCCTCCGGCGACCGCTCCGACAAGCTGGTGCGTGCGTGTGTGTGTGCAGCGTGTGTGTGCGTGCAGCCGCCGCCCGAGGACAGCGTCGACGTCACCATCGCGCGCCTGCCCTCCGGCGACCGCTCCGACAAGCTGGTGCGTGCGTGTGTGTGTGCAGCGTGTGTGTGCGTGCAGCCGCCGCCCGAGGACAGCGTCGACGTCACCATCGCGCGCCTGCCCTCCGGCGACCGCTCCGACAAGCTGGTGCGTGCGTGTGTGTGTGCAGCGTGTGTGTGCGTGCAGCCGCCGCCCGAGGACAGCGTCGACGTCACCATCGCGCGCCTGCCCTCCGGCGACCGCTCCGACAAGCTGGTGCGTGCGTGTGTGTGTGCAGCGTGTGTGTGCGTGCAGCCGCCGCCCGAGGACAGCGTGACGTCACCATCGCGCGCCTGCCCTCCGGCGACCGCTCCGACAAGCTGGTGCGTGCGTGTGTGTGTGCAGCGTGTGTGTGCGTGCAGCCGCCGCCCGAGGACAGCGTCGACGTCACCATCGCGCGCCTGCCCTCCGGCGACCGCTCCGACAAGCTGGTGCGTGCGTGTGTGTGTGCAGCGTGTGTGTGCGTGCAGCCGCCGCCCGAGGACAGCGTCGACGTCACCATCGCGCGCCTGCCCTCCGGCGACCGCTCCGACAAGCTGGTGCGTGCGTGTGTGTGTGCAGCGTGTGTGTGCGTGCAGCCGCCGCCCGAGGACAGCGTCGACGTCACCATCGCGCGCCTGCCCTCCGGCGACCGCTCCGACAAGCTGGTGCGTGCGTGTGTGTGTGCAGCGTGTGTGTGCGTGCAGCCGCCGCCCGAGGACAGCGTGACGTCACCATCGCGCGCCTGCCCTCCGGCGACCGCTCCGACAAGCTGGTGCGTGCGTGTGTGTGTGCAGCGTGTGTGTGCGTGCAGCCGCCGCCCGAGGACAGCGTGACGTCACCATCGCGCGCCTGCCCTCCGGCGACCGCTCCGACAAGCTGGTGCGTGCGTGTGTGTGTGCAGCGTGTGTGTGCGTGCAGCCGCCGCCCGAGGACAGCGTCGACGTCACCATCGCGCGCCTGCCCTCCGGCGACCGCTCCGACAAGCTGGTGCGTGCGTGTGTGTGTGCAGCGTGTGTGTGCGTGCAGCCGCCGCCCGAGGACAGCGTGACGTCACCATCGCGCGCCTGCCCTCCGGCGACCGCTCCGACAAGCTGGTGCGTGCGTGTGTGTGTGCAGCGTGTGTGTGCGTGCAGCCGCCGCCCGAGGACAGCGTGACGTCACCATCGCGCGCCTGCCCTCCGGCGACCGCTCCGACAAGCTGGTGCGTGCGTGTGTGTGTGCAGCGTGTGTGTGCGTGCAGCCGCCGCCCGAGGACAGCGTCGACGTCACCATCGCGCGCCTGCCCTCCGGCGACCGCTCCGACAAGCTGGTGCGTGCGTGTGTGTGTGCAGCGTGTGTGTGCGTGCAGCCGCCGCCCGAGGACAGCGTCGACGTCACCATCGCGCGCCTGCCCTCCGGCGACCGCTCCGACAAGCTGGTGCGTGCGTGTGTGTGTGCAGCGTGTGTGTGCGTGCAGCCGCCGCCCGAGGACAGCGTGACGTCACCATCGCGCGCCTGCCCTCCGGCGACCGCTCCGACAAGCTGGTGCGTGCGTGTGTGTGTGCAGCGTGTGTGTGCGTGCAGCCGCCGCCCGAGGACAGCGTGACGTCACCATCGCGCGCCTGCCCTCCGGCGACCGCTCCGACAAGCTGGTGCGTGCGTGTGTGTGTGCAGCGTGTGTGTGCGTGCAGCCGCCGCCCGAGGACAGCGTGACGTCACCATCGCGCGCCTGCCCTCCGGCGACCGCTCCGACAAGCTGGTGCGTGCGTGTGTGTGTGCAGCGTGTGTGTGCGTGCAGCCGCCGCCGCCCGAGGACAGCGTGACGTCACTCCATTTCCGCATCGTCCAATTTTATTAATTACCATGTATTAGACTTATATTATCGTATGATCCATATCACGAAATATTGAAGCGTATCGTAGCGAAGGCGGTCGTTTTGAAATCCACGATCCTATATTGACTGTTTAATCCTAATCCGTGCCATTAATTTTACTATTGTAGACCGAACTGAGAAAATAAATGGTCTGTTTAGACTCGTAGTAATGTCACGGCAACTCGTACTCGGCGTTAACTTGTGGTGTTTGCGCAGATCCCGCAGTCGCTGGTGGTGTCGCGCGGCGCCGGCAAGCGCGGCAGCCCCAAGCAGCCCGCGCCGCCGCCCGCCAAGCCCGACAAGGAACAAGGTACGTGCACGACTCATACGTTATACGTTGATGTTGATGTTGATGCTGTTGTGGGGACGCCTGGCTGGGTCAGGCGGGCTGTGGATCCGCTGTGGCGATCATTCAGCCCAGTCCCCTTGGCTGGAGCCGCCGGTTACTGTCCCAGCAGCGCTCCCACACAGCAACTCTCCCCGAATCGTTATACGTTATACGTTCTCTATACGTTAATTACTCTATGGCCTATACGCGTGCATTCTTCGTCTTCATGACTGTTTCTAGCGTCGACCGGAACAATTGACTCTACTCTCGAAAGCGGAGACATACGTTGCATTGGGTGTATTGCAGTGCGTTTCACAGAAAGTAACTATAACATCACCTGACGCCTTGAGCCCAGCTAACGTTAGACGAGTACACGTGATCAGTTCCGAAAAGTTCCCATTTAGCACGACGCGTTTCAGTCCTCATTTGACGAATTCTTTGATCTAGCCATTAAAATGGTATGCACGAGTCTCTTGCGGCGCATTCTTCTTAGCAATGGTGGTATTTCCGAATGCGCTAATAATTTCAAAAAAGAAATGTGACGGAGACCACGGCGGCCTATTTACAAAATAATACACATACATACACAAATCACGTCTTTATCCCTTACGGGGTAGACGAAGCCTAAGGTAACAAAACCTACAAGTCACGTTTAGCAAGATTGTGAGCGTAAGGGTGGAAAATGGAATCAAAACAGTGATGGGTTGCTAGCCGCGTCGCCTGTAACATGATTCCTATGATTTTCGCCCATTCCCTCGATGGATTTTTACCATTTGCGCGGGGACAAGCAACTGGTACATTCTATGTTTTTTCTTTGCTCCCAGACCAGCATAGAAAAGTAGTTGCAAAATAAACCTTTGAATTTAAAATTTTGGATGTAATGATCGATATGTAACTGCAACACCGTACTGTATGTCGCGATTGTGTTACCATCAATATTCTGTATTGCGTCCCCACTAGGGATGTTTCAAGGCTTATTCGCCTCAAAAATACGTAGTGACTGCAGGCGCGCGGCCCACGCCCGTCTGGAGTTATTAGCTTCGCGCCGCGGCCGGAGAACCACCTGTAGGCGGCTAAGTGCTCCCCGAAGCGGGGCAGCAGACGTGACCGATTTGTGCCTGCAAGCAGAACGCCTCTGAGAGGAATGGCTAAGTTTTTGTGACTAGCCAAGTTGTGCTGAAGCGTGTGGGAAAAAGAAACAGTGCTCCGTGTTTGTAAGGTTCTTGGGGTATCTTTGATGTAACCGCGAGCATAAATAAACGGTATAAAATTAGAAGGGCTGTCATCACATATAAGGAATTAGAAATTTACCTAAACCTTTACCTATGTTATCTCCAATTTACAAATTGTTATGATTGTTGTTGTCAAAGATTTATGTTTTGCTCACGCAACGGACAGTTTACCGCACAGATATAAAAAGTTCATGACGTATGCTCGGTTCTCGTATACAGAGCGTGTCAATTTTTGAATGCTTCATCGGCATATTTAAATAGAAATTTTCAACTACCCATTACACATATCACCATTTTAGCTTCTGTTAATTATATATTAATTTTGCTATTGTTTATGGCAAACGAATACACATAAAAACTCAACTTTGTACAAAAATCAAAGTCTAAAGACTGTATGAAGAAGATGTTTATGATGGGTCGATTAGCGTCAATGACTCAAACACACGACTGTGGTTTAACGGAGGGGTGGGTGGAGTAACGTTAATTAAGTACCTCAAACAAATTAATTCGTTTTTATCAATGCCAACCATAATGCCTCTTTAAAACTAGACAATAGTATAAACAGTGTGTCGCGTCTGCGGGCCTGGCTCTGCCGCCCCCTGCGGCGTAACCCGACCCGGGCGTGAGTGCAGCCGGTGTTGGTTGCCGCCGCGAAGCCTTACCCTCCGCGACCATTACCGCGTGCCTATTGATTGAGGGCACGTCAACGCCGCGCCGCCTTCGCGCCCACTTTACGATGGAACTCGATGCTGTACAAAAGTATTTCACAAGTTAAAATGTTAATTAAAATTAAAAAAAAAAACAACCCGTAATAATTCAGTTTTATGTCAAAAATGCCTTATATCATTTTGTAATAGAGTTGTTACTCGTCTAACTGCTGGACCGATTTTTACCAAACATAGCTAAGAACTACGGCAAGGAAATTGGCTTTCGAATGAAAAAAACCGCATCAAAATAGGGCCGTCCGCTTGAGAGCTACGATGCCACAGACACACAGACGCATACAGATTTCTTGCGAGCTTTTTGCGTATCTATGCGTTAGTAACAGTCAACACTTTTACACATACACATACACACATACACAAATCACGTCTTTATCCCTTACGGGGTAGACAGAGCCTATGGTAACAGGTACCTACAGACCACATTTAGCAAGATTATGGGCGTATACGTGGAAAATGGAATCAAAATATATATGTTATATATAAGAAGACATCATCATCATCATAAATCACGTCTTTATCCCTTACGGAGTAGACACAGCCTGAGATAACAAGACCTAAAGGCTACGTTTAGCATGGTTGTGGGCGTATAGGTGGAAAGGGGAATCAAAATAGAAATGGGTTGCTAGCCGCATCGCCTATAACATTGTTCCTATGCCCTCTGTGTAAAAATGTTTCACTTTAAATCAGCATAGAAGATATCAGCCACGCGACATCTCCCTGAACCTAATTCAGCCGTCGAACTCGATTTAGCGCAATACCATTCCGCCAGTTTGCGCAACACTCGAATATCGGATACCGATACGTTCGCGTCGCTTCAAACATTGCATTTTGCGAATAAAATTTAATATTTATCCTCCAAAATCAAATATGCAAAGTGCCAAAGTGATTCTTTGTAACGATCCTGGGGACGCGTTTCGAGAATAGAATTGTATTGTGTATCGCGTTAGCGTCGAGTTTGCCTTGTTTGGTGTTGTGTAGTTGGGATGTTCTCGTTGTCGGCGCGCTAGTTTGATGAGAGGAAGCCGGGATATCGGAGCGTGTACGGGATACCGCACGATAGGTAATAAGTGTGAAGTCAATGATTCATAATCTAGGTCATTTGGTAATAATATTGTAGTTATTTACGTACACATGTATGACATCGGCACGCCTGTCTAAGCATATTTTTATTGTTAATCGTGAATAAAGTCAGTGTTAGAACAACTATCATTGGGTTTGTTTCGTACAATAACTTTCCCTTACAAGTTATCTCGCACTCATCTCATAAGGTGTATTACAATACAGAGCGTATTGGCATTTCGCTACATATTGGCGCGGGATCGATTTTGATCGGCTCCCCAAGATGCGAGCTTGCAGCGGAATAAAATTGTGCTTTAAATATAATAAAGTCAATACAACCGTTATCGAGAGACTTCACTAACGTCTGCAGTCGCAGCACGTCGCAAGCACTGCTTATTGCAGGAGCGGATTCCTGTGGTACTGTCATCGGCATTACTATATCGGATAGAGCAAAAAATCTCTGCTAGGCAAAATTAAAAAAGTTTTTGTTCCGTAATTTTACGGGCATTAAATTTTATTTTGACTGGCAATTTGAGCACAACTATCAGAGCATGGTATGGCTACGTTCCTCGACGAATGACAGCCGAACGGAAGCAGAAATGCGCCGGTACAGCGCTGCATAGGGGCCCGAGTGTTCTCTTACCGGCCATGCGTATACACTATATAGTTAGAGTTATACCTTAAATAGGTACATATACATGTGTATAACGCGAGGAAGTGTGTAAACAAATGAAAATAATCCACCTTGTTAGAGAGAGAGAGCGAGAAACATTTATTTACACACATTAGAAATACAATATACTTCGAAATAGTACCGATATGGATATGGTATTGTTAGTTACATTCGTTTGTTTGTATTATCATTATCACGTTACCCTAACTTATAGCGGCATGAGCAAGTATTTTTTTCTTATTGAGTTGAATGTGACTGATCCGATCGCCCGCTGCATGCAGTCCCGCGCGCCGCGCCGGCCCGGAAGCGAGTGACGTCGGTGCCCATGTCCGACGTCGGAATTGATTCGTGTCACAGTTTGCTCGCTTTGTGTCCGCGCCCACTGCCGGCTGGACGATACCTTATAATGCGGATGCTAAGCACTCCAGCCCTATGCTGGCTCCAGCAATTCCTCGCCAGACAATGCTTAGACCAAATTTAAAATTTGATCTGAATACAATGGACTATCCATACCACTATTTTTACATTAAGTAGATCTTTAATCATGCCCCGATATTTCGACACGGCATGCATCCTGATCACGGGTAGACTGAAGAAAATCGTGGCTTATTTATGAATTATAACGTAGCCTGTTACTAAACGATGTACAACTGAATCCTAACCAAACACCCTACGTTCTCCTCAGCGTACACTTAAACAGATAAATAGCTTAAGCTAAAAACAATGGGCATTAGCCAGGCTTTTACCTGCTGCCCCCGCTCGCCCGCGCGGCTGGAAGCAATTTGCTGCGTCGCCACGCAACTCGGATTATTGGAAAGCCATTTTGCGGCGCCGGAGCGGACAAAGGGAGCCCGGGAGAGACCAATTGATACATTGTCTGCCCGAGTGAGGGACGGTGTTCTGATACCTATTTGTTCCCTTTGACTTGCGCTTTCCTTAAAGACGGATTGACCCGCTGTGTCTTCGGCTGAGGGGGCTCGAGTCTGTCTGGAGCACGACCTTTAGTTATTCGGAACTTCGCGACTTCGTCCGCACAGTATTAAAATTTGTGTACCCGGCAGTTTGACTTTTCCCAGTACTTTCAACAGTTATTGTTATATTTTAAGCAATTTACGCAAAACCTTGACAAATAATTTGCCTTAACCGGCCTCGTGACTCATGTTAAATCCGCGTGAGGATCCGAGCAGTCGGTAAGCGAAAAACAGACCGGGGGAAGACTTTGTTTTACAATATGTAGTGACATATTTTGAAATTAGATTTAGGTTTTCCATGTTTTTATGTGGGTTTTGAGAAACTTTCTTAATTTTTTTTTTGTGTCGTGTGGCAGTTACGATTTTAATAACCCAAAGAGCTCGGAAACTAAATCGCCTGCCTCGCCGTACCGCGCGAGACAATGCCGGCCGATTGCGAGCGGCGGCGGTCCGCGGCCTTTGTGCTGCCGCGTTAATTGGCGCCCAACGTGGGGCCGCGCCAATTTAAACTCTTCTTTTTGTAAGCTTTCATGCTTTTGCTGTAGAGACAAATGAAATTTGTAGACTGTTAATAAATAAATGTATTTCGGGATCATTCTTATAAGAGGTCTTGTGTGATATGCTATTAACTCTCCTCGGTAGGGTACGTACAGGCAAGTCGTGTGTAACAAATCCCCCGAAACACCCCCAAAAGTAACTGACGGCATTACTGATAACTTTCCTTTTCCCCAGCTATGATACATCCAACATATTCCCGCACAACGAGCACAATAATTTGATAAATAACGACATTAGCGAAAACACTTTGTGCGTTCAGTGGACTCTGGCTAAATCACCTAATCGCTGCTTGCTCGATATTTCACCTTCCCTCTCTCTCCCGCGCTTGGCACTTCTTGAGACGGCGATGTGTCTCGAGATGGATGTACGCGAGATGCGGCATACTAATGGTCCTACTTTACTTAATTGCCTATTCGATTGTTACGTATGGTTGGATTTAGCGCGCCTTAATGGAGGGATTACATGTTTATGCGATAGTAAATATCTGATAGGTTTTACGGTATCTCCGCAAGCGTGGCTAATCACAATCAGGTGGTCCCAGACCTCTATGGATTTCAAGTTATTAGAAACTAAATGTACAGGCTTGTTCAGAGAGCTGCACTACACAGATACTGATAAACGAATATCCTTCGTAGGGTGGACCACATTTACATTGAGCATTTATCTGCTTTAATAATTGTAAAAGTGGTGAGGCATTCAGCCATATTTGTTTCTACAGAATAAAATTGTCTCTAGTAAACCATCATCCTTCTGCCTCGCTTATCCGAAATAAAATAAAAAGCCTTGGCAGTGTAAGACACTCGATCTGACGCAAAAAGCGCTCTCCACTCCCCCGAAGCCCTCGCAAACAAACAAGTAAGTGGAGACCGCGATATTGGTCGGAGCCGTCGCCGCGCTCCGTTATCAAGTTTGTCGACTGTGACTGAGCAGTGGCTGGCTGCGGGATGCCTGTAGGCTTATTACCTAACTCGCTCGCAAACGCCATCGTGTTCATTTTGACAGTTCATGTATGAATGTGACAGCTAGCTGATTCCGATGCCAATTGTCAGCCCATACATGAACTGTCATAATGAACACGATGGCGATTGCGAGCGAGTTAGGTAATAAATCTACTGGTCTGCCGGGCGGGCGGGGCTTTAGATGCTGAGGGGTTACGTCTTTACTTCTGACTAAACTTAACGTTGAAGTTATGTTATGCTGCTAGTGAGTGTTACAGATACACCGTCGTATTCGTGTTTAAGACGCTGTCTTTGCAGTAAAAGTGTGATTGCTGTCAGCTAGCCTTGAATTTATACAGTGCCCAAAGCATGCGTCGTCATTAATGAGCTCATGGGCCTCATGCATTATACAGGTCTCATTACTGGTTAGATACGGGAATAATGAGAATAACCATAACCGTCTGTTTAACCGTGTCGCACATTTATAAATTATACCAGTTTGTTGTTACTTTAAGTTACTTGAAATCTCTCAAAAGATAGTGCTAGTGTATGTAATTTTAGTTTAAATGTTTTACGATAGATGTCACTCTCAAGTTCGGTCCCCATCCTGCATCGCGCGGTTGAGATTTTTCTTAATTCATAGGCATGACAGAAGGCGGTCATCTTTATTTATCCTTCCTACACGTACTGTGACTATATAATTTAACAGTATTATATCAGTTCAGTTAAAGTTGTAGTTTAATTTCTTGGGATCATTGTGGCGTGAACACCGTCTTTTTCTGGAAAGTAGTTCTAAACCAAATAAACAACCTTCACAACAGTAATAATTGGTTTTAAGTCCTTGTTCTTTGTTGCCGTGAACGTGGCGTCTAGAGTTACGTAACGCCAGGACGTGGTTGTTTTACAAGAGTCGCGGGCGGCGCGGGTTGTGTTAGAGCAATCTTTGCGAGCGCCCTGTCAGCGCTGCCGGAGAGCTTCGATTTGCTGTCAAACTATATGTAGAGTAGCTATGGGAGCAGCTACTTGTTTACACCGTTGTCATTGTTATTTTAATGTAGTAGGTATATACCGTATGGAGGACGTCGGGATCCATGAAAAAGTTTCATGCTCTTCGCTTTGCATACTTGCTCTCTCGGAACTGCAATCAAATACGGCTAAAGCTTTCAAGAAGATCACCAATCAATCAGTGCTAGCCGGCTACTCGTCGCCATTGTCTCCGCCGTATCTCCATTATGAGCAACAAAGGCTGCACACTCGGCGCCGCAAGTTTGGCGTCCCTTTGTGCTCGAGCGCCCTCGCCCGCGATACCACTCCGCCGCCCTTTGTTCGCGCCGTAAGCAAAGTCTCAACGCGGGGCTTGTTGCTTTAGTTTCGCTGAGATCTGTTGCTATGAGGTCATGTTTTGTTTGCCGGTTTTTAATTGGTAAGACTTATTCCACACCACAGTGTTGATGTTGTCTTCAGTTTATATTTTTGGGATACAATGTATGAGTATAACAATTATCAAGCTGAAGCGTAACTGATAGACTTATAGTTGCCTCACATATTATCCCTACTATCCCTATTAATATTATAAAAGCGAGAGTAACTCTGTCTGTCTGTTACGCTTTCACGCCTAAGCCATTAAACATAGTTTAATGAAATTTGGTACAGATATAGTTTCAGATCGCGGAAAGGACATAGATATAGGATAGTTTTTATCCCGGAATATCGCCAAGATCCTGCGGGATGGCGATTAGCGATTTCTGTAGTAGTATAGAATAATCCAGAAACCGACAAAAATGTATCCAGAATCAGCAAACAACACGTGCGGGACAGCCTCCGCTCAGATCTACTCGTGATCTACTCGTGATCTCGGTCTTACATAAATAAATCACGTTTTTATGCCTTACGAGGTTGACTAGAACACGAGGTAACAAGACCTAAAGGTCACGTTTAGCATGATTGTGGGCGTATAGGTGGAAAGGGGATATTTTAAATGTGAATAATTAAATACTAGACTCTTTGAGGTACCTAATATTAATGACTTCAGTACACTCGCAACCGAATTTTGCATTTCGTAAATCATCAGTGTGTCTCATGAAATCTGAACATATTTCCTTGTTTCGGAGCTTTTTTGTGGCATTGACTCGTCTCGCTATCGCAGCCTCTGTGCAACAGGGTTGGGGCGGCGCGCGGCGCGCATGCGCGGACACCGTAGAGTGTTATTTGTCGGCTCCCATCTCCCGCCCGCGCCCTAAGTGCCGAGTTGATGGCGGGCGCCGTGTAAACGCGGGAACGCGACGCTAATGCCTAACCCGCATTGAGAATAATATTAGTACATTACGTTCCGAGGGGGGTGGAATAGAGAACATCTCAGATCGTAGGAGCTTGTCGCACGAGCCAAAGGCGAGGGCGATAAACATGCCACCTGAGTATTTCTTTGTACGTTTTCCCGTGGCCATGATGCGGTTATTTCTGCTTGCGTAGCGAACGGTAAATTGCTGCTTACGGCACGGGGCGACGTTATTTTTTTTTGTTTACGACAGTGCACTTTTGAGAAGTTCTGTAAGCTTAGGTACACCTACCTACTGTTCTGTTCTCATTTCGATGGCACGCTCAGCTTCTTGACTCGTTGACAGATTTGTGTCTGTTCACGACTCGATGCTGCCTAATTGTCCTTTTCGCCGGCTGCTCTGCCTCCGCAGGCAGTTATTGTAGCCCGCCGAGCCGTTCCCGGCGCCGGCGCTCCCACGCGATCCTCGCTTGTTTATTTTGGCCGCCCCCCCGCCGCGAACATGTTGTCCCCCCGCGCTGGCTCTAAATAATCGCTTAGCACTACATGCTGCGGTGCGATACTAGAGACAGCGGGCGGGGGCTGGCTCCGTAATAACTTGGATTAAATACAGAGAAGTCGGGGTGGTGATGATGAGTTTCTGCGCCATTTTGCATGTAGCATCTTTTTCTAGTTATACATTTGTTAATTGTTCCGCCATAATATTATGGCTTCAATCGCTACTTCCATACTCTGGGAGCAAAGAAATAACATAGGATGCACCAGTTGCTTATCTGGCCGCAGAGATGGAGCCTCTCGAGGGAATAAGCGTAGGGGTAGACAGAGCCTAAGGTAACAAGACCTGAATACCACGTTTAGCATGATTGTGGGCGTATGGATGGAAAGGGGAATCAAAACAGTGATGGGTTGCTAGCCACATCGCCTATATAACATGATCCCTAAGATTTTCGCCCAATATCTCGATGGGCTTTTACCATCTGCGCGGGAAGAGAATCAAGAAGTTCTAAAGACTAACCATCAAAATTTGGAGAAATAAGAAAAGCTGGCAATACCAAACATGTCAATCAAGGACAAATGAATGTTAAATTGACATAGACTTAGCAAGCTCTAGAGCCGTCCAACTCGTGTGGCCAAAATGGCTGGTAGTGTCGATTCTAACACTCGACTCCGCTTCCCAGTGGTCCAATTGACCCGCGCGTTCCGGCCACGCCCGTTCCCTTATTTACGGCCGCTGTATCGAATCAGCGGAGTTGGTGCTACGTTTTATGTCCAAAGGCTTCTTAGCGACGATCGACATTGTTCCGGGGGCGCTGCCGACTTGCCGTCTGTTACGTGACGGGGTTCTTTAGAGGGTTGCCTGGTGTTTATGCTGTAGCGCGCAGGGCTGCGCATCCGCCGCAGCTGTGCGAGCTAAAAGTTTGAAGTAATCCCGTTTATGGTTTTTTTCCCTCGCACACCGCTTAGGTAAAATCGACAGCCGAACTTGATGACGAGCCGAAGAACTCGAAATGAGCTACACATGACTATCGCCAAGGTTATAAGCTGTGTAGATCATTTTGAGCTCTCGACTGTTTATCAATTTTTTATGCTGACTGTACGTCGCTTGTCTCCGCTGGATGGGCTAATAGGTTGTGAGTGAATGAGTTTCTGGACAAGCAATTATTGTCAGATATTTCTAGCGAAAGAAGGGCTATTATAAGATGGCCTGGGGCCTTACCATGACGTCTTAATGCGATTCAATTCCGACTCAGTTCAGGTTTTAGATGTCATTTTTAGGATGGATCTGGCAGCGAGCGAACCTAAACTGAATCGAATTTGAATCGCATTAAGACGTCATGGTAACCCCCCCTACTCTCGTTGATAATGATAATGTTGATGAATGATAATAATAAATAAAAAATAAATATATTGGAACGATTGACACCAATTGACCTAGTCCCAAACTAAGCAAAACTTGTAATATGGGTGATGATAACAATGGTGATGATGATGCTGACATATATAGATAAACACATATTTAAATATATATTACACATCCAAGGCTCGACAGCAAACATAAAATATCTGCCTTAACCGGGGATCGAATCCGTAACCCCAAGCTTCATAGTCAGCTTTTCTGACCACTAGTCTGTCCGGTCGACGTTTCATTCAAACGGGATAGCGATTGTTTGGAGCATGTGAGCGCTACAAGCAAAATAAACATTTTTGCATTCGTAATATTTGTTGGGAAGCCGAGCAGCGTTTTAGTGGGTATGTTTTACCCGGCACGTGTGCGCGCGGCTGCTCGTAAGCCCAACAATAACACACCGCCGTCCTCCGCCGCAAAGCCACGCAGTAAACAAGGACCGGCTCCGCGGAATCCCCTTTTATTGTTTCGAGCAAGACGTCCCGCCGCCCCGGATATTGGGCCGTCGTCCCCCGAACAAGGTTGTGAGCGTGCTCGGTTTCGGTCCACGTTTTAATGACGAAAAATTATTTTGAAATACGTTGCGTGGCGCGGGAACGGGAACTGAGGCGGCGCTTTGTCTGCTTGCCCCGAGGGCGCGCGTTGGGAAGTGTTTCCTTTTACACTTAGAGGAATGAAAATGATCGCAAATCGTTGTCAGGCTTTGTCAATGGGAATCTGGCGTGTTAGAGCCTTCGGTTAACACCATTTTGCTGTGATGGACTAGTCGAACATACGAGTGCTGTGCAATGCTTACATTGATTGCTCGTTTAAAGCTACTCGGGTATGAATGCTCTCAGTGAGGACGTGTTCTAATTTTCAGTGTCGTTTAGAAATTTAATTTCTAACGGTAAAACAGTAATAATGAACATAAAAAAATCAAGACCCTATCATTTGAAAAAGAGCGCCTTCTCTCGTCCCTGGTGAGCAGTAGATGTTCCACGGGAGTTTGTAACTGTGTCTAGTAACAAGGTCACGTGAAAGCTAGTAGAAGATAGAACAATTCGAAGGCTTACCACCCACCTGCATAGATGGTGTAGCGGTATAGCACGCGTCACGGAATAACGAGGATGCGGGTTCGATTCCCGGCCATAGCTTTACTTTTCGGATTATTCTGTGTTCTAATTTTTAGTATCGTTTAGAAATTTGTGATTTTCAAGCGGACGCTTTATAATTAGCATCCCTTCTACATATTAGTCATAGCAATTATAGAGTCGGTGCTTCTGTTGATTATCTCGGCCCCACATGCCGTATTGCTAACCCCCGCCGCCCCGCGCGCCGCGCCCCGCCCCCCGCCCGCCGCCGTAAAGTCAACAGCCTGCAAGGGATGTGGGGGTTGCAGTTAATGGATTCATAATTTACTCCCAAACTGGATTGGCGGCTAAACGTGTTTCGATGTGTTTTTAAGCAATGATGTATGTAGAAAATAGTTACATGACATCGCTCAGCTTTAGTACTGCTAGATTAGCTATAAATGCTACGGCACGAGCTGTCATATCGTAGTGTGACACCGTTTTTGAATTTCGTTCGTTATACGTTGTCTCGATATCTTAAAGAGTATTTATTAGTCGCGTCTTGTTGTGCGCGCAAACCTTGAGATACTGTAAACAAGGTGGGCAAAAATGTCGGTTCTTTTATTCCAAGGAATCGTTGCAGGTTTTTTCCGTTGTGCGCTCACCACACTGATCTGGGCGGGTAGCGGGTAAACAAGGACAGCCCTATACTAAGTAATCTCTGCAGTGCTGTGCCCGCTCCATTAGGGCGCGGCGCCAGCGTAACGTGGCACGCGCATCATTAGTCTCCTACGTGTTAACTTATGTGCGGCCACAAGTCGCGCGTGGGAGGCGGCAGCTCGCAGCTCGCGCCCGCAGGCCTGCGCTCCACTCCGCTCTGGCGCACTGTCTTGCGAGCGCTGATCTGTCTTTAACAAAAAGTGTTACGTGAATGATAGAGAGACGATTGTTGTTGGGAGTTTGTAATTGTGTCGTACAGACACATCATTCAAGCGACAAAAATTCGCATAGTAACGAGGTCACGTGACAGCTAGTAACAGATAGAAAAATTCGAAGGCTTACCCACCTGCTGTGGGTGATGTAGGGGTATAGCACGCGTCACGGAATGACGAGGATCCGACTCCGATTCCCGCGGCCATAGCTTTTCTTTTCAGATTTTTTATGTGTTCTAGTTTTCAGTGTCGTCTAGAAAGGCAATTGTGCGTCTTCGAAGGAGTGGGATGGTTGGGATTCGCTTGGTAGATAATGAGCATATATTCTGTCTGATCCAGTGTAAAGTGTATTGAACAGCAAGCTGTACAGAATAACAAGTTAACATCCAGATAATGCTGTCGTCGTCGTGTGCTCGCGATGCGCGGCTCTTAACTTTTTCGTAGCGAGTTAGTTATCCTTCACAATATTTCCACAATCTCCCGACTCCAGCTAAACAACGTAAGTACGTACGATATAGCGGCAGCCGGCTCTCACCTAAATGGACGTGTCATGCAAACGTTGAAATACAACCGGGCGGCTGAGGCGGCTGGCTGCGCTCTATCGCGGTTGTATAGAGCCCGTTCTCGCCCGGCGGCGGCGCGGCACTCGGAATTGCTATCAAGACGTTATTGCCGTGCTACCCCCTTTTTACGGGCGCTTAACCCCCGGGTCCCTGCGTGTAGTGCTCGGCCGCGTTTCCATTCGCACTCCGAACGCGAACCCTTTTATATCTACTCTGACATTGTCTTTTATTCGCTGTTTCTTTCCGAGACTTCTGATTCATTGAAAGCACTAAGTTTGGATATTGGTTGAAAATTAAGTAGCGAAATGAGTTTCGATATAGGCTGATTGTATTCAATGTTAATTGGCATTGTGCAGTCTAGTTAGAACGTGCGTTGAAATAGGTACTTAGCTTCCATCAGACCAACATGTTTTCATATCCGTAGTATTAATATTTTGCATATCCAGCACAAGACTTGCATGCCGATTATTTGCATATTCTTAATTGTCTAGAACTCGAGTAATCGTAATAATCGATTATCTTCCGTAATTGAATTATCCAGTCCAACAGACACATAATTGCTCAATGTTTCAGTAACTTGAACAACCAAGTTAACCTACTTGACAATTTGCGGTATCTTTGATTCCGTAGTGTTTGTCCCGTGCCGTGCCGTGTGCGACCTCGTGCCCGCGCCGCGGCAGTGCGCCGGCGCGGCGGCAATGCGGCCGAGGGGCGCGGGCCACTGTTGCCGCGATATTATGCGGCCACTGCCTAGCACCCACGCCGCAACGGGTTGCCAGCTCGGAACACCGAATAGCCGGACAAAACAGCCACAGATTCTGACTTTATAAGGTTCATTGACAAAAAAACTGTCTTAGTATATTGATTGATACAAGAAGTGCAAATGGCATAACAAAAAACTCGTATTCGTTTGCTGCTATTGCCGTAAAAGCGAAAACGTTATGTCCCGTCTTTATCCGGCCGCCTGGCAACCCTACCCACACACCTACAGCGCTGTGGCCGCGTGAGATGGCTGTTGATTAGGGGTGTGAAAGGCACACGAGGAATTTGAAATGTGCTAAATTGAACGAGGTTCGGTTGCGAAGGAATTGGCGGATTGCAAATTTGTTACGGGCCCGATGCGGGGCTTCTTGGGTTACGGTTTCGCAGGCTCTCGTCATGCGCACAAGAACGTGGGACACGGGGGTTATTAGTCCACTAATTGAACGAAAATAGAGAAGCGACCCACTTCTGTTGAACACTAGAACAAATTCTGCAAAGCAACACAATGTGAAAAAAGTTTTAGTAGATATTAACAGGACGATGAGATTCCGTCCTCTCTACGTCTCGAGGGGGGAAAACTAGAGCAATTTACTTTTTTGCATAATAGAAAATATGGTCGCACTGTGGAGTTAATAAAGCTCGGGCGAGGAGCGAACAGGTTGAAATACGAGGGGGGTCGCGGTCGGGTTTATTTAATGCGGGTCATTTTCCGCTCCCGAGGCCGCTACAGCCCGCCGGGCGCTTGCAGGCTCTGGAGCGTTTGTGGCCCTACGCGAACGGCTGCGAGAATCATCTGGGTGGCATTAGTGGTATGGATGGAATCCTCTTGACTGGTGCCTTCATAGCATTTGATAGCAATATAATCCCGATTAAAATAGGTAGGTACTCTTCCTGAAGATCAATGATTATGATTACTTGATATTCGCTTCTTTTATCAACTCTCAATGCTTTTACTTGTAACAGGAATTGGTTCCTTTATTAAATCAGGCCGAGCAAATAGATCGTCTTTCACTGACCTATTTCTTTTAAAAATATATTTTCACTGCGAAAGTCGGGCGCGAGCAATCCTCTTATCGAGTATGACTTTCCTTTATTGCTGGTGTCGGTAGCGTAATACTTAAGCTGAATAAGTTTTGATGTCAGATCACGAGCTCTGTGCCACGTCGCCCCATCTTCACTTTTTAATTATTATTTTTTTGTAGTATTTAGTCTCTTTCTATTTCTCTAGTCTCTTTAAATCATTCGAAACGGGGAAAGTTGTGAAATATTTGTCATCTGTCTTTATTGAGTCATCGTGGATTTCTATCATAACGAGCTTCATTGCTGTCTTTGTCCCAGTCTGTTCCGACTAATACTTTCAGGAGTTTCAGATCATATACAATAATCCTTCGACACCTCCAACAATTCAATTGATACCTTTCCAATAGTTTTTTGTCCCGCATTACTGTCTCCACGCAAATCGGCAATAGTACACAAGTTACCCCTTGTGTTGTCAAGGGAGAGCTTAGATGTTTGCCAGCCTCCAGCAGCGGGGGCGCCGCGCTCCGCGGAGCGTGAAACACGTTTCCGCGCCCCGACTTGACGAGTTTGTCCATGTCACTGATTGCGTTATTTACATATCCCAATTGTAAGCGGAGGGGTTAAAAAGGGCTCCCTGACGCCATGACGCTTTGCTAGTTTTTTATTTATTTTGCGGCTACTTTTAGAATATTAACGTGGGGTGTTTTCAGGTCGTTATCGTCACAAATATTTTAGGGATTCTAGTAATAGAGTATTTAAAAAGCAAACAAAGCACAATCGCTGCAAGAAGTGCGAGAAATTTAAATCACAGTATAACATTTTACGGTTTGCAGTAAAAACGTGTGGAACTACTTCTCTTACTCTGCATTTCAAGCAACAGTGTAGTTCGTCTGAAGTTAATGAGACAGTCTGTTTTATAAAGCTGCAACGGTTCGTGAAACGACACTCACGACGAATAGCAAAATGAATGTGGGCGGTAGGACCTCGTGCGAGCTGCCTCCGGATCTTACTCGCCAACCCTGCCGCTAAGCAGCAATGCTTGCCCTTCTGAGTTTCAGCGTGAGAGTATTTATGACAGACGGTGAAATTAGTGGCAAATCAGATTCTATCTTAGCGTTCTAGGCTTGCAAAGCATTTGCAATCCTCGGCTTGCTCTAAAATTTACATAAAATACTTCAAAATACCACCATCGTCTTCTGCCACCAACCAAACGTTGCGCTTTTCGCACGTCGAAGTGTTTCCTCGTCCAAACCACACACCGCAAACATTCGATAAAGTCGCGTAAGAAAGTCTGTAGGTAAATAAATAATTTATTTAAAGCCGGCAACACCGGCGGGAGGGGGCGTCAGAATTATTCACGCCGGCTACACTGACGGCCTGCATGCTAACTGCTAGCGCCTCCCTCTAGTGGTGCCAGGGTATCGATAATACGAGGCGAACTGTCAAGCTGCTATGATCACAACAGCCTAGAAACCATGTTGTGTGATCGTATCGTGATTTATGGCCCGTGTCCATTATATCAGATCGCGAGCACCCGGTGAAAATGCTGTAGCTATTGCAGCTTTACAATAAACGTTGGAAATTGCGTTTAGAATTTGTATCTCTTCTAGGCTTGATAAATATTGTAGAATGCAAAACCCTAAGTTAGTGCAATGATTATAAGCAGAAGGATTTTGCATTCTTTCTCAATTTGATTCGCTTTTCAAATGTTAAATAAATCGGAGCATATTTAACCCAAGCCTGTTATATCGATACGTCAACCGCTCTAGGGTGGGGGCGTAAAGTTTCCTGGTGATTAGCAGACGAGTGCTGCCGCCGTGTCGCGTATACACAGCTAGCACCGCGCTGCGCCCGCCCCGCGCCATGTCTCGATATACGGAGTAATAACGGATATTCCGAGAATACGATATGAGGTGACACTTGCACGCTGGTAACAATCTCAGCAAATGGCGACGTGATTTTGAAAAATGATGAGTCACGCTCGTAAAGTCTAGGCCGGCTTTGGTAGAAGAAAGTGTTTTTATCCACTATGGTCTTCCAGACTCCAAAGTACCTGAAGAATGTCTAACGCTTCCATAGGCATTTTTCAATGCTTACTAAGCATGCCACGCCTGATGGTAAGCGGAGATGTGACCTAGGCTGGAGCACGCCTAGCAGGTTCCCATTCGCCCTTGATTTGAGGACGGCCAAGGACGGAGTAAGGTCTTTGATAATGCAAGGTCTGCGGAAATACAGTTGTAGACGTTCTAAAAGCGGATATGCCACGACAGGAAGACGAATGTGGTGCCACGTGCTTAATCATTCAGATAATGATCCACTTACCTAACGTTCAATTTATTTTATTTCGTCCGGAAGTTCAGGGTGTAGAGAATTTCGCTGCTGTCGCACCCTAATCAACTAGATGAGATTATCCAAAACGCTTCAGGCGTAGTATAGTGCCGTTAAGATAATAGCTTTTAGGCTTTAAATTAACTTAAACTGTGTAAGGATCGAATCGGCTGATAACCAATGGGAATCCCCTGGTGAAATCAAACTTAATTGCTTGGGTAAATGCGTTGTTACCTATTTAAAAAGGCTAAATACCTAATGGTAAGTGGACAGTTGGAATTGCAGTTAATGATGTTGGATTTAATCTATCAAGACATCTACTAATACACGGGGTTTACGTTTCTATTTAGAACTAGTTGTTGCCCGCTACTTCGTCTACTTCATAGGTACCAAATTCCAATTAAATCGGTTCTGCGGTTTAAGCGTGTGGAGATAAAAGATAGACAACACTTATGATATCATCGTAGAGCCCGCGTGGCCCCCCGCCCGGGGCTGGTGTTAGCGTTAGACACGGCACCCGATCTCGAGTCTCAAGTGATCGCACGATACGAGCCGCGACTCGCGGTTGACGCAGCCGCGGCGCGACGCGGCGCCCGACCTACGGCGAGCTAGACCCGTCACTGACAATCATTCAGGAATCGCCCCGGCATAGCATTCTATGGCCACTATGATCCCCGCCTACAAATAATCATCATCATTACCTTATCAGTCGGTAGATGTCCACTGCTAGATATAGGCTTCACTCAAGGATCGGTTCCAATTGGTTTTGAGCTAAGCCTGTGATCGGTCATTATTTTTGCGCGAGGTCTATACCATTTTGGCTTCCGGGACGTGGTCGCTACTCCCAGGCCCTTACGGGCCCGAACGGGATCAGAGTTGATGATACGGAGTTGACTTCTGTTTTTAACTAGTCTTTTTTTGATTACTTTAATTTAATATCAACGCACCATTTTGAGGTTTCGCAAATTTTAACCTATTTAGTGCCGGTTTTTACTACCTATTTAAGTCTTCGAATTAACTGTTAACTATAAATTGCAACCCAGGTTTACGAGTAACTAACTACCTATGTTATTATTTTTTTACTAATTACCATTTATTTTGTTACAGGTAAGACATTTTTCAATGCATCTTCGCCAACAATATTGTAAGTTAAGTAAGTATTTAATTAGTTATTTTATAGTGGTGTCAGGTCTGTTCCATTCCCAGCTCTGTGGCCTCCCAGGGCGCATGCGTCCACCGCAGTGGTTAGTAGGTTTAACAGGCCTGTGCTGCACTACACTAGAGATATGTCGGGATACGAATCAGCCGCCGCTAGTGATGCGACACGACGGTACTTGCCGATATCGATATGCGGAATTCGGTTAACTATATTGGCAATGGAATTATGTATGTATGTATGTATGTATGTATGTATAACTCTTTATTGTACATAAAACACAAGAAAAAGATGAATACAGGACAACACACATGTACAAAGGCGATTAATGTGTTTAATGTAGATAAATTGACGCGTAAATTCTGCCAAGTTATTTATTGTATTGCGGAATAATTGTACCATCTTAAGGACTACTGCTGTATGTGACTTACTAAGACTTGTTGGGGAATACTGCAAACAATCTATTTCAGAACGATATGCGTATAATCTTTGTCTCTAAATTTCTCCGTTATGATTCACTTTATTATCTTAATGTAACGAATTAGTTTTTTCTTAAGAATATGCCATTGACAGCCATATGACGCCAACGAACTCAAAACTAGCAATCCAATCTCCGGACCGTTTCATAGCAAGTAATTCCCAAGTTCTCAATAGGAGCTCGTTTTCGGATCGCTGTACGGGCGGCGCGTATTGCCTCACTTAGAGCTTATATTGGATCCGGGCTCGGGTCGGGCTGCAGTGGCTGCAGTCGCGGCGCTGTGCACTGCAACGACACGGATTACCTAATCAGATGTAACCGTATGTACCTACTTCATTGGATATCGATATTGTTGTCGGTTGGGAGCCGTGGTTTTGTTCTTTTAAGGTCTATTGATCACCGAGTGCTGATTCATATTATGATTGATTAGCTATATGACTAGCACCCAGCAACGGAGGCAATACAATTGAAAAAAAGAGAAACTATAAAAAATGAATCTGACATTAATAGACTTGCGAATCGTCATTGACAATAGTCATAGGCATAATAATTCCCCTTTTAAATAAATCACATGAAAGAGCTGCAGCATTTGTGAAACCTATGGCAATGTAAGTGTATCTTATGTTATGGTCTGTTTCATTTTAAATGACGAAAATGCAATTAACGCGGGATTTTACAACTTCTTTTGTTGCTGAATATGAAAGGAAAAAATAACAAAGAGACATAAAAAAACTGACCGCAGTATTGGAGTAGCTCAACCCTTCTTGATCTTTGAAATGAAAGATTTTAATTTTTATTTAAAATATGATTATTAATACACCCGTTAGACACTAAAAAAATATTGCACTTAAGCCTGGAAAGTATCCCCTCCTATTGATTATTGTTTATTACCTGAATTGGACCCTTTTAAGTATAATAGGTGTATTGTTTTCCATAAACAATTACAGTGCGGCTAACACTCAGGTAAAAATTTCTTATACCTACTATTAAACAATTGTGCTAAGTGATTTTGATATAGTATATAATTATTATTTTAGAAACGCACGTCATCTAGTGTAACACCGACCAACAACATCAAAACTATCAAGATTGTTTGTTCACGGTATACTTTTAGTTAACACTAATGGTTTTACAACCCCACTTGAAGTTAACAATTGAACAATAGATGTCGGTTTTAAGTACTTTTCGTCATTTTAAATAAAACAGACTATAACAGTTTTACCCGGCTTTTGCAAACAAACCGTCCCGCACTACCCGCACGGCCCGTGCTTTTCATTTTTATTTGCCAGGCTCCCATTTCCCGGTCGATATTTGGTCATTTTTCGTTTATTTATCGACACCGCGTCCGTCACGCTCCCCCGCTGACCTCTCGACCGCTCGCGCTCGCTCTGTACGACAAATACACGCTAATTGATGAGGGGATTCGCTTCGACGTGAGGCGTAATGGCGGCTTGGAGTGACGCGATGCCTTTTTTGAGCTATATTGTTATGGTTCAAGGACTGAATGAGTTACGTGCTATTTTTAGCTTCTGCGTTTGACTTGACCCTGCAGAAACTATTGTTCGTAGCAAATATGTTTCAAAATCGTAAACTATCTAAATTAGATCTCGCATCACAGATTGAATTAGATTCCGAAAACAGCCAGCAGAAAGCGGATGAATAAGGAGCTAAAAAAATCATACCAAAATGTACCTACTTACGTCAAAAATATGAAGGTAGTGACGGAAGTGTCGCCTTCTTGAAGTCTATTTAGTAAAATTAAAAGCCAATACAATTTTTCCTAATTCATTTATACGACATTTCTCGTATATATTTTTTATCAAAGACAATTAAAGCCCTAGGATTGTCTGTTGGTATAATTGCAATCTATCACAATTTCTAAGAGCAACGTTTCGACTTGGGCAGCGGTTCGCCGGCCGTAAATCTATTTCATGAGTGCCACCACATGTCGATGTTACCGAAGGCGCTATTTATAAATGAATAACGTGCGAGAGCGGCAGCTGCTTTATATCGCCGCAGACTTATCGCCTATTGCTTATTTAGAGTTGACGCGCGTTGCTTCGGTTGATGCTCGCGAGATAGATGGTCTGCTGTTAAGAGAACCCTTATTCAAGAAGTCCGTGCGATCATTTGAAAACGAAACACTTCGTTCGAAAGTTAAGAATTTGAAATTGTCATTATTACAGAATGAAAGACTAGGAGAAACCTTGTTGTTTAAAGATATTCCGTACTAATTACAGCCCAGTGGTGGCCCGTTCCTCGAAGTTAAAAATTTCAAATTTACGAGCCTAACCTAAGCAACATTGAACAAATCCCAAGCAAGCCAATGTTGCCAGTTAAAAACTAGTAAAATTAGTAGCTTTGAGAAACGTGTCACAGGTCAGTATACGAGTTGCGGTTGCACCGCTGCCCTCCGTGGTCGATGCAAGCGTAATCGCGTTGCCGGCGCCGCCGATGCACGCCGCCTCGGGGCAAATCTCATTTTTATTAGGGAAGTAATGTGGAAAGAGTGGAAATGACACTGTACCGACTTCCGACCCCTACCAGCATATACAGGTGTCTGTTTGCCGCGCCGCCCGACACACGGCCCTGTCCCCGACGATTAAAGTCTGAAATTCAGAAGCAGCAGTTGTTAATATAGACGCATGCGCGGTAAACACAGACGCTTGTGTACCTACTCAGTCGGCCGTCGCGCGCCGTGATGAGCGGACGTCTGTGTTGTTGCGACGCGATGTCGCCGGACTAGTGATGTGTTTGCGTCGTATCGAAACATCGATGTTTACACCTTAAACTGATTGTGATGTGAAAGTGAGTGTGCTTAAAATATTGCATCGTATTCAAATAGTGTGGATCATCACATACATAAATGCGTTTAATCAAATTTATTGAGTAGTAATTAGATGCAATAAAGCTTACATTCGCAAATTGCAATGAAAATAAAATATTAGGAGAGGGATCCCAAGGATTATATTTTTCGCGGTTTTATTTGAATCATATTCAAATTCGCCCAGCAAAAATTGTGCAATTTGAGAACTTAATTATGTTCATAAGTCATATTAAAACGGTAATCTCATTACGGGCACGGGCTCGCAGCATCACATTAGCGCCCCCTCGCGGCGGTATTAAGCAACGTCTCAATTAACCCGCGGTGTAGCTCCCGCCCGGCTGCTTGCAGGACCGCTTCTGTTTGTAAATACGGCGCCCGCGTCGCGGCGGCTTAAGCGCTTTGCGGATTAGCCTGATTATGATTACAATTGGATTCTTTGTGTTTATACGCTGAGATGTCACAAATAGGAGATTTAAACGTACTTAATAGGGTATTAGTGAGACGGTTTCGGAGCGGCGCGGGGTGTTCGGTTTCGGGCAAGGTTTTTACTTTTTAGCACAAGCTAGCCGTTGGGTCTTTACTGATTGTTATGAGTCGACATCAACGTTTGTTTTATATTACCCTGTTATTTGACTGTCAAGCTTTCATTTCGTTATTCACAATCACAATCTGTTCTATGACTAATTATGAGGATTCTTGAGTCTTTGAAAGTCCTTAGTCAGATCTTCATTCCATCCGCATTCATTCATAAATCGAGACGTAATAGTGTCGGTGGGGTAGGTAAGGCGGTACGAGTAGCATTCAATTATCACAGACGAGCTGACAAAATGTGATCTAAATAATTCCAATCCATGTTAATTTAATACAAGTAGAAATTATACCGCGTCGACATGTCTTTGTCCCCCAGTGCGCTCCTGATGACGACTGTACATCGTTGCAGCGGCGGCCATTACATCGATTGCTTTGATAACATCTGCTGCTTTCACTGAGCAAACCCCCATTAGGTTTCGATCGGAAGCGATTTGCACAACTGTGCCAACACAAAACACAACGTACGTTTTTTTAATGCAGTATGCAGTCAAACAAGATAGCTTTGATGCGCCAAGATATCGTTCATCCATTATTCATTTTGTATGGCCAATAAGCCCATGACTAGTGCCGTCAAAGAGCATAGTCGTATAGCCAGCGATGAGCATTATTCTTGTCTATTTAGCCGACGTGCCCGAGCCGTCAGAGGTACTGACTAACGGTAAGGTAATTCAAAGCCAACGGTGAACTAAACCCGCTCCGCTCCGGTGGCTTGCGCGGCGCGGCCGGGCTCCCGACACTCCCGAGCCCCCTCCGGCCGCGCTCGGCACGCGCCTGTTGCGTTTTTTTTTTTGGCCCTTTTCACCCTTAGCTGTAGCAGGTTTTGGGAAAATTCGCGCTGAAATCGTTTTCACGCATACCAGAGCCGGTGGCGCTTGCCAGTGCGATATGTATTCCTAAATTTCATTTGGGTGAATCTTTATTCACTTAATGGCTTCACCAGAACAACAAGTTACGCAGAAAAATTGAATTATTATCATGAAAAGTTGGTTGGCATCGAACACAATCTCGCGAAATAATTTCCGAAGCACTCCGCTCCGTATCCGAACTCTGTATCCGCTATTGGCCCCACGCCTGATCGGCTGCAGAATATCATTTCATTCTCATCGGCCGAATTTATTAGCATCTTCTGCCTTTGATCCTGCACAAAGCGTATGATTTATTCGACGTTATCCTTTATCTTAATAGGCGGTCGTTCATTTTCATTCCACTTCGTTAAAAATACAACGAGCGCCGCTGTTATTTTAATCGATTCAATAAAAGTAAGCCGTCGCTGCGCGCTTATTTATTGGGATGGCTTTTTGCCCCGGATCGCGCGGCCGCAGCTGCCGCCGTTCGCACTTTCAATTATACCCGAATTGCCGCGTTTTCGACTAGTCTACTCATTGGATAAACTTCAGTTTCGAGTCATATCTCATCTGGCGTCTGCGAGCCAGCGTGTCGCGGTCCAGTTGAACCAATTAGCTCGATGCAGAGCTCGACTGTACTCGATTCAACAGTCGCTCACCCGCTTAATTATTTATGAGCCGAACGTGTAAACTCCCGAGAGTGAAGCAGAATGCCCGCCGGCCGACACCGCGGCTAAATCACGCGCGGCCGACAACACAAAACCGCGATAAAATATTTTGATGTCGCTCCCCCACAATCCCGCGACATCGATAGTCGATACTGTCGATAGCGACCCGACACACCACAGCGTGGCGCAATTTAATTTCGTAAAAAATATTTTAAATTTATTACCGACGTTTTGCAGCGGCCCTAGTTATCAATAATGAAAAGGTGTAAATGTAACAGCGAAATGTACTCGAGTGTTGAGATATGATGACACTAGTGCTGTGTTGTGTGTCGATGGACCAAGTGATGTGCCGAGTGTAGTGTCGGAGATGGATTACCGCGCGCCGCACCCGCTGAGCGTCGGTGCGCCGTACTTCACGCACACAGGTATTGTGCTACGCTTTGATATAACTCCATACACCGTACAGAATATCAGCCAGTATAAAGGGTGATTTATATTTTGTTTGCATCTGTGCATATGCAGAAACTAAAATTCAAATCTATTTTATGAAATCTGAGCTATTTTCCGTTTCCATAGATAAATTTTATAGCTTTAAAAAATAGCTGGTCGTATTAAAAGATTAACAATTGGAATCTCAAACTCGCGCAAATGAAAACGAAGTCGGCGAGAAAAGGCTCGAAAAAGCGGATAGAGAGCGTAGCAAACGAGGTTGTGTCCTCGCCCCTACCTGCACCAGCCTTCACCTCTGGCGATCATCTGGCAACTCCTCCATCGCTAATCCAACCTGAAAGGTCAAACGGTCTTAATCCTCAAGCGGTGACGCGGCGTGACAGCGTGATTGATGACGTCACGGGCTTAGCGGCCCGATGGAGACGTCGCCGTGACGTCATTAGCCTGCTGCTATCTGATGCGAACTCGAGGGTAGGCGAGGCGAGCGCGCCGTCCCTCTCGCACTCGCTAAACAAGACAGAGGTGACTGATAATTCAGGTGAAGTGTTCGTGGAATGATGGAGGAGGTGGTGTGAAAATTTTGTTGAATGTTTTGTATTTCTTGGTCTTCTAGTTCTTCTTTATTGATGAAGCCTAAATCAGTGATTCTGTGAACAAGCTTCTTTTCGACCAAGCTTTTGTTCGTGTTACGATTCTGGCTTGGATAGAATCCAGTTCTGTAACTACTTCCGAAAAGTCGAAACTCAGTAAAACAAAGCCAAATTCTACAGTGAACACTATTTGGTAAGCTTTACTGCAAACGTTGTTAAAAGAAACTTGAGCTCCTATAGCACGCCGGATTGATCCTGTCTGTTCTCTGCATAAAGTCGTCAACATATATTTTTCTGGAAATAACCGGCGGGAATAGCGCCATGGTTTATTATTGAAATTAAGTTTAAGGAACCGTCTCAGCCCATATTTCAATGCACTTCCCCCAAACGACGTATTTTATGGACGACCTCTCAGCCGCTCAAGACTACCCTCGCTCGCTCGTAAACGCGGGCCTTTTCGCCGACGATAAATATGAGGCTGGGCCAATTTGTGCACCGTTATTATTTACTATATGAAGAAAATATATCATCGGGTAGATTAAAATAGACTATAGATAACGGAGTGATGTCTAACAGATGACACCAGCCGCATAATCCCCCTAAACTATTGTAAAGACTGATTCAAAATTTACTAAAGGGATGAAAGAAAGAAAGAAAGAAGACATTTATTCCTTTTTGCAAGACACACAAATAAAAGAGAATAATCAAGACAAGAAAAAATTGATCATGAGCGTTGTGTGTGTCTTCGCAAAAGTGAAACGGTCGCTGGCTCAGCATTACGCTGATGAAGGTGAAGTTGATGGACGATACTATTTCATTCAACCTCGACTAAACCTAGCTATCCCCCTTACACTATTTGTGTTGACAGTGACGAACCCTCGGTACACCAGCCATGGCAGCCGTGGCTTGGGCCGGGAGCGAGAGCTCGGTCGTGGACGCGCCGCAATGGGCGTCATAACTTATGCTCCGCGATAGCGATCTCGGCGAGCGATGCGATCGGCGAGCGGCGCGGCGCGTTATCGCCGGGGCTGGCCGTAACGCGGCATCATTGTCACCCCATCGAGGTGCGCGCGCACGCGCCGCCAGACTCTCCCGTCGCTGCTGCCCAAGTCACGGGAGTACAGCGCTTGGGATAAATCGGGCCGGGTTTCATGATGTTGTGAATTACTAGTTGGATTGTCATCAATTTTATGCTATGTTGTTGTGAATTTGTGTATGTTGAATGCTCGTTTTTGTGAAAAATGTTCCCGCTAATCACTTCACTATCACTTCACTATCACTATCACTACATAGTATAAAATAAAGTCGCTTTTTCTGTCCTCATGTCCGTATGTATGCTTATATCTTCAAAACTACACAACGGATTTTGATGCGGTTTTTTTTAATAGATAGAGTGAGGAGGAAGGTTTATATGTATAATACATGCATAATATACCGTGCGAAGCCGGGGCGGGTCGCTAGTAAGGTATATTTTAAAAACGCGTCGAATGAATTTCTTTTTGTGTGTTCTACTTTTCTTATTGTATGTAAGTAAAGGGCTTCTTATTGTTATCGAGGGTGTTAGAGGTAGGAGGAGGGAGGTTTCAAGCAAGATACAGTTCAAAGTTACATAGAGTTAATTTTCACTACGTATACAGTAATGCCAAAAACCGCTCGTATCCCGTGTTTGTGGCTGCACGTCTGACGAGAAGAGCTATACATGATGTAGGTCGGTGTTGGGGCGGGCTCCGGCCGGAAATGGCCGTCAGATTTGTCGCGGCCCGCCGGCTCGCCAATTACCGGCCGACGCTATCTGCTCTCCTGGTAATTTATACCGCGCCCGCCGCGACACCCCGCAGCTCGAGAGCTCGGCCGTGGGGACCACTGGTGGGCATCGCCTTGCTATCGGCTCAGACCGCAGCGCTTACTCGCTGCTCAGCTTCTGATTGACTCTATTTGTGCTAGCTACGTCTACCGCAACCACTACTGTCGCCTTCTGTACTGGTTTATTACGGTTTGCGGTTGTTAAGATTTCAAGATACAGCTTTTGAAAGATGAAACAACAAGCCACGAATTCATAAGTTTAGTAAATCCTATGTAATCCATGACATAATGCCGCGGTATTCATGGAGTGTGAACGCGTTTGAGATGATGGCGTTTATGGGCACACATTAAACGTCTATTTCTAGGTACTCACTTAAAAAAAGAATGCCACGTCTGCCATCAAACTGTTCGAGCGTAAAAAGCTCCAAGAAGGAAACAATTACTTAAATTATAACCAAAAACACATGAATAAAATTATACAGTCCTCTCGCAACGTCCTCGGAAACCTCGACGGAAAAGTTAATTTTGATAACAGCGCAACAAACAGCAGCAGCTGGCGGTCTCTTCTGTCCCGAGCGCGGCGAGCGAGACGGCGCGAGCGCCCGCCCGCGCTCCAGCGCGCCGGCATCGCACTGAATATTTAATAACTTGTCTCCGTGAAAATGTTTCCTTTGTTGGCGCAACAATCCTGCAGCGACTTGACGTCCGCACAAAGGGGCGTGCACGCTGCAAATACTTTGTATTTTTAATATATTTGAGCGCCGCCCCGGATGCATCTGAGTTCTGAGGAAACATTGCTCGCTCTTACAGCTTGATTGCTGTCCAGAATTTCAGCGTTGTTTGAGTCCTAGTTTAGTGTCATTAAATCAATATCCGAACGTGATGCCAAGCGTAACAGTGGAAATGGCCGACGGCGTGGAACCGAGAAAGATGGCGAAAGTCCAACAGATTGATAGAGGCTGCGACGTGATATCGTTTGAGTTAAGGAGACGAATTTAGTGGAAACTCCGCCGGCGGGGTTGAGGGGATGCAATGGTATTAGATTACTCTGATAACAAGCTACATCCGATAACGTCAATTAGATGCGAGAAAAATCTCACACGCATGAAGCTATGCTGTACTTACGTATGCGCAAATTGGTTTCAAACTCTGCAAATATCTAACAACATGCTTCCAGTGACACTGATAAGTCGTACTTAATTAAAAGTCACGCGAGTTCACATTTTTCCCGGCGGCGTGGTCACCCTCGCCTGTCCGGATAACCGTATAAAATGACGCGGATGTCCTTATCCCGCGGATCGTCGCGGGCGATATAAAAACTACCCCAGCCTCCCCCAGCGGGGAGGGGGAGGATTGAACCACTAAGCGGGAAAACTTTACCGCGTCGCAAGGTTGTTAGTCACGACTCGCAGCCTTTCTTCCCGCCAGGGTTCTGCAGGGAGCTGCGGAGTTTACTAGTTTGTCTGTAATTAGCAACTGCAACATCAGAATTGGTACGTTTTATTTTGGATGGTTCAATTTTTCAGGATATGTCGAAGTAAAAGTATTTCTACTTGAAAAGACTTTCGTTAGTAATTTGCACTAATAGAAGTGCAGAATGTTCGTAAAACTTTCCTAATACACATAAACCATTCATCAAAATGGCTCTTACGAATTGCCCCTAATGATAAGAGAAACGAATTGGTGTAATTTGAGCTCATCATTGACGCTCGGAGATCCGCAATCCGTCGGCAGAACGACCAATTACACCAATAAAACACCCGCTAAGCTGCGCGCAAACCTCGGCGCTGCCGCGTCCCCGACGTGAAACTTTAATTAAAAGTTGACGAGACGCGACCGACTGCCGCGAGGATTATCAACCCCCACGCGGCGACTCCGCGAATACAGCCCCTAGCGCCATTGAAACAAAGCCCTGCCGAACTCTCGCCACACTCGCAAATCACGTATTACCACAACAAATAGCGGACGGAATCCTCAAATCGGCGTCACAGTAAATTATGCTTTATTGCCATCGCAGCAGATTTCGCTTTTCAGCGCTGGCTTCCCTGAAATTGATTCGGCGCGAACCGTAAAGTCGTAAGGACTCTGGTAAACCGAGGTAGCATGGCATCTGAAAGGATGGGGCGTTCACCCGCTGACGTCCTCTAGTATGAAGCCTCCGGGGATCGCGGGAGGTCAACTTGAACTGGTGATCCGTCTGTTCCAGGCTCGCTTGGTCCGGGCTCCAAGGGCGCGCGGCACCGAACAGTAATCGCCTTGATCCCCGATGAAGTTGGTAACAGACTACCGTGCCCTCTGTATTATGAAAATGTGTGGAGGAAACAGATTAATTTCATCGAATCGGTACTTCGCGTGACCCTGCTCGGAATTTTCTGCTTTGTTAATAAGCTGATGTTGCCGATTTCATGTTAAGGTTTATGTTAGTTATATACCTCCCAACTGTAGGTACTCATTGGCTTCGTGTTAAGGGCATTATTTTCTGGTCAAATATATTTGCATTTGGTAAACTTTGAATAACGAGTTCTAAGATCTACCCAGCAAAGTCAGAAATAGAAATTAAATAGACCTCTAGAAGTAGCCTTGTCAGATATAAACTTGAGCGAAATGAAAACCAAACACTTGTGTACCCCATGTATACATAGGTACAGTGAAACCACTCTCCTTATGTTAACAGAAGGGTGGAACTTTGCAGTTAGCATTTTGTGTGCATTCCGGCAAACATATAAAATATTGAGTATTAAACGGCTTGTTGCTAAAGCTTAATATAGTAAGGTTTTCATCATAGATCCTGTTACAGTCTGTAGCAAGAATGAATACTGCGTTAAGAGTATCCATTCATTCATGCTTTTCCACTACATGCGACGCTGTCATTCCCTGCATCTATCCGAATCCCATCCCAACGGTTGTAAATCGAATTTAATGAGGTTGCCAACCCCCGCCCAGATCGCTTACAAACCACACACGTCACGTCTCATCCTGCTATTATAGAACGACGCGTAAAATAACATTCTACTTCCCGAAGTCCCCGACGCGTAAAGCTCGCGTGGTCACATAAAAATGCCTATTTAAAGCTGAAGAGAAACACATGCTCTATAAGTTACGCTTCCATTGAAGCAGACAGTAGAGCTGAGAGTTCACGAAGTTTTTTGAAGATTACAAAGCAGCAGATGGCATTATCGTTAAACGAAACGTTTTTCGAACGTCTGTTGGTCAAGTTACAGGACACCGAGGCGAAGACGTGCATAATAAACATTGTAATCATGTCAGCCGGAAAACGTTCACTTTTGGCCATAGACCTTCCCCAAGGTCTACGAAGGACGGTTCTGTGCAGACCGCAGTCAATGGCTTCCCGCTATTTTTACCAAATCAACGGCCATCAGTTTTAAGAGCAGTATGCCCCGACCGCTGCTACTTAAGATGTGCAATTTGCTGAGTTATAGCGGTAAAAGCAAAGATACTCCTTAATCCAAGCATAACTCTTTCCTTTGCCATATGAGTGTTCTTAAACGTATTTATGCCGCCCGCTGTAAGGGACCACATTAAAGTTTCATAAGCAATCACTGGCAACACACGCTCACTGGTCTATCAACGTCCACTGATCACATCAGTCCAAAGACACGTCTCGTCCCACTCCTACATCTCCGCGTCTTCGCTCCGATAGAGCGCTTTACGCAAGAAAGCTTTGTCGTGGTTCGAAGAGGCACTATGAGATTCTCTAAGCGAATCTTGTCGTGAGTGATAGCTGCGCTCGGGGGACACCGTAGCTTGTTCCTTTCGCTCGTAGGCAAATACGGGTAGATGCACCACCAGATGTCCAGGTGTGCTGGTGGCCATTTTAATTTTTTCACGATAGAGTCCTCTGAAGCTTCTAGCAGCTTCATTGGATGACATTTTGTACCGTTTTCTGTAGTTTGGGGCAGTTCGTTTAAGACACCGCGAAGAACCACCTGTGTACATGTTGTAACGATGACGCTAGTGGGATAGCAGGGACTGCAGCCAAGATAAACATTTGAACAAAAGTTTGAGCCAATTAACTGATATTGCAAATGTTTGTGCAGCGCCAACCCTACTGCACGCACACACGGACGTTGAGCTATTAAGTTAATTAAAGTGACGCACACGTACAGATCTAATTCGAATTCACAGCCAGGGATGTGATTGTGATTCACTGAATTATAGTGCATTGATTTTTTCAGTGTGGTACTTATCGATATTTATTTCTGTACTAAAACTACACTCAAAAACATCTGTCATGCGGTAATGAAATCGCTCGCTGTACCTACAAACAAAGTTGTGATGATGATTGATGTTTTTGATTGGTTTATTCCATCTAATACCATTTCCAATGACTTTATAAACTGATTTTGCGTTTTAATCAGAGATAGATGTATTTAAATTAAACTAAAACAATATAAAATGTGATAGCTATGACATAACATAAGCATCAACATCAACTCACGATAGTGTACGACGCGTTTAAGAACTACAATGTAGGTATAGGTAGTTTAATCTTCTAAAATATACTAGTATTCCTGATTTAACTATGCTGTAAAGTTGCACATTTTCCAAACTTGAAAACAGCTGAATTCCCCCGTTACCCCGTCCCCCCGCGTGGCAGCCACGTGACCGCGCGCGGGTCGCGGCCCGAATTAGCGCGTCAGACCGAATTAATTAGCGGCCCGCTACGGTGACAGCCCTGCCGCCGGCCGCTAGGGCTGCCGCGACGCCCGTATCGATTGCGTGAAGCACATAACGCTCAGTTACATTACAGGAGATGGTGGCACTCGATTTCCCTTATGACAAAATTTTTTTAGTTGTGGGCGTATTTCGCATTTGTATGACGGTTTTGTTTTAGATAACTTTGTAGTAACGAAGACATGAACTAAAATTCACAGATAAGTTGACGGCGACTCCCGTCATGACGGATGTGTGGCGTGAAGTAAGGCGCCCAAAGTATACGCTCGATCGATTTTATGATACTTGAAGAGTTGTGTATAGCTAGTTTTGGTTTGTAACGAAAGTGGTTGTCATTTGTTTACACTATAGTTTACAGAAACATGCACTATTTTAGTGGAATACGTACAAATGTAAAAAATTTAAGTCGTCTCAGATTCAAATGGATGTCCTAATTTTCTACTTATCCAAAAATAAGTCTCAGTTTCCCTACGCTTTATGTAGTTAATTAAAACTGTAGTAACTTAACCCAACGGAGGCGTCGCTCTTCATTGTTAATTATAAACCGCCCAGCTTTGGCGCTGTGAAAATGAATATAAAATCATTAAGCAAATTTTAATACAATAACAATAGAAATGATTCCATAAAATCCACTTCCCCTAATAGGATGAAAACGTTACCTCGCATTAGCATATTCATGAGCCGTCGAGCCGTGTAACGGTATTGGAGCAATATACAACTTGCGCCGGGCTGCGGCTCCCGCGACCGCGGCCGGCGCCCGGCGCCCGCGCCGCCGGCGTGCGCTAATTGACACTTGCCCAGCGTTGCCAACTTTGGAGACGTGACAATGAGTTGACAGTTGGTCCCGCTGGTTCCCAGTAGTAGAAGCTTGATATCCAGCTGGACTGTTCGGTGTGGCTAACTTGTGAGATTACATGCTTGAAGTATATCTAGGTAGGTAGGTTAGTCTACGGAGTAAGCTGTGTTCAATGTGACATGTCCGCGAGCGCTGACAGCCAGAACCTGTTCACCCTCCGCTTTAAATATTCAGCCGTTCGTGAGCGCATGTCATTTCATTACTAATTCGAAAGTTTCCAGCATTTGTGATCGAGTTGAACAAAAGGCAGCGTTAGTTAAAAGCGGGGATTTGTCGCGTAATTACCGCCGCCATCCCCCATTACTGCGTCGTTACTGCTCGCTCCGCCGCGCGCCCGCAGGGTTGCCAGCTTTAGGAAACCAAAGGAGTTAGCGTAATTCTTATTTACTTATGTTGAATGTCCGTGCTGCGATCCCTGAAAGCAGTTTTCTGTAAGCACACAGACCTTGCCACATGTTTTCATCGGTGTTTCTTTAAATACAAATAAAATAAATACTCATGCCGGCAGGATTCAAACGAGACAATCCAAGATAATGATAACACTCCATATCTTTGACAACTTTTGGTACGTAAATGTATCGTGCAGCAACATGGATATTTAACCATATTAGAGGTATTAACGCTACTACAATTTGACAATCTTGTACAGTCACCGTTACATTGTATTGTATGAAACATCCAGGGTGACCAAAAAGTTCGATACACCACACTATCTCTATCTATGGGCGTACGGAACTATCTATTTGGCCGATTTGGATGCTTAGAACTATATAATGCTGACTGTACATAGGTATGTTTCATGATAGAAAATAGGTTTACTATTATGTCATTATGTCAGCCCTGGCCGCCGTCCGCGACAGTTCGCGTAGAACGGAACGACTAACGCGGTCTAATTGTTTTGCCGCGCTCGAGCGAAGCCCGGGACCGGCGCGCCGCGGAGCTTCCAGCCCGACGGCCTGACAGTTCAATCAAACTTTAATTTAATGTGCGGCACAGATAAATAGTTAGGCAGTGATCGACTCAAACGCAACCAGCACCGACTGTAGGTCTTGTCTTGAGAACACACATTGTCACACACCCCTATCCCGTCTTATAACTAGAAGGATCAATGCGTGCGCGAGCTTGCAAGAAATCTTGAGTAACGTAATAACAGTGATATCGCTAATGAATGTCTAACCTAACAACGCTCACACTGGGCGAGTGCGGGGATTGGTGGAGGAGCGGGGGCGCGGCGATATCCCCGCTTCCCCCGCCCCCGATCCCTCGAAGCTCACGCACGCACTGTAGGATCCGTTCGAACGAAAATTGTAGTTTGTAGTTGTTGTGGTGAACAATACCCTAGCTTTCATAAGCGCCTTTAACTAACAATTGATTTCACTTTTGTTCCAGGTAAGCAAAGGCTTCGATGCAGACAGATCGTATGTAAGCTAAGCTAAGCGTAAGCGCCCGCATTCTGGGAGAACTGGGATGTTACCGTCAGATTAGTAACGAACACTCATTTGTTTCGCGGAGTATCATTCACTGACCCCTAGCCTGGTGTCCTTTACTTGGAAAGTCGATGGTTTAATATAAGAGTCAAATCAAAAGCAGCCACATATATCAAAACTCAATTGAGAATATTTTGGATCAGAAATTCCCTCCAGGCGCAGCCAAAAACAAAGTAGGTACGCTATTTAAAGCCCCTACTGAAGTTTTTAGTTAACAAAAGCATACAGTGTAATTGTCATCAAGGAGACCAAGAACATTAAGATTAGGTATTAAAATAAACGTTGAGTCTTGAATCAATCATAATAATACTCGTAGTGTTTATTAAGATGACCGACGCACTCCGTTGAATACTTGACTGGGCAATTCACGGCCCGGCTATAAACGGAACGGAATAGCTGTTTCAACATCGGCATGTACAACTCCATCACACTGAAGCAACAAGAACCATCCTTGTTATTAACAAAGAAAGGTTGCCTTTCCTGGCCAAAGTTTGAGGGTTACGATCTTCCATTACGAATAGGTTCACAACAATGACATGGCGCAGTTCATTCATCGGCTATGTATGCGTGACATGGCAACGTAGCGAGTCAGCGGGCGCGGGTCAAGTGGCTGACCCCTAACGCGGTTAACTTAGATGCAATCATCTCCAATGAGAGGGATGCTAGTTGATGTAATTTGACCCGTGGGAGACGTCCGATGATTTATCAGAGCACGCCGGTCCCCGAGCTCATTGATGGCTTGCAAAGTGGGAAAATGGCCGAGGGCTTGCAAAGTGGGAAAATGAACCTGATAAGCAGAAGATACAATCCTTAACTAGTACCAATAAAACGTTCTTTTTCGTCATGTTTGTCTGCAATCATGCCTCCACCTAACTTCAGATCCAATTGATCCTTGAATTGATTGATCCTTAAGTAATATTCTGTGTGTATCTGTATATCAGTCAATAAAGTTTTCTTATTCTTATTCTTATTCTTAATTGAGATGTGGATAAGAGTCTTAACCTCTGATGGAGACATTGTTACCAATTAACGAAAGTAATTGTTTGCGTGACCAAAAATTGCTGGAAAAGTATTCGCGCGTGCGGTGCCTTGAAAAAATTACACATTCCTTTTAAAGTATCTCAGTTTAGTTTAGTTCGGATTAGCTATCGGCGGTCACGTAAATTAAAATCCGAACTTATCTAAATAAGTCCTGATGGCCCACATTAATCTCGCGGTGAACCAGCGGGTCAGCCCGTTGGCTTCTGACATCGCTGTGATACGATGCCAGTTTACGTTTGTTGCCAGCTGATACATCGGAGAAAGACTGGAGTGAACCCAGAGAAGGTACATAGTCTGCGTGTGTCTCTAGCAGTCTTAGTATTCTGTGGTCAAATCAGATCTTATCGCTATGTTAGCCCTGTAAGGATGAAGTGTAGTGTGCCACACGGTATCCCTGGCAAAATATAATTATTATTACGAGAAGCAGCCCTATAGAACAGTGATGGAGTGGAGTGGCCCAGTGGTTGACCCTGATTAACTCACTGTTCAATACTGGCTATGGCTTTATTCTATTAGATGTAGTAGAAAGTACAGCATCATATTTGAAAAATAGCGAAAGCTGTTACTATATTGTGAAACTTAACATCATGATTTGACCTCACTACCAAGTGAGTGTAAACATGAACTTTTGAGCCCGCTTCCCTCGTATAAACAGAGTTTACCGAAGTATCAAATGGAACATGGTTCACATCTGCTAAGTGTTTGAAGCGTGAACACGAAAGTTCCCTGTCTACTGACGCATAGAGGTTGTACCCCCGTCGTCGCGAGCGGAACCGAATAACTTGTCAGCTGCAGTTTAATGACGCGAAGCGCCGCCGACAGCGATGCCGGCTATGTGTGCGATCTCGCGGGCTCCCGGCGACGGCACTACGGCGAGTTCGGAACGACTGAAATAACTTCGGCTTCACTAGTCAGGACGTAATGAGCGAGAAGCGAGCAAATGGCGAGAGTGCTGGCTCCGCAGTTGGCTAGGCTGTTCGCGCTGAACTTATTCAGTCTCGTACCAGCCGTGCCTCGAAGCTGGTGTGAAGTTATCTTGTAGTGTGGTACACCGTCCCCTATGTACTCATCCTAGTAGTTAAGTATATAACCATTGTATCGTCGCTTACATAGAGAGAATAAATCTAGCTTTCAACCTAAACAGTTGTCTCTATTAACGCCCAACATCACATGGCGATCCTGCCAGTGCGGCCTTCGCGCTGCACTGGCGGCGCGCTGCGCCGGCCAGTTGTTTGATTGAAGAAAAGTGAATTTTAAACTATTTGGACTAAAAGTGAAGAAAGACAATAATATATAATAAATATAATAATATTAAGAGCGAAATAACACACGAAAATAGAGTGACTTAAATTGAAGAAAGACTTTAGATTGAAGAAGTGAGCAGAATAAAAAGTAAACTTGAGTTCAAGATAATATTTTAAAAAGAAAAACTGTGCTAAGTGTTTATAAATTCCGGCTACCTAAATTTTTAAATGAAAAATAAAATATTAACAAAAAAAAAACTGAACTTTGTGAAAAATAGACTGAAAATAATTAAGAAGAAAGGAACAGAAGATAAGAAGATTTCAAAAAAAAATTACGTACTAACAAGTAAAGAAACATGGTTGCTGCCGAGAACTTGTTTGAGATGAGGACGAAGTTTGGTGACGAGGAAATGAATAAGAAAATTGGTATGCTGCGATACTGTTCGTGTAGTGGAGGATGGATATTTGGTGCTGCTGAAGAAGGACCAAGAGTGATGATCAAGAGTGTAGTAGGTAACGCAAATTTTGGGTCTTAAGAAAAAAAAACAGTAAGAAATTATTTTACATGGTATGGTATTATGTTCTATATTGTTATAGTTATTATCGTCTTGTCAGTGTTGTTTTTTTTAATTTCGTAATTTCAATAATGTAATCATTTAAAGTTATGACCTTAATTAAATATTTGTCATAGCAACAGTGATCGAATATAGATCATCCATAAAAGGAGCGGTAACAGCGTCTGTGATTACGGCTCGGGTTGCGCGTGGATTCTTGGTATGCAGTTGGTAGGAGATCATATTATTATGTTATGCAGCGTATGGTTTTGCTTTATAATGTAAACCGAGTAGGTAATGTTTCAAATAGATTATAATATTTTTATAGGTAAAATGGGAAGACTGTTTTGGATAAACAGTACTTTTTTTTAAACATTTAAGGTACCTATGCATTTGGTATCTAGGTACCTACCTAATTGCTAATAGGTATAATATATTTAGCTTGATTAATTTTATAACGGGAATATAGAAAATTATAAAATAATATGAGAATCGATTAGGAGTTGTTGATATAAATATAGAAAGACAAAAATCAAATTAGAGTTTGGCTTAGTTTGGCTTCATACCCTTCCTATGAAAAATCATTTATCACCAGCAATTTTACAGATTATTTTGATACTATTACACCTAATCGTCTCTTTTATTCTACTGCAGATGGATAAAAAGGATGATTAAATAATAATTTGTTATTGTTGCTAAACTGATCATCTAGCTACCATTTCAAATTGTTAGTACATGGTAAATAAATAATTAATCATTGTAAAGTTAATATAATTGTTTCAAATAAATACAAGACAGTTAAATGTATCAGTGAGTTTCATCAAGTTTTAGAAAATACTATGAATTAGAATTTTATTTTAGAAGTATTGAATGATTTTTTAAAAATAGATATGTTACATATATATAGGATGCCTTCGTTCCTATCAACAGTTAGCCCAAGTTGCGCTGTTGAGCGAGGTGTTTAGGTTAAGTAGAACAGCAAGGTACACCAGGATACAGGGCAGGTAGGAAACCCTTGTTCCCTGATCATAATTCGGTCGAGCATCAATCGTGAAGAGACTTGGGCACAAGGTATGTAAAAGAAGTAAGGAAGTGTCAAATGAACTGCCTGTATGTGTATTATGTTATAAAAGGTTATAGTTATGTATGTGCGCGCACTAAAATAAATAAAAAATACCTGTATCCTGAACAGTAAATAAATGTGTAGTAAAGGTCGGCCGACCACAAGTAAAAAATAATGTGTTGTGTACCTTGCAAGGGAGAAAAATGTGATGCCAGAGCTGCACACTAAGCGGAGATAAAATGAAATATCTACCGAATTAAAATAAAATAAAGACTAGGTACCTAGGATAGTATTTAGAGGACTGTATTAAGGATAAAAATGTTAACAACTACTTTCATGTAGTTAAGCGTAGAAAGCTAAGCAGAGCTGCTTATCTAGATCTACCTACTTATGTTATTTTTAAAGCGATATTTCATGTTTTTTTTTTTGATTTTGTATGTTCATTTTAAATGTATTTTAATTGTAATCTTGTTTATAAAATTCTTGGTTAGAAGATTCTGCTAATTTTGCCGCTGCTGATGTGCTGTTTTTGTGTGATTTTGTTATTTCTTAACTGAAACTTTGAATTAAATTTGAAAAAAAAAACTTGTTAACATATTGATCATTACTTCATTGATAATTACTTCTCAATTGTGACCTTTCTTTGTTTTCTTAAAATTAAAAAATAGTAAGTAATAATGCACAGCACTTATAAAAAAAAAAAAATCTTTTAACTTTATTTCTTTGACAAAAAAAAATATACCTATATTACTTTAATATTAAAAAAAAAATTGTACGCTATTTTTTTTTTCATTAACGGTGGAGGTGTAGTGTGGTACACCGTCCCCTATGTACTCATCCTAGTAGTTAAGTATATAACCATTGTATCGTCGCTTACATAGAGAGAATAAATCTAGCTTTCAACCTAAACAGTTGTCTCTATTAACGCCCAACATCACAATCTGATGGAAAAGCCAAAAACAACATTTGAAGATTTGAAGCATTTAATTAAAGATGCAAGAACGATCTCCACGAGATTTAGACGAGTCTAAATGTCGGTTTTCTTGTTAAATTTATTACATTAGAAATTTGCATGTTAACCTAGCAGGAAATAAAAGGCTTTTTTATTTTTATTTTATTTATTTAAATGTCGGTTTTCATTGCTCATCTTGCAAAAAAAGGAATAGGACGGAAAATTTTGTGTTAAGAAAAAACGCAATAATTAATTAGCTCTAAACTTGCCATAGGTTTTTTTTTTCCACATTTAACCTTAATTATCTGTGTGCAACGCGGATGCGGTCGCAAATGTTTTGGCTTATCGCCGGACGTATGTGGCGGTTGGGTGGAGGTTTGGCAAGCTCCTATCAGAATTCCGCTAATTAATTAGAGTGGCGGATTTTGGCCTTATCTTTATGACGTGTTGTGAGCGATGAGCCTTTTATATATAAATGTGTCGTGTAACAAATGACGTATGAGTCTAGCTAGCTCGATTCTTACTAGGCTAGACGTTAGGTCGTCTAAGATACACACTAGAATATCATTTTAAAAATAGCATCATGAACTAATTCCATTATATTCAAAATTCAACTACATTATCGTTAACTATAGAAGCCGCTTCTAAACTTCTGGCCGAACGTTAACAGACTGACAGAGAGATAACAACGAACTTGACAGGGTGGATACCACCTGGCGACATAAACACGCAACCTTATTTGGCGGATATTAATGTATGTGAGCCCCTCTCTTACCAGATACATTTGAAAGAGACGCAAAGTAGTTACCCGCTCCGGCATGTCGTGCTAGCTGGAATGTTCTGGTTAGTTGGTTTACAGCCAACTGATGGACGCGATATGACTGCATTTACTGATGTCACTGTAGCGTGAAAATTAAACTGTCAGGGGTGAGTTTCGTTGTTAAAATTGCAAGGCGTCACATTTGTCATTTTCCTATTTCTGTTTATGATTGAGGTAGTTTTGATGGTAGAGCAAAATGCCTAGGTGCCTGCTAGCTAGGTTTGGGCATCTTTATCTGAGAGTTAATCGTCAGTTCCCTTCGGGTGAAGCACGATAAGCATTTGCTGCTATTACTAAAAATGCTTAAACGCAAAGCTTCACTAGACTTAAATAATATAGCACTAGTGTCAGTGATATTCCCGTGCCGACCACCCCGCCCCGCAGTAATTGCTGGGCTGGGAGCGACCGGGCGTTGGACCCGTCGTCGGTGCCAGTTGCGCGTGACAAGGTGTTCGGAACCCCATGATTTCCCACGCCTACATTACTGCGTTAAAGTCGCGATTTATCCACTTAATGTAGTGTGACTGACGTCGTAGAGTGCCACGTTTTGACGACAATATAAGTATGGTAGAACCCTACTTAATACATCCCAATAAATAATGATATTTGGACTTGTAGGTAAACTGTGTGGGCCCTAGAAACGGATTTAACTATTGAAGACTTTGTCTAAGTTAACTGGAGCACACGGCGTCACGCGAGGTGGCGGCGGCGTGGTTATAAAAATACATTTTTCCTCGCGTATGGACTGAATAAGCGATAGCCTCGCGGGTGCCAGCAGTCGCGCCACAAATTACTTCATTGCATATTTACTCCCCGATTGCGTCAGAAGCCTTATTTATTCCACAGACATACTGTCGTTAGTCGCAGCACCTGTAAAGAATAATACTTCACGCTACGATAAAGCCTGCAGTAGCAGTGAGAAATGCTCGAACTTAAAGACCTATTTTACATCGAAAATGTCGCTGTGTAACTTGTTTTGTGAGCAAACTCAAGGTGGGTTGTTTCGCACCAATGGATCCTCAGTTGAGACTGCACTCCGGCCGGCCACAATAACAGGCAACACCCACCTATTTACCTGGTCGGCGCGCACAATGGCCGGTCAATTACTCGCGCCCGCCGCGTGAATGTTTAACGCCGACGCTCCATTAGGGCGCCCGCCCGGCTGCCGGTAAGGCGGCGGCGGGAGGCGAGCGGCTCGCCTGCCCGGGACCATTTGCCAGTGGTCCCGCACCCGCGTTGCCCAGCATAAAAGATAGAGCGTCAATGCAACTTGACCCTTTTTGCGACTTGAGCAATTGCAAAGAGGAAACCGTCATAATATGTTGAAAGCGAACAAAACGAACCAAAGTTAGCTAATTGAAACATATCGGGTGATAAAAGGTACTCTCGATTTCTAAACCCTTGATCCAATGTACAACAAAGCGTTCCCTTTTTTCCACCGCGTGCCCGCTTCCGCCGCCGATCAGACGCGACCCTACAACCAACAAAGTGTGAACATAATTGTGTAGGGTTCGGCACAATGGGATTTTTAATAACAACCCCCCATTTGTTGCGGCGAGAGGTGGAGCCGTATTTTTATAATTGTTACCGAAAATATGCTGTCATCGGCACGGAGGGCGCGTCACGTGCGCATGTCGAATATTTACACTTTGAACGTGGCAGTCGGAGCGGTCCTGTGAGCCGGATAGAGTGTTACCAAAAGAGTTCTGATTATAGGTATAGATGATGGTGGTTGGTAGAACATATCTATATTTGCAAATTATTAGGATTTGTTTGAAGTTTAAATGTAGTTTACAGTTGTAGCTTTATCATAAAAAGCCGGTAAAATCTCGACATTTTAAAACTTTTGCATGTATCAATCAACGTCTTTGGGCGATAGACAAAAGACTATACACTTTACGGCATGCTGGCGCTTCATGCTTGCAAGCTCGCAGCATCTTTACGGTGATGTTTGGCAAGATTAAGGCAGTCACGTCTTATAATAACTCTTAAGGCCTTATGCTGTGAAGTTACAAATTCGAAATTAATTTGGTGCCGCTTCGTCCACACTAATAGTCATTAAAATAAGAGTGATAGGGACGGTACGCCACGAACTTCTAATTTCGGAGTATCCCCCAAGCTTCTTCAGCTCGACTCGGAACTGAACACACGTCTCCCATCTTTGCAGGTGTGAGCGCGAGCAAGATAGCGAAGCGCGCGGAGCTGGCCCCCAACAAGGGCGGGCCGTTCGCGGCCGCGCTGCGCACGCTCGCCAAGAACGCGGGCCCCGACGCCAAGGACGGTGAGTGTATGCACGCCACTGCCGCCCACTGTTGCCCCGACCTGCCCCACACACTACAGCCACTGTCCGAAGCTTTGAAGCACGAGCATCTCGTCTTACTCGCCAACTTCGTAGTTTATCCAGAGTCCAACTCGACGGGGTTGACTACTAATTGTGTTTGGTTGGCATCTTTCAACCCATGTCATGTAGTTACTAAACTTCAAGGCTTCTTACGACATATTTATCAATCTCTTTTTGACATATCAGTGAAATTACACTTGAATCGTTAACTGACTGAACGTTAGTTTGTGACCTTCCGCAGGTATAATTTCACAAGTATGTATCGTCTTTGTCTCTAATAGGACAGTTATCTTCTGTTAAAAGAACTAGACTAGCAGGCTTAAATATAATAATTCTGAAAGACGAAAAAGACGATATATATCGGGCATCGTTTCAAATATTGCAAAAACTCGTAGAAAGCTTGAGGATGACCCAAATCTTATATTTGTCAAACAAAACTATACATCTGTCCTAAAAGAGGTAAAAGGTAGTGTCTGGGCCGGGTAATCCCTTTCTTCCCATTTTGTTTTATTTCATCGGCGCTCGCCAACACCAGACACTTGTTGGGTTTTGTATCCTGAACGACGTTTCGAATAGGGACCGAAATATTGACACCATTTTAATAGAAATAATATTTCTTTTGATTAATACGCACTGTTTCTATCTGTAAAGGTTGACCAGAATGATGCAAGTTACATAATGCTTTAACATGAGTATGAATTCTTGTCAATCTAATTTTTTTGTACTTGTATTGTATACCATACATCAGAAATGTACAACTTTAACTATTGTTTAGCATGTTATACAGAAACAATCGTCACGCTTCGTTCACAACTATTGGTTTCATATGCTTTATGTATTTACTTACATGTAAATACTAAGTCTTCCTTTATAACCGATTACGGCTACGCCAAAACTTCAGCGGAAAGATACTTTTCTTACTAACTTTTCACTTTTACACAATATCTTCAAAATATAATCTTGTCTGAAAGTAGAAATATCGTGTGGAATATTCCATTTACTAATTAATGCTTGCCTCGGCCGGAGGGCTCCCCGGATTTGTTTTACATTCCCTCTGAGTAACTAACTCGTCTAATTGTATCCAAGCTATTGTTTAAGGATACGCGGCTTAGCGAGATGTTTTCTTTGAAATTACTTAATTAGTTGCTTAGAAGAAAGCTTGTTTTTCAAATCGTGTTTTATCGTTGATCTTTCTAAGTTGCTTGGGATTCCATTTTCCTTAAGACGGATTAAGGTTTTCATCAGAAGTCGTAACCGGACCGGATCAATTTTGAACATTTCTCCACCAGTAGACCAGATTATTTTATGATTTGTTTGGTATCGCCTAAATACCTAACTTGTGGGCAGACTATGTTATAATAATTGTCAATATTTACTGTTGAATTAAAAATCATTGTTTTGTATATCGACGAGTTTCGTCCAAAGCAAATCGAGAAAAAAAATACTATTTTACAATCGGACCTAAAACCTCAATCACGCACAATTAATTGTTCCCTCGGGAATCAATTTAAGGAAAACGTTGGTCTTAAATGGCGTTGTAAATAAATAGCATTGGTCGTACAAATGAACACTGATTCACTTAAAAAAATATTTACCATTTTGAAAATAACTGATGCCTCCCACATAGTCTAGACTAGAGGCCATATTATTATGGTCTGACTAACTCGGTATCCCAAAGCCATTTCATTCCGTCACACTGTATTGAATAATGGTGGAAACTGTGGAAAGACATGATAAAAGCCATTGAGTTCACCCGCTCGTTAGATGTCAGCCGAAAGACGTTCTCTGATGGACATAGGCCTTCTCCAGGAATCTTTACGACGCGACGATCGGTTTGGCATCGGAAACACTGATACCCCGAGTTATCTCTCAGCATATTTTGTCCATTTCAACAACAACAGATTCCGTCTTTCCCTTTTCTCAAAATGTAATGGCGTTCGCCGTAATCGGATTAGATGGAAGCAATAGTTGTGCTTGTGTGCGGTGCGCAGCGTGTTGAGTGTGCGAGGTTGCAGGCGCGGGCGGCGAGCAGAAGGAGAAGGCGCCGGCCGCGCCCGCAAAGCGCGCCTCCCCGCACCACCTGCCCACCAGCGGCTTCCAGCCCTACCGCCCCGACGACCGGTCAGTACACACCTACACACACTGCTTGCTGACAGAGGACCGCCTCTGCAATGCTCGTGTCTAAGATTTTTGTTAATCACCTGATACTTGAAAAAATGGGGGCGGGTGTTTATGAAGTCTGACGTACTTAAAGTTCAAGTGATATATTTCCAAACCCAAAAACTTCTATTTGTTTTGACATGAGAGAGCTATAGTGAAGAATATAACGAATCATCACCAAAATTGGTTAAAAAATAAAGTGGTTCGTGGACCTATTTTTAAAATTTCATCATATCGTAATGGCTGGTCAGTAAATCCATGCCATGTTAAGTGGTGAAACTAAAAAAAAATACAAATACATCATGACAAATGCAGTTGGACGTAAAAATTTTTCTTTAACAGAGTTTTTCTGAATATTAACTGACGACAAACTTTTTTCTGAAGCGGACTTTACATGGGTGAATAAATGGTCGGTACCCTGACCAGTAGTTTTAGTCACCGGTTACAGTTATGAAGCTGTAATTTAATTTAGACTTTCGACTTTTGCCGCTCGACTTGCGGCAATAGTAGTCCCCCGTGTAAAGCCCGCTCCATCAGCATGGCCGAGCCCCGGCAAGCGCTGTAGCGGCGTTGTGTAGACGCGTGCTGTGTTGCAGGTTGTCGCACCCGGCGGCGGCGTCGTTCCCGCTACTGGAGCCAGCCGCCTACGCGCCCTACGCGCACCCCGGCCTCTACTCCAGCGCCGCTCTCCAGTACAGGTGGGGCCGCGGGGCAGCGCCATCACGTGTGGCGCACACCGTTTATTCGCTTATCTTAATAATGAATAAATGACGGTTGCATCAAGTCCAGTCGATTTTCAAACTCGGTAGAGTTTCCTCTACTTACGCCAAATTTTGGGGGTATTTGGGAGATCGAAAGCGAATGACTGAAGTTGCAATATTTTGCTATTTGAATATTAGATTGCGGATTAAGATGCATGAAATAGATCTAATATGAACCGTTTATCGAACTGCAGGTGTGTTTTCGGTCTCCAATGAATCGGTTATACGCGCTATTAATTACGGAGTGCATTTCGACTATATGTAACTGCAACTGCCATCTACCCATACATTTCGATCGCAGTTAGCGGGCAGTCGTACTGACTGTCATGGAAGTACACACGAAAACCCATAGGCAGTCGGCAGTCGGAATGCAGACCGCCCGTTCTGCGAGGGCTCTAAGGTTGCCGAACACCGGTGAACGTTACTGGCATTTCTAGCGGGCGGAGTCCTTCTCGCGGATCATTCTCGAAGTGTCTGTTATCGCGTACAGGTTAGCGGCGGAGGAGCAGATGTACCTGGAGCGCGTGTTCCGCGGCGGAGTCGGCTGGCTGCCACCCTACGCGCTGTACCCGCCCATCGCGCCGCACCTGCCGCTCGTGCCGCACACGCCGCCGCCGCACGCCGCGCACGCCGCCCACGCCGCGCACGCGCCGCACCCCGCGCACGGCGCGCCGCCGCAGCACCACGGGCTGCACGACCCCGAGCGGGAGCGGGACCACGCGCTGCTAAGGGAGAGAGAAAGAGAACGGTTAGTGAATGCCCAGTACAGTCATTTTTTTGCTTACTAAAATTTTGTGGTCGCGACGCTAGCTTCCCACACGCCACCAGAGTGAGGATCCGAATGAGGTTTCCGGTTTCGATTCGTTTTTAAAGTCTCTATCTGCTCGTAACGACTAGTGGTCGTCCGTCGACGGCTACGAATTCTATTCTGTTGCGTTTACGAGATATTTCGTTTCTAATACGAACAATTGTCAATTTCCAGGGAGCGGGAAAGAGAACGAGATCAACGAGATAAAGAGCAGCGAGAAAGAGAACGCCAGCAGAGAGAGAAAGAGAGTCGAGCGCGCGAGGCGCTGCGGGACGAGCAGCGCGCGCTGGCGGCGGCGGCGCTGCACACGCACGGCGCGCACGGGGCGCACGGGGCGCACGCGGCGCACGGCGGCCACCTGCTGCCGCCGCCGGCCTACCTGCCGCGCGCGCTGCTGCCGCCGCCGCTGCTGTACCGGCCGTACCGCTACGCGGCGCCCGAGCCGCGCGCGGAGCCCGAGGGTGAGCCGGAGCCGGCGGCGGCGCCCGCGCCCGTGTGACCACCGCCGCAGTATTCGCCGCGTCCGCCGGCGCCCCGGACACGTTTTGTAACGACACGGACCTCCTTATGCGTTAACGTTAGATAGTTATCGTTCGTTTTAGCTTCCGATAGGTGTTCGATATTTTTCAGATCGTTTTTTATTTCGCTCGCGTTCTAGGCGGACCGAGGTCCGAGACGTCATGTAAATAGTATATTTAATAGGTAGATATGATACGGACAATACCTAACAAGTGAAAATATGATTTTATTGAAAATACATTCAATGGAATTGAGTCGTGCATGCTGCGCCGACGGGCGAGTTGTTTTTATTTTGGTTCTCCCCCTCCCCCCGCCCCTCCCGCTTCCCGCGCATGTAGTTAGCGCTGTGTGCTGTTTGCTACGCAGGTGCTCGAGCCCAAGGCGCCGCGGGACGACGAGACCGGAGTGCTGCGCGCCCGCGCGGCGTGTGCGCGAGCAGGCAACCTGGCCGTTTCTTCTTAAGCTGCACTTAAACATTTTCCGGGATTTTTTCTTCGGTTTTATTCTCGGAATCACGACCACTATCGAACTTAACAAGAGAAAAAAAGCATCCCAAAATTTACATACATTTTGTGACGTTACCGGGATACAAACTTGTATGAATGAAGTAACGTAATGGAAAAGTCAATTTTGGGGCGTTTTTTCTCCTATTGGAATCAATATTGATCGTGTTTTTGAATAGAAAAGCGAAAAAAACCCGAAAACAGTTGAGAGTACAACTTTTAAAAAAAACGCCCACCGACATCTTTACCAGCCTTAATGGCGTGGCAAAAAACAATTAGTACATCTATCTAATTATGGATTTTTTGAAAAAGTGATATAATAGTATGTCATCAATAAACGCCGATGTCATCGGCGCTACTTGGTGGTAGGTAGGGTAGATCTATAATTCACTAAAGTAGAATGACAATTTCGGTGTTGCCAGGTATTGGTGTAAAATAATGATAATGATGAATCAAAGAACAGACAATAGCATTAAATTAATTTGCGTCGTTGACGCTGTAATAGTGGATATTGGTGGGTATTAATATTACGATTTTTGAAAAAGTTTTTTATATTAAAAAATGTAACAAAATAATTCGATATTCATAAATATTTCGTTTGTTCTTTGATCAAATCATTCATAACGTGAAATGAACCGAGCACTAGTGAAATAAATGTCATATCACTATTTCCTAGAATGGTATTTGGATTTGTCGTTCTACTGCAGTGAATTAGTATTTGTGTAACTGGGTATAGACGCAAACTAGGGACCATAACCTCTAGTGTGTGCTTTTGACATCGAATCCGCAACCGAATTACTATGGGCACGTCGGCAGCGTCCCTACTGGAACGAAACTGCTACATACAGTTCTCATATTTGAAAACTTATACTAAGCATACTAAAGATCTCATAAGATATAAAATAACCTCAACGTCTTTGTAAACAGTTACAACTGCCTGCTACTTTCATTAAGTTGCTATTGCTAGGGAATGACTCTCAGAAAATTAAGATAACCCTAAAATTCTATGGTTGCATGGAGCGCCAAAAAAGTATGCTTTGTCTTATACCCATGATTTCATGATGATGAAAAAATGTTTTTTTTTACCTGGTCCAGAAATTTCACAAAATCAGTTGATACATGCGACCTGTAGTGAAAAATGTAGAGCAGGATTTACGAACACATTATTATCCAAGTTGAGACGGGGACGCTTTGCGCTCGCTCAGTCATGATAAATTATAATACCTACTAGTGGCTCTGTGAGATAGACGAGTTTATAAAAAAACAAATAGTTACAGGTACACATTGTCGAACCTGCTCACAAAATTTCTTGACTATCGGTTGAGAAATGCAACCAGTAGAGAGGAGAACAGACTACCGTATAAACACGCAAATCACGGATATCCCGGGGTAGATAGAGCCTAAAGTAACAAGACCAGGTCACGTTTAGCATGCTCGTAGCCGTATAGATAAAAAAGTATATTCAAATTAGTGATGGGTTGCTAGCTGCATCGCCTATAAAATGATTCCTAGGATTTTAGTCCATTCATTCGATGGGCTTTTATCATTTACCATTTGCGCGGGACGAGAAGTAACTGTTGTACATTCTATGTTTTTCTATGCTCCCAGACCAGCTTGGAAGGATACTAGGTACCATATGCATACATACACACGAAAGCATTTTTGCCCGAACTAAAACCCTGCGCTCGCACTATAAAGGTAAATAACAAGACAAGGTAGACAAGAAGTTAAACATCTAGAACCACTGAATCAATTCTAGAATTATCGTTTAATTACTTAAAAGCTGTAAGTAGGTAGGTACCTACGTACCTATAATAAACATACATATATCACGTCTTTATCCCTTACGGAGTAGACAGAGCCTAAGGTAACAAAACCTTAATGCCACGTTCAGCATGATTAAGGGCGTATAGGTGGAAGGGGAAATCAAAATAGTGATGGGTTGCTAGCCGCATCGCCTATAACATAATTCCTAAGACTAACCTATAATAAAACTAGTTATTATTGTCCTGATACCACTCTTTACTCCGGATAAAGCCGGGTACTCGCCTGCGAGCTGTAACCGTTACGTTGCACGTTACAGTATCTCCTGCTTAACCAAAAACCCTAGTGCGGAGCGAAGTACGGCGCAATGAGGAAGGAACGGCGGAACGCCTCGTCCACACTAGCGTTTCTGGTTACTGTAATCATACTGTAACGGTTACAGCTCGCAGATGAACACTCGGATTAAATGCTAAATGCTTATCAAGTTCTTTTTCCCTCCTTAATGGCGGCCATAAGGCTTGGGCCAATGTCAGTGCGGTAAAAATATAATTTACAAATCTTGTGACAAAATGTCGGCAACGTTCAATCAAGTTCGTTACGTCGTCCTCGTTTTATAAGCGTCGACTTGACAACCTCGTTTGTCAATAAAAATACTTAGATTGTTATAGAAAATAAATACTCTTTGATATCTTACGTGCTTGAAATGAAAAAAATAACTTTAAGGTCTACTAGTCTATTATACTCGCCTAACTATATTTTTTCAATACAAACGTCGACTCAAATCCTCTTTGAGAGCAACCTGACATACCTGCCTTTGAAGACACTGTCACCGCTGTCAATCAAAACCACATGAAAACAGCAAACGGCCATCGGCCACTAAGGCAAATAACTAGTAATAATTCTAACTAACCCAGCGACCCCGGCTGCAACGTCCCAATCGCAGCAAACGGGGAAAATTCTGTACCTGAAGTACCCCCCCCTCAGCAGGCGATGCCTCATGTCCAGGCCCATCCCGGACCTGCGCCACATCTCCAAGCTCGCCGGCCCCGAGCGCGACCAGCCCAAAGACAAGTCCTACTTCGACGTGACCCTCGAGAAGATCTCGCGGAACAGACCTAGCAGGAACCTGATCCTCGGCACGGCGTCGGGCTGGCTGGCCGGCGCCGGCGTGGTGAAGGTCGGCAAGATCGCGGCCTTCGGGCTCGGCGGCGGCGTGCTGCTGCTGCACTGCGCCGCCGAGTGGGGCTACATCCACGTCAACTGGGAGCGCGTCAAGGAGGCGGGCCGCCAGAGCCAGGACGCCGTGGACGCGCTGCTCTGCTTCGTGCGCCGGAACAGCTGCTACTCGGTCGGCTTCCTCGGCGGCTTCTTCTTCGGGATCGCGGCCGCGTAGCGCTCGCGTGGGTGCGATGAAGTTTTGATGATTTTGTGCCCCGGGTTCGAGTCCCATCGGGTTTTGTATCGGTATAAAACTGACTTTTGAAGCCGGAAATTTATATAGGTTCTTAGGTGTGCCTCGACGCTGCCGCGGTCTTAGGAATAAAGTTTTTGCTATTGTTTTACACGATTTAGTTTTCATTGGATGTGACGAATGAACGATATCCTATCGGTTTTAACTATTAGGAAATTTTAATTAGCATTACGAGTCCAAATGTGGCACCTACCTACAAGGTTAATAAAAGCTTACTGCGCCAGTTGTTTAACAAATCCGTCCTTTTATTTATGAGTCTTCTAAGTAAGTACTAACTATATGCGTCGACGTTACGATCTAACTATTAGGAACCAATCTATCTGTGACATCACGATGGTTGCAAGCAAAGAGCCAGTACCTAGGTATCTAACTGTTGGCAGACGCGTTCATCCCTTACAGGCGTATAAGCAATGCTTGTAACCAAACGTAAATGTCCACGCCACGCTTCGTACCAATACGGGTTTGTTGTCAAAATGCCTACTTGCTGTCAGAACCGACGGCTGTTGCGTATAAGAATACTCCACCGGACAGTTGAGAACAGGATAGGTTCACTAAAGTAGGAAAAAGAATGGTAATCAATGAATCTTATTGTGTAACTGTACCTACAAGGCATCGGTAGGTATAGAACACAGTTCCTATAACCACCAGTAAGTATCAAGCTACACTCTCCCTTCAGCCTCCAAAGGACTACCCCCACTCTAACGGAGACTGAAGCAAATAGGATAAATGGCTCGCTAGAGTAACTATCACGATAAAGATTGAAAAATAAATGAGAGTGCCGGTCTCTACGCAACTATCAATTAGCATGGCCAGTTGGACACCAGCATAGGTTTAATAGGAGCCTATTTGGCAACGACTGTGTTGCATGTTTGCGTTTCTTTTTCATCCGTTGGTTTAACTGTTGAATTCTAGTTGGGCCTGATTCAGCAAAACGCCTTCTATACCTTTCATGCACGACAGTCGTTTAACTCATTCGCTGCTGGCTGACGAACTCGAGTCTGTCAGATGCCACAAATGCGCTTGTGCGTTCTAAAGTAGCTGAATGATATGAAACCGTTCTTGTGCGTAGTCGGCAGTGAAAACCTTGTGCGAGCTTGAGACTTCTCGCCAGAGAGCCATCTTAAACACCGAGCCGTCCACCACCAGACGCTATATTATTGTCTAACACAGTCGGAATCACAATCGAATTCACCATTTATTTCCATCAAACGGTGTAGGATGACGATAAAAATAATGTATTGCCCGTGGTTCTACTAATTCGTCCTACTCGAAAAATAGGTACCTAGTCTAGTAGGTTGGGTTAGTTAGGTATATTCATTTGCCCGAGGGACAAAATAAATACCCAGAAAAAGAACGTTAACACGTTCACTGCGGTTTCGGGTCGAATAGATCCTATGCACATCTAGCCTACGGTGCGGCGATAAAATTCCTTGAACTACCGCTGGTGCGGGACAAGGTTATACAGGTTATCTGTTGAGCACAAGTGAGATAGTTAGTGTTTTGGTATAGTCTCTCCAAAAGTAGTCAGTTAACTTTAAAAAAACTTCATCGGATCTTTTATGCCCTATGCCGACTGAACGTAAAAAAATATCGTCTAGTGCAATGGTCAGCAACAGGCGGACCGCGGTCCGTTTGCGGACCGCGAAAGGTCGAATCTCGGACCGCGAAATATTGTAATGTATTTTATACCAAGTATCAATTAATACATAAATAGGCGTATACCTTTATTAATTAAAATAATGTTTTTTTCTGGACCTCGTTAAAATTTTCCTACAGTATCCGGACCCCACCTAAAACTACTTGCCGACCCCTGGTCTAGTGCGTTACAGGGTCTTAGTGACCCGATGCCCGATTACCCGATAGCCGCACTAGATTATACGCTAGTTTGTCTAGTGAAGTGCGGGTGTGCAGAACAAACGATAGTTACCCCCATTTGTTTTTCTGAAATTAACCGAAATATACGCTGTGACTTGTTTATTTGTGGAATGAGTGAAAATGAAGCGATCTAAACGGAAACTGTTTAATGCCTAGTGGTGACGAAAGTGAAAACAACACCAAAACAGAAGAACATTTACAATAAACGCCCACAAATATGTGTATCCTTAGAAACTCTTTAGGTAAGAGTAATTTTAATCAAACTGCTATTATACCAGCCCATCTACAGTTATAATTGCTCGATATCGATGTTTTCTTTAACACTACAGCCCTAATAGTCCAAGATCCCAGAGCGATCAGACATAACTTATTTTCACACGAATGAAACCTTAAGTTTTCAGTAGCGTCTCGTGTGCCTTGAATACCTACGCGCTTGTGAAAACTTGCCGAGTGACACCTGGGCAGGTACCAGGTGAGAAAGGTAACTAAAAGTAAGAGTTATTTAACTTAAATTCACATGGCTGATTTTTATATATATCATGTAGAATATTATTTTAAAGTAATATCATAAATGTCAGACACTTTTGATGGACCAGAGCTTTTGTCAGACGCTTTTAAGCTAGGTACCCAAAAAATAAATGAACTTTACTTATTTTTACATGTCTGATTTTTGAATATGTTATTGAAGTATTTATTTAAAAGTTATATTCAATCAGTCAGACAAACTAGAGTGACCAAACATCCCCTAAAACAAATATTGTTCAGCCAGAAGTATGAGGGCGAGAGCACTATTCGCATGCGCCTCAAAGTAAAAAATTTAAATGTGTTAAGAATACTTACTGTTTTCGATCTGAGATTTTTGCATCTTTGTTTCAACAAAATTAACTTTAACAGGAATACTATAAATTTCACAGAATTTTTGTCTTAGGGGATTTATGTCAGTGCGGATATCGGGCATACAAGATCCGATAGTTTAAACATACATTGGATTAGTTTTGAGAGGCTCTATCTACTTACGAACTTCGCTGTACCAAGAGCAACTCTATGTCTATGAATTACAATTCATATTTTACCAATATTCATCATACCTATGCGGATAATGGCCCTTATAGACGAGCATGTGAAACAGGTCCTTTCGACCCCCAAACGCTCTAACAGAAAGTTATTTGTCGGATCTTATATACCCTATGACGCTCTGACTGAAAGTCTTCGAAATACCTTCCCGCAGTGAACGTGTTAAAGCAGTTTCACAAACTGTAATAGAACCACGGGCAACAGAGGTAAAAAACTAAAAAAGGTAGTGTCAGTTATACCTCCTATGCTACGGAGTCTGAACACGAGGGCTTGTATGTATATATTTAAGGTTAACATTGCGTACCTATTCTGTCTGATTCATAAACTTCAAGCAACAAGATGAATTCCTACTGATATTATAAAAGCGAATGTTCCTGTGTATGGCTTGGATGTATGTATGTTTGTTAATTTTTCACGTCAGAACGGTTAGTCAGATCTGGATGAAATTTGGAGCATAGATAGATTATAGTGTGGACTTTTATGGAAACATAGATGGCGCTAGTAGTGCCAATACAATCGCACAGCATATGGCTTAGAATTGGTAACGAAGCGAGGTTTTATTGGTACCTATTAAAAAAGAAGATATGGATCTATCTATCTACATTCCGATGAACGAGATTGGCGTGACCCCTCAGCTGTAGCTACCTGTAGCTGCTCATCTTACTTACTTAAAGGTCATCAAGTCAAATAGGTACGAAAGATACAAAACAGTAAGAGCCTGAGCCAAAGCCTGCCAGCGCGACTGAGCTGGCTCGACGTCTTTCCAATTAGCCGTGGTCATTTTTTGTGAAAGTACCTAGGTACCTATTATATGCGATAATGCGCTAAAACATATGGATGAAACTAGTTACCCTAACGGCCAAAAAAAAACTTGTCTGCATAGAAAATTTCATCCAAATCATTAGAGCAATTAAATCGTAAGTTAGTTAAGAACTCGCTATATGAAATGATCTGATTGTTTCTTAATTTGAACCCGACATTTTTTGCCAAAGGCAAACGAGCAAGTGGGTCACCTGATAGCAAGCTAGCTAGCACTACCACCCATGGACACCTGCAACACTAGAGGAATTGCAGATGCATTATCAGCCTAGAGGGCTAGGATAGAATACGTCTTGTGATAGTAATTTCACCGGCTGTCTTACCACGCCGGAACACAGCGCAAGCACTGCTGCTTGGCGGCAGGATTAGCTAGTAAGACGGCGGTAGCGATCCGAACAGACGTGCACGAAGCATTACCATTACCACCCGAAATTTGTTAGCAGTGTGCCTCTGCAAAGTGCAGGTAGATAAACAGTCGAAGAGCTACACATACCTAGTTACCTTCTTATAACCATGACGGTAAACTGGTTTGTGCATCATTTTGAGCTCTGCTCTACAACTTTTTAGTTCTGCTGCTAACTCTACCAAATGAACAGGTAAGTAGTAAGTATTTAATACAATACAATACAAATATTACATTGAACACCACAAACCAGTACAAAATAAAAAAAACCGGTCAAGTGCGAGTCGGACTCGCGCACCGAGGGTTCCGTATCATTATCTATAAATATCTAAAACCAGTGTAAGCAGAGCCCTGTTCCAAAGCAAAATGTACGCAGTGTGGGGTTACTTTATATTGGTCACTGCTATATACAGACATACATACACATTTACGGTTTTCGCAATTATTCTTTAATCTGTGCTATAAGACCTACCTTCATACCAAATTTCAAGATTCTGCGTTCACGGGAACTACCTTGTAGGTTTTGATTCCCTTGAGAGTTGAAAATTTGCGGAAATTTGCGGCATAAACGGCTGTATCTTTTGATTGCGTTGGCTTAGAAGTTTGATTTTTTCACAGCTTCAAGGGACAGTAGACCTGAGTAATTGATATAAATTTCAGCTTCATACCTCCACGCGTTCCTGAGAAAAAGGGTCTTGACAGACGGACGGACGGACAGACAGACGGACAACAAAGTGATCCTATAAGGGTTCCGTTTTTTCCTTTTGAGGTACGGAACCCTAAAAACGAGGTAGACAATATTCGGAATTAGGTACCTATTTATACTTATCACAATCCTTCACAATCGTGTACCCTAGTGCGCGTAGAGTAAGAAGGGAATTGCTGATCCTTGAAATCATATTCGTGAAAATACCACTCCAAAAATATTATAAATACATCTAACACACATAGTTCACCCCTGCTCTGTAACATACTATAGGTGGTGCACGCATCACAAAATGATGAAGATCTGGGTTCGATTCCCGGCCATAGCTTTAGGTACTTTTCGGATTTTCTATCTATATGGTGTCCTAGTTTTCAGTAGGTAGGTATCGTTTAGTTTTCTTTACAACTAATCCAGGAGAAATATTTACAATTAATTAGAAATTATACTTACCTTCTTACCACGCGTATTAAAGAGTACTCCGGGATCTACCAGAACATCCCTACGAAGGTTCTCAAGCTCTCTGCAAGATGGCGTTGTGTCGGCCAAAATGTATTACTTTAGTTAGCTCCCTACTGAATGGCCAACCTAGACTAGAAAATACTGAAAACATTGCAAGGATGCTCAGTCGAACTCAACTACAAGCTGAAACATTTCCTTTATTTCCCGTGGCACTACTGTCCAAAGATTTCTATTTCAAAATCAAAGCCTACTTTTGGGTATTTTTGGCCCTTCGAGCCTGCTGAAAATCTAACATAACCTAAACCTACCTACCTATTTTGGTCAGTAGTGCCATGGGTAATACACTAAGCATTTTATAACATAACACGGTGTACGTTTTTTTCTCCTTTTACGTTACTTCTACTTACATAGACACTTGTACGAGAGTAACAAAATGGAAAGTTAAAAATTGTATGAAAACTTTAGGACACTTTTTGCCTTATACTAAAATCAATAGTGCCCTTTTGATTCTGAGCAGAACTGCCATCGAAGTTGTATAATTCGAGAAAAGGGTGACAGGATTTCTTTTCAGAAAAATGCCCAAGTAAACTTTTAGAACTCGGAACAAAACGGGTTTTCGTCAATCAAAGTAGTCAGAAAACAGTATAGGTAATTTATTCTTGAGCATCAAGCATAAAACTAACTTAATCTCAACCGATCTTCATCGTAGGTTGCTACAACTTCACCGGCGACGCGCGGAGGTAGAGGTAAGTGTAACAGCGCTTGTAGTGGCTTATTGTAGCACGCAACACCTCTCCTTTTACGCATGCGATTTAATTTATCAAAAAACTTCCATTCGGTGTTCGGAGGACGCGGTCGAGTACTGAATTGTGGGCTGGCAAAAAACAAAATGGTGGAATTCAAAAAGTTGTTCATTTAACACTTATAGTCAAGGAAATATGATTTGTTAACAGAGATCTTATGTTTTGAACTCCACCCATGACCGGGTCATTGCTACTATTGATAAAGTACCCTGTGCATATCCAAATTCGAGTTAAACATTCGGTAGGTATTTAAAAAAGGAAATTGTTCAACTCGATGTTAATTTTTATAATTTTAAATAGCAACAAAACTACACCACTTCTATCATACAAAGATGTGGATAAAATAAGAATAGTTTCCTTTTTGCGTACCTACTTATGGCTCAGATCAAATACACAGTAGGAACTTACTTTGAATTTGGTCCGAGTCTCAAGGGCACATGACACTGACAAGAGCCTGTTTCCCCCGCAGGCAAGCCGAGCGAGCCGCCGCCGCCGCCGGAGCCTCCGCACCCCCCGCAGCCGCCCGACCCTGCCTCCGCCCCCAAACCGCTGGAACCTTTCAAACAAGACGACCATTTTTTAGAGAAACCCGCGTTCATCCCCTCCAAGCCGGTATCACACTCGCCGAAGATCTCGCCGTCGTCCATCCCCAACCCCAGCCCCAGCGTGACGACCACCAAGCAGCTGGAGTCCGGCTACCCCAGCTACGGGGGGTACCTGTACTCCATTCCCGGGTATTCCGCTTTCCAACCCGTCTCCTATCAGGGCGTGCCGCCGGCGCTGCAGCAGAATCAACCCTCGACTCAAGCTCCGACTGATTTTTCATTCTCATCACCTCCTAAAGAAACCACAGAAGAAAAAAGTGAAGCGAAATCAGACGAGCCACCCAGAGAGCCTCCCCCGCCCGCAGCAATACCTACGCCGAAGCCACAAGACTTCGAAGAACACTTCACGCCTGAATTAGTACCAGCTGCGTCTAGCTCTGATAAAACCCAAACGACTGAAGCTAAAATGAGTATCACTTCTTTAGCTCAAGGTTCTGGAGCCACCGTGACCATTCCGGCTCACGGTTCCATGAAAGATTCCAAAAAGAAAACGCCTGAAAGATTCAGTCTAAAAACTAGTATTCCTATCAGCAAAATAGATATGAAATGCGTCAGTAATCCACCAGATGCTATATTTCAAAATGCCACGTGCAAAAAAACTTCAGCCCCTTTCAATCCAGCGTTTCAGACTGCAAAAGACAATTCAAGGGTTGAGATACAAAGTAACATTGTCATAAAAAATGCCTTGAAGGAAGCTGAGGCTACTATAGAACCCCCTAGTTCCAATAGCAACATTACACATACGAGCAATAACAGTATTAGCACACTACTGACTGCAGCAGAAACTATTAACAAAACAGAAAGTCAGTTTTGGAACCCGGACTCTAAACCCGATACACCCAACGAAGTCAAAGAGGCTCCAGCGTTCACACCACAAGCTCCGGTTCCTCCGCCTAAACCTATATTTAATTCAGTAAACACAGAACCTAATAAATTAAACTTTACCAACAAACCACCCGACGGGTCCTTCAATGAGCAGAAAAACCAGATTCTGTTCATTCAGAACAAAAACCCATCGAATCCTAAAATGTTGCTGACCATCCAGCAGCAGAACCCGCAGGTGTTACTGCAGAGGAGCAACTTCGAGTCAAAAAACCTGCAAGCTCCTTCACGGCTGTCCGGTCAAATAAAGAAGTGTAAAGAAGAGCACATCAACGAGAACGGAACCTCGTCGAAGGTGGTGGCGCTGAAGCGGCTGCACCAGGAGAACTGCGACGAGAACGATTTCGAAAATTTGATCACAGAGAACCAGATATATGGCAACAAGATAGTCGTGAAGGAGAAGTCGGGAACCCTACAGGAACAAGACTCGAAGAAGAACAAAGACAAGCCCTCGCAGGAAACTAAAAATGTTGTGCTACAACCAAATTTTTTGTATTTGAGTAATGTGCAGTTTCCAGCTAACCTGATGATGATAAAAAATAATAAAATGAGTCAAACTGCTGACGCCAAGGGAAATAAAACAGCGAATGAAAACAAAGCAAACGATACCACCACCGCGACCAACGCCAGCGAAAGTGCAAACATCAAAACAGTAAAGGCGCAAAATGTAACCGTTAGTAAAGAAATTCACGTACTCAAATCAAGTAACAACGTTCTACAAACATTAGCGAACAAAGCAAACAAAACTGATATCGTTTTTCAAACTTCTAATCAGAAAGTGATAATGAATCCGCAAATAGTGTACCAAGTGCCTATGCTTGTGGACACGGATAATAAGATAAATCAACCGTTCATCAATAGAGAGTATCCTAAATTCATCTCACAAAACCCAAAAGAATTTTCTAAACCCATCGATCAAAGCAAAACCAACGACAAATTATACATCGCGTGTCCATACCAAATGGATTCCAAATTGCAACCAAAGATAGTCATAACTAATATTAGGCCAAAGATTACTAAGATCGAAGAAATTAGCTCGTTAGACATCTATGAAAAAAGAAAACGAATGCGTCGGCTCAAATATCTATCAAACCGCGACGTCCGCGACGTTAAAGAAGCGCCTAAACCGGACTTGAAAAAGAGTCCAGATAAAATCGATAGTCTTAAAAATATTATTACTCCAGACAAAATGAACGCTGAAATTTACAAAGAATTTGCTAGTACCAAAGTCAAGATAGACGAAGAGAGCGAGGACAGCGATAGCGACTACGGAGAAGAGGAATTGAAAGAGTACAACGCTATCATAGACGAGTACAGCAAACCGGACACAGTCGACACTGGCAAGATCGAGTTCCTGGCCGGCTTTCGGTTGGCCACTCGAGACGTCTACAAAGGTAACTACGAACCTCAAGATCGACATAGCTTTTCTTTTAGGCGGTCGCGTACCCCTTACCGTGTGATTGCAAATCGAAGTTTGATGGTACGTAATTGGTTACGTTTCAGAAAAAGAGCTCGACCGGCAAGAGCGAAGCCTGAGCGCGGACGCGGTGGCGGCGGCGTACATCACGGCGGGGTGGCTGGACCGGCTGGCGCGCGCCGAGCCCCCGCCCCCCACGCCCCCGCCCTCCCCCGCGCACCCCCCGCCGCCGCCCGAGACCCGCCCGCAGCACAAGCTCGCCTTCCTGCACCAGCTGCGGCTGACCAGCGTGCCGCCGAATTATAAAGAAGGTGAATTCGTTGATAACCATTTTTGTCTGCTCTTTTTGAACCCGGGGATCTTCAAGAAATGAACCGATCTATTTTTTTTCTCAAGAGTGCCGGTAATCATCTGTACCTAATAGGGATTTCTTAGGATATGTTCGTTGATTCCATAAATTCCATCAGGTGACCTGCACGCTCGTTTCTCCCTGAGAAAAAATATATAATATATTAGAACAGTAGATAGGTATGTCATGAAAAGCAGTGGTAAAAAATACACCTTAAATATACGTCTATTTTTATAATTTCAGGTTACGAGAAGGCGTGGCAGGAAATACTAAAAGATAGAAAACGAAGAAATGGCGCAATAGAAGACGGGACTGCGAAGAAACCGAAGCAAGAAACCGCAGCGGAGCTCGATCCTAACGGACAACTGAAGCTCTTGACGGAGATAAAGAAGTGCGTCAACGACAACAACAACCTCATAAAGAAGCGGCTGGACTCGTTCTGCAACGACGGCGACGGCGACAGCATCCACGCGCTGGCCGAGAAGAACTTCTCCGAACTGGACAGGCTGTCCAAGATGGCCGACCGCAGCGTGAAGCTGTACAGCGGCGCGGACGCCGGCCAGCGCGACCTCCACCCCGGCTTCGACAGCGAGAACATCCAAAAGCTTACAATAAAAATAGAGCAGCCATATCAGAACTACCCTCAGATAAATATACCAGATATATCTAAGATAATATCGCTGAAGAGCGCGGAGGCGCCGGCGGCGGCGGCGGCGTGCAGCCCGGCCACGCCCATGGCCGAGCCCGCGGGTGCCGCAGCCGGCCCCCCGCCCGCGCGCGCCGACGCCGCCTGCCAGGCGCAGCCGCCCGCCTGGCCCGGGCTCGACGCGCTGTCCAGCGCCTACAAGGAATTCGAAGCGGGTACGTTCTGTATGTCCCATAATCGATCGTAGTTGAGGAGGTCTGATACTTTTGTCGGTTTTTTTGCGTAATATTTTTTTACCTATCCAAATACATTATGGGAAGTAGCTCCGAGTGAGAGAGGCTTTAGTCTAGTGCGAACCGAATTCAGATCACTCCACCGTAAGTTACATTATGTAGGGCCGCACCACACAGAAACCTCACCTTAATAATATATTTTCCACCGCCTTCAGGTCGCAAGCGCGAGATCTCGGCGTTGCACCGGCGCAACACGCAGCTGCGCGTGGAGAGCGCGCGGGCGGCGCGCGCGGCGGGGAGGGAGGCGGAGCGCGCGCGGGCGCTGCGGGCCGAGCGCCGCCGCCTCGCGCAGCACGAGCGCCTCGCCGCCGCCGCGCTACTGCGCCTGCGCCACGCCGTGCGCGCGCTGCGGGACTACTGCTGAACACGACACGCAGCTGCGCGACTACGGCTGAACCACGACACACAGCTGCGCGACTACGGCTGAACCATTACACACAGCTGCGCGACTACGCCTGAACCACGACACGCAGCTGCGCGACTACGGCTGAACCACGACACACAGCTCCGCGACTACGGCTGAACCATTACACACAGCTGCGCGACTACGCCTGAACCACGACACGCAGCTGCGCGACTACGGCTGAACCACGACACACAGCTGCGCGACTACGGCTGAACCGCGGCTATATTTCACAGATGTCAGTCAAATATACGTCAAAATCGTCAGTTTTTGTTATTTTTACTGTCACAGTAACATGTGCAACTCACGCTGCGTAAAATCATTAAACCGTAGTGACTACTTTTCTTGAAAACTATGTGATCATACCCGTTGTCTCATCTTACAGTGATCAGCTGATCAGCCGGAAAGTCGAAAGTTAAATAAAAAGAAACGTTACAGCTATGATAGTAAAACTAGTCATTTTTGTAACATAAATTATTTATTTAATATAATGTTTCGTTAACTTATTGACATACATTGTAAAATAGCATTATTTAAGTAACCGCACCCACCAAATCTGTATTATATAAAAATTATGTAAATAAGCAAACTTACGAGTAATTTGTAAATAGGTAGTTAAACCAAAAATACTGGCATTTATTTTGATTCCCATGCATGAACTAATATGTCGATTTGTAAATAGTATTAATGATTTTAAACTGTATTTAAGTAGATATATATATATATATTAGTGTAAATCTCCAAAGAGTACCTATATCATAATCGTAGTTATATGACGACGGCTTCAATACATAGGTACATACAGATATTTATATTTTTTTATATTGCAAAATATATAATTTTCAGTGCCTAGTTATTTGTATTATGTTATAAACACAATCCGCACTGGGCCCGCGGGGAAATATAGCCCAAGCCCTCTCATTGCGAGGGGAGGCCTGTGCCCAGCAGTGGGACGTATGTAGGCTGGAGATGATGATGATGATGATGATGACGTTATAAGAACGATTCGTATTTATAGTGCAATATTTATCAATAGGTTCATAAAGACCCAATAAGAAGCTGTAGCGAGACAAAAGGAAGAGTAATAAAATTATGAAAACTATACTTTTGTTTTAAATCACATACTGAGTGTTACCCTGCAATGTATGTATTATAGATACTAGGATATTAGGTACAGCCAAGGGTATAAATATAATAATGTACGTTACCAAGACGTCAAAAACATCTAATATATCTTTGTATTACAAACAATAAGAAATCGGCTCTCTTTTCATACAACTTTCTACGGGAAGTGACCCGGTTTCTTTGCTCCCGAGTATTATTATGTTTATGCCTTCGACTTTACATACCTATCTTAAAAAAGCCTAATCTTAGCCTACAGATAGAAGTTGTTGATATAACACTTAATAATAATAAATTAGCGATAAGAGTCGAGTAGGTAGGTACAACATATTTGCGAACCGGGGGCAAGTGGCACCAAAATTAAATAAATAAAAATCATGAAGTAACCCCTTCCTCCGGCGCTCAGTTAACTTGTGCGCCCGCGGCACATCCGGTGCCATGTGTTATAGAGCACACCGCAGCACGCGACACTCGGCCGACCCGCTAGGTGGTATCCCCTTATTTGCTATAAAATCAATGGCTATAAAATCACATTCTATAAAACCATTTGCTATAATGATTCACTTTCTATAAATTCAGATGCTATAATCATTGCTTGCTATAATGCTCACTTGCTATAACACTTAAATTCTCTAAAGTTACTTTCTATAAATTCAAAATCTATAACATTCATTTGCTATAATATTCATTTGCTATAACATTCATTTGCTATAATATTCATTTGCTATAACACTCATTTGCTATAAGGATTAGATAGTATAACATTTGTTTTCTATAACTATTGAAATCTCTAAACTTTACTTAGGCAGCGGTACTACAACTGAAAAGTCGCGGAAAAGGGGGGTGTGGGGGGCAGGGCCCCCCACATGGGGGGCTCGGGGGCGCAGCCCCCGCCATTAGAAAAACACGTTACCAACATCCAATTTAAGACAGATAGGTTTGTTAGTTACCTTGTGTCCTTCAGAGCAGAAAATAGGAGCCCCGCGCAGCGGGGCTCTTTCGACCTCGCATTAGGATGCCTGGCTGAATTTAAGGAATCAGTAGAGGAAATAAAAAACAAATATAACACCTGGCTCTGTTTTATAGATTTTGATGCTTATAGAATGTGAACGTTATAGATTTTGAATGTTATAGATTATGAATGTTATAGAAAATAATCATTATAGAAAACAATTTTATAGATTTTGAATGTTATAGATTATGAAATTATAGATTTTGAATGTTATAGATTATGAATGTTATAGATTTTGAAATTATAGATTTTGAATGTTATAGCATGTGACTTTTATAGCAAATGAATGTTTATAGCAAGTGATTTTATAGCATATGAACTTATAGATTTTAAATTTATAGCTTTTGATTTTATAGCAAATAAGGTAGACCCCCGCTAGGTACCTACCCGGCGCGGGGGGGGGCGTCTACTCGGCCACCTGGTCCCAACAGCACAGCGCCGTGCCCGCCAGGATCAGCGCTATGCCGAGAATCGAACCTGCAACAAAACAAGACAACGATAACACATTACAGTTGGGCGCAAGATATAGAACAAGTACAGACAAGTAAAGACAAGTAAAGTCAAGTCTAAATAAGTCAAAGTACAGTCAAGGCCAAAACTATGGAATCACGCAAAGTTACGCTTAGATCTACGCAGTGATTTAAGAGGAAATTTACTTTAGAGGGCGATACTGGAAGAGGGCGAATATAGGTCATTATACATCTAAATGCAGTACCTAGGAAGTAGATAGGTACCTACTGTTAGGTACAATACATATTTCGTGACAAATACCGATAATGGGGACTAATGATCGCTTTGAATAATCATTAAAATTGGACTTTGATGTTGTAATCTTTTATAATATTCTAGATCTGGGTCGAGTTTAATCTTATTTATCTTATTGTTGTATGTTTTGTATTTTTGTTTTCTGAAATTGATATTATTTGAGACAAACTCGAATGCAGGGTTATGTTATTCCGGCACAAGAATGGGTAAGCTTGAAGTGAACTCGAAGTACAGCAGAGCATGTGGCTGGCCGGCCTCTGACCTCTGTCGAGCGGCGCGTCGAGCCGGGCCGCGGCGCCGGTGGCGGCCGTGGCGGCGAAGGCCAGCCCGTTAGCGGCCGGCACCGCCAGCGACAGCGGCGCGCGCTGCACCGCCAGCAGGTACGCCAGCGACCCCAGCTGGTTCACCAGCCACGGCACCACGTACTGCACCACACAGGCACGCCATCACGCAAAGCCGATACAGATCAACAATGCTTTGAATTAACAAAAACATAGGTATTCTAACCTTTAGCTTTCGCCAGTTGGATACGAAGATGAATTAGTTTGAGTTTTCAAAAATATGGGAGCGGCGAGTACCTACTTTTGAATGAGGTTTAGTTTGAATACGAAAAACACCGGCTGTAGAGTGATGCTTGGTATTTAATTCGGTCGGAACTCTTAGCAGCGTGTCACATGCCTGGGGACCGAAGGCCGAAGGAAGAGTTGGAAGTTGTATTTATGTTAAGAAACTTCGTTGGCGTGATGTAGAACACCGCCGTCACCGGCGCTAACTACTCGTGCGTCGTAGCAGTTTATGTAGTCGACGACTAGGTGGCGCCAGGCTCGCTACACCAGTTTAGACTTAGTAAAATTGTAACTTGTAGCATGGAAGGCCACCGGCGGCGCGTACCCTCCAGTTGCCGAGCAGGAAGCTGAGCTCGGCCCAGGCCTGGCCGGCGCGCGAGCAGCCCCGCACGGCGCGCAGCCCGCGCGTGCCTCGCCGGATGAACGGGTTGCTGCAGCCCCACAGCGCGCCCGCCAGCAGCAGCAGCCCTGCAACACCACCAGCTCACCACGTGCTCACTACCGCGCTCACCACGCGCTCACGCTACGAGCACAGCCGCACGAGAACCTCGCCAACAATACAATGTGCATACGGTACGTGAGCTCTTAGAATGCTATTCGGGTTTCCGTCTCTGATACCATCGGCCGCCGGTTCAAGTATCAAACCCATAAGAGTGAGTGAGACAGCAAGACAAGCGCGAATAGCGTTCTAAAAGCTCACGGACTGTGGGCTGCAAGAAACTTGGCAGAGTTACATTTTCATCATAACTCACAAAAATAAAGAAATAATACAAATTAAATTAAATGCGAAGATATCGAAGGCTATCCCAGAGATATCAGGATATGTATTGAATACTCACAGAACAAAACATACTATGAACTGTTCATATTTTACTGGACATTCTGTCATTGACTATGTATGTAAACTCTTTATTGTGCAAAATAAACAAGACAAATACAATAGACAAACACTGAGATACATGCACAAAGGCGAACTTATCCCTTTAAGGGATCTTTTCCAGTCAACCTTTGAGTAGATGAAACGAGTATTATATTAGGGATGGACGAGTAAGTTTAAAAATTGCAAAAACTGAGTTTACAGTGGAGTAAAATAAAAGGAAATAGCGGAATGGAAACACTTGGAGAACAGCGTCCTGCGCTCTGCAGGGCTGCCCCGTGTAGTTGTGTAGTAAGGTAGGTATCATAAACAAAAGCAGCATATAACATATTTGTTTATTTCTTAGCAGAGCATTATAATTATAAAACATCAAAATTGATACATTTATTTAATTAGATGCATAATAATTTAAGAAAATGTAAAAAATTAATGTTAAATAGTTCAAAAATTGTTGAGACCAGCATGAGATCAAATTAAAGACAATGTGCCCAGCTAGATTATGAAACAAAATTATTGTTGCTACATGATAATTTGAAAACATTTTTCAATATGTAAACATTTCACAAAGAGGTACTTAGTTATTTATCAAAATTCCATAATCCTTGAAAAAAATCCCAAATATGAAAAATTTATAATAGCATACATATAAAGAGAAAGTACATTGTACAAATTAAAACTATAAAAATGCATAGTAATGTTTGATACAATTTGTAATAAACACATTAACAGATAACTCTCAATGACGTCATTTAATATCTTTTTTTCTTACCTACAGTAAATTACCGTTAAAAAAACATTCTTACTGAACTTAATCATACAAACATTGATAAAGAATATACCTACTTACAAATGTCAAAAAATTAAATGTTCTGACACAATAGTTTAGATCCTGGGCCAACTCCTGGTATCCCATATAATATATGAACAAATAATAAATATCTCCAATTTAAAGTACACTTTTAGTTGTCAATCTTAACACCAACCTGCATGGGGGGTATGCTAGCCAGCGGACAATGGTTATCATCCACCCAGGAGACAAACTCTTTGGATAGAGCCACAGCAATCTCCAGAGCAAGCAGACAGTCGGTCTCGGCTCTGTGGGCATCCAGTGCTGGGCGCTTCAGCACTCTCTCATACACCTTGGCCAGGGCGTAAGACTCCGCAGGCTTGTTCCCAGCACTCCATGGTAGCCTTCTCTTCACATGTCCAGGATGGGGACGTTTCAGATTAGGCTTCTCTTGTTTGGGAGTTGTTTCATTCACTGATTTCATGGACAAAGTATTTTCTGCAGACAAGTCTACCTCATCAACTTTTTCAATGTCTGTTGTAGGTTCAATAGCTTGTGTTTTCGTTTTCTTTGCTTCCAGAATGTCATAGAAGCCATGGAAAGTATCAACGCACATGGTGTCGTCCGGCAGACTAACATCCAGCATCTCCAGTTGTCTTCTCAGTATGGGGAAGTCAAAATTGCGTCCGTTGTGCGTCACGAGGCACACCGGCTTGGTGAGCGTGTTGATGAACTTGTCAATCATTTGGAAACAGGTCACGTCGAATTTGTTTTCGTATTCTAGAAGGAAGTTGTCGAGGCCGGTGATGGCGCTGCTGGCGGCGCTGACCAGCTTGCCGGGGTTGAAGCAGCGCGTCAGCTTGTGCTGCACGCGCGGCGCGCTCCCCGGCTTCGTCTCCAGCACGTGATCCCGCTTCACCGCCACCATACTCAACTCCGTTATTTTCGTTTTATTACTCTCCTCACTTGGAAGACCGGTCGTCTCGAGGTCAAAGAACACGTACGTAGCTATCGGAGCCATTGTGACAACTAAAACGGTGATAATGCTTACCTATTGCGTCCAGCATTATTATCTTATGACTGAGTCATACAGATAAACTGCAGTTGGAAATGTGCACACTTAAAGCAGCAATTATCAACTAGGTTACTTCAACCAGCATATCGTAATTTCACTGCGAGAACGTCTGTATTTTCGAAATTAATTACAACTACCTAAAAACTTTTATAAAACTAGTATTAAAGTACCTATTTTGTTTTTTGTTTACTTCTTATTCATCTGTGAGCTTGAGCTGTCACTGCTGTCACTTATTTATTTACTTTGTTCCCTAAAGGTATAGGAAAGGGTTAAAGCCCATACAGCCTAGTCTAATTTGAGATGTATTTAAAAAAAAAGTCCCGTCACAGTCGTCTAAAAGCTAAAAGTAAATAAAAAAAGCAATGAGAAATTATGAAGCCACTAAATTAAATCTCTAATAGCAATAGAAGAAAGTACGCAAAAAACGAATAAAACGGATGTAAGGACAAGGTCCCAAAAATTATGAAAAATTAGAAACTATAACTTTGTTACTTTGAAACTATAGCTAAGTAAACAAAATGAGCTATAACTATGTTGAATAGCAGGAACTTAATTAATACATAGTACATACCAATACCACAATGCCTCAGCAACAGTACAATATTAAAGCTCCGCAGACGAATGCGTAGACGTAATCGGCAATCCGCACAGAAAAAAGCATTTTTTTACACTGAACTAAAAGGACTTTAAAAGGCTCAAAAAATGTTGCATACAATGTACGTAATGTATAATACGTACATATTTGTTCAGTGCCGGCGTTAGGGGGGGGCGCGATGGGGTGACGGCCCGGGGCGCCAAATTTGGGGGGCGCTGAGGTCTGGGGCCTCGGCCTCCTGGCTCACCGGCTGTGTACCCTCAATACTGTCCTTAAGTGGGCGCCTAAATATTACTGCCCGGGGTGTCAGTGGCCCTAACGCCGCTGCTCTATTTGTCACGTCTTTAGCCACATTTAGCATGATCAAGGGCGTATAGGCGGAAAGGGAAATCAAAATAGTCGTCATGATGTTGTGAAAATTTGATTAAATGTCTGTAATTTTTTTTTTATTTGTACAGAACCCTCGGCGCGACCGTCTCGAGTTGAAGTTGGCCAGTTTTTTATACGTAGGTACGTCGTGGTTTCGGCTCGGCGAAGACTGCAAATTAGAATAAATAAAACAAAGTTTATTTTAAAATAGTTTTATTTGAAAAACTGTGCAGTACACATCCACTGGTCGACAAATACCATTACCTAATGAGTCACGAGTGTGCCTTTCTACACCAAATAAATAGGACTAAATAAAAAAGTGGCATGATACCTACTTAGGTGCAAATTATGCAACTAGCAGTTAATTTTTCTAAATAAAGTCTTGGCTAATATGAGAGAAAAACATTACACGTAAAATATAAAATAACTAGCAGCCATGATAGCAACCATAACGGAAATCATAGGAATCCAATACTTTTGCAGAAAATTCCTATCATCCCTGTTAGTCACAACCTTCTTTTCCTTATACTTTTTCTTCTTTCCACTCAATTTCCACTCGTACTCAGCCAATTCCTTTCTATTTTTCTCTTCTTCAATCTCCTTCCTTCTCTTCTCTTCTTTCTCTCTTTCCAATTCCATAGCTACGCGTTTCTGCTCGCACGCGGCGTCGCAGGCCGGCCGGCCCTCGCCCCGCTGCACCACGTTACAAGGCGCGTCCTTCTTCAGGTTGCCGCACTGGCAGTGAACTTTACTTTTCTTTGTACAGACTTGATCCTTCCCACAAGTACCAGGATGACATAGGTGCCTGCATCTATGGCCACACTCCAAGTTTTTGGGACACTGTTGTGTACATGACAGCATTTCTACAGTGGCTGTGGAAAGCTCGCGACAGCGCAAATACAGTTCGGTGACACCACAGTGACATGGAATTCGTTCCATAACTTCACAGGACGGACAGGGGCCCGGGTGACAGGCACCTTTGGCACACTTATGGGTGCATCTGTCTGGTCTCTGGCCCAAACAATCCCTGTTGCAGGGCTCGCATGAAGAGGGAACATTGGGGTATGAGGGATCTGCTGCATACAAGTGGCAAAGAAGCTTACACTTATGTTTGGTGCAGGGCAGCTCGCGGCCGCACTCGCGCCCGCAAGGCCGGCGCGCCGCCGCGTGGCACGCTTGCAGCCCGGTCTCGTGCTCTCCAAAGCAAATGATTGGGACAGGAATCTCACATGGTGGGCAATCTAGTGTCATTACTTTAGTCTGAGGTTTTTGCACTTCCCAGGGTGTTGCCGGTTTTTCCACCTGTTTGAAAACAACTGATACATAGGCGTGGCACACTGCCTTGCAGTCATGTTCACATTTATCATAAGCTTTGTGGCATATAGCTTTACAAGGCGGGCAGTCTCCAAAATGACAAGAATGCCTATTTTCGTCCACATGTCCACATTTGTATTTAATCTTACATGGGAGGTTACACTTGGGCGTTTTTGTGTGTCTCTCTCTGCCACACGGTACCGTGACATATGTTTCTTTGCAACGGCAGGTCACTTTAGATTCCCTTGGGCATGGGTAGCATGGTCCGTGGTGGCAGACTGTAGTGCATTTGTGGCGGCCACACTGAAGAGGTTTGTCACAGACTTTTTCACATGGAGGACAGTTGCCATTGCAGCACTTGCGCGCGCAGCCGTGCTTCCCGCATGGCCGGGTGCCCTTGCACTTTGATTCACATTTGTATTCTTTACTGCAAGGTAGAGATCTTGTATGTGTACCACATTGGCACTGCTTTTCTATCAAAACGAGACAGGGGGGACAGGAGCCCTTATGGCATTTTTCTGGGCAAGTGTGTTCACAATGGTCCTGAGTTTTACCGCAGGTCCCCGCACAGGTTTCCATGACATCAGGGCACTGCACAAATCTTTGGTTAGATCCACAAGGGCAAGATCTCATGCCATAATTAGGACAGGCACCACAGTCCCCGGAATGACAAACTTCCTCACATTTGTGATAGCCGCAGGAGAATGGCTTGTAGCAAGGCTTCTGGCATTGCCAGACCGGATCATTGCATGGTCGCTTCACCTTCTCAGCACCACACAGACATGGCTGCACACTCGTATAGCTGCAGGGGGAGCAGGCTTCTGGGTGACATACGTTCTCACACTTGTGAGACTTGCACGAGAGCTGCCTCCTGCATTGCTGTGCACAGGACCATTTCGCTGCACTGCAGCGAACTCTCTTCTTTTCCTTCTCACAGAAACATACTCCATTAACAGTCTGAGGGCAGGGGGGACAAGGCCCGGGATGGCACAGAAGCAAGCACTTATGCTTGCAGTAGTCACCAGCTGACAATCTTTTCCCACATACTTCCCCACAAGTGTGTGGAATCAACCATGGATGGAAAGGAGGGTCATCAGTCTTGCCGCAGAAACAGCGGTACTTGCGAGGTATCTCTTCTTTGGTATATGAATTCCGGCATTTCGGACAGCACCACTCGATTTTCTTGGGTTTGAACACGGCGATAGGGCCGTGGCTCTCCTCGCTCCGCAGGCTGATGCTGTCGTTGGACCATTTCTGGATGCAGGAGAGGTGGAAGTAGGAGTGGCAGTGGTCGCAGGTCCAGATCGCGTGCGCGCGTTTGATGGATCCGATGCAGATGAGGCAGGTGACGGCGCGGCCGCTGATCGCCTCCTCCAGCATGTTCCGCGTCCGGGTGAGCATGTTCGCGTCGCCGCCGCCGCTGCGGTAGCTCTGCAGAACCCCCTCGAGCACGCTACACTCGTATGGCTCCTCATCTTCCGACGAAGAGAGCTCCTTCATCCCCTTCAAATGTTTCTGCACATTTTGCTGCAATTTTGCAGCCGCGTCGCGATATCGCCGGGCCATGGCAGCAGGATCACACGCCCGGTGATTTCGGCGACAGGTTTATTGAGCTTCAATATATTCAAAACGGTTTTCTGTTTTCCGCAACGACGATATCGGCGGAAATCGGTGATTTTCTCCAAATCGGCAATAATTTGCCATGACGTTGACAGAAAGTGTTTTATGGTCGCATTTGCTTGTCAAGTTTCAATTCAAATCTACGTTGAATATTGTTGTAGAATTTAACGGAGTTTTTAAAAATTATGCATAAAAAAACAAATAATAATTTTAACTTAATAAACAATATACCTACCCTGTTTCTGTTTAATTAAATGTCATAGTTTAATCCACGTTTAATCGAGACCATTACTTTACTTTCTTGAAGAAATGAAAGCGGCACATTAAAATACCTAATAAGTCCCGTTTACGAAGTAAGGTACGAATAAAGCGTCAGAATGTTATACGCCTGCAAGTCATATTCCTCTGCTGCTCGTCCGTCATGTCATTCCTCCGCTCCGAGGGCTGCACACCACAGACAGACTACTAAGAGATACTATGCTGCACACTCGACGGGTGGTTGGTAGGTAGGTATGCCCAGATAAAATAAAGACGGTGTTAGGATAACCATTAATGTGGCTAGGAAAGGAGGCAGCACAGAAGCATTTCCCCTTGTGGGTTTGAGTAGGCTGCTTGGCGGCTGGATTTGCGAGTAATATAGTAGCAGCGTATAAAGCGTATCCACTAACTAAATCTAAAAATACTTTTTCTGACTGAAACAATTAAAATGAAAAATGACTTTGTTACTACAAAGGCTTTAGCTTTGTAACAATTTTATTTCATGCTTTTATTTAACTTTTTATGTTTGTATGCAGTAATTGTGAAGTTGTTTTTAAGATTAACAGGTCTTTGCCCCACTCTTAGTGTTCGTCTTGGACGACAGTGACAATACAAAATACAAGTCAGCAAAAAAAGTAGAAGCTTTTACTAAAAATTACATTTCTAACAAAACTTACTTTTTTGAACTGTGTTAGGAAATTAGAGAAAAAAGACAACCTGGGAGTATTCAGTATTTGTATTTAATATATTATTAGTTTCCCTTTCATAATTTTACTTATTTAAACAGATCTCTTATACATAAAACATGATTTATAGTACAACAGCAACATCAGTCAAGGCACAATTTTGATTTACATAATCTAACTATCTAACAACAGTCAATAATAATTATCTTATGATAATAATATGAACTACACAAAAAGTCACAATAATAAGAAAAATATGCTCTACTCATACAAAAATCAACAAAACATTCTCTTAGTAGTCTTCGATAAATATTTAGTGTGAGCTTAATAAAATAAACGCTATACTTCGTTGCACGGTCTGACAATTGAAAAATTAGAATTACCAAAGTTTTTGTAACATCTACTAATTCCCCGAAATGATAAATTGATGATGCCTAGTAAAAATAGCATCCCTTCCATTTCTGTAGATTGGGTATAAAAAAATATATTCAAAATATAACAGTCAAGCCTTGTAAAATTAAATAGGTAATGAAGATGTCATGAAAAGTTTCATATAAACTTATTAATAAACTATTATAATAAAGGACATGATTTCTGCTTAAATATTACTCTAGTACCTTTTATTGAGTCAGGCGTTACTTTGCAGAGGTCCATTTCAATATTTACCTTGCTACTCCTCTACTCAAAGTAGCGGAGTAGCAAGGTAAATATTTTTTGTACATTCTAGTACCTTTGTAATGGTTTTATTTCTGTGAGCATTCTGCAAGCGTTGTCGGCCCACGGCAGGAAGAGGTGCTTCAGCGCCACCACACAGTGCAGCAGCATGAGGCAGTCCGCCTCGGCCCGGTGAGCGTTCTCTTCTTCTTTATTCAAAAGCCTTTTATAGAGAACAGAAAGCTTATAGCACTCTTTGGTAACAGTTGGTTTTTTATCCATCACTCTTTTTATGGCCTCCATTTTTTTCTTTCTCAAGTTTTCTTTGCTGGGTTTGGACTTTGGTTTTTTCTTGCCTGAGGATACCGAAGTATCACTAAAGTCTTCACAGGATACATCTGACAGCGACATACACAGTTCATCAATCTCTTGCCATTCTTCCAAACTCACGTTCAGGTCTGACCACTCATCTTCATCATCTGTTATAATATCTTCAAAACTTTGCACCGTACATGTTTTTAATGAGTTGTAGTCTATGGTAGTCCCTTTTAAAATGTTCCTGAACCCAATTAAGGAGTCCACACACAGCAGATCATGCGGAAGAGTCATGCCAGCGTCTTCAAATTCGGCAAGCAACAACTTGAAGTCGAATATGTTACCGTTGTGGGCGACGAGGCACACTGGCTTCTGCTGCTCTTCTAGAAATGTAATTAAACTGTTGATTTTCTGTTGGAAAATCGGCGCGTGACAGAGTAAATCGTTGGACAATCCGGTCATCTCGGATACTTTTGGGTGTATCGACCGCTGCGGGTTGAAGACGAATGTGAGCTTGCTGACTGGCGGGATGCCCCCGATCGATGCGTTCTCGATGTCTCGCCCCGACGTCGCTACGAAGCTCAGCTCGATCACCTTCGTCCTGTTGCGCTCTTGGTGCGGCAGCCCCGTCGTCTCGAGGTCGAAGAACACGTAAGTCGCTATTTGCGGCATTTTGATGAGTTACGCGAGTTCGTGTTTCAATTACTTAGTGCGTGGTGTTTTGTAATCTCCATAAGCTCATTAGCAATGCATTGCTAGCTAACAACAGCCTCAAACACTGGCGAGGGGAGGTCTAAAGACTCTAAAGTAGCCCTTGCCAAATTGTATAATATAATATTACATTCTAAACAATTCGACAACCGACAACACAACAGGACAGGAGTTTGACAGTAGGTTGATTCATGATTTTGACAGTCGGTTGACGCATGCACTGACAATCGCCATGATTGCCAGTGCAAAATATTTTAAGAGCTATCTAGCGGCAAGTAGATTTAATTATATGTTTCTTGCTTTTTCTAGTTTTTGTTGAAATTTTAAATACTAAACTTGTTTAACGTGGTTTCTATTCCATACAAATCTTCCGTGTAGCTGCATTTCGTTTTCGTCCACGGGCTTAATTTCAATGCGGTTTTTTGAGGATAGTTAGTATAGATTATATTATTGTTTGTTTCGTTTTTGTCCTATGGGCTAGTGTCACAAAACGTATAAACTTCGTACGTAAGTACGAGGCCAAATAAATAAGTAAATAAAGGACCTTAGGGGGATTTTAGGACAAGGTTTGAAAATTATTTGAACACCTGTAGGAATGAGTTTGTTTCTTCGGTAATAAGCAAGAATTAGCGTGATCTCAGAGCATGTTGGTAAACGGTTTGGGAATTTAACCAGCCGGACCTTTGAAAGCCTGACGGTTCTGTTTAAGTTCGACACTTTGATAAGCTTTAAAAATACTAAATCTCGATTTAACGTTGGAGCAAGACGACTATGAAATTAAACAATTTGTAATAAGTAATTAGACAAAGTTTATTTATAACTGGTGAATAGGTATGGGTTATCTTTTACAAATATTACAATCGTAGTGAAATTATTATTTATTACAAAACCTTAAACATAATAATAAGCAATAGGTAATTAAAAATATTAAAATTATCGGTAGCGAAAAAAAAAACAATATAAAATAAAATAGACACCAATAAACTCAATTATATAATTAGTTAGGAAGCACTTGTTAAATAATGGAAAACAGTGTAAATGACTACAGATCCCCTTTAAAAAACACACATACCCGCCATTCCTTAAATAAATCCGCGAGTAGTCAGCTGGACCTAAATAGAACTAGGTATTGCAGGGATTCACTTGGTAACATAAAAGTAAAAACGATGGCACTTATTAATCTATACATTATATTTGAATTGAAAGATATAAGTAGCACCAAAAATAAGGCAACTCTATAAAATAACAGATTAATTAAATTATTGTCAATGACATTGTATCAGTAACTTTTACGTAAAATGCTAACTTTTCATTTTCATGAAGACCACATTTATTTTATTTTTAACTCGTTAGGTAGAGATGAGTTACGAATTCCAAGTGCGGTCTACTCAGTCAGAGAGCGGCAGCAAGTAGCGTGACGTGTTCGGGCGATCAACGCACCCTGGTGGTCTCTTGCTTCTTCTTATTGGACAGTTTGAACCAGCCGGCCTTCTTGTTCTCGTCTTTGGGCATGGAGATGGAGCGCGAGACGCGGTCCCGCGCGTCCCTGGCCAGCAGCTCGCTGGACTGGCTGCGCTTGCCGTCCCTGCTCCGCGAGAGCGTGGAGTCGCCTCGCTTGTCCGGCTTCCGGTGCAGCGTCGTGCTGGAGCTGGTGAGGCGGCCGCTGACCGGTCTCCTCGTCAGCGTGGACTGGCTGGAGGACTTGTTCTTCTGGAGCGTGGACGTCGTGTCGCTCAGGTTTTTGGTGGACGAGGACTTTTTGAAGGGTTCCTTGGGCTTGGTCTTGCGCGGGCGCTGCGCGTAGTGCAGGTCGCGCGCGTCGCGCGGGTGCCGCGGGCTCCACGGCGCGAAGATGGAGAAGGACTTGGTGGTGCTGCGCAGCTGCAGGCTGGACGAGTTGACGGACGACGCGTCGTCGCGGGAGCGCCCGCGCGCGCGCGCCGGGTCCGGGATGTCGCCCACTGCACACACAGTAACGTATGAGTTTGGTTTGTACTAAGGAATGAATACAGATTTCCAACATGCATATTAAGCGAGTGGAGCGGCCGTACCGGTGGTGGCGTGCAGGTAGACGACGCTGCGCTGCGACTGGTGGCTGGAGTCGCCCTCCGTGCTGCTCTCGCCCGAGTGCGCCGGCGTGCGGCGCCGGTACCTGTGCACACGCACACGCACACATTACTCACAATCACAACGCTTTGGGACCTGTTTAGTTATTTGACACCATCTCTGTTTAATTTGTAGAAAATAATCGGAGACGGTATCATAGATCAGAATCAGGCGTTATTTTGGCACTCACTTGTAGTCCTGCGCGGCGTCGGCGTGCTGCGCGTGCGCATGCGCGGGCGGCGGGCGGCGGGGCGCGCGGCCGCCGCTGTGGCTGCGCGCGCGCTCGGCCGGGCTGGGCGGCGGCTTGCCGCGCGCGCGCCCCAGCTGGACAACAGACAGAAACATTTGCGCCTTTCTGATTATGCTTTCCTAGAGTCTCCGACACTTTTCTTTACACGGCCTTGTTCGTTTCTTTATGTTTATTGATAATGGACCGGTTTACCCGAAATTCCTCGCGTCAGCTCTCAAATATCATGTTTAGCTACAAACGCCTAACCATCCTGTCGACTAACCGATTATCATATTTTTCACTAAATTCGACCTTGAGGAGGTCCCTATCTTGTACTCTATCGATTAATCAAGGTATTCTCGCATCGATTGTTAACTGACTTCATCGTAAATGTATCTAACCTGGCTGTCGATCTCGGAGTTGGACTGTATCTCGGATATGTTGTGCAGGTTCCTCTTGTAGTACTGCTTGGCGCGCGGCGAGTCCTCGCGCAGGCTGGTCAGCGAGTAGCTCTTGCCGGCGAGCGGCGCGCGGTCCACCTCGTCGATGCCGGTGCTGGAGCTGGAGATGGTCTTGCGCAGCGCGCCGTGCGGCCGCGGCGCGGGCTGGCTGCCGGGCTTCACGTTGGCGTCGGAGTCCACGTCGGTGTCGCCGAAGAAGCGCAGGTTCTTGGCGGGAGAGCTGAGGGGTTTGCTCCTGTACTTGCGGTCGCTTTCTGCGATCGCATCTTTCTCCACCTGGAATCGTTTCAAGATAGACTTTTTGAGGTGCAACTTAGACGAGATATGACGTAAGAGCGAGCAGCAACGCCAGCAACCCTGTCTATTGCCAAGTGCCATGTCCAAACTTCTATTTTCAGCGATGCAGTGTGAAAGGCAAGGGATACCGCCACACTTGTTTTACCAAGAAAGCGGTCATACAGATTCAGGTCCTCAACTGCGAGTGCGAGAGAGAGGCGTTTGAGTCAAACCTAACGATCGATCACCGCTGGACGCCCCCTTTGAAATAGTGATGAGCCGTACCTTGCCGTTCTTCTTCTTCCGCGCGAGGCGGTCGAGAGACTTGAACCAGCCATGCGCGGACGCGGGGGCGGGCGCGGGCGCGGGTGCGGGCGCGGAGGCGGGCGCGGGGGCGGGCGCGCGGCGCGGCGGGGAGGGGGTGGGGCTGGGCGTGGCCAGCCGCCGCCGCGAGCGGTAGCGCTGCGCCTGCAACGACACACATCCTAGTTATAAAAGCATTCTAATTATAATCACATCTAATATTTCTATAATTAATTATAGGCCGGTGTACCGCGTGGTGATGCCGTCCACTATCGCAACGTGTTACTCGTTAGGCAGTCTTGAAGGCATTTAGTGAGGCTAGCAAGGCTCGAGATTAGTCGCGGACTCAAAAGGTTTTATTGCCGACGTCCTCTCTACAGGACTACTCGTATAGTGTGAAAAGGGATACCTTAGGTATAATTCTGAATTTCCTACATAGCTATTTACTTACTAACTTAACCCTTTTTTCACTATGACTACTTATTCTTCGAGAAAGTCTGTCTAATTCACCCAAACATCATCATCATCCCATTATATTTTTGTATTTTGCTTGTAATTTTGTTAATATTAATGTTTTGTTTATGTACTGTTGGCATGTCTAAATAAATAAATAAATAAATATTATTTTGTTAGCATCGTGGTTACCCTTGTGTTTGGGCGAGCACGCTTTGATCAAATACTCGTGCGCGGACACAGTCCGTAGTGTTATTTTAAGCAATCTGATGAACGTAATCTACCTACAGCATTGCAAACAAAGGGGCTATAAATTATAACGTTACACACTCGGTAGGCATGTGGTGTATATCGGTATTGACTCTATCTCCTCGGCAACAGGATCTTTGCTCGCCATAATTTGGGCACATATCGCGTTACACCGCCTTTGTCCGCGGGTCGGCGACCGCCGCGTGGTGATACATCATCGCGCGGAGACGCGGCGACAGCGACCACATTGTTTCGTTGGCTGATGCCATCGCTGTCGATTAGGATCAGGAGATGTCAAGATCAGGGGCTGTTAAGTTAGAAGGTCCCAGTGCGTTGGATCGACGGACGCACGAAGCAAAAGTGGTTCGAAGGAATTGCAAATAATGCAATGATGGGAAGTCCATAAGCAATAAAGATGGAAGTAATACGTGTATGCTGTATGTTTGATTTTACTCTTTAATTTAATTGGCTTTGTGACTCGTGATCTTCGCACAATGCCAATTATTATTTTTCCAAGGGTATTTGGTCTTCGCCCTCGGCTGGCTGAAGCCTGAAGAGGCAGGACGAGTTTATTTTTTAAGTTATAAAAGATTGCCGAAATAGAGGAAACTGAAATTTTAGAGAAGGGTAGATTTTCTTAGTAGTATGACAATAAGTATAGATCTTAATTAGTATTTTCTTGTAGTACTCGTAGTAGCAAGCAGAGGAACCAGAACCCTGCAAAACTTATTCGAAGCTAGCACATTAGGAGTTTTTGCAGCGGCCAGCGCGGGATCGCGTTTCGGCGCGAGTGTACAATTACTCGTAAAAAACAAGAAAAAGTTAATAAACAACTCCTCGGACGCACAAAAAACTGATTTTGGCAAGTTTAGGCCGCGCCTCGGCGAAAGCGGGCGGAGAGCGGGGCGAGGCTTGAAAATATAAAGTAATAGAATAAAAAAAAATGTTAATCCAATATGCTTTCGATATTATATATTTTGCGCAGAAGTCATCCAACAAGCTTTGAAACCTTGATTAGCGTATCTTCCACATAACATACAAAAGTCACGTCTATATCCCTTACGGGGTAGACAAATTCGAGCCTAAGGTAATAAGACCCAAAGGCCACGTTTAGCATTATTGTGCTCGTACCCTACCTAGGTGGAAAGGAGAATCAAAGATTTTTTATCACATTGGAAAGAAGAATCCTCTCCGTCGTCCCCCGCTGCAATCGAGGCTAGGCCTTATCCAAAGCAGCCGGAGCCGCACTTAATGGATATCTATCATCGCGGCTATTCTATTGCGCGACGACGAGTCGGCGTGTCGGCGACTCGGCGTCGCTGTGCCTTACACCGCATTGCGCCCGCTATTACATATTAATTACACGACCGAACACCCGTTACGTTGCAATTAGCTTATTGAAAACTACATTCTTCATGCGGAGCCGACACTTCCAAAGGAGGTACACAGTTGGTAATAGAATTCGTTTTATCACACTAAGTTTTTTCCTACACTTCTTGCTCTATGTAGACATGTCGTAAAGAATTTTACTCTTGGAAATTCATCTTGAATCTTAAACCAAAACCGGCAAAGCGCGTGTTGGGCCGCGCGCAGTGTGGGGTCCGTACCTACTATGCGGGAAATATTAAATATTAAGTTTATGGTCGACTATTAAGTAAGTGCTCGGTAACTAGCAAAGTCCACATAGCTGTGATAGTTTGCCTTTTAAATTTGATCTATAAACTATTGCATTGATTTTTGTCCACTTAGTTTATCTAAAATACCATTCATATGGCCGCCTGCCTGACGCCCCCCAAATTGTTACTTTAGAGCTTAATATTTCGCAAACGAATTCCTGAATCAAAAAAAGAAAAAAATACCTATCCAAAGTCATCTCATATTTTGGAAAAGAAGAGGGAAATAACATCACCATTCAACATATTATGAAGAGAAATAAAGAAAGATAGACGACTGTATATAACAGCTTTCTGGCAGACATAAGTCTCCGAGCTGCGCCGTGGCACAGGGGTAGACGTACCGACTTTGCGAAACTATAAAAAGGTATTTTTTTGGTACATTGACGACGGGACCTTAAAAATTAACAAGAGTAAATAGTTCAATTCGCTGGCATATGTTGAACAAGACATCAACTAGTACAAATACGTGTAGAGCACGCGGCTGCGCAAACACCTAGAACAGGATGTGCCATTAGGTGTGAGAGTCGCGCGTTGAGAGCTAGTCAAGGATGCTCCGCTTTGAGCATAGATCACACGTGGAAGCGCGCGCGCCGGTCCGGGGCGGCGCGGGGCGCGGGGCAGTGCGCAGGGGGAAGGAGCACTCCGTAGCATAGCAGACAATGCGTGGGGATTGGAATAATCATATTATTATTTAGATAGAGTTTTCTTTAAAATACATTAAATAAAATTTGGAGAAATAACGTTGTCGGTGTAAAAGAAATATTGATTTACTTAAATCACTAGTAAACCACCGGATTTCGCAATTTGGCGAACGTACCTAGAACCTAATTTCTGAAAGCACAGTACGCCAACTGAAAATATCCATAGCCACAAAACAACAGCATTAAAAATAGACTAATTCACAAGAATAATTATAACTGCAATCTTTTCGTATTTTAAAGGCATATTTTTCACCAATTCCGAATGTTTTTCAAGTGAATGTCCTCTTAATGGTCGGGCGTCAGATCACGACAGTATCACGATGTATCTTAGTATTCGCATAAAGTAAGGCAATAAAAAAAAATTTATCCTTGACATTGGCAAGCGCCGCTGTACTCAAAAAGTATCTACTCGAGTGAAACGGTGGTAGCTTTTCAGCTGCAAATTACCCACAATTATGCTAAACGTGGCCTTTAGGTCTTGATACCCTAGGCTTTGTCGACCCCGTAAGAGATGCAGACGTGATTTATGTACGTATTATGTGTATATACTACCTATGTAAAAGCGGTCGCTGGGCCGCGTCATGCCGCAAAGGTCAGCCGCCACCTGGCCGCCGCCGCCGGCCTTGCGCCCGCGCACCAAGCGCGGAGCTTCTGCTTTGGCGACACTACAGCTTTTTTGCATTGCTCGATTCATTATTGTGATCTTTTATGTTTCAGGAGGTAACGTTCTAGACCTTGTTAGAGATGACGCTTGACCCTCTGTATGAGGGCGGTATCCTGGTCACGTCATTTTTTTATACAACAAGGAAGGTAAACAAGCAAGTGGTCAATTGAAGGTAAGTGAGCACCACCACCTAGCCTAAAAATTGTCAGGCTTAACATACTCCCGAATGTGAATGTTCGCCATTGAATAACATTGACGGGAGAGATTGTGTCGAAAAGCAATGTTCGCTGTTTGTAGTGTTCCTCGTAATGTTATAAAGATCTCCGTTTCGCGCCTCCATTTGAGCGCCATGTACGGCGGCGGGTGCAGCGCGCCGGCGCCGGCCCAAACACGGCGCGCGCCGCCGCTACACTCCGATGACTGATACGACGAATTCACCACCCTCTTAGATTTTGTAAAAATCGGTTTTATGTAAGTAATTGATTGAATCCGGTAGCAGCCGGCACGGGCGTCACTTTGCAGTGGTCTTAATTACTACGTTTCTCAACCATAGGGAAAGACGGTTTCATCGGTACCACACTCTCGTACTCTGGAACAACACTGAGGAGCTGAAGTCCCATCAGCAAAAGGTCAAAACAAGTAGCCTGGCTTGATTATAAAGCACTAGCTGTTGCCCGCGATTTCGTCCGCGCAGAATTGAATTTTGTATCCCAGACAGATTGACGACCCGACACTTTCAACAATAATCGTTATATTTCAACTAATTTACACAAAACCTTGAAATAGTATGTACCTGAACAACTGTCCTTGAGAACCATTCTATCCTTTGATGAAAACCGCATGAAAATCCATTCAGTACTTTTTGAGTTTATCGCGACCAGACTGACAGACACGGCCTTTGTTTTACTAACTGACTTCATATTATGTAGAGATATTTTCGTAATCCAATTCTAGATCCCGTCAATGCGACCCAAACGTGATGCAAACAAAATGGCGAGGCGCGTCGGTAATGTCGGTGCTCACGTTAACGCCGCCGCCGGTGTCGCCGCTGTCGGCGGACGCGGGGGAAGCCGCGAACAATAGCTTGTTTAGCTACCGGCCGGAGCAAGGTTCCGACAAAACCCAAATAGCCGAGCAAAACTGTTGTACTCGTATTTACACATGTAATTAATGAATACTAAGTAAACTGAATAAATTCAAACATGAAGCCATTGTTTAAATATCTACATACAATTATGTTCAGAAAAATCTAAGAATAAATATTTTGAATTTCTGTAAAACAAAACGACTTGCTAGCCACTCTACATCGTCGGTACCAGTAACCTCCGAATACTTTCGGGGTAGACAGGGCCTAAGGTAACAGGACTAAAGGCCACGTTTAGCATCATTGTTGGCGGATAGTTGGAAAGAGGTATCAAAATAGTGATGGGTTGTTAGCCGCATCGGCTATAACAGGCTTCGTAAAATTTTTCGCCCATTCCTTCGATATGCTTTTACCATCTGCGCGGGAACTGGTAGATTCTATGTTTCTTCTTTACTCCCAGACCAGCAAGGAAGATTGTACAACACCAAAGGATTGCAAAATGCGTCGTAAACTCCGACGGTTGAGATGGAATACCTCATATCCTCATATGCCAGTAATTTCATTGGTTGTTCTTTTTCTCTACGCTGAAATACGACGTTTAGGACAGGGAGTAAGACGGTGGTAGCGACCCGAACGGACCTTCTCCAACGCTCTACCACCCGCAGTACGCGCACACGCACAGCGTTCTTTTAAGAACAAACCAAGAACAGACGTTATGATTATTTGTTTCATCATTAAATCTCAAAATCACAATTCCTAAAGCTCGTTATCAATCGTGGAGCCTAAATGGCGGTGTTGGGGCATCAGCGGCGCAGGCGCGGGGTCGACGGCCGCGTGACGTCAGCGCACTTGTTTGGCGCAGGAGGCTGCGCCTGCGCCGCCAGTGACGTCACGCTGCCAGCAAAGGCTTTATTAGAGTAGGTAGAGAAGTAACGGTTGACAACAAAGAACGTAAACATGTTCACCCCATTGCATTTGAGATGGTGTAAAAACTTGAAATGTCCTCGGTCTTACACGAAGTCTTTCGGTGCTAGGTGGTCGCTATTGTGATGGGTGGTAAAGATGATGATGACATCATTCACATGTCGTTTGTCATACTTAAGGTGGCTCTACACCTACACCTATTGACTCGCATGCGCGTCGCAGCATTTTGTCTCTGTTGCTCACGTGGCTGACACACAAGCATCATATATATTTTTCGCTCTCTCGGATATTCGAACACGAAAAGCGATAAAATTTGCAGCCGTGAAATCTCACGTCATATATCACAGGTCGGTGAGGGCTTGGCGAAGTGACGAAGATGTTGAAGAAACGGGATCAAAGGCTAATGCCTGTTGTTAACGCGCGGGCACTTTCCCATTTCGCGTTTAACAGACAGAAATTAATGAAACTGTGATTTATTTTACTATAAATATTATTACAAGTAAATGGATTGTGGTTTCGAGCGCGTTACACAAAATGACTTCAGATATGTTCTTACAAGAAGTAGAGAGCAAAATGTGTACCTACTCTCAATGAGTTTTTCAAAATGCAACTCTGGGCGTTGATTTCAACGGTTTTCAGAGATTTTGTCGTCTGTCCGTTTGTTGGCGCTAATTTTAGAAACTGCTCGACGGATTTTCACGACATTTCCACGCGCAGAAAATTGTACGAGCTAGAGCAACATAAGCCCTTGTTTCACCACAAGGAGCTGTAGAACACCAATTATATTTCGCAAACAGCTAGCAGCTACTTTGTGTACCTAAATAAAATATGGCACCGATGGAAGCCCCGCCGCCACCGCCGCCAGGCCGCGGCCGCCCGGACGCCGCTCATTGAGCACTCGGCGCGGACCTCGCCCGATTGCACTTTATGGGTTTCTGGTACATTTAAAATATTGCAAACTGCTTTTTATTGCAGCCAATTGGGCAATACTTTATGTTTTATTTTCAACATTTATATATGGACCTTATTATAACCTCGCCTTTCGGTATCGATGGATTATCGCTTAAGGTTTGAAACGAGTTTTACTGTGAGTTCATAAATTTATTTCGCATTTTTTTGTATTTTTTGCTCATGCTAAACAAAAAACTTGTGCATATAATATGGTACAATCAACCAAATAAGCACTTTATCATTTTTTATGACAGTTCTCACATCAGAACAAAATATAAAAATAAATCCTGCAGTCGCATTGATTTCGACTAGCAAGATAAATCTAGCGAGTCGGATTACATTGCGGCACCGGGTCCGCGGCTCTTCAACCTGCGTGGCGACAGTGGACCTGAACTAAAGAAACATACTGTTCTCGGTCGACTATAGAGTCGTATGTGTATGTGACGGTGTTTAGAGGGATTTTTGCTATTTCAAACAAAATAAGTTTTGTTAAGTAGTTAAATTATTCTCCGCGTAAAATTTATAGTTGCAAAAGGTGAATTATTGTTTGCATACGGGTTTGTTGCTGTTCAAATTACATTAAGAGTTCTTAAATCTCTAACAGACTGGCTATGAAACGCGTTCGGTGGCGCGCTGAGCATTTTCTCAGTCCATTGCGTGGCCGATATGCATGCCGTTCAACAGTTAGCCAGCAGCACACGCAATGGACTGAGAAAATGCTTGCCGCACCGCCGGCCGGGCGCAGTCGTGGTGGGATCGTAAGACGTAATTGTCGCGATATTGCACAAAAAGTTAAACGTTAGTAAGTGAATCCTTGAACTCGCCTGAACTATTCATGTTGCTAGTCTATAGTACAAATATCTTTATGTTAGATAATGTATCCAAGTATTACAGGTACCGAGCATTTGATAGCTTACTTGTTTGAAACTCACACTTCGTTTTTAATTTTAGGTTTAGTTTGACGGTAAAACATTTTTCAGGATTTTAAGTATTGCTGAAATGTTCCCATATTTAAATTTGGACGATGTAGTCGCGGTCTCCTTATCCTTCATCACCATCTTCATCTCCAGCCAGATACGTCCCACTGCTGGGCACAGGCCTCCTCTCAGAATGAAAGATAAAGATTTTATTTTAAATCCAAAATTACGATTTAAAAAATCTTCCCAGATCCCCTATCCCGCAATGTGTCTAGAAGACACCTGATGTAAAAAAACTATAAATTTTATTGAAGGCATTATGCGACCGAAACGTTTCCCAGCGCGAGTGTACAGCGCTCGAGCACATTATGAGGAACGCCCGGCCGCGGACACATGTTTGTATGTGTGTACGTATGGTAATGCCGCGCTATCGCCTATTGTTCGGCTGTGACGGGACTGGCATGAGCTGGCTGCTTGATATACTTAGAAGTAATCAATTTATTCCTTCTTTACATTGTGTTTACTAATAGTTCGGTGAAACGGGATATATTCTATTATTCTGCGTCCTATTCGTTACCTGCTCACTCCAACTAACAAATGAGAAACGTTTTGGGCAAATAAATTTGAAAATGTTAAATTCGAAATTTTAAAGACCTGTAATGTAGGTCACGTTGTAAAAAACTTGCAGCCATTTGCGTCTTTCAGAATCATCAACGTTATCCTTAGAAGCCTCAAAATGAGGGGCATTGAGAATTCAAAGCACGAGATCAAGCACAAGCTACAAGAGCATGCGCTGCTTTACTGCCCATAGCAACTGCACGCACCGTGTTGGCTATTGAAAGAAGGCTCATCTCGGTTCCTCCAAATGATTTAACAGGAAATGGCCAGTGATCAGCACAATCTGAATGCATTTGTCATCATTACCATTACAAATACAAACGTGTCGACAACCACAGCCGTCGCCGTGGGAAACCTGCGCGGCGCTGCAGGCGCTGCTTACCAATCGTTCCATCTTTTACAAATTGGTCTAAGACATTACGAATTATCTGATTCTGCTCTTTTTTCGTTAGCTGCTCAAACACCAGGCTCAGCGTAGATTTAGTTAAGTTAAGATAGTTTTTAGCGAATGTAGTTTAGTCGAATGTGGCCTCTCCGACAGCGGATGCCCTTAGCCAAACTACGGACTGGACTTACGACTACCTAACCATATTTATAACGATATAACCAGAACTGAGTACCTAAGTCATATTCATATTACAGAGAGGTAGATAGGTAAACCCATTAATCGTAGTAAGGCACCGTCTAGACCACGCCAGCGCGAAATTAATAGAGTAAACAAGCTGATTCCATATTTATAGATGCGAATATGTTTTTATTTTATGAGTAGGAAAAACAAAGAGTAACAAGAAACACGTTAAAGTGCAAGGTGACCTTTGCGGCGCTGACGTCCCGCGCGGCGCGGGCGCAGCGCGGCGCACGCGCACGATAATGCACGAGCGCGGTGCCGTTTAACTATCAACGTTGTAAATTAAAGTTAGAATCGGGCAACACAATGTTTTATCAACTTCTGGGTCGCCACCATCTTACTCGCTAATTCTGTCATGTCAGCAATGGTAGCGCATCCTTTTCCATCGCATTGTCTCGGAAATGTTCGTATTTGTATAGAATTTGTCATGCTATTTCAGTCAGACTCGGACACGTCGGCATCATTCGGAAGTGATCGTGTGCTCCACGATGGGAAAGGATTAATTCACTACGTTTGTACTTGCACACGAGGTATTTTATCTCAGCTCTCTAGGCTGGCAACGTCTATCTAGTATGAAGGAAGTCCCTGAATGGCGGTGGTCACTTTACCATCAGGCGACCCGCTTAGTCGTTTGCCTTCGTAGCTAACATGGCTATATACTTTTTGACACAATCACGGCCAGACAGGCTAGTTTCAAAATACGTTGTTGCGTGCATGCGTTTGAATAAACTAATCTCTTTTAAGAGGCAGTAGGTCAGTTCAGCCGCCATGTGCAGATGTGGCATCAAGGCCTGTCCGCTACCGGCCGCGTCCCACTGCCGCCCACCGCCTGCTCGTTTACCTCATACTTGTATAAAAGCACATTCGAGACTTCGGCGCGTGGGCTCCACGGTTATGACATTACGGTTGTAAATTTGCACGGATTATGCGGTGTCAAGGCGGCCACTGCGAACATCAGCAACACTCCCAAATGTCTAAGCTCGGAGCTGCTGCCGTGCTGCGCTTCGCGGCCCGCAGTGAAAGTAACGAGCATGCCCCGGCGCCGGCCCTATGCGCTTTGTGAACATTTCTAGCTTTCTACTGGTCCTATACGAGTGCGTAATAGAATTTAGTAGCTTTTAAACATCGTTAATCGACCTTTCTAGTGTCGTCGGACCAATTGTAAAAGTGCGGGTGAAATCGTTTGTAGCCCCCAACATTATGTGACTCGCCCCATGTTACTTTAACATTCGTCGGTTATGGTATGGTTAATGCTTTGTTTATTGATGATTTAGTGTTCTAGTTAGTACTGATAGAAGTTTAGTTAGTATTAAAGGTTCCTAGGCGAGTATAGAGTACAAGGAAAATGGAAGAAAAATATACACCTTCGATAAGGAAGCTTGTCACAGTGTCTTTGTTTCAATACGATCGCCTTTATCGGTTAAAAACCTCGGCGATAACTAAAGACCAAGTTAAATATAAAGCGAACAAAAGTAGTATTTGTCTATTTGGTTGTAAAACACGCTAACCGGAAACATAAATGTTCTTGTAGGTTCCACATCTTTTAATTTAGATTCCGTACCAAGTTAAAAAGCAACATTTCCCTTCACATTCTGCAAGCCTATTTTTAATCGGTTTACAGAATTGAAGATGGCATTGGGGCAGGTAAGGGCAATGCAAGGTCTTCGATATGATGTAAATTCTCTGGAATTTTCTCTTCTTTCAAACAATCGTCATCTAATTATGTAACCCTGTTCGATATAGCGTACCGACGTTTGAGTAGCTGCGCGCGCGCGGGCGCAACCTTTACTCCGCGGGTCGCGGAGAGAGCGAGCGATGGCAACGTTCGCTGCGCTCCGATCAATAGTGCTCTAACGTTGGCTTTGCATATAATTTAGGTTTCAACGTTGATGGCTAGTGTTCACCAAGAGTTATCAACTTCTGATTAGTTACTTTAAAATCTCAGAATTTATTAGATATTGAGCTCGTGGTCACCCTGCTGAATTAGAAACGGTGGATCAATGCAACTAAGCTATTTTGATAACTACCTATCTATCTATCTAATACCTTTAAATGAGCAATCACGAGCAACGACGGTCATAGACGGTTCTGGCTGAAAATCAGTGCTGCAGGTGTCTAACACCTCAGCGTAATGCTGAGCCAGCGACCGTTTCACTTTTGCGAAGACACACAACGCTGATGATCTATTTTTTGTCTATGTTTTTTTTTTGTTTTACCTTGTTTATTTTCTATAAAATTGTGTATATTATCTTATATTTGTGTATCTTGCAAAAAGGAATAAATTCTTCTTTCTTTCTTTCTTTTTAGCAATCTATACCTATAAAACAGTACCGTGACTGACTGACTGACTGACAGATAACGCACAGCCTAAACCACTGGACCTAGGAATTTGAAATGTGGCAGAAGTATATCTTGAGTATCCCAGAGCACTAAGATGGGATTTTTTGAAATTCCCACGGGGTAGGGAATAAATGAGGCTAATAGATTTCTAATATATTTGAAATTTGTTGGGATCAGGATTTTACCGGAATTGGTTTCATGATCCGTAGCTTTATTACAAGTTGAGACGTGACAATGATCAAACGAAAATTATAATTCACTAGCTTCTGCCCGCAACTTCGTCTGCGTAGAATTATACATAAAAACCTTCCTCTTGAATCACTCTATCTTTTAAAAAAACCGCATCAAAATCCGTTGTGTAGTTTTGAAGATATAAGCATACATAGGGACAGAGAAAGCGACTTTGTTTTATACTATGTAGTGATTTGAAGTCACGTTCACCTTTTCTGAATATTTTGAACAATGTCAGCTTTTTACGGCTATTTAGCTCAAAACTTTGAAGAGCTCGCAAAGCAAAACGACATCACTAAAATCAAGTGGATGACGACGGAAATAGATATGCGACGCAGCGAAGCCGAAAATCTTGACACATGTTAATTCAAGTAGCGCCCGATGGTAAAACTGACAGTCACTGACATCTGAGGAGCTGACACTGTCGCCCCGCGTCACGGCGTGACAGCCGGCCCTTCCGAGAACCTGCTGCAATCATCAGAACATGACTCTTCAACATTTGGACCTGACGCAGCGTATTTTAGCCAATGAGTGACATCGTGCATCAGATTTACATGAAAAGCCACATTTCAATGATTATTGAGCAACGGGATCTCATTGTTTTGTATGTTTGTGTTACCATATGTTATACTTAAATATTATTATTAAATCTCGAAATTGGGAGCAGAGTCACTCAAAACTCCTCTCTGGCTCAGTGCTGTGCAGTGAATCATCACTCCATATATGTATATCAATATACAATATGGAGGTGTTTCGATATAAGTATGTCGTGTTGAGTACGGAGAAAGGTAAGTAATTTAATATACCTCCTTATTAACTGTGCGACCCTAGGGCAACCAATGTGACGTCGAATAGACGTCAATCCTTTGCTTTCTTTACGCTTCCTTAAAAGATTTGCAGCGTCAATTCTAAGTAAATTTGCATCCTGAACAATGATTAGGACGTTCACTTCAGCTTCTCTGCTTCCATCAAACCTAGCAGGAGAGTAAAGACTGAAGGCACTCACCAGAGCAGGCGAGTCGGTGGGGGCGTGTGCGCGGGGGGCGGGGCGCGCGCTGCGCCGGCGCTCCTCGTCCGACGCCCGCAGCTCGCTCTCGCGGTCCGACGAGTTGTACCGCCGCGCTTCTCTGCGCTCTTCGTACTTCCTTTCGTCTTTCATAGTCTTTTCGTACCTGCTAAATTTGAAGATCGATTTTGATTGGACCACTCCAACACTACACTACACTTAAACTAGATTAAAGCTAGACTTCCGAGTGACGCCTCACTGCCGCATTTGGGACAGTGACAGTGAAGCTGCGCGCGAAAGTATGTTCATACATTTCCATACTGCATACTGTCGCTTTGCCGCGACCTCAGTGGCGCCACTTTGTTCGGAACTATCTTCGAATTTTTTTACACTTTTATGGTGGCTATGGAAGTACTTACCTTCGTTCGAGCTCCGTTTCCCTGTACTTCCTCTCGGGCTCGCTGTTGCGCGGCTCCGAGGGCCGGTAGTGCTCCAGGTTCTCCCGGGAGCCCCTGTATCTTCTCTCCTCTTTATCGTATCTCCTCTCTTCCTTGGGGTCATAATCTCTCTTCCTGACATCGATGTCACTCGGTTCAGGGTCTGTGTACCTGAAATAAATATTTTAGTTTAGCTTAAATATCTTGGTTTTTTTTTGGTTTCAGCTATTGTAGGACTAAGTTGCCATGGTGTGGTTACCTTCTGTAGTCTGAGTCGTCTCCCACAAGATGTTCCGGGCTCTTGAGCACCCTGGTGCGCGCCTTCGGCTGGACCTCTTTCTCCTTCTTGCTCTTCTTTGAAGAGTCGCGTGAGAACAACTGTTTCATCTACAATAATAGAACAATTAAAGTGCAACCGTGCCAGTCGCGAAATCCTTACAAAATATTGCACGGTAAGATTATCAATTTCAAAATTCAAAATGGACCAATAATAATTATAGTTACCTTTTCCAGCCCAGATAATTTTTTGGTAACTTTAGGTGGTTTCGCACTGACTTTCTCATCATGGCTTGGACTCTTGTCGTATCTCTCTACCCTGGGCTCGAAGTGCGACCCGTCATCAGCACTCCTTTCCCGGGGCACGTACTCTGTCTTGTATCCGTCGGGCCTGTAGTCCTCGAAGCGGGCCATGTATTCGCCGTTGGCGTAGATCTGTTCACTGGGATAGTTATCTTCTGTGTGCTGTCTTTCACTGGCTAGGAAGAGCGAAGTATTACGAACGTCGTCCACGCTTTCATGCCTTCGTCTAGATCTATGTATTTCACCACTAGAATCTTTTCGAAAATCATTTTCGATCCCTGAATCGACTAGTCGATTATCGATATCGAATCGACGCGGAGTTTCATCGCGATAATAGTCACGGCTGTCACCAGAATCGTGACGACGGATTGCATAGTCTTCCTTGTAGTATTTGTCTTTATTTTTGACTCGGCGTAGGGAGTTGTGGTAAGACTCCGCGTGTTTGGCGTCATACCGAAGGTTTGCGTAATCCTCTTCTCTTTCCTGAGCTATTTCAGGGTTAGAAGCATAGTGTCCTTTTCTTTTTCCAAACCCATCGTCTTTTCTATATTTATTTCCGCTTTGGAGAATATCGTGACTAGAAGTCAAATGCTTTTTGATTCTATATTTCTGCTCTTTATACTCTTCAGGTGTGAGCACTGGTTTTCCAGCATTAAATTCTAAACTAGGAGGTTCATACTCGGGTTCTGGGGGGAAACCGTTTCGGCTCTCTAAGAATTTCTTTTTCGAGTCCATTTTGTCAATAAGTTCACGTCTGTCCAATTCGTTTTTAGAGATTTTATGGAAAGTTCTTGATTCCGTGTTGTACTTCAACTTATGGTTATCAGATTTGTACTTGTTATAGTCTTCTGTTATGCTGCTTTCAGCAAAGTCGTCTCGCTCCACCGTGTGGCGGTAATACTTAGCTGTTTCGTTTACATACTTCTCGGTGGCTAACCTCCGCTTCTCTGCTTCGTAAATTGGGTCTGTTTCAACGATATACTTCGTTATAGGTTCTTCCACGTTTACTCTATCGCGATCTAATCTCCGAGCGTTCAATCTTGATTCTAATAATTGACGCCTGTGACTTAATTCGTTAAAGTCTAAATCCACCTTATTTTCAGATTCGAATGGTTTTCTCTTAGTGTCCATTCCGTCCGCGCGTCCTCTAGGAGACTCAATGAAGTCTTTCGATCGATTTTCTTTGACAGGATATTCATTGGCATACGTGGGCTCGATGTCATCGAAACTAGTTAACTTGTACTCTCTGAACCTAGGTCTTATAGGTGAATCAATAATAGTGTATCCTTCAGATTTTTTGTTTTTCACATTATTGTTCTTATAATCGTAGTCATACGCGCGGTTATTGGAGAACTTGTGCCTCTCTTCATACCCAAGGCCTTCATCTTCATCTGAGAAGTGCCCATGCCTGTCTCTAGGAGGAGTAAAAGTTTTGTGAACAGTTTGTTTGGTAATGTTATTGGATTTTGTGTCTCCAAGATCTCTCACTACATGTGCGTACACGACTCCTCTGTCAGCCATCTTGTTGACGGGTGAAGGTACTCTATCGGGACTAGTGTTTCTTACAAACAAATTTGGATCAGGACTTATGCTAGGCTTAGTATAAGAAAATGGCTGATTTATATTCGTACCGTTGGGTGGTGCTATTAGATGTGTTTTAGGAGGAGGCCCATGCTGATCCTTCTTAAGAATCTTTACCATATGATCTACAGTGTTTCCTCTTGTTAACGGAGGTTTATCCGGAGGTTGTTGACTACTGTGTATCATATCTTTATCAGCATAGATGTTTTCTTCAATCTTTCTGATACTCTCCTTGATTCTATCTTTTACTTCAACGGGGTTTATATCTTTAGCTTTTATGCAGTCAATTTCATCAACTAAAAGGGTTTTTTTAACTTCAGTTTTTCGTTTTGGTGTCTCTTTTATAGACGGTGATTTTTCCTTATCCTCATCTGACGACTTAGCTCTTTTGTTTCTAGCTGGCGGCTTAGGTTCTTTTTTATCAGGTATCTTATATCTTGGAGGTTTTTCTATTGGGTTAACTTTAGAGCTTTCACTGCATGTTTGTTCTTCAGATTTGATGCTATCTTTTTGAGCTAGCTTTTGTTTTTGGAAAACTTCTAGCGGTGAAGTTTTTTTGAAGTAGTCTTCTCTTGGTGAACTTTCAATAATTGGTGATAATTGACTCTTCTTGTTTCTCAAAGATTTAAGAAACTCCTCAGTCTCACTGCCAGATCTTTTGCGGGTAGGTTTTGATGGCGTGTTCAAGTTTGTGTTCGACTTCAGATCGGACACGTCGCTCTTGCTCCTCTTGACTACGACAGCGGGCTTGGTGGCGACCACGACCGGCGCATCGGGGCTTTTATTTCTTTGAGCTCTTCTAAATAGCGTAGAAAGCGATGTACGTTCTTTCTTTTTTTTGGAGCCTACGTCGCTGGTAGAACGTTCTAAAGGTGATTTAGTCTTATCACTATTATCATCGCTGTTTCTCCTGCCTCTGTCCTCTTTCTTCCGCCTGTGAGGGAGGGAGTAGAACTTCTCCGGGTTGTCGGAGGTGCAGTCGACGCTCTCAGCCTGCGCGAGCACCTTGTTGGCCTCGGCGATCAGTTCCTGCTCCGACAGGTGGGTGAAGGGCTCCTTGCGCGTGGACGGAGAAGGTTCCTTAGATGCGCCCCGCTCTCGGGGTTTACCTGAAATAGATCAATAATCTTTATGGTTACTTTTGATTAGTTGTGGTATGCTTAAAAAGATGTTTACGGTTTTGCACCTCCTGGTTTAAATACTGAGAAGGTACAATTATGTCTCAAATTACAGTTATTTTAAATGATAAGTCGAAGGATCTATTAAACTTATCATTGTTAAGATATATTCGCGGTTAGCCAATTTAGGCTACAAACTGTAACTTTGCTGTCGCTCGTAACCGCGCTAGCGACATGGTATGTTGACTCTTTGCCTTCATGAGCTCGTGTCTCGATTTCGCACTTGCTAGCACTTTCAACATTATAGTGCTCCCGCAAGGATTTTTGAGGACTATTTTTATGATTGAGATGAGAACTTGAATAAGGTAACTGATGACATTTGTCCACATCTTTTTGAGCAGGTAGGTTAGATACACATTAATATTAATGAAGTTTCATTAGTTCACGACAGAATGATTGTAAATCAAGAGTAATGTTATTTATAGGTTTACCCATGCACGTATCGAAAAAATAAAGTTAATTAAGAATAAAAAAAGTAACTTCAAAAATACATTAGCTGAATCAGGCATCGTAAAATACATAATTAATTTAGTTCCGCTAATCAACTGTTCATAAAAAGTTTTTAGAAAAAAAACGCGGGGATTCTATTGACAGCGCTACAATTTTACTTGTGCGGGTGGACGAACGCGAAGCTAGACTGTGCCTGCACTGAAATTGAGTTGAGCGCCAGCGCAGCAGCGCCGCCGGCGCCGGCCGGTGGCGCTCGCGCTAGACGCTGTCGCTGTGCCAACATTAATCAGGCTGTCAAATCAACCTTTTCGACCACATCCTGATAACGAAATTATGTATGGATTTGTTTGTTTTCATGATGATATGCAAGTTAGGCGATGGCTTTAAAATTGGCTTTAGTAATCTTTTTGCAAGTTATTTCAAAGTGCAGAATCATAATTCTTAAAAACCGTTTTTGCAGCATTATAAATTTGGAGCATGATGTTTGTAAAAATAAGCACTAAGCGGGCGGGCGGGGGGAAAAGACGCTCGTACATACAGTATAATGTACATATATAATAGGTATCTGTTACAATCGATCACAACGCAACAGAGACTACCTAACTCAAACCCGCATTGGATGCAGAGCTAAGTTATAATTAAGTAGGAACTAGGATACTATCGTAAAAACATTAGAAGACCAAGGGGGTCCTGGCGATAAGCGGCCCCTGTCCGTCCCCAAAGGGCAAGTGAATGCTGCGCTTGCGTCACTGCCCGCGGCTATTTCGGGAGGCGGCTTCAGCGCGACTCTGGGCCGCTTTTATGGGGTCATTCCTTCGACAAGCCCGACAGTTTTTTTATTCCATTTGGAGACTTTGGAGTCTTAATGTAAGGTATGTTCCAAATATTGTATATGCAAACCCAGTAAGATACATTCAAGCTAAAACATTTTTGTTGTTCTTGCATTCCGTTATTTGTATTTTTTGTATCAGTTAGCAGCTCAGCCTGTATTATAAAAGAAATACTTGATATATATAGTTTACTATATTTATTAAAGCGCCTCATAGGCTGTTCGATTCATGTTTTAGAGATTTGACCACGCCTGGGACGTTATTTAGAGTTTCCGTGCTCGTTTTTGGATGTTGTTCGATAATAAAATTGAATTTTTAATTCGAGTTTAGGGTTCGATTCTTAATGAGCCGGTCACGATTCGATTCGAATCGTTTCTGTATCGAATTTCTTTTTTCGTACAACTGTATTCTCAATTAAAGTTTTTTTTTATTATTATTTTAATTGCCAAAGGTAGTATCGAACGAAACCATAAAATAACATACCTCTATAGTATGTAGGGTATGTATGTATGTATGTTTACATAAACGAATGACGCAGAAAAGACGTGCCATAATTTTGTTAAATTCGCTTACTTAATATAATAAATAAAGGCTGGCAGCATTCTCTCGGCACTTAACTTTTTTCGTTTTTTTTGTTTGTTTTATAAAAAACGTGCGCGAACTACTGAATTCCGCAACGTTCCACATCCGCCACCCGGTCTCTGTCCGCTTCGGCATCACCCACCTAACACACCTCGAATCGCTTTTCACGCCTAATTTATTTAATTGAAGGAAAATCAATTAACAGTGTATAGCCATATCAACAGATTCATAGCACCCGCCCGTTCCGCGTAGCCGCCGCGCCGCTCCAAAACAGCTCCTATTACCTACTAGCAATGGCAATATTGAGTTTATGAGGCATATAAAATCAATTGCGACTTCCGCTCGTTCTTAGAAATTTCATTGATGAGGGTTTTTGTTAATGGGCTGTTAAATAGCGTGGCTCGTAAACAAGCTGGCGCGAGAAAAAGCGGCGGAAAAAGTGAAGCGCGTCGCGGTGACCGAGACACGTGCCCGCCCGGGCACCAGGGCCGGGGCACGAGGCGGGTGCACCACCCCTGTCCCCGGCGGACCCGTAGTCAATGCTTGTGGGGTATAGAAGATAGCTACAGGTGGAAAGGGAATCAAAATAGTGATGGGTTGCTAGCCGCATCGCTATAACAAAATTCCTATGCCCATTGTCTGGATGGGCTTTTACCATCTGCGCGGGAAGAGAAGCAACTGGTGCATTCTATGTTTTTTCTTTACTCCCAGACCAGCGTGGAAGCACAGGTTTATGCGATAATTTAATTAATAGAAACACTCGGGATCTCTGTCAGCTTAGCCTTTGGTGTTAATGACTCCCGCGCATTGTGCTGCGCGCGTGGCTGATGCCCGCCGCCGCCAGCGCCACCTACCGGCCGCGCCCGCGCCCGCTGAATCAGGCAACGTTCATTGACTGCTAGTGCTAGTGCTTTCGAGTGATTTTGAATGATTGGGGGTCCCCGGTAAAAGGTTAAATTGGAATCTAAAACTCCATATTTTTTATTTATTTCCGCAGAATTTTGAAGCAACTAATTTCTTTTATTTTAAATTCCTGGTAAGCAGGAAATTAGTCCAGAACATCAATGAACGGGGACTTGCTCCGCTTCAGTTGTTAAGATGAAGTACCCATGTAGAGTGACAACGGGAATGATTCCAATGGAAACCGAGATCGCAAGATGCGACACCAAGTTCTAATATTGTAAAAACCTTCGCGACTTAAGCATGTAAACTACGACACTGGTGTCTTATCGACATCCATCGTACGTTTCACGTAATGCTACGTGTTTAAGCTGGCCCATTTTTTCTAGCCATTTCTACATAAGTATATATTTGCCTAGGGTCAGACTGATGCTTTAGACGTGGAAGAAGTTACCGTTTTTATTAAGTTACACATTTATTCCAACAGTATGAAATTAGAATTTAGAGACCGTTACCGATTCTACGCATCTTCGTGTATGCGGATCACAGATAAAAAGCATAATTGTCAGTTCCCACGTCCGCGCGCTGTTTTTTGTCCCGCGGGCGAGCAGCGCGCGTGGGCGGCGCCGGCGCACGCCGCACATCCGCGACCGCGCGCTGCTGCCAGCGGGACAGAGAAGAAACTAAAACGACTAAAAGTACGCAAAATAACTCTTATATAAGAAATTCATTTTAATTCTGTGAATATCTGTACTTTTCCCGGGGGAAGGGGGGTTTGAACCCTCAAAACCCCCTAGCTACGCTCGTGGTATTCCTAATAGGTGAGAGATGATCAAGTAAGAATCCTTTCTACTCTATCTACTTTTTATCAAAAAACGTAGTTTTTCTTCGTTTCCCGTAAAATTACGTTTTTAAAATAAAAGGTATTTATTGGCTCTTCACCGTCGTTGTAAACTAACGAGCACGAGCGAGTCTCGTTGTCAGTCCGTGCGCATCCGTTTTCTCAGATCGAGAAAGTGATCTATGAAGAAAGTTCCGTGGGCATCATTTTATAATATGTTATGTATAGTTACATCATTTGGACTAAATAGTTAATTACTAATTCAGCCATTAAGTTTTGCATTAATTAGTAAAGTTTCCGACTAAAACTTTCACACGTTCAATATTCAAGCATCTGCAAGGTTTTTTTTAACTGCTGCCGCGACCGGCAATGACAAGTTTAAGGTCCTGCGCCTAAACCAGAAACACGAACCTCTTCCGAAGCGCCGACGGTCTAATCGAGTTATCGTGTGTGACGCAGGCTGCCGCGCGCCGGCGCTGCCGAGTCTGTCGGACGCGCCGACCTCCGCACAGAAGCTATCAATCTTAGCTACACTGGGCGCTGGTGGGAGACGATGATATCAATGTTTTTTGCAATGATCTCGGGTCTCTACTTGTCATTGATTCAAGTGAGGTACTTATTTAATAAGAATAGAAGCTGCGCCAAAACGAGCTTTGTTAATGGCTCTGGCTAGCTGCGGTCGAGTGAATGAACTAATGAGGCCCCTGTTTTGGAGGCGCTGGTGACTTTAATAGTTCTACCCCGTAAGGGATAAAGACGTGATTTATGTATGTATGTGCAAATAATAAAAGCCGACCTCGAAGTGTGGGGCTGTGGGACAAGCCAATAAATTCAATGTACCTATTGATAAAACCAAACGTATTTATTGATGTCTTGATAGCTGTAAACCGCCCGGGTCGGTCTATTGGGAACTCTGTGTTTTCGCGTGTCACTTCCTCCGATGTTTATTTTTATAATTCTTACCTCTTCATCGAGTTTTGCTTAAGTAGCCGTCGCATCAACCGTTTGTGGCCTAGAATCTTATTTACCCAACGTATTAAGACTAGAGTACCGGATGGCGTTCCTCATTTATTTGCTGAGCATATGTGTTCAATAACTTGTTGGGAATTCCTCGAATGCCGACAAAGCAGTGAGGTTACGGCGCCGGCGCCCCTGCGCTTAGGCGCTGCTCTTGTATTACCTAGTTTATTTATAATGGCCAGGCATTACGGCAGCAACGTGGAAATAGCGCATCGAATTATCAAATCACAGGAAAGTACATAATATCTACTGGTAGGCATGGAAACGAAAATGGCCAGCTTAGTAAATTTTGTGTATTTTTGTATTGACTTTAAAAGGAATGGAATGTCACCTAAGAGATACAATTTATTATGTTCTTGAACTTATTTATAAGTATAAACACCTGTGCGTATATGAGTTGGCAGGCAGTGACGCGCTGTCGCCGCAGCGCGAGCGCAGCCACTTATTTATATTGTGCAAATATCCCGGCAAGCAAGTCGAGTGGTATGTGTAAATCAGTGAGCAATAATGCGTATGACACGGACAATATTCGAGAACCTTGTCCATTATGTCATCTTGGTAAATTATATATTTTTAACTATGCATATATACAATTTGTTACAATTTTTCTTTTATACAAACATCTTCGCTCTGTCACTAAAATAAATGAATAATTAGTTACCTACTTTTAATTATTTATATTTACAAAATAAAATGGCTTGTAAAAAGAAATGGCATTAATTGCATTGAAGATCTAGAAAAAATATCAACCACATTGCAGCAGCAATATTTCTAGTCTCCGTGGTTATTATATCGTCGTTACAGATTGTGAGGCGGCGCGGGCGCGGGCGAGGTGCGATGCTTGCGGTGCGCGGGCGCAGCGGTCGCTAACGGAGCCTTGGCCGCTTCCTGCTCGCGCCGAAGGATAAACAAATGCCAACACAACCAGCCCCGAAAATGGCAACCGTACACGATAAATTTCACATTGGTTCATTACTTTTTACATTGGACCATTTCAGTTCATCACAGCTAGAATACATAAACACAACGCCAAAAATGATTTGACAGTGTAAAAAAGTAGGGTGCAGTTAGCTTTGCGTTAAAGTCCAAATGCAGTTCCAGTGGGGGTCCCAGGCCGCAGGCAGCCGCTGCAGCCCCCGCTGTAGCTGCGGAGCCCGACCTTGAAGGGAGTGGCTCGAAAATGCGTGACATACACGCAGCCGCAGTAATGGCTATTAGAAGAAAATGTCGGTGGTCGTGAAACAATGCTCTCGTCGTGTGGGAACAGCGGCGCCAAGGTCGCGCGCCACGTGGGCCGCCGCCTCGCGCGCCGCGGGTTCCGCACTGTTTGTGAAGATGAAACAAAAGATTTCCCCAAAAAGTATTCAACGAATTTTGATGATATTAGGCACATCACTGGTTTATTTTATTATCATTTATCTTGGAAAATTGCATGGTTTCCGCTGGATAGCTATAACAAATCCTTCTAAAATATCTAGTGTGAAAAAATGAAACGTTACATCTACGAAAAGTACGCAAAAGCGAAATATTTGAAATTCATGCCGCTTGATAAAATAACTCACAGATGGGCTTTATTTTTTTAAATTATCATAGGTCTGAACTGAATAACAGATAAATTCTTAACCTACTTGGTATGACGATACCTACGTGAGAGGTTTTAGATTGAAATAGATAACGCGCTCTGACTGCGTAACCCCACCAGCCGCTAGCAACCTGCTCGCAGCACAACAAGTGATGCCGGGGTTCGCGCACGCGCCCACGTGCCCCGAACACCTCCCAAAGAATGCGAAGGACAAGCTGATGCTCGCCGCACATCCACTGCGCGTGCGCAGGCGGTGCTTATTGTACTGCAGGTTAACGCCAATTAAAATTATGCTAATTGATACAATAATGAAGAATTTATGAGCCTCGAAGAGCTCTGTAACAGCGTAACAATTATTGTTAGGCGTCTTCAAAAACTTGTTCGAGTCGCGCCATCACAAACATTATATCTCGCATGACGATGATCTTAATAGCTTTCTTAATTCATGGTCGAATCTAAGTTAATTTACATGTTAGAACGGCGTGAGATTTTTAACAAAGCACTTTTATTTGACTTAAATAAGAAGTGTCAATAAGTGTCCGATGTAATTTGAAACTCTTTTTCCTTGAAAATACAGACATTATCATCGTGCCAATTAACGTTAACATTATCTTTAAATATGAAAGGTCCAAGGGCAGTGCCCCGGGGCACTCTTCCTCAGGAGGGAGGGGGATCCTGAATTTCTCGTTGCTCAGACGTTACCAAAACCGTCGCCGCTGCCGGCGCGCGACACACATCGCGCGGCATTGACCTGCGCAGGATTCCTTTTGTGGTCATCGCTTGCAAAAGCCTCGGACAGATCCGAATGATTAACAATCATTTATTATGCTAATAAATTTGATTGCTATCTTTAAGATATCAATTATCTGGCAAAGTTTTTAGGTCATTGAAATGTGCTCTAATGCGCTGGATGCTCGCAACCGCGAGAAGCGGCCGCTGGTTTACTGCAGCCATTACACGATGCGCGGCAACGTAATGAATCGGAATTACAAAGATTAAATACTATCATTGGTTTGGGTTACAATATGTTTAATACTCTGGATTAGTACATCGCGTCTTAATTACTGTTATTTACGTTTCGTGATGAACGGTTGACTGCGTTGCGTTATTTTCATTAATAGTCGGATTAAAACTTTCAATCACATGTTTCACGAGGCTATTGATATGTATTTAACAAACGAAAAAAAATGTACATACATTGATGTATGTAATTATTAGTATTTGCATAATGACTATGTTTTAATGTTGGAGGAGGCTTCGTCTCAGCTGTCAAATGATGTCATAATTGTGAATGACGTCTCAATCGATAACTTTAACCAGTCAGTTTAGTCAGCCAAGAGCTCGCCGCGGCGTCTTCCGGTCGTGTTTGAACTGACATATCTGATGCCGATTAAGACGCGCGTCTTCATTACCGTATGAGAACAACCAGTTACTTATGGTGAGCTGAGATGGTAAAAAACGTAATATTAAACTATCGGTAGTTCGATTAGTCAATCAATCAAAGATGATTAAACCATTGTTTCGCTGTCACGTTTAGGGAAGGCGGCAGCCATTGCACCCGCCACGGACCGTTTACAGGGATTCCATGAAAGTTTGTTACTTTCTTTGATGTGGATAATTCGGATTTAGGTTCAGTGCCACGTCCAAAATTCAAAGCCGCCCCAATACAATACTTAAAACTTCTAATTACACACCACTACTTGTGTACTACAATGCCTCGGTGATTTTTTTAACATTCCTTTGTTGGGCCAATTATGGTTCATCTTTCTACGATTAATTTGAGCAGGTGGTAACTGCTTTAGCTATTGCACCGGCGCGGCAGCCGCGAGCGCCGACACCGCGCGTCCGAGCGGGTTCCGCGCCGCGCCGGCTGACGCAACGCAGCGCTGCGCCGGCGCATGACATAACCGGAGCAGCCAGCTGACTTTTGACATGGAAAAGCTTTTGCTAAAGTTCATGACGCTATAACAAGTTTCTTCTCGTAACTACTACAATACAGAACAGAAATATTACGATTTGAGTACCTTGAAAAAGGAATCAGGTTCAAAAATGTAGGCTAAACGGCAGCAATTTGAAAATAAGAAATAAATGCCCACAAAATTATGATGGTAACATGATCTTATTCCATCGGCTCCCTCTTCCCACTCCACTGGTTGATCGGAATTGTCCACCAAAAGTAGAAGGGGTCCGTCGTTCCATGTAAGGAATTCCTGTCTGCATCTGTGATTCTGAACGCTACAACCAGACCACCTTCCGAATTATGAAGGTCTAAAAGTTTTAATCGAGCTGCCAGAACACAACACGAAACCGTCGAAAACATAGTTAAAGATAATCTAACTCTATTCTGAAGCTAAACGTTTCACAGAAAAAACTCAAACAACCTGTTATTGTAGCAAATACATCTTGACCTTGAGCCAGCCGTCATTTCTCTCGCATTGTCAAAGATCCACAGCGACTCGGCGACCGCGTCTTGCGAGGACCTTTGCCGGAAGACTGTTCCTATTGGCTTATTGGTTGACTTCATCAGCTTATTGCGCGCCCAACTGTTTTTAAAGGATAGGTCTAGATGGAGGTCTAGTGACGACAAGTTGCTCGCCACTGCACCATAACTTACGTGTCTAGTCTGGAGTTTTATCTTTCACTTCAACGTAAGTGTAGCACTTAGTTCCGCAAGAACGATATAAATGAGCTTTTATTTGTTTTATGTGTTCGTGTTCTGACCTTCTGGCCTTTATGGTGTATCGTCTATCAACAGAATCATTACAAGAATTTATTCACGTTTTTTCTGCTGGATGTGTATGTCGTAAATTATGTTTTATTGCGAACGTACGCAGTTTTTGCATTGTTCTCAGCCGTCTCGTTTTTATGCGGACAACTTAGTATTTGAATTTGTTATCAGCGTTTTTTGCGAGCAAAGGAAGCCGGGGCGCGGACGTCGACTGCACTAATATTATACTGAATTTTCTTTGTTACGTTACGAACAAGAATGAAGTAAAGCGAGTTAACTAATCAATACAGTGGTTGGTTTAAATATCTCGTTTGTTATTATAATATTATTTTAACCGATCGTTAATTTGGCATCCGACCAGAATCACGCGATAGGTACATGAGATTATTTTTCATTTTAATTTCCTACAAGAATCTTTCAAGGTACGCTTGGAATCTTTAATTAATCACGGCCTAGTTAAATTGAGTAAATATTCAGGCCCCAGTTCAGCCGCCGGGATTTAAGACATTTGTTTTGTTGTTTAGCTTTCACTGAGGAAAGTGAATTCAATCCAGACTCGGATCCGATAAAGACCTTATACTCCGAAATTCCATTTTCAAAGTTCGTTTCGCGCTGTTCCGCTCCCACCAACGGCCATTAATTTGAGAGTGAGAGGGACGGTATGATGCGAACTTCGAAACTCGAATTAGTGAGTAGCCCCGCGAGCGCCGCGCCGGCCTTGCCGCGCCCGCGCCACAACGCTATCCTTATCGCCATCAGCATCGAGCGCCCCCGCCTGCCCCAATTCGCGCGTATCCGCACCGATACCTGCTGAGCTGTAGCTGGCAGTACGCGGTATTGTTCGCTTCTAACAATTAACAGGATCTATTTGCGAATTGATCATTTCCTTTGTTTCGCGTGAGTCGGCAGAAGACGATAATTGTTTGCACAAACACAAAGATGTAAATTGTACGTCTAGCTAGACCGAAATATTCTAGATCTACCTAACAAACATTTAATTCAGTATGACTAGTAACAAACATGATGTTATAACGTCATCCATTTTAAAAAAAATGGTTTTAATGATGACATTCTTTGAGAAAAAGTTACGGTTACACTGCACACCTTTAAAATGAAATTCAATCTGGGATCCGAGGCTAAGGAACACACGATATAAAAGTGTTTACAAACTGCAAGTGTTATTAGAAGCTTCAGTGTTTCACAGACAAACCAATTAGACGTAAACGTTAATTGAAAATTAGTGTGTTAACATTTTATGCATCCCCGTCCTTGTCACTTTGAGTAAGTGTGAGTGGTTAATGGATAGACGAGTGGTCACCGGCGGTGAGACGACGTAGTGAGGGCTGCGGGCAGCGAGCTGTGCGCTTTACAAGGAGAGCTACCTTTTTGTCAGTTTTATTGCAACTAATTGCCATCGCTTTATCATCGAACAAATGAAAACCACAGGAATCTACGAAAAAGTTGAGTTGAGTAGTGTTAATATCTCAACATCAAGACATCTAGAGATTTCATAGTAACAATAAATACACATCGTGTATGCTCTGAATATTAAAGTGATGGTAATTAGAAAGCAAAGGAAATGACAAATAATTACTCTCTGCCAAACGAGACGTTAAACATGGCCAATCTTGAACCTAACACGTACAACTCATTGCGCTGTCTACAGTAAGTTCGCTTAAGAGGTGAGTGTGAACTGTTGTGTATCAAAGCTACTGCTGCCTGGCCGCAGCAGCGCGTGCGCCTCCTGCACCGCCATGCGCAGCCCCCCCCCCCCTCCCTCACTACGCCTGCAGCCCCGCCGGGGACGGGAAGAGTCCGCCCGCGACTCACCGAATCGTTTCACGTGTACGTCTCTGTTAAATGAAACAGTTCTTTTCGGTTCCTTTGTTTCGTTTTCGGGTTTTTTTACGTTATCGCCATCTTCGGGTTTGTCTGTGGTACCAGTTTCATCGGTCATTGGTTTATCGGCACCGTGCGGTGCCACGGTATTGGTTTCTTTTAGCGTGGTTTCGGTATCATCGGTATCATCTGCGAACAGTGGCTGACTTAAGTCGCCGGTGAAGGAATACGTTGACAGCTGCACTTTATTTAACACATCTATTCCTTTCAAATTATGTACGAGAAGGTGGTTGTATTAAGCACGGTTATACAGTTAGAGCGTAGACAAATGTGCTTCATGATTCGTGTCACCATGAAGGAATTCGCATTGTATTTAGGGTCACGAGCGAAAAAACGAATGCATTTTAGTACCGCGCCGCATTTACATATTCCACGAAAACGTGAGCCAAAAACAGAGCTGTTGGAAACTGGCGGGCTTGCAGTCTGCACAAATATCAAACGGTACTTTAATCATTATTTTCGCTTGTGAACCAGCTACCAATGAACTAACACTGACATTGCTGTTGTTACAAAAATAACTAAGTAAACTAACAAACTATTCGACAAAAGTTTTGTTCTTTGAGAGTTTTGAAAATTCAATATCGATTTTTTCTTCGCAAGCGCGCGCAAAAGTCGGCGTGTTCCGAGACAAGCAGAAGCATCAGTGTTAGCATCTCACAATGACAATGTAATGGCATTAAGTGTATTTGTTTAACGGCGCGACGGCCGTGGTCCCGCGGGTGGCGTCGCCGCCGCGCCGCGCCGCCGTGCCTGTCTGCGGCGGGTGGCATCGGCGTACCTATCTGCGGCAGGTGGCATCGGCGTACCTATCTGCGGCAGGTGGCATCGGCGTACCTGTCTGCGGCGGGTGGCATCGGCGCTGCGCCGCTCGCGCTGGCTGCGGGCGCGTCCTGCAACAATGCAAACGGGAACATCAGCTCTGCGGCGTATTAACACTTTCTTATCTCTATACCGAGGAGGTTTGCGTAATTTTCAATAGTCTCTTGATATTTCTAGTTGACTGTTCGTGCATTAGATCAGGAAGAATCCCTACTAATATTGTAAATGCGAAAGTAGATCTGTCTCTGTCTCTTACGCATTCACTCCTATACCATTGAACCGATTTAAATGAAATTTAGTACAGAGATAGTTTCCGTTCCGGGGAAGGACGTATGTCAGTTTTTATCCCGGAAATCGCATAATACCCGCGGGATAGCGATAAGCGAATTTTGCGCAGACGGAGTCGCAGGCGACCGCTAGTGAGTAAATAAAACAAAGAAGCCCAATTAGACATTAAGTAAAGCATCATCAAGAATGATCGAAAGTTTTAGTCAGTCTGACGTAAAGGTTCATCAGATGACGATCAGAACAGCCGGAGTCGTGAGCACCGCGACCCGCTCGGGCGGCGGCGGGGGCAGGGGCGGGGGCGGGGGCGCTGCGCCCCTAACACTTGCCTAGTAAACCTGCGGTTTGAGCGATGCTGTATCAACTCGACGTTCATTAGCCGCAAGTAAAGTGCCGACTTGCGAAACCAAACGTCATTTGAAATATTCGATTGTTGTGGGTTTGTGCAGTAAAGCACAAGCTGCGCAAGGTAGGCACTATTTAATATTGCAAAATTTAGAAAAGAACACTGAAAATAGGCTAAACCAATCGATGTAATGTAATTTTAATTTTTCTGTAGACAGTAGAACAGGTAAAAAGAAAACATATTGAGCCTAATTGTTTTAAACGAATAATTAGAATATCTACATACGTATATAAATAAAAATGAGCCGTCGAAATGTATGTCCCTACGCGCATAGCTTCCAAAGGACTGCACTGAATTGGATAATGCTTTTTTAGTTGTGTTTGTTACTGTTGTTTGGACAAGGTTTATATGAAATAAAATTTTTGAAAAATGTAATGGAACGGGGTGAAGCCGCAGGCAGCAGCTACTAATAAATATTTTGTAACAACTATAATAAAATAAAAACATAAACAAGAAATAAAAAGTCTATTACCCTGAGAGATATGAGCCAACAGCCTCTAAACGCTCAAGCACTTTAAATCAACATGTTGTAACGGACAAATCGATCGTTATGTCACCGCGCAGGCCGCGTGGGAGCCGCCCCGCTGCCGCGGAGCGCCGCCGCCGCCGCCGCTGCGAGCAGCCGCTCTGGACAGCCGCCAGGTCACTGGACGCTTGGCCTAGTGCAAGGGACTAATTATGACCGCAGTTTATGGTGATAATAGCTCCTTCGACATAGCTCTCACGAGCAGGCTGAAGTGGCAATGTTTTGGACACATTTGTCGCAGAACCGGTAACCTAGGTATAGGATAAACGAGTACTGGGATGGGGAGTTGGAGACCTCAACTCGAAAATTCACCCCTCATCTCGAGTGGTGTGGCTCGATGCGTTTTAAGAGGAGAAGATGATGGAAGATAGGGACGATGAAAACATCGAAAGGCTACCGGACCGGTCTGGCGAAATGTAACCGTAAGGACACAGCCCATCTTAACGGCGACACCATACATCAATGAGCTGCAGAAGCGGCACTCACAGAAATACTAGATATTGATGTGAGAAGGGAAACTGGTATCTGAAGGACAAGACCCAGTGATGATTAGCTGAAACCTATATGAGCTAAAACCTGTTTTACGGAATACGCCTGCGTTGCCAGGCATCCGGGTAACCCGGACATAGGCTTTTTCATTGCGAGTCCGGCCTAAATAAACGGTGTCTGGCTTGTCCGGCTTTTGTTTAGCTTTTTACATATCGCAAACGAGTGAGCGCCGAGCGTGGCCGAGCGCAGGCGAGTCCACTGTCGCTCGCGCCCCCAGTCCTCAGTTTCATTAGAATTTTACAAGACTCGTGAAAAAAAAGATTGATTTTACTCTTTTTTTGTTGTACCTAACCTATTGATATTGAGACACAAAATGATGAAAAATGTAGGGTGTTCGGTCTTTTTACCCAAATGTCCGGCAAACTGGCCGGTCAGTCCGGCTATTAGGTTTGGCGACCTGGCAACCCTGAATGCGCCGGATGTATGTGCAACTAGGACTGCAAATCGAAAAGCTAAACACGGATTTAAAGTCACAGCATTTAAGATAGTCGAAACTTACAAGTGGAGGATATCAAGTCATAGAGCCGAAACAAATATCCGTCGTTAATAGTTATGGGTCTATAAAATCTGGACAATCAACTTGGTAAACCCAAGTTAAACAATACGGTCTGTCGTGACTTTACTCTGTGATACCTAATACACGTCGCACCTTTAGGATGAAAACGACACATCTCAAAAAACACGGTTTTTGTGTTAGGGTCGTAAAAAGACTTTATACGGTCCGATCTATCGTTCCATAAATAATAAAACGCCACATTCAGGCTGGAATGGGACAAAACTGCAATATCGGTCTCTTTCTTGCGCGGGGAATTCCGTGCTCATGACGGTGCGGGAGGGGCGCATTCAGTGTTCTGTCGAAGCACCTGTGGGATAGACGTCACATGGACAGAACAGTAGTGACGGAAAATCTATTCAGTCGTTTTGATTCTGATTGAAACGGTATATTTCACTTTAATTTTTAATTTGAAACCGGCGTATTTATTATTGTGACTATTTGTGACCATTTATTTCTGGCATAATTTATATAATTTGATGAATTATTCAGATTTGTGTCGTTTTAATATAGAAATACTCAAAGAGTTTAAGGACTTATTTTTTTTAATAGTGTCATTTAATTATTAAATAAAAACATCTATCTGGCGTACTATGTGACTGATGAGATAAAAACCTTTATTTATCCACATATTACTCACAATTTATTTCGTTTTTTTAAACAGATTTATAGGTAAATTAATCCTTTACAATTTTATGCCCAAAATTTAGCTGTCACTTCAATAGTAAAAAAAATAATCACGACGAAGTACAATGGTGCCACAATCTCCATTCTTTTATTTCAATTTCCCAAAAAGTTGCTTTTTTGAGTTGAGGCGTTTTCATCCTAAAGGTGCGACGTACTTACAGTGCACCAGTCGGCAACGACGCTGGCTACTTGTGGCGCTCGACGTCAACAGCTAGCTCGAAGTTTTTAGTTAAGGTAGAGCTTACGTTTACGGGAAATATTGAGTGCGTGTGCCCAGTTGGTCATAAAGTGACCTTTGATAGTTTTTTGCATTATGACTACCACTTTAAGATAAGTCATCAACTAAGTTGTTAGTTTACTTAGTAGTTAGTAGGTATAGTCTATTGTTGTTATGACGCGGGTCATCGTTGACGTATGCGATGTGTTTGTACAATAATGTAAAATTGATTTCTTAAATGAATGTTCTTTTGTTCAAAGCTAAGTAATGCAACCGAAGTCGTGACTCACATACACAGTTTTAATTCGAAATGCCAATATAAAGTAGCAGCGGCTGTGGGTGGACGTAGGAAGCGGCAAGCGGCCCGCCAAGGCGCTACCGGCCTTAGCGGGCCATCCTCTGCACTTCTGGCTTCCTGGTACTCGACCGATCTTAACGTTCATTATTTGCATTTAAAAACACGTGATTTACTCGTAAGTTATTTACATATTTCATTCGTTGAACATTATTTTCATTGACTAGTTACAAATGGTGTTGAGTAAATTTAACCCTAATATTTGTCGATTCAAATTCCATACTCAACCGTGATTTGCGTGAGTCAACGCGTAATTCATATTTATGCTCACGACATCGCGACACTACTGCGGGTGAAGGTGAGGTATTGCCTCCAAAATAACGCCACTGTGTACGGGGCAGGGGCAGCGGCTCCGACCAACATCCACCGCCGCGCCTTGTGTAACCAATATCCATATGGTCATTGTGAATAAATAAACGCACAGAACCAGCCAAAGACAACTGATTGCTTATCTTTTATGTGGGATCTCACATTGTCGCCTTCTTATTAGTATCGGAATAATATTATTTGGATTGTGCATGACACAACACGCCTGATCTTGACTATTATTAACGCGTTTGTAAGTTGGATAAAAACCGTTCATTAATGATTGGCTTAAATGGCAGCCAGGCTTCGCCGCAGCCGGCGCTGCGAGGTGCGAGGCTTGCAGTAATTGAATAGGAATTAAAGCAAACAGTTCAGAGCCCGCCTTAATCCGACAACGAACGCCCGTCACGGAATCAAAGGCCAGGCAGGAGTATTTTGACATTTACTTCTGTATGTTTTTACAAGCTCTCGTTATCTTTAAGTCGTTGTTTTGGTGTACACGAAGATGGACATAACTTTGTGAATTTACGGAACATAATGCAGCGCTGTTTGGCGACGCAGGACATTAGTTAAGCTTTTATTTGTGTAGTACTCATTGATAAGCATTTCACACAGCACAACAAAATTTCGTGTATTTTGGGGAAGAAGAATTAAGTGACGAATTGAGACCGTTATTGCGTATGAAGATATGCAGCCAGGTCAAACCATTTTTGAAACATTTTGCAAAATATGCAGTTGGTTGGTAACGTCGTAATTTATCTTCGATCAAACAATTTACATATTATGTAGACAAGACTAACCTCTTATACGATTAAGAAATCAACCGGATTAAGTATATTATGTATTCTAAAAGCAACAAGTTAACTTGCTAATGTTGTCACCATGACGTTATAGATTGTCACACGACGAGCAGGAAGCGAGCAGAGTTCGACGAAATCTTGACCAATTAGTAAAGGTCAGACACGAAATTCGCAAAAACCGCATTAAGCGGTGCTCAAATCCGGCCAGAATCCGTCAAATCATGAGGCTGCATATTGGCAAATCATGACGAGCGGCGAGAGCTGCTGTTGGGCAACGCGTGCCAGCGAGCGGTCACGCGCGCGCCGGGCCCGCTGGCGGTTCAGGTAAATAATTATCATTCGTGTTGTCTTCTCACATATATATATGAAAAAAAAAAACAACCAGCAAGTTAAAAAGAAGTATATTAAAATGAGCCTCCAAATCGATGACAATTTTGTCAAAAGCCGCATTCGTTTGTTATTCAAAAATTGACCAAAACCACCTCCGTTTTATAATTTACCCGACTAACCCTTCCCTACCATGCAGTAAGAATTGTGAATGGCTGCTTTGTTCTGTCACTTTGCTCATTAATTAGTTGGGGTGTTGGTGTTTGACCGCCACCCACGGCTGCCTCGTTACGGCGCGCACGCACGACACGGCGGCGTGACGTCACGGCGGTGACGTCACGCGTGGGCTCGCCAGAGGTCAGGACATTGGGATAGGGTGTATGACACTGACGCGACTATTTACCACTAACGATGGTTTATGCCTAATCAATAACAATTATTTGTTTGGACAAAGTTGGTTACAATAAAATGATGTGCACTTTGAAAGTTTGAGTTTACAAACATTCCACTTAATTATATTTTTAAAGCTCAGCAACGACAGCAACTATAGAAACAAAATTTTGCACGGGTGTTCTTTAGGGTTGTTTCACACGTACCTCAACCACACCACGTCGCAGTGGTTACGTGTGAATAGTGTCGCTGCAGCATTTTGCAGTTGCGTTGTGGCGCCTACAAAATGAGGTTGTCGCTAGTAGTTGCGTTGTGGTTACGTGTGGATCGCTGCGACGTGGTGTGGTTGTGGTAGTGTGAAACAACCCTAAAGCGGTGGCGCCGGTGGGAGCGTTGCCGTTGCGACGTGGTCGTGCACACACACGGTCGATAAATGACGGCAAAATGTGGTACTTGTGAATTGTAGTATTAATTTTCAATACAAAATATGCGCCCGACCACGGGTTGTGGTTGTGGTGTGACTGTAGTTGGTGTGTGGTTGTGGTACGTGTGAACCAACCCTTAAATAACGTTAATGTTGTTTAGCATCTTTTTGCAGTAGGTATCTACGTAGTTTACGGATTTAGAAAAAAATAAAACACACATCAAATTGGAAACGGTGCTGTCATTTCTCGCTCCACTAAAAATATTAGGTACAAAATAATTTGGGATAAATTTCATAATTTCAACCGATAGAAGAGCTAACGAAGCTGGCATCAATAAATCGTGTCGCTTTCCGGCCGAGGTTCCCGCGGCACCGGCGGCGCGGGCGCGGGCGCGGGCGCAGTCCGCGGAGCGCCGCCGGCGGCTCATTACCGCGCAGATCGCGAGATGGCGCCGTACATCACCCCCCACCCCCACCACCCCGCAACGGGAAAAAATAGGGCCACGAGCAGAACGCTTGTTTATGGGGAGCGGGTACTTTATTGCCGTGGGAGCTGTAGTTGCGACGCGAGCACGGCGTTACACATAAGTTTTTCTCATTAAATATTCAATCGTTCATGTTCCTTTCTACCTATTTAACAAGACGAGAAAGAAGATGCCTACTCGTTTCCTGATCTCGCATTTCAGTTTCTTTAAATAATGGTCAATAAAATGTTACAAAAGCGCACAATTCAAATTTGTTCAAGGTATCCCGGACGGTGGCGCCATCTCTGGCGCGCCACATACATTAAAACGCAAATATATTCGAAAAAGCACACACTTTTTGTCACAATAGATGTTGCGACAAACTACTTACACTAAGTGTTGAGCGTTGCTTTAGTACCTACCTGCGGGCACGGCGGCCTGCGCCCGCGCCGTATAAGGCCGCGTCCTTGCGCCGCAGCACTACTGCATTCTACGTGCACTTTGTACCGGCCACCGCAGACAGGCAACTACGCGCTACTCTCGCAGCTAGCAATATTTACCTAGTTAGAAACTCTTTGCTCTCTACCAGATGAATGAAAATCCATAGCGACATACATACATACCGGCACGCCTCTTTCCCCATAGGGGTATATAGACAAAGACTACTTTGTTCCACTTGCTACGATCCTGACCATCGCTTCGCTTGACGATCGCTTCATTCACATTCATCAATCTCTTTATACA